>CM067381.1:40468402-41087881 GCA_034510155.1 Eucriotettix oculatus
GACTGTCCTGAAGATACTCTGAATATTTCCGAGGTGTAAAGTGTTTCTTTTGTGTCTTCTTATAGATAAGAAAGATTTCGCAGCTGACATAGACATTTAATGAATCGTTATAGTCTTACTATTTTTCGATGACATTTAATTCTTAGTGCTACAGGATACAGAACCTTGTGAATTGTAGAATATTTACAGAAAGATATTATTTAAATTTTAAAATTATATATTACATTTCATTTGTCTTGAACTGGAAAAGTTCAAGTCTCCTATTACTTTAATATTCATTGTCAGAAAAAAGGCAATTTCAGCAATATTTAATAACTTCTTAATTTCCATTAAATGGTCATTTATTAAATTTCAGTTTATACTTTACCAATAATACTCAAATTTTACTTTACATTGCGTGCCCTTTGGTATTATTTATAGTGTGCAATAAATAAATATATATATATTTCCGTACACTGACTTTCACAAAATAATGTTAAAAAAGAAAATCTTTCAGGTTGGCGAAGTATTGAAAATCATGAACATCATACATCTGTTATACATCCTTGTGTGATCGTGTTATCGTTATTTACCCTGGAACAATTATACTCGCTTAGAAATAAGTGTATGAGAACCAATTGTACCATCAAGACTGCAGTTGTTTAAAATACAAATTATTCGCTGTAATACATCGTCATACGTAGATTAAATCAAAAGAGCCATCATTACCAGATTTAGGGACCATAGATGTAACATTAACCATCCACTTCATAAATTATCGTCACTTCACATCACATTTTACAAACAAACAATAGCATGGAGGGTTGCATCAGGTCAGCTTTAGGACTAATTACCACAAGAACAGCAACTATACTATTGAGATTGTTAATTTACAATTGAAAAATTCAGATTAGTTTGCGAATTACTTCAAATTAAAAATAATACCTTTACTGTCAAAACTGACACATATTTGTTGAGGATTAATTATAATTTTTACTGTTAACCTGATTAGAGTCCATATCCGGAGAGAAACATGGCCTTATGCTAAATTAATGTATTATTCTTGTTAATTGTCTGATCTTAGACTATTTATTTAAATTATTTATCACCAGTGGTGCACCCGTCGTTGCTCGGGTATTTAATTATATCAGCCGTGAAAATAAATTAATTCGACATTAATCTCTTTGCCAATGACTGATTTAATTGGCAAGAAATCTCTGGTGGGCACACAACGACCTACATCTTTTGGGGGTTAGCTTGAAATCTAAATATATCGAAGCAGTAAGCGGGTGAAAAATGTTACCGTAGAGGGATACATAAATACAGGCAGATTGCTGAAGAAGTAGAAAAGAATTCCTTTCCCTAAAATGAATTAAAAATAATCTCGCTACTTTAAGGATGTGAAAAAGATTCCAGGTTGGTTAAGCTAAATTTGGGTTATTAAGTGAACCTTTATTAAAAGTGTATGACAAAAATAATTGAAATTTTAGATCTTATACATTAAAATCTTGTACCATCTTTAACACAGGCGATTTTAATTTTTCTTAGATTAATACAAATATTTTCATTAAAATAACATCTTGAGTTTTTTTTACAAATTTAAGGCTATAAGTTTGAAAGAAATGTATCAAACATTCGTGTGCAATACAGTAAAAAATAGTGAAAATATGTATGTTGTATATATAAGAATATCATGTAGTTTGGGTTGAATAAATAGTTTGATATTGAAAGTTATGAATATTACAAATTAACGTGTAGAAAACAAAGAAGATGCGTAATATTTATTACTTATTTGAATTCCACAATCAACAGCACCAGTGGAATAAAATGTCGCTGTTTGTATTTGATTAGCTTCAATTCAGTCAAGGTTGCGGATTATTCCACTTTTTCGTGTGTACATTAGTGTAAAGTGGCAAGCTTAAATGAAGACGGAGCAAACCAAACAGGAATGAGGGATGAGCGTTAACCTTATTAGATCTTCGTTTTGTACGTGGTGTCTGTTATGGGAGTGGCGCTGCCGTGGTAAACATGTGAGTGTGATGTGAAGATAGTTTGTAAATATAAAACACTGTCCCTGCCACGATTCATTAAAAGTTAACTCACGTCTGCGTTGTGAATGCAAATCAGGGTCCCCTCCCCCCAGCTGGGGTGGTCCGGCTACCTGCATTGTTCCTTCCTAATGTCGCTACCATTAGAGTATTGTCGGGACCACCCTACGTAACCCGAGATCCGATACTATCTGGGGCCCTTTAATATCGAGCCCAGGACCGAACTTTTTTCTCTTGAGGTGCGTGAGTGCGTGTGTGATCTTGAACCCCCTTCGCAAGACCACAAAAACATCCGCGGCACGACATCAAGCGACGGCTTCAAGGGTGAGAGGCAACGTCTCGTGAAAGGCCAATGTTGAAAGGCGAGGGGCTCAAACTGCCTCCTCCGTTTCCTCAACTGAATGGCTTTCTGCTGCGAGTGGTAAACACCACAAACGGGGTGGAAACTCGATGGCAACGACGAATAATTCATGGGGAATTCGTTTCAGGGATGGCAGCTCCAAGATCGTCAAAACTTACTACTTTGCTTCTATTTTTTTTAGTATAGGCTTCTCTTCAGGCTTTATGGTTTTCCCAATACTGTTCGAAAACTTAAGATTGCATGTGCAGAAGTTATCAAGTGAGAAAATATAAAAAATTATTAGTAAATAAATAAAAAATCCGGCCAGTTTGTGAGCACATAATATTGATATTTATTAAAGATCTCTAAAACTTTTGGGACATATTGTTGAACTTCCTCGGGTAACCAGAAAAAAAATTGTAGTACAGTTATAAAATTGAGCACTTTGTTAAAATATAAACACTACAGGTTTCAATTGTATAAAAATAAAACAGACTTCTATTTTGAATGGATATATGCTGATAATTTGCATCCGAAGACGGTCGCGGCGAAAACGTTATTTAACATGATGTTGGCAGTAGAAATTCAACAATGGCAAATGAAATAATACTAAAATTAAATTACTGTAGCAAGAGCGTATCGTAAATCTTGTGTATTTTTTCATTCATTAATGTTACACCAGATATGGAGCAATTCGCTTGAGAAATAATTTCTTTTGTATAACAGGCTACACGAGGGTGATCTTGAAACAGGCAACTCCCCTTTATTAGCATAGGAAGAGAATTGAAAAGAGGGGGTTGGGGAAGGCAGAGAAAGGTAACCAAGGGTTGACAAGTTTAAGGATCCTACCCGGAGTTTCGCCTAAAAGGCATACAGAGAAGACCCTAGAAAGCCTGCATCAGGTAGGTCGGGCTTTTGGGTACTATTCTCACACCATTACGAATGAATGGAGACGAGTTTGTCGTGGGTTCTCTGTGTCTCAGCCAGTTTTAGGAGGCAGCTGGTCGACTGATCAAATGGGATCAGCGGACAACTCTTAGCGTATGCCCAAGGTCTTCGACCCCAGTACATACACTTCCTAATGTCTTCGTCCATTTGTAAAAATTCTTAGCTTTTCATAGAGCGAGAGAAGGTTTTTTAAAGCTCATTCTTCCACCACCATTTTCTTTCGACAAGGCATTCAATTTCAAGTTGTCGACTTGAACTACAATTTAGAGAACCATCAAACTATATTTTTGGACTATGCTCTGATGAAGAAATTTTTTAATTGATTGTAGATCTGAGCTTTTCACTTTGAAGAGTTGAGCGTATTTAAGCGGATTGCCCCTAATTGTACTGCCCATTTGCGAAACGTTTGATTCGGAGTCTTGATCTAGTTTGCAATTTCGAGGGATCGCTCAACCAACTCACAGGTATTGTTATAGGAATCAGCAAATAAATGGTTACCTCTGAAACTGATCACACAAACATGAGGCTCTTGATACCGAGAGCAAATACCATGCTAACCTAGTTGTGTACCAAATAGATTGCGCAAACTCGGACGCGGATCTGAAAGAGAAGCCATTGTATCCTCCTCAGAGATAGACTCGCCGTGCAGTGCCGTGCGTCTCTGTTTGTTCGCCAAATATTTCCACAAAGCACGCACATAATTGTTGACGTCCCAGTTACGTGGCCAGCTTTATCAGCAAACGGATTCTCTCTCAGTAGTTTCCGCTTGTCGAAATGTGGGGGAACAGTTAGCATATAAGCTCACAATACAGGGTCGGAACAGGTGTTCGTATTTCTCAGGGAACACGATTTAGAATCTCCAGTCATTTACAGACACCTGAAAAATTCTGTTTATGGTCGTTATTAAGTTTGGAAATGTCCTGTAAAATAATCTAGAAGAATGGAGGATCATCTTATAACTTCGTATGAAAATTATTTATTCAAATTTAAGATTTCAAAACAAAAATCCGTTTGGTTGTTTACTTACTTGATTTAGATCCTCTCTGTTAAAAAAAGTTTCTACAAGTAATGAAAACAAGTAGAAATTGCCTGTATGCAAGTAATTAATTTTTATTTACCACGCGAGGATAAAATACACAAATGGGTTTGAATTTCTAAACAGGAGAGTGTAATTCAACAAATTATTCCACAGTTCCCATAACACGTTTCATAGTCTTGCTCGTCTCCGCAATCCTAAATGTCGACAATTCTGTTGACTTTTTGGACGAGGAAGGAATATTCCCGTCGTCGACCTTTGCAAAGGACGCTGTTACCTTTGTTCAATGTGACATATCCAGAATAAAAAAATATATTTTAGAATTAAACTGTAGCTTGATAAAAAATACAATTGTTGGAATTCTGTCTCTACTTTCGATAACTTTGGTGGTGTACTAAATCAGATTACATAAGTTATGCCGTTTAAATTTTGGGGAAGTTGATCACAAAGATTTTAATTATTTGAGAACTAGGGAAAAAGACTTTCCTTGTTCGCAGCTATACTTACCTTCATTTTGATGAGTGGATGTTAATGTAATGTGTTAACGGGAAATAGTTTATTGGTTAGAATTTTTTTTCGAATATAAAGGAAATATTATTACGACCAACGGAGATCTTGAGCTATGATTTCATATTGGCCAGCCGGAAATGCAAGATATGTGCTGATTCTTGGAGTCGGATTGTGATGTAGCGGTAGAAAACCACATGGTGGCGCCCAACGTGGTGCTCGTACACTTGCTACGTTCCCAAATAATATTGTTTATATTTATCTATTGAAACGTTTGTTTTTACAGTTAAATTAGAATTAGTATTGTATAAAATGGTTAGACTATGTTAACTATAATTGAGAAACACATTATTCCTCTTTAAAAAGAGGTATATTTTTGTGAAATTTACAATTATTTTCAACACAGCATCAATAGCGCTGAAAAAATGACGCATTATGTCTGCAATACGCGTAAATATCATTATTATCATGACTGTATTCTTCTGACCAGTATCAACAACCACCATCATTATCATCGTCTACACGTTCAGCCCGCACACCATAATCGTCAAAAGTACTTTTACCAATTTCTATAGTTGAATATTTTTCGTGTCCTATGGATGTCTTGCATCTTAAAATTTTGTATGATTTTTCAAGTTGGAGTATGACGAAATGAATAATTGACCCCTCTCCCACACTTTAATTATTGTCTCGAGGCAGACGTAAATAAATAAGATCAGGCTTGGTTCATATCGTATGTTGTTCGCTGAATCAAGAAGGGTCA
Source organism: Eucriotettix oculatus (assembly GCA_034510155.1). Classification (NCBI taxonomy): domain Eukaryota; kingdom Metazoa; phylum Arthropoda; class Insecta; order Orthoptera; family Tetrigidae; genus Eucriotettix; species Eucriotettix oculatus. Next base: position 40,474,024 of record CM067381.1, read on the forward strand.
GATTGCTGTTTTCGGAAGTGCAAGGAAGTTGTGGGTCGCGCGTCACTCGCCAACGAAGACAAATGGAGGACCAGGTGGCCCGACGACCGCTCAGTGTCGCATTAGTTTCCATTAGCGAAGGGCCAATGACTGCCCAGGAATGTGGAGTCGCGGACCCGGTCAGGTGCAGCTGCAGTCTGCACTTGCAGGAACGTCTGTCATAACTACGAGCACTTACAACATCTTGCGCGACAAATCCCCATGACTAACTAACATTCACACAGAATGCGGCATAACAAGAATAGAAATGGGCTAGAGTTATGGGATGACTTTATGCAAAACTTTACAGTAAATATGTAAAAAAGTCTGACTGCATTGCTTCAAGCACAAATAAGTACGGAAAAAAAAGTGAGTGACAGGGATGAAGTGTGGCTGGTCTGTTACATATATTATTACAGCAGACATAGTGTAGGCCAGAATCCTGCAGAAGTAGACTGAAGAATTTCAGTGCATAAAAATGAATACGTTTTAAGAAATGTGTAACACTCCGATAACAGGCTTGAAAAAATTGAGAACTTATGAAATGTTTGAGGAATGGAAAAAAGTCTAAAAACACTCATATTAAAGTGAATAGATTATCACTGATATCATACATATGGTGATGATCAGAAGTCCCAATGGTGAAATGCTCTGGGTTTTGTAATAAAGTTAGCCCCGATCGATTTGTGTGGGGTACTGGCCCTTATTTACGATGAATATAATTTAACAGAAACTCATGGAAGATTTCTCATACTAAATAAGCTAAGTTGTAAATAATACGTAATGGACTTTGCATATTTTATATTATGTACTGGCCAACTTAGCCAACGAGGTTGCAAGTTTAGGCGTTCGTAATAATGTAGATTGGGGGTTCGTTTAACTTCCATTGGTTCTTGTTTGGGAGTTTTCTGCTTTTTTTTTAATCGTCTATGCCAGTATAGGGATGCAAACGTAGAGTCCGGAATCAAAAATGGGCCCAATCTCCTTAAATAAAGAATGTGTCATTTATTTCTGGAATTAAAATAAGGAATTGACAGTACGATGATCTTTCACCGATTTATCTTCGATGTTATCAAACAGAGCCTAAAAACTTACGAAAACTGTACGTGAGGAAGGAAATAAAAGTACGGATTTCACCCAAAACTTCACTTCTTCGATCAATTTCTTTTAGTTTGTTATAACACACGTGCCTTAAGTATACTACTGAAGTATTTGTCTTCACTTCCCGTCTCGTCGTATACATCTAATTTAATATTCTGAATAATTATGTATACGAAACACTTCATAACGATTTTGAAAGATTTTTTTAACGATTACTAAGGATAAGAATCCGAACCAAGCAGACTTGTACCAGTTCTATTTGTATTATCGAAAGGGGACATAATGATTGTGTACTCTAACGATATTACATTATCTACTTATCTGTATACCGATCTGAGAACATTGTTAGCGATCAGGGCGTTAATAGCAGTAATTTGCTAATACGGTCTCTTTGGGAAGCCGCAGGTTTGCATTATTCATCAAAATGAAAGGCGCAATTGCTGCTCGCATTAACCAGTGGCTGTAATTACAGCAAACGACGGCGCCACTTACCTTACGGACCACACAAGCAAGACTTGCGCAAGTCAGAAACTCTATCACTACTTCTCTTTGCACCATAAACACATCCATTGATAATGGCGAACGCATCTTGCTGACTTGGAGAGTATAAAGTCAAAACTGCTTGAGTAGAAAGGGATATAGAATAAGCCGTATAATGTCGACAAGTATCCATACTTCCATACTTGGGTCAGTTTGAATGTGCTGGAGAAGATGCATAAATTTTGAGCATGCGAGTGCGCCATGACAGAGACTTACTTTAATATAAACCTAGCGGAATGATTGCTTAAAATTTTTGAATATATGTCTGAATCCTGATCACATTCTGTAGTCAGGTATTTAAAGTGACGAGTCCAGAACCTAGACGAGGTAATTGGTTTTGTCTCGTTGCCGAAATGTTAATTCATGTGGGTTTAAATTTCGTGTGAAGTGAGATGTTTAAAAAATATGTAAAATTGAAGGCTACATAAATGCGAGGTTCAAGAGGCAATTAAAATAATTTTTGAAGATATTTTCGCTTCACCCATAGGAATGGCAGCTGCAGTTGTTTCATTAAGGACTGTACAGAGCATTCATTACAAGCAGAAAAATATAGTGTGTCTCAATAATTAATTTCTCAATTGCCGTTTTGTAATAGAAGCTCGCGAATGTATGACAACGTCGCTATTTTTGGTCCCACTTCCTCTGCTCACCAGCAGAGGACTATTCGCCTTCAGAATCACGCTTTATAGTTACTCGAAGATCGTTTGGCTTTTATACTGACAAATACCCCAACCACTAATTATGGTGTATCTATCACTTTAGCGCAGTCAATATTTTGAAATGAAGATATGTTTAGCGATTTTTTGGATCGTTATTGTAATCTGGATATGCTTCCAGTGCAAAGTACACAGAAAGACCTTTAGAATCCAGCCAGTTCGACATTCGTTTAAGTGATATATTTATGAGTGTAAACAAGATATAGCAATTTATTATCTCCAAATTGAACTGTCACGAATACAAGAACCAGCCACTGCGATGGGTGGAAATCTTGACTAGAACACCCATAACGATGGCTGGTTATTGTATTCGTCACGGAGCTCAGTTTCGAGCTAAGAAATTGCTATTTAATGGGTTTGTTATTGATGTAAGCCACTGTTTAATTCAGAAGAATATGGCCTGACCAGGCCGAAAACTCCTGATGAATAAATAATATTGTTGACAATTGAGTTTTTATTTTCTTGTATGTGGACTAATTGCTGGACATTGATACCTATATTTAGTTTATAATAGTCCAATTAATATAATCATTTAATCAAGATATAGCTAGAACTGACTAAAAAAATTAGAATGCTTTAACTTTGTGGGTTACTGATACGGATACCACATCTAAGAATTTGATTACAAGATTAACTGACGAAAGAAAATATAAATATATATAAATATGCACACATTATTCTGATAACTCATTTAGCAAGGAAATCGTTCTGGTTGAAGAAGTAGCATCTACTTTACTAGAATTACCTACAGACTCTTATCGTACAGAGAAACACACAGATCTGACTGACTGTTCCGATATCGCGAGCGGATGAACATCAGACATGATGCACGTTACTAGGATTCTACGACCTGATACTACAATTTTAAATTTGAAAATATTAATTTAGAGCTAATCAGTTGTCTCTAATCTTACAAGCTAAGGCGTAAAGCAGAGCGAAGGAACTACCGTGGTTGAATAATTGAGAAAGTGCATTAGCTTTGATTGAGATAAACGTGATAAGGGGGTTGATATCGGCGAGTTAATTGCGATAGCGTATTTCCCGATTGATCGCCTAATAAGGAGCACGTTCCAAGGTAGGGATCCAGTCCCGTGCAGAGTCGTTAATGGACGCGTGTCGATGCATCAACAAGCTGTCCGAAGCGATATCCTTCAAGCGACTGCTCTGTAATTAGAACATCAGGTCGCGCCTTTTAGGCACGTCGAAAGGTCCTTGGTATGCATACCCACGTTTACACCCGCCCTCTAACTCTCAAAAACACAAAAACGCAGTAGGTATCATCTACATAGATCTGCTCTGAAATCTGACCCGGATTCCCCAACTTCATACTACCGTCGACTTCGGACTTCATTTCCTCTAACCTTGTATAATAAAATAATATTTATACACTTTCAAGAAAAGTATTTAACGGCACGACCCCACCGATATATTTCCTGAGACTCCTGACTCTCTAAAATCTATAGTGCTGTAACGTATAAGGGGAGGGGCTATTAGTTAATAATTAAATAATGATAATATATTGTAATAAAACAAGAAAACAATTTACTCTAATAACAAAAAAACCATAATAATTACAATATTTGTGCCAGCACTTCTTTCGTCAATAAAAACTACATATATATTTACAAAAATCTACTCGGATCATGGCAAAAGACAGAAAATTAGCAAAGAGTCACAGGAGGTAATTACCGTGTCGGCTTAATGCAGGTTTCAGCTTATTCCTGGTTCGTCCTCCCTCCAGATCAAAGCTATTCTTCCCGTTTCAGGAAGAATTTCAAAATCTTCCCTTGCCGTAATTCCAACCGCAGTCATGAGTGAGAAGTTTAGCTCCACGAGGAATTTCACACCAAATATGTCGTGCCAGATTTCCCTCCCGTCTCACTCCTCTCGAACAATCTCAGGAAATTTCCTCCAAAAATCTGCCTCAAAACATCTCTCCTCTCACCGCTCTGCAATCTGTAAAATCTCCACTACCAATCTGCCTCAAAAATGTCTCCGCCAGCCTCCCCACTTCTTTACTTTCTTTTACCAAGGCGGCAGGGATGGATATCCACCAATAACATTTATGGTGATAATTGGGAAATACACCACCACTCGACGTCGCCAAATTCACACAAAGATTGGGAAATTCCGAAACCGCGACTCGGTGTCTGAGCTTTATTGCCCTCTGAGCGTTACTGCTGTATCCTGTCTTTTGACTCCTTGCCGCCAAAACCCGATTAGATGTGTTTGTCCGTTACAGCGCGAGTCTCTTATTCTCACAGAAGAGAACAGAACAACCGTTAATTGAAATGGGGTTTTCCAATTCAACCTCCTGTTAAATAAAAACTAAAAGAAAAATTTATATTTGAATTATTAAATAGTTTAAATGTCACTATATAGACTCTTCAGAAATGTTTACTGAAACAAACCTGATAATAAACCGTTGTTGTACGTTACAATTAATAAAAAATGAGTACTGAAATGGATTCCTTACAAGGAAGCATATATTATAAATCGACTGTGACGTTACGTACTAATTTACGCACTTAAGTCGGTTTGGAATTTACGTGACTACCAAAATATTCTCCATTTTATATAACTGCTTCAATATTTTTCTATAATTATGACAAGTTCAATAATCTTTTCCCAACATACTATTTCTGCTCGAAATTTTATTGAACGATCGGCGATTTGTTAGTGTCGCTAGAGCTCATTGTTTTGAGGTGATTTATCGAAGACTTAAAGAAGTCTGAAGACTTTCTGTCGTCCCATTATCATGACGACAGTTAATGAGCATTCATTAAATCTGATGAGAATAGCCAACTTGGATGATTGCGCTCAGGGAATGGCCAAACTCATCTGAACTCTAATCTCGTCAAACGATCTTCGCTGCATCGCCGTGGAAAATGAAATGTTTGGAGGCCGTTAGGTCGGCAGAAGATGACGATTGCTTGACAAAAGGCGCTACATCCTGTAAATGGGAGAAAGCGCTCAAGTCCTCACTGAAATGATACTCTGTTGAACTGAATTAGGCCTTTGAAGAGAAAGGTAGTCAGGAAGCCACCAAACAAAAGGCGTCAAGTAGAAGGCATCGTATTACTCGACTCATCTCAGTGGACCAAATTCCTAGCAATAATAAAATTCAATATTACTTTAAAGACGTACTTTTATAAAACAATATATGGTTAAATTAAAAATTTTATGATCACAATATTTTTTCCGTCATTTTCGGAGAATGTAGCATTTATGAAAGGAAATTTTGTGATATAATTTTAATGAGCCACAGATTCATACGAGAGGACAACAGAATTTAAATCCATTTGGGCATATAGTATTTTATTTAAATTTTCTATCTTAATATATAAAATTATGCCAACCAAATGGAACTATTTGGATGAAAATACCAGGATTATGAATTTTATTTGCAGTGTTTACATTATTATATAATACGATGCAGATTCGATAATAGAGATACAGCTATTACAAATTTATTAATTTTAATTGTTGCTATTTTATAAATTATTGCAATATTCGAGTTTTTTTGAAAATCTTCAGTTCTTCTAAAATACCGGAAAACAGAAAGTATGTTTAGTGACAAAATATATTTTATAGTGAATGTTCATTCAAAATGAAGTCATGAATGTTTTGGTATTTACTAAATATCTGCAGTCACGTTTTAAAAGAATTTGACAATATAAAATTGTACGAGTAAATTTAATAAACATTTGTTACAAGACGAAAAAGTAAGCGCGGTCGTTATAAAATTATATTTAGAAAAATTAAATGAAGAGAAGGAAACTATTCGTTAAAACAATTTTAGTAGACAGTTACTGATATAAATATGCTTAAGGCTGTGGTCAGGGTTTTTGGTTATCAGAGGAATTCCTTATTACGTATAACATTTAGGAAACGTCATAATTAACAAATATTATTTACGTATAAAATTGAGGAATAATTATGCCTGGAATATTTTAGACAAATGATAGCTCATTAACTATCTTTTGAATATAATTGAATGAATCAACTAGTTATTGATAGAATTATAAATCACCTTTAAGTATTATACTTCTTTAATCTAAAAATTTTGTATTGGTCCACAATTTAAAATCTGTGACTCTAATAAATGATGGATGATATTTAGTTTTATTCTATTATTAAAGTTTAATTGCAAAAAGTTATAAATTATTTACGCCAGCTGAAAGGGCAAAGACTCCTGTCTAATAATTTCGAAGGCCTTCCACCCTCGTTTTATCTAATTTACGAGTCAGTCTTTCTCCAGCTTCCGTTTTCCATAATGTTTTAAAGCATACACTGAAAACAGCTCTTAAGTATTCTTTTTTTTTCGTGTCGCCTAATTGAAATTTAAATCGTGACTGATAAGTCTGGGTATATACGGCATAAATTCCTCCCAATTTCCCCAGGGGAGTGTGTTTCGCTGCGGCTATCTGCTGCATTACTGAGGCAATTTGTTTGTAACGAGAAGGGAGTCGACAACTGCCACTAATAATGCTGTCGGCGATCTTAGTACTTTGCACGCGAACCTGTTGCTCAACACTTTGCGAGCGAGCTCGGGTGGTATTTTCTGACGCTCCCTAATTTATGAGTTGCTGCGGTTTGTTTGCCTGTCGAGGTGTGGCTTTCCCCCCTCGCGTAATCGCCTAATTGAATCGCCCCTGTCCTCGCATTATCCGAGCTCAGAGGATGGGTTAATTCTCTCCTCTCCACACTTACATAAGCTGGCATTCATTATGCATGCTCAGGTGTGTCCCTAGCCAAATAGATTGCAGTTCGACGCTTTGCTGATTTCTGCTGTATGGCAGGCCTCCACTTACGTGCAGCGTAGGACTAATAAGCACCTCGGATTGCTCTCTTTTGCGCGCCTCATTAATAACTTGTGCTGCTTCACATTCCAACTTTTACTCAGTAACCACTTCTTATTCTCACACTTCGGCTCTTACGTCTTCTCCATTCAAGGATCAAGATATAAAAATTTCGACCGGATCAGGAATGGAGCTCAGGACACAAACCTGGTACGTTCGAGTCTGTACCACTGATGGAGGAAGCTCGTACCTAACTGGGAATCGACTCGAATAACTCAAATGGTAAGAGCACCACATAAGTATTAAGTGGACACGTTCGATTCGATTCACGGTGCAAACGAGATTTTTCCATCTTGACCTTTTAATTCAGTTTCACAGCCTCTTCATGTATTCAATTTTTCCGTTGAACACTCACTTCATTTGAACTGTTATATTTATTATTTCACAGAATTACAAATGTATAAATCAACCAAATGTGTAAGAAATATTTTTAATCAAATAAAAATTGACACGATGTATCGTTTCTTTTTGAACCTCTTAAGCGAAATTATAAACATTTTAATAGTTCGAATATATTTCTTGAAATAGTAATACATAATTAAAATGTTCTGGGGAAAATATCTTTCAACAGAAAGATTTCGGCTGCAGTTGCTTTTTGTCAATTTATATTTTAGTAATACGTCCAACTTTTTATTTTATTAAACTATATTTCTAACAAATTTGACTCGTTCCTTCATGCGTTCCTTTGGCGAAGTCAACATCTTTACTTTAAAATTGAATGAATAAGTGTAGGAAACGTCTATCTGGTGTTTACATTATTTGTTCTCACAAACTTCGGATGTGACTAATTTTAATTAAATATATGTATTAATATTACAAACAAATTATAGCTTAGATGTAGCGTGAGACTTCATGAAATCTGTTAAAAACTAGCTGTTCTAATCACTTAAATCGATCTCGGTAGCGAAATTTACCATATAAGAAAATTTAATAAATCCAAGTCAAATTCGTTTTTGTGCGTGAAAGGTTTCCTAGGATTTACTTCATAATTAGCAATTTTTGTGGTTCTAAGCCGTAAACTGTCTATATTCGTCTATTTTATTGCAGCTTATCATACAAGAACTTAGGTCTTACAGTACAAATAAAGCATTTTCATCTTAAGAGCATAGACCAAAAATTATAAAGTTAGTTTTTATTGAAGTTAACAAAGTATCTCTTTCTAAAAAGAGAATGTGGCACAAAACCAACGTCACTGGATGAGTGTTTACACAAACGCTATATCGAGACTGGTCACTGTCCTCCAGAAACGAGTGTTGGCAGGTTTGGCCATGGAAACCAAGCCCTTGATACGACCGTGGGGGGTCAATCCAGTTAGTCTGGCGGTTAGCTATGGACCGCAAAGCCAGTAGTTTCTTACTCATTGTATAGAAATATTACGAAAGACACGAAAGCTTCCGTAACGTGTAGATTAAACGAAACAGTTCTGCCCCACATCCCAATCTTTTTGAAATTGGTTTCTTTAGTTCCATAGGTCATGAAAATGGGTCTATTCATTTGCTTGGTCCTGTTTGTGTGAAATACGACAGATCACAAAGAAGTAAAGCCGTCATGCAGTATACTTACATTATTGATTTTGTCGTTAAGAGACGATGGAGTGAGATCGACGACCGCAGACTCTGCACGACAGGAGGAGACGTGGACAAAATTAAAATGTTACATACTTGTGTGCGGCTATTCGTTTTGGTTATTTCTGTTATAAACTGGTCACTGGCTTACACGAAAATGGAATAACTACCAGCATACAGAAATAATGAGACTGTATTTACTAACCGATTATTGGTGTGCGTGTAATTAAATTATGTACGGATTTTGTACGAAATATTACAGTTGATATTTGTGATTAGTGAAATTGATGTCATACTTATAGTGACTTAGTTCTGTTACGGTCTATTGCATTGGATTAGAGAACGCTACTTATTAAACTATAGTAGAATGCAGAAGTATATGGTAAATGGACTGAAGTGTAAGGTTTTGTAAGGGTTGGACGAGGCAGCGTGGACGAAGCTATCGCCTCTGTCCCTGCGTTACATGACACGTTTGGCCTTTATACTATGGACAGCAGAAATATTACTACATGATAGAGGCTATCCCACAATATTTCCGAGAATGGACTGAATGATAATCTTACACGCGCCGGATGCTTTCACCTCGTCAGTGTTCTGGGAACGGGTGCGTTGTAATACTGAGTATTACAGGCGATTAGAATATCGCGACATCAGAGCCGCGGCCGGTTTTTATTGGTTTGGTTTGCAACCCGAGCCCTCTCGGCTGCCGACTTTCCCCACCTCCACCTGCGGCCACCGCAGTAAATAAATCCACGACGGCGGCAGCCATGTAAACAACACAATTACCCGAGCGCTTCCTCGAACCGCCACAATCTGATCCTCCAGAGTCATAGGGCAGGGTCCCGCTAATTATTGCCGCGCTCCATAAATACGCAATTTGTATTCGCCCGAAAGGCATAACATGGGTATCTACTTTCCGCATCGTGGTGACGCCGCTAAAGTAGTGTGTGTGAGTGTGTGATAGAAGCAGGATTGGTGGAAAGAGGGGGGGGGTTGTTCTTCCCCTCCCCCAAGAACCCCGTGGGACAGTCGCGGCCTTGGGAACGACCACTCCCGTTTTAATTACGCAGGAGCTAATCTCCGCGACGGTAAATCAATTGCTCAACGTTTAACACACATTTCTCCCTTCTGACTCTTCTTTTGCTATATAATACTAGTAAGCGGTTTTTATTTACGATCTCGAGTCGACGATCATTACTTTCAGCATAAATTATTCATTTCGTTATGCAGAAACAATTAGCTGCAGCTATAAATTCTTTCACGTAGCCGGTCGGTAGTTTCATTTGCCGGCTTCAGGCCTCGTATATCCTTGAATTATTTTTCTAGATAAGAAAATAGGTTTCACCATGATATATATAATATAATTCGTAATAGCTATGTTTATCTCAATTCATTAAAATAAATGAGCCAAACATCCAAATTAAGCCGGAATAAATTTTATTAAGAAAATTTATAATAAATAAATGATAATAGTATGCCATATTGTTCTTTTCATTGGAATGTCTTTAGATGGAAATATAGATTACTAAAAATCTAAAAATAAATATTTAATGTAATAAATTGTAAGTAATGCTCAGTAATTTTTCATATAATTTTAATGAGTGTCATTTTTGTAAAATCTGGTTTTCTTTGTACTTTTAGATCGATAATAATTTACATTTTCACCTGAAAAGATTCCAAAGATCGGAACGATACGTCGCACTATATTATTGTGTTTTAAATTTTCTTATTAAAATTTATCTCTCATTAATTTGGATGTTTTGCATACCGAAACATGTCGGACTGCCGTCAAGCAAGAAATTAAACATTGGTATTGTAGTTCGATATTTAATATTTATTAAATTTTTAATATAAAGTTAGCGAGGTTTGGGAACTGGACTTGGAGTCAGTATGTCGAGACCTGATGCCGTTTCTAATCCCGCATTTCAGCCCGTAGGGATATGACCTGTGGGATTTCTGTAACCGCTATTGCGTGGGAATCGCGAACCAAGAAAACGAAGAAATATTTAAATATCACGTAGTTGCCTGAAATGCTTTCAGCCGAAGGAGTCTTGGAGTGAGGTACCATGAACAGCTAAATTTTTACATGGAAAAGTCTCAAATGAGAGACGAAACGATGTAATGTTTAATATTTAAATTTTAAAAAACTTACAAAGAGCCTGATGTAACTAATTAATTTTGCAAAATTAATTTTTTAAACATATTCAAATGTTTTAGTGTGTTAAGAGAACTTTGTAACCGTGCAATCATTTTCGGATTGTATTCTTAACTCAAATACGTACCAATATCATAGGTTTTATATTAAATTACTTATTTATGACACGAAAAAACCTATTGTTCTAAAATACATCAGAAAAGTAAAATAAATTCGTATTCGTGTCTAGCTCAGGAAACATCATTATGATACCTTAATAAATGACAGTAGCAGTTACGACAAAGTACTTTTCAATTTTACAAACTTACCACAAATGCTAGCAAATGGAAATAGACGATCCATTAAAACCATGGGTGAATAACAGTTTATTAATATATATTTATAAACAATGATTATATTTACACAGTTTTCTTAAGTTAAAGTTTAGATAAGTTTAAATAATTTCGTTGTTGAAATAAATAACTCATTTATGAATCCTCAAGGAGAAACAAACTAATTTGTACACGATACTTGAACCAACATTAATATAAGTTCTTAAGAGTATTTAAATGATTAATTTTAGTGTTAAAATATTTTAAAAAATTACTATCTCAGCTAACGTAATTTTCAAATAAGACCAGTTCTTGTGGAGTGACCTTTGTCTGCTGACATCGTTTACTTGTTAGTGAGATGAAGATGATTCAGTCTAGGAGTTACTCATGTTATAACTTCAAAATTAGTGTAGAAGTTTTGAACGTAATGATAATCTTTACATTCCAGTCCTAGAACATATCAATTTTCCGTGTTTCATGTGCATTCTGACTCACTGGTTGGCAACATCGTCCATCATTCTCTTCTTTTATTTAACTCTAGAAACCTTAGAGTTTGCTTTGTTCTTGTGAGTTGTGTGTTGATGATTTAGATCTCTCGACTATTTGCATATATTTATAATTCTTGAGAGTTATTATGCCAAGTGCGGCTCCTTTGTATTGTCCTAAGATAAAACTAAGTTAATTCCAGAAAAAGTTCGACTAGAATTGCACATACATTAGTACAACGGCCGGGGGCAGTTAACCTGGCGAAATCTGGGAAAGTCAAGGTGAAGTCTTAAAGGAACAGATGGGAGATATTCCGACAAGACTTGCTAGACACGGCACTAAATCTCACCTGCTAGGTCTTTAGTCATAATTAAATATTTATCTGTTAATATTATGCAGAAACTTAGTAAGCTTACGCCCTAATAATAAAAAATTATAAACGTTCAATAATTTTGGTGTGTATGGGAAACCAATGACCATTTAAAGAGACATTCACAGCTTTATTAGATGTAATGCATATCGCTGAATTCTCATCAACAACTTTGGATGGACTTCCAAGTGCCCAAACCACGTATTTAAAATTTATTAGTTACTTTTAGTATGATAGATCATTTTGTAATATAGTGTGTAGTATAGCAATATAGTGAATTGTAAAAAGCAAATAATCTATTTGAAACCAACGGAAAACTCCATAAATATGCGACTAGAAATAGCTTACTTTCTACTTTATATTTTTCAGAGTTAATTGTATACAATAAAGTTGTAAATAATGGAAAATTTAGTGTAAGTATATTTTGTTGAAAGCCCCGTCACATTCATTACAGGGCTTTCTTGAGTGTTAGAATTATTTTTCTTATAAAAGTGTTGAACGTTTAAAGACATTTTTATGGTTCCTTCATTCTTGAAGTTTATAACAAGGCACTTTGTCGGTTCGTTATGAATATCCGATTCAAGTTCGCAAGTTCTAATTATTTTACATTTTCTAGTTCAAATAATCTCATTTTTATCTAAAAGAAGTCAACTGACCTCGTCAGATGATGAAAAATTAATTTTTTTTCCTAGAATTATTTTGGGCATCCAGACAGCTTAGTTGCTTGAATATGAATATATCTTCCAACTGATTTAACAGTGCGAGGATCTCCTGCACAAATAAACAGCTCTCAGGCAATTTTCATAGACCAGAAACTGTTTTCAATAAATAAAAAGATGGCGAATCAGTTAGAATATAAATTCGACATTTCGTATCCCTTTTGAGAATTACTTAGAGAGCGGGACAATGCAAGTGCATAGAAATATTAAGAGTCGTCGTCGAGCCACGAAGGCGTAAATATGTAAGTCGTCGACGAGCCACGAAGGCGTAAATATGTAATTGGGTTCGTGAGAAGTCGCAACCGCATGTTGAGGTGATGGGTCTCGAACATGCCAGCAGAATAAAGGCAGTGAGACGCCACACTGGGTTAGTGATTATAATTTGATAACCCACGACAGGTAAAACTGCCCGCTTCTTACTTTAGTGTGTTTTTGTAGAAGAACATCGACGGTGAGGCGCGGAGGAGGTTGCATTGTGTTAATGGCCCCGCCCTCAGGGATTATGTTAATCTTATTGCTCCAATAAATGGACAGTTGTTTTAAAATAAAATATTTTCGGCAATTTTCCTTGGTAAAATAACCTGGCCTCCAATTAATGTAAATAAATAAGTGATCGAAGTTAGAGTAGAGCCAAGGAAAGTAACACCGCAGGACTGTTAATATATATATATATATATATATATATATATTCCAACTTTAATTTATCGGCGTGGAGAGTGCATTTGTATTTCAATATTATTAACATTAGACAATAAATTTTTGTAACTTTGCGAACTATTAGTTCCAAAACAATCACAATTATTTTGGGTGTTACCAAAACAAAATACCCACCACTGAGTAACAAGACAATAATATTGTTGGTCTTTTTTTTCGAATTATAGCTTCCGTTTAACGACACATTAGTAATAAACGTAAAACCGATAATTCCGATGTGTAATTCTTCTTCTCTCAAAATACACCGCAGCACGTATAAAAATATCTATATTGGATTTTATTTCTTAGTTAGTTACTTGTAAGAAGTTAAAAGTTTCGAGATGGTTGGTGCGGGACAAAGTTGAACAACACACTGTATGTGTTAAAAAGTTTGTAGCGTTCTCTCTGCGTGTTTGCTTTGACGTTGATGATATATGTGGGTCCGGTTCTAGGTGGTAGCCGAGATACGGTGGCGATGAGCTGGGAGGGGTTTCTGATTTACTGCGGTCTCCCACACCACCTGGACGAATTGCTGGGCTGTCGATACCAAGTGACGGCCTCTATCAGAATCCCCATCTCCGTCGCCTCACTCTTCTCCAAACACAACCGTTCGATCGATATATTCACTAAACAAATATCAACCTCAGAAATGACACATTCCTAAAATATGTACGACTATAAACGAAAATTTTACTCGCGATGTTCAGTTAAAGTCCTATACGCCATACCGATTGATAAATACTCCGTACATCTCGAAAGATTCAAGAAATATTTAATAATTGGTATATTTCATATTACCTATATTTATTGGAATTATTTAGTAGGTAAAATCCGCTTATGGAACCATTTTTTTATAAACCACTATATGCTGGAGAATGAATATATACTTTTAAATTAATACTGGTCATCTTGTTTCAATTTAACGTAATAGAGTCCTTAATTTAGAAGAGGTCCTGGGTTCGGTTGACATTTTTCCATTTTTGTCTTTCTTCTAAATCTAGCTATACGCTCTTTACCTGAACTTCAATTGAAGCATTTCTACTTTCTTTGACATTTTCCTTAATTTATTCATTTAAAGTCTTTTAATTAACATTCTAAACATTACCACTCGTTGATGTTGATCACATTTGGTATATAATATTAGATACGTATTCCGTTTTATTTTTTCCCACTGTTACCAATCTATCAAAATATTTCCACTGTAACTATTGCGTAAAAAGTCAGGCAATTAGCATGTATTATTACTTGGTTATTTAATATATACAATTTATTACTACAAAAAACATCGCAGTTATCAGGCACTCTATTATTTAACTTTTAAAAAATTGTAAATGTATTATTATTTTTAATAGTTAAGTTTATTTGACTTCAGTGAAATAAGCAAATAATGCAGTCAACTAGTCATAGATAAATTTTAAAATCTAATAAAATATGACGACGGATTGTTTTTACTTGAGAACCTTTTCAGAAGCATTTATTTAGATAATTTATCTCACGAATTAAAAAAAGTAATAAAGAAAATTTTTCGAAGTGTGCTCGTTGTGCAGTCGAAAATGCAACTTGCACACTTTAAAAATGTCCCTTTCTTCTACTTTTTAAAATTCTTCAGATAAATTTAAATTACACCTGAAACGGTTCTCAGGTTCTAATTTGTATAAATAAAAATAGTGAGGTTAGTCTGACTTACATTAAACAAAATTGAAGTTAAAGTGCCAGAATCAGAAGTTTATTAAAAATTTAATTTTCATTACACAAAACGTTTCATTCCTGTAATTAGGAACCTACGAAGCTGTATATAATTTAAAAAATATATTAATTGTTTAAAACCTTTTACATAATTAATGTAGACTGCTTCCACAAATTCTAATAACATTTTACTATTTTTTCCAAGTTTTTACAAGTTACATAAGAATGAAACGTTTTGTGTAATGTAATTAAAATCTTTAGTAAACTTTGACTTTTGACCATTATACTTTAATTATATTACTATTTTTATTTACTTTATTTGTACTTTAATATATTTCCTAGTATAAATATATACTTTACTAAGTCCTGAAGAAGGTTCCATGTATAAACGAAATATATGGTATACATATGGCGCGTTTTACTTGGTACAGGATTTTCTTAATCGTCCTTCTAGTATTTAAATAAAGGTTTCTGCAAAAAGTGTTGAATGAGCTGCCTTGTAAAATAACACATCACATATCTTTAAAATTTCTATTCAGTTTTTTCTGCTCTTTTGTTTGTTTGTTTCATGTATTGCCTGGAGCTACGACAGAGGGAAGGACAGTTTCCTGGTCGTAGAGCTCCAAGTAGTTAAAACTCCATTGCGTGTTCCTCAGTGTGTGCTTGTTTGTGTTTCCCAGTGTGTGTGTGACATCGTGTGTCCGTGTTGTGCTTATATTGACTTTTGTCTATATACATTTTCTTTTATTAATTTATTTTAAGATTATTTGTCTTTAATTATGTATTTTATTTTGTTCATTTTTTAATTTTTAATGTATGACGTATCCTATTTCCTCAATCGAGGATTAATGGAAACAACAATAAATCTAAATCATGCATTATTAAAATGTAAGTTTGTTTTAATAAGAAAATTCCGGTTTTTCAAATCTGCTTAATTAACATCTGCTTCCTCTTCCTATCTTTCCTTGTCAGGAAGAGTATTTTTAGCTTCGGGAAACGCTATTGACGACATAATTAAAAAATGGCTTTCAAAGAGTTGATTTATCGACGAGCAGTCGTCGTCTGGACTTCACAGAAAATATTTTATACGGAGGGACAGGAGTATTAAATTGTGCCGGTGCTTTTATATATTTATTATAAAAAATTGGTTAATGTGAAATAAGATAATGTATCTCAATTGTTCCTTGTGTGCTGAATGGCGAATAAATCACATAAATAACAACAATGAGTGTTGAGTAAATTGCCAAGAAATTTTTTAACTTGCTTTCTGAAAGTGTAGAATAACTTTTGATTTAAATACGTAGCACTTTATTTAGACACAACACCCTGTAAATGATTCTGAGATACGATACTGCTGTCGATCTGGGAAACCAAGAACAAGGTTTCCAGAATGGTTGTAACTCTTTTTAACAAGGAGCCCTTTCCGTCCTATATCCAACAAGATTAACGCCCATAAACTTTGATTATGGTCAAGGAACAGGAGCATTGTTAATAGGTGCAATATAAAAGGTGTCTGAGAAACATTTACATAGCAGAAGTGGATTGTGTCTGTACAGCTGGTTGCGTGCATTGCGAGTGATTTGTGAGGGTGTGGTGTCTGTCGTACGTCAGGATTGCAAATAAGGTGTGCAGGTCAGAACACTAGTCTCGGTTAATCACGCGATTTGCAAAACTGCGAATACATCATCATAAAGCTACCGCATGAGAGTATCTTTGTAAACTGGATTGAGAACGGGCGCTATTCAAGTTCACAGACTCCAAAATGACGGAACAAGTTAGAAATTACAAATAAACTAGAAACCGACTTGTGATATAATAATTATTTTATTATAGATAATATTTTTGAGATTATATGAAACATAATTAAAGCCGTAATTAAATATAACTGTGTACTGTGTGCCGATTGGCAATGTTCACTGTGTTGGTTTTGAATTTTGAGACATTAATATATAAGTATTTTTAATATCATATGCAACGTTAATTTTGTCAGGTTTTTACATCTTAGAACTACTTATTCCTCCATTTTGAAATCAGATGCATTATAATAAATGAGTTAAATCGGTCTCTTTGTCAGCTTTTAAATTTTTTTAAATATTAGACATTACACCGTTTCGTCTCTCATTTGAGACTTCTTCAGGTAAAAATTTAGCTGTACATGGAACCTTAATCCATGAATTCTTCGGCCGAAATGAATATTTAAATTTAAAATAAACTGTCAAAGAGGCTGATACAACTCATTTATTGTACATTTAATTGTCAGATAAACTATTTAATCAGATGCATTATAGTTTTGTTGGATATGCGGCCGCTAATTTTTTACGTATTTTTTAAGCAAGTTTCTAATTGGACAAATTTTTATAAGCCGCAGTTGAAAGAAGGTGTGTAATTGGAGAATGATTTTACAATGCCATGATGGACACTATCAATACGGAGGAAAAAAAGAGAATGTTATGTGATGTTGGAGAAACTCGGCTGCCGAGTCAGATACGACGTGGAAAAACTCACAAGATTCACAGCCGCAGCCATCAGTAGCACGATCTACACGGGAGATCAGAAGAGTAGGGGGAAAAATGGGAAAGTTTCGAAATTTACTTAACACTTAGAATAGTGAAGTACTTACATTACGTAAATTCCCATCCTGGTAATCTGCCCACATTATTTATTTATCCCTCTCAGAAAATGAAATACAAGCCAGGCGAACAATTAAATTACGATTGCATTAAGCAGTTATAAGCTGTACAGACATTTTGATACTGGAATATTTGTGCGCTGTTTACTGTTTTAACATTATACACATAATGTGCTCTGAATTGATTAATATTCTGTCTTGTGTACAGTTTATAAAAATACTTTACTCAATTTGTATTTATTGATTCAAATACAAATTTTAATTACGCTATCTTAACCAATGTGTCAGATATTTTTTGCCCGACTGTACGTGTTCGACGAGAGTAAAATAGCTGGCAGTAGTTGTTTCTTTTAAATCGTTAAAAATTGTATATGACAAGATGCATAGAATTATACACAAATAATGTTAGTAAAAACATCAGGAATATCATTTATATCTGAAGGACGTGTTTTAGTAAATACATACAAGCGCTCGATTGTCCACAGTGTGACTATCTGTAGCACGGGAGACCGAGTTCTCAGGCAAACTTTCTGTATTATTTAAAAGACAGCTCCAAATTAAATATTTGATCTTATTCTCCACAGCGAGAACGCACACAAAATAATTTAATTTCTCATCACGAATTCGTTCTAGCAGACAAGGATTCTGGGAAACACATCACATCTTATTGCCTTTGCTTGACTTGATGAAAGCAGCAATGTTCTGCTTGCCAAATGTAAGGCGAGTTGGCTTGGAGAAGACTTCTGGAAACTCTCTCTCGACTATTGATGACTGAGAGGGCCATCCATGCTTCTGCGAACAGTTCAAGACTCGCAACTCTCCATAGAGGCTTACTGGCCAAATACCTCATTTATCGTCTCCGCAATCCTTCCTCTCAATCTCATAAAGATCAGTCAAACTTACTTCCTCCACGCAGACTGGCGTCACTTATGCAAGTCTTATATAGCAAATCTGGCTTTCTCAATAAAAATAACTTTTATTTATTCTTCGTCTCAATGTATACAGGGCTAATCAAAGAAAATGTATAAAGCCTGGGTTATATATTATAATCGGTGTTAAAATGACTTAAACTGAATAATTACAACATGTGTTAAAAGTACTGAACACTTCTGAACACGACCCAATGATGTGGTTTTATAGCCAGTTATAAAGTGTGTATAGGGAAACTCGGGGCGGAACGGGATATCGACGTAGAAAGTTTTTACTATTCGTAATGTTGACTTTATTCCCACTGTTATAATTATATTTTTTATCCACATCCAACTGCTATTCTATGAGTTAATATTTAAATGCAAACCAATTGGGAAATATTTAACACAAATTGTACAGTACAAAAGTATCTCAAAGTAATGTCGAAACTAAGAAATGGCGTCTAATAATCTTAAAACCCCTGACTTAAAATTGAAAAAATAAATAAAAGGATGATTAAAAGTGTATCCGAAGCATTAAAGCAGAATTGTTTGAATGATATCTTTTAAAAGATATTGATATTAAGTAATTAATAATTTTGTAGTTTTTTCTTGAAGATAATTGCAAATGAATTTCCAAAATCAGGCAAATATTTCAATATACACACGTGGAAGTTAATGATTCGTTTTAATTTCCAACGCACATAAATGATTTTCAAGTTTTGAAATACTATATAAACGACAAATTAAAATGAAAAAAACTCTCGCCTACTGACGACTGTGACTCGTGGCTCTCTAGAGAATGTTTTGAATGATGTTCGTGATCAGCAGCCGATGGAATCGTTTGATTGATGGGTGCAGCAACATTTACCATTCTTTTAACGTCTTTATATATTGGACGAATTGCTACGTAGGGTTACAGTAACTGGGTTGTGTTAAAGCCAATCTGTATTAACTTGCTGAGATACTGTTTAACTGAATTTTGGGGGTAACTGATACACGTTTTGAAAAAAAAAGGTTCATATTCGGAAACAATTGCGGCTGTGTCAAATGAATCGTGTTACGGATCAATTTCGTAACCATACTTAATCCTCTACTTCTCAAGGCAACATTCAAATCTCGTACCAGTTTTACCTGTTATCCACACGATTATTCAACAGGAGATCATTGTAACGTGATTACAACGTATCCATTTCCTCAATATTCCTCGACAGTTTTGCCGAGACGTTGGTAAATTAAATCTTCCATATATTAAAATCTCCCATAAAGTTAGTTAGAAAATCTGATCTCAACTTCCGCTGTTAATCCGACCACGAATGATCGTACAACAAATCAGAGAATATTAATCTGGTACAGGTTATCTAATTAGTAACAGGTTTAAACAAAGAAATATTAACAATTTAAAAGTAAATGCATAGTGTTTATTCAACATCAAATACGTTTCATGAAATGATTTGTTCCCTTCCCATCTGCCATAGTTCAGTACTAAGCTTTAAGTCCATACTTGATCCCGTATAATTGTATCTTGATCACAAGCCAACATAAACTTGTTTCCAAACACTGAGTTATGGTTTTATTCCTAGAAAGGTAATGCGTGCACTAATTTGCAGCAGCTGAAGGTTGAACTAAGGAAAAACTGCTGACAAACCTTTACAAAGAAAATAATTTTCTTACTGGAGAGTAACGTTACCATATCTCAACTTTATGGGCTTAAGTGACTGTACTCATACGAACTAACAGGCTCTCCTTAAGTCATTAATAATTTTTCACTTCGTTATTGAAGATAATTGCAAATGAATTACCAAAAGCAGGTAAATATTTAAATTTTATTAATGGAAAATAGATACGTAAAATGAGATCGATGGTGTAAGGAGTTAACTTGTCAGGATATAAAACCGTAACAGCAGTCCGAAGTGAAGTTTGCATAATCCATTATGTATACTCAAATTAATATTAAAGAGAAAAGGCAATAATTTTACACGTTAAATACATGAAATGGAAAGAATATAAAAAGAAAAATTTGTAATTGGAACTCACATGAATAGTAACACATTTAATTATAAATACCTTTTCGCATCTGAATTAAATATTTCGGTCAGAAAATCGGTACTAAAATTTAATAAAAAATTATCGGTTCATCAACCGGGAAAATGGTTGATTATGGCACTATCTTTTCTGCGAATTTATCTCCGCCGAGTTGTAATATAGTTAGTATTATTAATTATTACAATTTTATTGAACTATTAATAAGAGAAGTTAAACGACAATTTATAAAAGATATTTTAAAAATATTTTGTTCAACATTTTTCTACTTTTATCCGATTGTTTATGTCATGCTTTAACGGTAACTAAATTTAGACCATTACGTAGTTTTTCTTCATATAATTAATTGATATTAGTACTTTTACTTATTATTCAATCAAATTTAAGAATAAAATATATCCCAAGAAAAAATACATTATTTTTGGTCATATGCTGTGTAAAGAACAAACAATATAATATTTAAAATCACACCTAAATATTATATTTTTTATAAATTTATATAGTAATAAAACAACAATATACTTATATTTTAAATGTTGTATGGAACGATGAAGTGTAAATTAAATAATAAGTTTTCAACAGTTTTTAAATTTTATAATAATTATGCTACTGTAGAAGAATAGAATGTCACTTATAAACGGTCATTTGACGGCTGTATAGTAAATTATTTAATTATTAATATTTTTATCGGCAAATATTCATCTGATGACGTTGGAGATGAATGTCATGCAACGTTGGGTTGTAATAAACAATTGATTCGGTTGACTAACCGAAAATCAATTATTAAACCAATACACCGGAAAGGTAAACGTTTATTGTTAATACAATAGTTTATTTACCTCAACATACTCGTAGGCCATTATCATCACGTCCTTCTCTATTTTTACGTCAGAATATAAGTAAAAATAGTAACGATGATGCTAAGGAACATTAATGTTTTCTCGGGAATTGTTTGTTGACCACGTTCACTTTACACTTATGTTGGTCCCATTCTTCCTCAGGACGCATACAATACCGAGGCAAAACAAGAAACAGCAGCAAAATTAATTGGGGGAAGTTGTTGCGGAAGTCGTCGTGGCGCATCCCAGGCCCGGCGGCAGATAAACGTTGCAGAAGCGCTCCTGTTTGTTGGCCGCTATCAGCGGTCGCTATGGCAACGCAGATTTATGTTGCGTGCGCGTGTTTGTTGTGCGTGATAGCGAGAGGACAGGTATAAGCCCCGGCGACGCCTTCTCGTAAATACGACCAGCGACCACACTTTCTATCGTATTTTACGTCCATGTTGAAATCTACACCGCAAACGAGACTCCGGTAATCAGCTTAAAACTGATTTAATCGGTATAGCAGCGTGCTTCGAGACCGTAATCCTCTCACAACTTCACTCACGTTTATCTTTTTCCGTTTATTCTTTATTTGAGCTAAAGGGGATTAGGTTTACATTGCTCTTTAATAATCACATTTAGTTCTGTTTTTTAAACGGTTATTGATGCCAGTCCAAAATACATTTTATAGTGCAAAAGATGGATTATGATATTGAATCACTCACTTAGCCGCAATGCTCACTGTTTCTCTTATGAAACTGAAATGGTTTTATTTTCAGAAAATCAAATTGATAAATGTTATCCAATTCGACAAAAATTATTCAACCAATCGTTCTTAAGCAGTGTTTAAATATTTCCAAACCGTTGTAGAGATAACATTGAAACTTAAGGGTTTTACCGTACTCTTTTTGTCGCTTCTAATGATTTAATTTAGTTTTTAGTAGATTAAAATCTTTAAAACTTAATGAAACAATTTAGTTTCAGGGTCTTCTTTTAATACCACACAATTTTTTCTAACATACCACGTTTTCTTCAGTAGCTATAAACATAATCATTTTTACTTTCCTGTTTTCATATTTTCAAAATATCGTTTCATTGCTCTAAATTTATCTTCAATTGTTTCTTCTGTTCTGTTTGCATATAAACATTTCGTGACCCCATATTGCCATAGAAATTAAATTACAGTAGTATATGGCTTGTATTTTATCAATACCGGTTTCGTTATTATTTCGACCGCCCAGACAGGAAAAAAAAATGGAACGTGTCATTTGATTAAGTAGCATTTACAGTCTGAAACATTTGAAACATCAACAAGTAAACATCAAAACAAACATTAAGTTAAAAATTTTGATTTCATTGAACACACTAAATACGCAATTTTAGAACTTCTTCAGGTTAAGGGATAAATGGATGGAAATACCTATATTTTAATTAAATCATGGAGGTCTAAAAGTTAAAAGTACTACGTAAGTTTTTCACTTTTGAAAAATTATAATTATATCAATTGAAATACTTTTTCTTTTCAAGATGTCCCAAAAATGTGGACGAAACGTTGAATAATGTAAAAAATACTGACCTAATTAATAGCTGTTTTGATAGTTATTTACCAGATTAATTTAAAATTAGAATTTATACATTTCTGTGGTAGCTTAATTATTGATCTTTACCGTCTTCAAATAAATGAAATAACTTACAGTAATTAAATAAAATAATAAATAAATTATATGAAATTCATATTTGAATATTTTTCTCGATTTCACCTCATAAATTTTACGAAAAGGTTGATGCCTAATAATGGTTATCGTCCAGTTGTTAATTCATTGACATGTGTTCCTATTTTGCATAAAGTTCTGGCGATGTAAATGTAATATTCTAGCGACACATTGGAATACGAATGCACCGTTGTCCAGAGATGACGAGACTTTTAATATGGTAACGACGTGGGTGGATCTGCCAACCGGTGCGCGGAAATGTCTCTTCATCCGCAACGTCGCTCTCTATGCTACTTCAATCATAGGAGCATGTGGCTGAACTTCCATTAAATAAATACATTTCTTGAAAACTATTACTGTCTTATGGATATGTTGGCGATCACAGATTTTGGAAGAAAGCCAAATAAAATTGTTAAATGAATTCCTTTCGGTGAAATTTCTGCGTCATTAATAATAAATGAATCGAAGTTTATTGTATTCACAATTTTCACTCAAGTGAGGTGACGTTATTTTAACGGAGACGGGGTCTAAACGGAAGACAGAACCACCAGAAAACTGGAGGGCTTCAGGAATTACATATACTACTTTGGAATAGGTACAGAAACCAGTTTTTATCTATAAATAGATACAATAAATGATTGAATGGAGATGAAAAAAAGGGAGAAAACTTAATACTTTAGAAAATTTATGTAACTTATAATTATTTGGTTTTGTTGATGTGGCAACGCCTCAGAGGACGACAATGAGAGAAAGACAAGCGAGTTTGAGTGTGTAAGGGAGACTGCGAGGGGGGGGGGCGTTATTAGTGAATGTAGGACGGTAGAGACTAAGTAGGAGTTAGAGTGTGTGTGACCATACAACAATACACTAAACTATAAGTTATTCTAAAAATAAACAAGCATCAAAACGGCCAATAAATTGATTTATTTGGGCTTCTCCATATAAAAAAATACCTGAAAAAATTTTTTCATCTGTTAAATTTCCTGAAGTGAACGTAAAATTTTACTTTTGAACCTCTATTCCTCCATTTTGTATTTAAAATGTATGTATCTTCATACTTGAAGGAAACATAACATTTGACGAAATTAGCTAATGTAATTTTTTCTGAAGAAGTCCCAAAATTGTGGACGAAACGTCGTATCTAACGTGTTGAATACTGTAATAAAATTATGATTTGTTGGCTGTTTATTTTATATATTTAATATATTGCATCAATGTAAGATTAGTTGAAATCTGCCGAGCAAATTTCGAGGGATGTATAAGAGCAGAAACTGAGAGGCAGATGGCCAGTATTCAAAGCAGGAATCGTGCAGACATAATATAGAACACTTAGTTATAAGGTAATATAATGAAAAATGAATACACTAATAATTAATTTTCAGAGTGTGAAGGAGTCTGATTAATGTAATCAACGAAGTCAACAAAATATTCGTAAGAGGACGCAGACAGAAATAATCTCGTCAGAATCACGATCCTTGTTATAACATGAGGTATGTGATTTACTTCCAGTTTATTAATTTGTCTCAAAACTATTTAGAATCAGAGACAGATATAAGTATTGTTTTGTAATTGCGCATCACTTAAATTTCTATTTTTGTAAAATAAGCTAAATATATATTATGCCGTGGTAGAAGCAGAATATTTGTTCCTTTGTAGTTTCTACGTACAGGTCTCTATTTCTGGAGAAGCCATGCCTTCTGTTTGCTCGCACTAGATTAATTGCTTGCCGTGTACTCGGCTATAAATAAGAACGCCGGTGTGAGGACAGAGAAAGGTCTCTGTTTACTGCACTTGTGTTTCCGGGAGTTACTTTAATCGGAGTAAATGCATGCCTTACAATTTGTCTTAATCTCTTGGCTCTGCTTTTATTTATTTCTCTGTAATTATCCTCCCTCAACCCGCAGGCTACGAAAAAGAGGATGAATAACACTTCCAGTTTTCAAAAGCAATTACGCCAGGCACAAGGGAAATGTTGCAATACGCCTCTCTTCTCTCTTACCTATTTATATATGAAAATCAGCTTTTTTCGACATATCAGGGCAACAAAAATATCAAACCTTTATTGAACACACGAAGAAAAACTTTAATCAATTCGCTATGTATTATTCATGGGCATTAAAATTGACGCTATTAAGATCGAGTGTTATATAAACCTGTTAGATGCTTAAATAAACATAAACAATGAATCTTGCCGTTTTATCTTTTTTTTGCCGCAACAGTGTCAGCCTGATGGCTACTACAGTGAGATTATTCGACGACAACTAACATCACAAAAAACATTCATTTTTGTGTGTTTTTTAGAAGTATAATATAAGAACAGAAGAAATGTTTATCAGTGAAGGTTACGAGACTGAATTAAATGATAAAGTGGGTCTGAGTTCTATTTCCGGTTCGGTCTAGATTTTTCTACGGCCACTCCTTAATGTAGTGATATACTATTTTTCTGTCTGTTGTGAATTCTGAGTTTGTGACTTGTTTAATCAGAAACATTGAACGCTTTTACCAAAATAGCAAAAATAAAAAGATTCTTTATTTCTGTTATAATTTTGTTTGGTGACAGTCTACATTATGGTTATGCACGATGTAACTAATCCCTTCTAATCATGTTGGAACCCGAATTTGAAAGGGGTTACAGAAAATAAATTTATATATGCAGCCTATTATTCCTTAAGTAAAGTCAATAAACAATTAGCTTACCTCAGAAAACAGTGCACACACTACTTTCACTACTTACTCGAAACCAAACAAACGAATAAATATTGCTATTCAGAGCGACAGGAAAAGAAAATTTGTGTTTTGGACTATCGGGAAGTCTCGTAGGACTTCGGGAATAATTACTCAACCAAAGCTAGTGCTGTATTTATATGACACGTTTGGCCTTCATATCAAATTATCCGTCTTTCGCTTACGAAATATGTTTCCGATTATGAGAAACATGGTTTATGAGATTAACTGAAAGTAAAGGTTTGTAAGATAATGGGACAATTTATTTTATAGTCTTTTAATGACATTGTGTTTCATTTGAAGGTGCATGGAATTCAAGTCGAAGGAAATAGAAATGCTTCGATGGATACTTAAGTAGGAGCTATAGCTATAGCTAAGAAAAACATGAATGGAAAAATGTCGACCGCATCAGGGAGTCTAAGAGTAAATTGTGAAAATATTGTTTGTTGAAGCAAGCCAATTATTTATTAAGTTTAGTTAAGGAAGAATCGGCTGCATAAAGATTAACCGTAGAAGAGTTTGCATTCCTTAACGGATTGCCACAATCTACCTGAAAAAGTGTTCAAAGGAAGTCCGGTAGTGGAAAATTCGTTTACTTAAAACTTGAAAGCAATGTATGGGGGATTATTCGAGGAAGCGAAGTGATAACATAAAGGTTAAGTAATAATTATTAAGGAGAATTTGAAGTGAAGTGCTGTAAAGTGCTTATATTTTTTCTTTAATATGGAGCTGCCACTTGGAATATTCACAATTATAGTACAAAAATAAATAGAAAATAGAACAAGTCAGTCAACTCTTTCAGTTAAAAAGATCAAAATACATCTAATTATATTCATGAAGTCGGAAATTTTAGATAGATATTGAAAGTTTCAATTGGTCTCATTGTAATTTTATGGGGAAAAGTCCAAAATAAAAAAAATAGTTTGTCGTCAGAATATAGCAGTCAAACCATCAGGCTGTAGGTAATAAATTTCAAGGTCTGATGCTAATCCTCTGTTGAGTCAGAGAGGAAAGAAAAGACGCTAAGTGTTCTGTCATAATAGACTGAAGTGTGTTGTAACTTGTGTATTTGCCAGCTAGCTAATTTTATCTGTGAAAGTAAACGTGAAAGGAGTCCAGTTATTTACCGTTTCTTGAGCGTCTTCATTTGTTGTTATTCATAGGGATCGTTCTGTTCGTCAGTGGTTTACGACATGACCATAAGGCCTTGTCGTGTTATTTATCAACGGCATTGCTCTCTAACGAGATTTGGATCTAACTAACAAAGCTCTGACAGCGCTTTTTCACGACGTGCGCTTGAAACCCGTTCCATCCGCCATTATAAGGGCCGTCAGTCTTTTGAAGCGGTGACATATGGCTGAGAGGAGTACGAGGAGGAGACCACGCCTCGGAAACACCAGCCTCCGGACTCCTTGCGAAAGACAAACCACTCGTCATTACGGGCCCGAGGTGTAATTGAAATTTGCATCCCAGAGGAGTCCGTCGCCGGAGTAAGGATAGTAATTGCGAATAATAAATATCTTCAAGGGCCGTAACAACTAGCAGAAATTATGCTTACGCAAGCACGAGACTGCTTCATTGTAAATGCAGATGAGTTCACACTCCGGGGCGCTATGCTCACAAGTTTTCGGTTCCTTTGCCATGGAAAGTCTGCTCCAACGATTTACGTGGAAATTATATACATAAGGCGCGCACAATCCGGGAAAGGAATAAACAGAACATGGCCGTCTTGGACAAGACGATTGGAATAACACTAAACAGTGCTCCTATTTTATCTGTCGAAAACCCCATTAATTGGCTTGTATATTTTGACGTTGAGGCTGAATAAGAAAAAAAAATTTCTGTTACTGAACTCGTTAATTTTTAATTTCACTGTTATTAAAAACGGGCAATATGATGCTTGTACAAAAGTAAAATAGGAACATCCAATTAGTTTCGTCACTAACTAAAAAATGAACACCAACACAGCCAAGAAGTCAGAAAACCACTACATTATTCAACACATTAGGAATGTCGTTTCATCCACAATTGTAGGACTTCTTCTGGTAAAAAGATACATAATGAAAATCGTCAATAGACGCTAACCTGAATAATTTTTCAGTTTTAGACCTCGAGTTTTAATTAAGATCTACGTATTTGCATCAATTCAAAAATTTAAGTACATTGTGTATTATTTTCCCTGAAGAATTAATGTATTTATTAATATATTATGTATAGTAAAGGAAATAGTTTTGTCTGTACATGGCATAGAACATGGTGATTCTAGTTTGCATTAAGGGGTACAAAGCAGCTCTGCCATGTTCTTCTCAAGAAAAAATTTAGGACTACTTAGTTGTAACTTTACTCTCTGTTATTTAGTAAGGAGAGCAATATTAAAAAGTCATCCGCCATATTGCGGCAAAATTTCATACTTACAAAGCGGTAAATAGCTGAGGCTATATTAAGTTTTTGTTTTAGAAAGTTACAACTTTATATTCAGTCTACGCAGTTTAATTTTTTACTTTACAGCCCACTTTAAAAGAAGGAAAGCAATAACGTCGAAGCAATTATCTCATCCACAGAGTTAAGCAGTAATAAAAAGTATTAATTAAAGCTTGGATACGTGGGTAATGAGTTAGTGAGAACGCATTAAAAATATAGATATGTCTTGTTTTATCAATGGTATACCTAACATTAAAATGATTTTATCGCTGTTTGAAATTACTGGTAACAAAATAGTTATGAAATGTGTTTCTATGTTATCCCTGTAAAACTCCTAATTGTAGATTACTAAGTATACTCGTACATACATGCCTTAACTATGGATTATATCCATAGAAATTGAAATAAAAAAAATTATTTACTATTGAATTTTATGAGTCTGATACACATGTATAAATTAATAAATTGAATGGATACTGTGAAATTTAAAAATTTTATTAAGTGATCCAAATTAAAGTTTTGTAACGAACGTACATACATTTCGAATCGATTATGTTAGTAGGTAAGCACCTGTAATTTTACGGATTTGGCACTCAACTATTAATACGTAGTAATAAAATACTCAGTCTCGGAAGAACATTTTGAGCTCCGTGCGCAGGTAGTCAGTCTTTTGGCGTATTCGAAATGCGAGATAAAGAGAATATGTGAGCAGGGAGAAGCAGGGAGAGCAAGCTTCAAGCAATTGTCTGATAACCACCAAGCAGCCACGCCGTCGGAGGCCATTACCTTGTGCTGGTGTATCATTTATTAGTCCATCACGTCCGACTCGGCATCTCAATACGGTCCAGCCAGCCGCCCAAATCAAATATTCAAAGCTTCGGAAATGGAACAAAGCGATGGGTATCTCGTAATGGGAGTGGGAGGCATTCATCACTCGCTCGTCTCGGAAAAAGGATCTTGTGTGTCTCGAGAGCTGGTCGGATCCTGTCAACAGCGGGATCAATATTCAGAGGGAAAGGAAGGGTAACATTGCCAGCCGAAAATTAAATCACAAAACATTTAGCAAAGCATTTTTCTCATGTGTAGTGGATCATGAAACAATATGGGCGCCTCGTTCAGGATCTGGAATTTTAACAGACTTTCTTCCTGAAAACTAGAGAGATAATATAGGGTTAAATATGTGTGAGCGACTTTAAACGTAAATGTTGTCAAGTCTGTTTGCAAATAGAGAAATTACGAATTATAATTTATGAACGGAAATTAATTTATGATTACAATCTTCTACTCTGAATCACATGCCAAAACAAAACTTGAATAAAAATTTAATTAAATATTCCTGAATGTTAAATTTCGAATTATGGAGATCAGAAAGGAGGAGCTTTGGTGAAAGTTAGTTTACTGGTGAATCTAGGATTTATTTAGTAGAAAAGAAATACTATCCAATCTAAAGCAGGGTCAATTTTGAAATAAATATAAAGAAACTTAACTTTCTATACACTTTTGTAGGTTGGATTAAAGCCAGGCGATTTATATAACAGAACCTCATCAAACCATTCTGTTAACTGTTACGTAACGTGTAAAAATTCGTTGATGGAGTCAACAACGAGTTTATGAAACAACATTGTTGAGTACTTCACAATACACTAATATGGAAATTTGATGAAAATAAGTTAGTCCTGTTTTCAAATGAATCGTAGGGAAAAACATTAGAAGTTCAAATATTTCAGAAAAGCGGTCTTTTCTTTTATAAGATAAACTAAGCACGCTCCTGGTTACTCAGCTGGTTTCTTCGTCACAGTTTGTAAAGCTATGGGGCTTTTAATTGAATTTGGTGTGCGAGTCCAGCCTCTACATGAAGATTTCATCTGGATCCCTCCGGAGTGATTCCTGGAGCGACGCTACATGACGCACATCAGCCGTGTGACGCAGCGAACAGCGTCGAATCAAATCAAACATCTCCCGTCGTCAGCCACTCAAAGAAAGACTTACAATTTTGTCTTTTTACAACGGCAGAATAAACTTCGATTGTCATGAAAATCGCAAGATTTTTGTGAACTAAATAAAAAAATAAACGTCCAAATTTAGGGATGGCGTTGTGACGCTTAGTTTATTGGAAACGAAAATTCAGTATGCTAAACATGAATATTGCGTTTCTCATTCTGAGGATGAACAGGCTTTACTTAGTTATTATCATTTCCTGAAAATCTCTTGCTTGAAGCCTTAATAACATATTTGACACAATTACTTCACAAGCGTTGTAGCAGTTGGAAAATCTATTTCGAACTAAGATATTTAATTCATGCTTATTAAATGAAATAAACTATAATATGTGGTAGACCTGGCTGTTTTATTCTTAGAGTTGTGAGAATAACACAGTTAAAACAGTGAAACATTCCACACAAATTGTCTAGTACTGTGGTTAAGCAACGACGACGTGTTGTTAGGGGCAACGCGTTACTTTTCTATTTGGCAGCACAGATACTGCAATACCTTGAAATGAGGGAATATCTGTAGTCGCCACAGAGTTATGTGCTTTTCACTATGATGCTGTGTTAAATTGTGTAAATGAAGTGTTGTGCTACTGCGAATGAAGCGAATAATATCAAAACATAACTTATAAGGTACAGTAAATAAGTGCAGGAAATTCATACAAAAACTTAATGGTCAAACTTATTGGTTTTGTCAATTGAACTTTATTCAGGAATGTTTCTTAATCGGGATTTTTCACAACCTGCATTGGAAAATTTTCTGAATTTATAGTTATTTTAGACGAGAAATCCATTTATTGTTTCTCTATAATTTTCTTTCTTGTTTCAGCTACTGCGTACTTTCACATAGACGAACGGCTGAATTGAGTGTGACCTGCACTCGGACGTTTACTGCTTGGAGGCAAGTGCAAACGACCGCCTGGCCTGCCTTCTTTTCTGGTCCAGTGATCTGGCGACCTTCGATCTAGAGCCCCGCCGCGCATCACTAAGAGCCAGGGCGGCTCTCTTGTCTCCGCCGAAGAATATCAAACGGACCTCACATACCAATCACGCCCATTCAAATGTTACATATACAATAAGCAGCGCAGGCTGGGCTCAACAATGTGCTCAAGAATTATCAATCACCACAGCACCACAACGTACCAGCAGCAAGACAAACGAATTTTTTACTAAACTCTTATATATAGGGTAATTCTACCGTCTTTGGACAAACTTTGAGGAGTGGTACAGCTTACTAAAACTCACATTTTTTGTACAGGATGTATGGCCGGAAGTGACGAGCTGAGGGAGAAACACCTGAAATGAGACATGTAAAGAAAACCATTGTTTATTTACATCATCATATCTAAGTCCCTCCTTCGAGAAAACTACATTACATTATTTACGATACATTAGTTGTCTGAATTGAGGACCAGGTTGCTTCTTCCTATCTTATTGCAAAATTTACTGGAAAAAACACCTTGAAATGATGTAAATAATTTTTTTCTTTTCTCATTATGTGTGTCCTTATGTCAACTTGCGACTTCCCACCATACATTTATATACAAAAAATATATTTTATTTTAGTTAGTTGTATCATGACTCGAAGTCATGATACAACTTACTACTTGTCATCAGTCATTCCAAAGCATATTTCAGTGATGAATCCTTAACTACCACGCAAACATATTTTCTTCACTCTCCTATAGATCGGACTCAAATAATTTTATGTCCATCTTCATCGGCGAAATTTCATTAATAGATACACGAAACACTGAAATTACGACATTTAACTGATGCTATTTAACTACAAACATAATTAAAAACCATTTATTAGCTTCAGATGTAGGAGAAAGATTAAGAAAATTTTATTTAAATCTCACCCTTGGCAGAAATCCCACTGGAATCTTTAATTTATTGAAGGTAAAATGGAAATCAATTAGCATGTTCATATTAAGACAAAGGCTTCAATTACACTGATTCGAATATTAGTTACACACAGCCTTCTAGGAGGTTCTACAGAGTGATATTTAACTTATCTTATATAAGATGACAAAGCTCTACATGCGTGTTTCTTAGTTCCCTCCCCTAGATGGTAATAAATACCTAAACGGTCATGCCCTCTAAGTATGACACAATTTCAGAAACTGAACTTATTCCTGGGTAATTCTCTTTTTCCTTAAAATTGTTAATTCACCAGCAATGCTATTGTCTCATTCAAAAAATTAAAATCTACTTATTTTTTTTCTGTGGCTAGGGCCGCGATTCTTCTAAAAGACAAATTATTTTATTTCCTTTAATTATGAAAATAGCTGTGAAAAATCAGACACGTTTCCTGGAACGTGCATCGTTTTTAAACAAGGTCCGTAAGTACATTTAGTACTTTCAGTCTGAGATGGCTTAAGTATTCAACATAAAGAAGTCAAACTTCAGCGTAAGGGATTTGTTTTAGAGACTAATAGATGAAACTTACCCAATCCAGTCATGAAAACCTGAGTTCTTCAGTGCATTATCGCTCGTATAAGGACAGACTTTGGTAACATGTCACGTTCACACTGATTAAACAGCAACACGCTTTGCGAAGTACAATGTCGGAGCTCCGTGATTGAATTTCACGGTGAAGTTGTGGTTCCAACCTTCCAAGCTCTGCGCCACAATAGCAGGGCTTAATGACGATTTACTGGCAATCCCGTATTATGCCACCACCCGCAATGTTGACGTTCTACCGGTTTAGAAACAATGTAATTTAACCTACAGGAGTGACACGAATTGACATAAATGGCGCGTCCACGAACGCATTAAAAATTGTCATATAATTTAGAAGAAAGTTTGATTAACAGTTTCTTTTATTATAACTACACTGAAATTTTTTATAATCACAGGAAATTTGAAAAAAAAAGGGTTTAGTGTTATGCTATTAGTATTAGTCCAATTGATCGGTTGTTCCCGATGAACGCTGAAAGAAGTGCGCTGAAGTAGGGAAATAAGACTATACATGCTCAGCGAATCGATTCTCCAGCAGTCTTAATCCCAGTCTCTGTGACCATGACGGCACAAATATCCAACCCATTCCAGGATTCAAACCCGGGACCTCTATGCCGTGAGGCAGCGACGCTAGCCACTAGACCAAAGGATGTCAGCCGGTTAGTTGCAGTAACCAAAGGAAAACTTTATTACTGACTTTGATCAACTATATAAGATACATATCTGAGAAATTGAAGAAATAATGAAATGTGTATGTAAACCATAACGTAAAAATTTACGACGCTATATGGAACCAATGAATTTATTTTCATAAAATATTTTTCCAATATGCGTATGATGAGAAAAATAATCACACCAAACGATTTCTCTGTATCAATTTGCAGTTGCTAATTATCCTCGCAGGCTGCTTCATTGCCCGCCAAATGATTTACAGTAAAGTAATGATTCATCAGTAAGGTACCGATGAAGGTTCCTAAAATTACGATCGGTGTTGAAAACCGCTAAGGAGACAACGTAACAAAAGCGTATTGGCCAATGATGTAGAAAATTACTCGGGGGCACCAAAGTAGCAATGGTGTCATAACGAGCCAAGGAAAGACGAGTATTAAAATTTTATGTGCCAGTAGCTGCCAAAGCTTGAGAAAAACCGAACAGGAATAGTAAGCGGCCGTAAATGCAGCAGAGAATGAAATACGACGCATAAAACAGGGCGTTCAGACAATGCTAGGGCCTGGCTACTAAATCAGCGCGGTCAGGACCAGCAGCCACTTGCGATTCTGTCTAATCTACTTAGAGATAAGCTGTACCACTTTGGATCTGCAACACATTATCGTCAATCTAGTTGCATTAGCGGTGAAATCGCCGACACTTTTATTTCTGGCTGTTTTGCACACAACCCACCACAGCTGCTTGACTGGTTCCTTGTGGAAACTCTTACTTTTCACCACCAATTAAGGTGGAAAACAAGATCATTGGGGTTTTAATTGAATGCTAAAATATAGCCCTTTGAATTTTTACAAGATCATTCAATTAACTCTGTTTAAATTTATGGAAGAAACGTGAAAATAAAATTAATAAACGATAGTACTCAGGGGAAAATAATCACAACACAATCTCCTTAAAATATTTACAATTTTACTACAGGTACTTTTCGACCTACGAAGTCATTTTTAGCGACTAGTTACCTTTACTTAATATTAAAGACTTGCAATAAGATAAGATTGAAAATAATTAGCAAATATAATTAGAGCTAGAAGTTGACAGTGCAGTTCGAATGTTACCTCCAATACATTTATTAACATTTTAAAGAGACTATGCTGTGGTTATTTCCCACCCGAATACCGTATTATTTGATTAAGAAAATAAACTATAGTCGTATATTGTACTGAATTTCAGGTAAGCTGTTTCAATTACCACTGCGTAGACGAATGAATCATCTTAATTAAGTTAATTAAGGAAATTACGTAATCATGATAATATTTATATAAGTATAGAAATAGTGTTGATAAAAACGTAGTAGATAAAATTAATGTGTTAGTGGTGAATAGAACATTTACATAACAATTAACCATTGAAAATCTATACAAATAAATAATATTGAAGTGTCTGTCTGACTGTATGTTTGTCTCTAATAGGCTTCGGAACGACTGAACGGATTTCAATGAAAATTCGAGGAATTTCAACTTAAATGTTGCAGAGTTCAGAAGATATTATTGTAAATATTTATAAATCCAATGAATTGCCACGCGAAAGGTGGCGTGAAAACCAACAGCGTGTTATAAGTCCTATTAGGTGTTCATATACTATTCATCCCAGTTACTGTGTTTATTATCAGCGTAATTTTGGCAGCAGGAGAGAGAGAGATAGGGAGGGAGGGTGAGCTTTCGCACTCCATCTATTGTTCTAGCAGGATTCCCCCAGTAATTAACCTATTGTTAACAAAGAAATAACTCCCTTAGAAACAATTTACGTCAATAAGATTTATACTTAAATTGGTTTCATTTGTCACCTCAGATAAATTTTAATATCTAGTAATTACTCATTTTAACATCAAATAAATAAATATAATTTATCCCAATAAATATAATGGAAGTTTGTATGGAATTGACTCCAAACGTGTGACAGTGGGACCTGTCCAAACCAACTGCGAGTTATAAGGCTAGCCGTGAAGCGATCATAAATAAATGACACCGTACTTTTTATATATTTAATGAATTCAACTGTATCAAATTTATGTACCTGTTGTTTCGTTTTTAGGGAAAAATAAAAAGGGCTATTTCCGCGCGGTTCTCAATAAATCAGCATAAGATAACTAAAACGATTGGTTACAGGAGCTAGCTTGTTCATTTATAAAACCGTTAATTGTGCCTCCATTAACAGAGTTGAAATATATTTATATCATCGAGGCAAAATCGCCATTTTTTCTCGTTGGAATAAATTTTTTTAGTTGTGGGTGCGCCTGATGCAGGATGTATGAGGAACCTGGTATCCATTATAATCGGCAAGATACTCGTAAATTGACAGCGGCAACTACAACCTTGAAAAGTGCGGCATCCCGTTTCACGCAGAATTCCGATTATTTTTAAGTGGCCATGAAAGTTGGCATGAATAATGCATCCAGCTTGTCCCAACACGGCATACATTATGCACTCATTCATGGCGAGCAAATTGCGCTGAATTGTAAGGACTCGAAACAATTTGATCGCAAATTGCCCGTCGCATAATTTCACACTTTCTCATCTTATTGTAGTCGCTAGGCACTCTTAACGAAATTCTCCTGATGGGAGCTTTGAGATTGTGAGCAGAGTCCCCTGCAGCGACAAAGTTATCACTAAATATGCTAGATGCAGTAGACTTAAATGTTGATATTCAATTATTAAAAATTTTTCACAGTTACGGTCATTAGAAATTCAAGTCTCAACCGACAGCAACGGAAATGAAGTAACGTCACAACCTCCTCAGTTAATGACCTAGAAGCAGCGACGCTAAATACCTTACCTATTAATCTCTCTCTTAGTAGTGATCTAATAAGCATTAGACATGCCAGTATATTAAAAAAATTACGGTAGAAAATATTTTTTTCATAAAAGATGGTCTGCTCTCAAAATTAGGTGACGAATTATGAAAATCTAGCTCGTAGGTACCTTTCATAGCATCTTAGTGGAGTTAAAGTAAGAATAATAATACAAAAGATCAAATATTTTGTAAAAAACTAAATAACTTTGGAAAATTGTAATATGTATTTTTTCTATCTATTAATTTGCGATTTATGAAGCCAATTTGTGTTAAGACAGAAACACAATTTGAAACGCTCTGTACAACGTTGTAAAACCTTGAGAAGTTTCACTTAACCAAAAATTCTTGCGCTTAATGTTATCTCCCGTCTGTCTAGCGAGGTTTTGGAGCAGCTGAGATTCTTCGAACGCTTCTACCTGTGGGAACCTGCTTATCTTGTTGTGCGGGGAACCTCAGACAACAGGTGTAGTGTCCGACGGTTTGTTCACTAAATGCTGTCTGCTAGACTGCTGTCTTAAAACAACTTCGGCCCGGAAGACGATTGGAATTTTAAGAAATCCTAGATCAGAGACATTTTTTCCCGAGTCTTAATTAACAAGCAATAAAGTGTAAGAGTAAAAATGTACGTTCTACTTTCAAAAGATTTAGAGTATCGACGCATTGAGGAAACATAACAAAACCAAGCTTGAAATTGATATTAAATATCTAATCAATTTATATGTATTTATCAATTAACACGTACTATTTCCAAGGAACATGAAATAAACAACCTTAGGACAAAGGACTCCTGAAATATATACAGCACAGGTTAATGCAGTAAATATAATAGGTATTGAATCCTAGTTGCACACAATTACCATCTATCTGCAGGTGTTTTATTAAAAAAAATTAGTTCGTTTATTTTTAACATAGTTTGAGATTTATAAAAATATAGTTACATATCAGAAAATCTAATTGAATTGATTCGCTATACAAGTATCAATACTCGTTTAGTTCATACGAGAAAATAAAAATCATTGGCTTTGTGAAGGGGAAGGGTTGGGTAGAATGCGAGCTCACTGAATGGAAGACGAAGAATAGCCGCCAAGGCGACGGTATTTCCCTGGTGGAGGTCGCGGTATTCGACGTGCGTGTAAGCGATCTACGCTGACATGTGGGACAGTCGTAACACAATCCAAAACCGGGTCCTTCACGAGCGATTTCGTCCGGCTGGTATCCGTAGCGGATCGGGTTGCGGCAGGGCGTGAGTCCTCCGTGTCACCAAACTGCTTCTGTCGCCCTGCCCTGCCCCGCCCCGCCCTAAACAGTCCCTTATCCATTTCTTTCAGGGAGGATCTTACATTCAAATAGATCTCAACTGCTGTCATTTGAGACAATAGATCTCCCTTCACGAGATGCTGTAGCAACAGACTAGACAATACGTCAAATAGAATATCGATATATTAAAACACCAACTAATGAAAGAAACAGCCATTTCTTGCACACACTTCGCTGTTCCTGAATACTCATCTTATTAAATGCAGGAAAGCAAACTATTAAACAACTTTCAGAGTTATATCGCATAAAGTCGATCGATTGCCCACAAATAAATAAATTAACGTTAAATCAGTACGAATATAAAAATAGAAGTAATTTTGTTTCTATATTATTCATATAAATTCAAACGTGTGGAAAAATTGTAATTGCTTAAAATCCCACATGAAACCCTGTAGACGTGTAATATCTGTTGGTCGCTGTCTTTCGGAAAAATTCATCACCCTAATTTTATTACAAAATTTTTATTTCAAGCTGTTAACGGAACATTTTTTTTCTTTTTCAGTCAAAATTAGGAAGTCTGGCGTGTTTCGGTTGACCGCGAATTTGATAAACACGTGACCATCTGGAACGGCATCGCAGCAGCACAGACTTGCCTTACGCTTCAACTGGACTTCAACAGGAGCGAATCAACGTGAATTTATTTGAGTTTTCCGTATATTGACAACTTGGTTGGCCATTGAAATAATCAACACACTTTATATGCGTATGATCCTAAAGAGAAAACCAGTTCATCCAATCCATAAATTATTTAAATTTCTGTTGTACACTGATGTTTATTTAGTGCAAATATTACACCAAAATACACTATAGATACTCAACGGAGAGCGATAGAAGGACAATTACATTTTTACTTTAAACATAAGTCTGAACAGAATTATTAG
This sequence comes from Eucriotettix oculatus, assembly GCA_034510155.1. Lineage (NCBI taxonomy): Eukaryota > Metazoa > Arthropoda > Insecta > Orthoptera > Tetrigidae > Eucriotettix > Eucriotettix oculatus. The sequence continues at coordinate 40,512,669 of CM067381.1, forward strand.
AATTTTTATCGATAAATTCAGGATTAGTTTTGTAGCTCTCAAATTTTAACTATAATAGATGTGAAGTTACTTATATCAGTCGCTAAAAACCAGTAAGTCCTGATTAAGTTTCGAAGGTTGTAAAGAAGTGACCTTACGTTTGCTTCGCGAGACTATTTGGATAAAAACGAAAAATAACGATAATCATACTATATATAAACCTAAATTTACAAAACACGCATAGTTTAGACTTCACAACATAATATGTAATAAATCGTGTCTATTTTTAAAGGTAATGGGAAACAGTGGAATAACAAAGGTGTTGGATTTGGAAGGGATATGATGAAGGAAGTTAAGGAATTCTGTTACTTGGGAAGCATAATAACTAGGGACAGTAGACATAAAGAGTAGGATAACATGGGGCAAGGAAGGCTTTTGGAAAACAAAAAAATATTACTTACGGCTATTATAAGTATGAATATTAGGAAGAAATTACTAAAAATGTTCGTATGGAGTGTGACGTTATATGGGTGCGAAACGTGGAAGATAGGAATTGCAGAAAGGAGAGAATAGAAGCGTTTGAAATAGGAGAATACTGAAAATCAGATGGGTGTATAGAATGACTAACGAGGGAGTTTGAAGCAGAATAGGGCAAGAGAGGACAATGTGGAGGACGTTTGGGACATGTGGATCTTGTAAGATTAGCATTAAAGAGAAGTGTGTGGGGTAAGAACAGAAGAGGGAGGAACACGCTAAGCAGATTAGGGAGGATGTGGGATGTGGTAGTTATGCGGAAATGTAAAGGCTTGCGCAAGATAGGTTAGCATGGAGAGTTGCAACAGACCAGTCTTAGTACTGAATACCACAACAACATTCCAAAAATAGTTTAAGGTAAGCTAATTATTATATAATTATTCACCACTCAAGTTCTTAATCTTGTTTGGCTCTACAGCCCTTTGAGGGCCTGGGCCTACCGAGGCAACTGCGGAGTGTCATACCATTCAGGTTCTGCTGTTTGTATATATCAGTATCTTAACCTGAACATTTAAAAACATATTGATCTAGATAATTTAAAAGTGGAACACTCACAATTTACGATCAATTACACCATAACGATCTTGTGTGTAAGCAATATTTCGTGTTTGATGATGTACACTTATATGACCCATTAGGCTTAATAAAAGTCGCTGTAATGCAGTTGTGTACAACTTTAATGGAATCCGAGTGAGGAAATAGCGATGTTTCTCAAAGACTGAGGTTTATATCATAGACTATATTCGCAGACGCCATTTGTAACGACGTTACATGATGCACGACTGTTTCCTGTGTTTTGTTCCAGGCCAGAGTTTTACTGCTATCATAAAAGTGTGTACTTATCAGGACTTTTACGACCCGAGCAACACCTCCGAGGAGGAAAGACACGCGTCTTGTGTAGCACCAAGGCGTTCTTCGCACTCACCTGTAACAAACAAAGACAATTTCCCGTGTTATAACCAAACCAACAAACAGTCTGTTAATACATTACAGTCAATATTCGGTGATCGTGACGGGCATTGCTAATAGCACAGTCCCTTTCACCATCACCACTCTATTGGCTCATGAAAGTGTTACAATAAGCCATAAAATATATACAGTCTAAATACAAAATGTCTTAATATCAAGAAAACAGGCTTTGGCGGTAGTTGATTCTCAGACTATCCACGTGTAGGATATTGCCTTCCGTTCTTGGAACGATGTTTCTTGACGACTTCCAGGAAATCATCCAATTAGTAAAAAGACTGAGCCTCACGGGAAAGGAAATTATTTAGTAAATATTTTAGAAGACAAGAAAGCGGATGTGTTTATTTTTAAACAGTACAAACGACCTCTTTATGTTTTTTTACTATCAGAAAATCAATCCTAGTTTCAAAAAAGAAAACCCCTTTTTATGTTAATTCAAAACATACTATTAGGAACGTTTGGCTTTTTTGCGATAATCATTTACAGAACAAAAATTTATAAATTTAATACAAGATCTTACTTTCTATCTTAAAGTCCGCGTTACAAAATACAAGAAATTTCACAATATAAAACAGATACATACATGTCATAGTTGATCATATTCTTTACCTTATTTATAAAATATATAAAACTAAAAAAATCATAATGCAGTTGTATGTCATACGTTCATTCGTACTTGTCGCTTATATTTACTTGGATTTATCACTCCGTTTATTAGTGTACAAGTAACTGTATAAAAACGTTTTATATATTCTTCCTCCTATTATTTTTGTTCACGATTCATATAAAGATTTATTTGAAAACTATTCCTCTTTGAGTAGTAATTTTCCTATTCCATACATTTTATATCTTTTAATTTTTATTCTTTCATCCCTCATATTTTTTATTTTAATAAAATGCTATTTAAAATCTAATAACTATTTTTATCCTATTCTATTTGTATTCAAACGTATTTGATTTACATTTTCTATTCATTATACTCTATTTTTCTTATGTACGTCTTACATATTTACATTCATTTTATATTTTCTTATTAATAATAGACATTCATTCTACAATTTCTTAATGTACATTGACTAATGGGAGATGATATATATTTTCCTAAAGCTTAATAGTACGGATGAAACATTAAAGTTAAGATTAAAAGAAGGGTGAGTAATTAATTTCTGTTACTCAAATTAATCTAAAAATAGTTGTAATGTAATGCGTGTTGATATCTCCTTTTTACGGAAATTAATGAGCAATATATAGAGTTATAACTTCATAATTTTTTTTGGAAATTTAATGATAGATGCAACGCCATATTTAATATGAGGCTTGCTTAAGAACTGAGTAAATATTACAATTCAGACCGTTATTACTGGCAAACTGATTACATTTTCTATTTCCGTCTATTTAGTTTTTCAGAGCTCTAGAAGTGAATGGGATCATCGAAACAGACTTTAAAAATGATAATATTTTGTGATACATCATTTTAATTTTTTTCTGCGTGCAATATTGCTTCATATTTTTAACTGGGATCCTCTAACTGCAAACATGCTCCTGAGCCAACATTTGCTTTTTTATGTTTGTAGGAGATTTACTCAGACGTTCCATTTCTCGCGTTAATCCATCAGGTTCCTTGTCAAGCGCATCTGTTCCGCATAATCTTCCGCGTCTCGTGATAAATCATCCCAAAACAGCACCAAACCGTAAGTAAGCTTCCTGGCAGTTTTGTGCACCATCCAAGAACATCAGATTAGCTGTTTCGCCAATAATTGTGTCGTATTATTAAATCAGGATAATATATTAGTTGAAGTTGACGAAAGTGCGTTGCAGAGGGTGCTGCAGAGAAAAGAGCATTTTAGAAAAGACTGTGAAAATGCCATCAATAGTTTCCAAATAATTTCTACCACACTTAATTACTAAACAGCCATTCAAGGAAATTAAATTTTCAAAGAATCTCCATTAAGATGGCTCTCGTCCACTCGTAGACGGTCTTACAGATGAACATTGAAATTATTATCACATTTAGTAGCAATGTCGGTGATTCGAGGTGGTCCTCCTGGCGGATCCGTTATTTTAGTTCTTATAATTTACTTCTTCAGGTAACTAGACGAGAAAATGGAATATGATGAATAAATCAAAGGTTCGCTGGAATATTGTCTACGACTGAACGGACGTCATCATACTGGAGTTATTTTTAACTATGTAACTGAAGGAGGAAAAATACGATTTGGAAAAATTGATGGTATTTTTACAGCCTTTTTAAAATCACGCTTTTTTATAGAACGTTCGTTATATTAACGAATAATTTCTTATTGAATTCTTTGAATTTCTACTATATATTCAAATTTTCTTCATATTTGCATCAACGAACTAGAAGTTTAAACATCATTCTTCTATTTCATCCTATTTTCACTCAAGGAGAAAACCATTTGTTACAATACTACTTTCCTCAGGCAACAGTGACGCTATCATTGTGAACACAATTTCCTATAGTTTCCACCAAACACTAAATTCACGTTAGAGGCTGTAAATAATTGAATAATTCACGAATAGATTAAATGCTTTCAATTGAAGTTCAGCCATGAAGACTATGAGACTGAATGTAGATTATAAGGAAAAAGTTTCGAGCAAACCGGTAATCGAACAGGGTGCTCCGCTTACCCGGGTTGATTCCGGGACGTTCCAGATTTTACAATCTTAAATTCTTTCATTTATTGAATTCTGAAAATATTCTTTCCTAAACGTTGAAATTTATAAGGGAATACATACACACAGGAATATATTGTATGCAGATTTCTTTTTCTATTTACTAAAACAAAATAAAATTGTAAATGAAATTAATTGGGAAGCATATAGCATTAAAGAACACGTTTTACTCAAGATGAACTAATATTCTTTATATAATTACCAGCAAAATATTTTTGAGTGCTCTATGGATTAGATTTAATAAGAGGGTAGTTTTATTTATAGATAAAAAAGCTCTTAGTGTTACGTATGTTTTCCGGTTATCGTGTAAGCTTAAATTTGAATCAAAAATCCGTTTCTCGTAAAGGAGATTAAAGCGGAAGTCCTCGTTATGGGTCATGTAATTGAATGTTCACGCTGAATTACTGTTCGTTGTGAGGTGCTGGGCCGGGGACATTTCGCACTGACGCCTGCTTACTCCCTCCACACCCTCATTAGCTACCAATCAGTGCGATAAGCCAGACTATCGCGTAAATTGAAAGGAGGACTTCATCTGGCGCCTCATTTCGTTAATTACGGCCGGTCGGCCACTTTATTGTTATCCTCAGAGTGTGTGTGATGCCTTGCGATAGGGAGAAGTGGCGCCAATTAACCTGGGGGATGCAGGTAGGAATCCAGAAGAAGGGCGAATATATCCTTAAAATTCACATGGAACGAGGAGATATATTACTAGACTAATTTTATATTTTATTTTTATTAATAGGGGCAAGACACCTTAGCTGATGAAAATGGGCAACCTTTCAGCGAATCCTGTAATTTGTTACATAATCAGCGTTAAGTATACTTTACTTCAAAATTTGTAATGTAGATAACTTTAAAATCTATTTACTCAAAATTTCAAAACACAAGCATGTATAATGCGTAAGAAATAATAATCAAACGCCTGTAAAGTTTTAAATCCCGCAATACAGATCCTTTTATTTATTCAGATATCTTGCAGCGACAAGGATATATATGAATAGCTTTATAAGATGCGATGGAAGCAGTATGTAAATTAAATTTAGAACCTCTGAACATCCGTCAAGTGATTCAAAATCTCGTAAGTTTCTATTTCCGAACAGATGTAATTATAATATTATTAGGACGAGTGCCAAAAATGCAGTATCTTAAGAATCTCACATTGGCAGATAACATAGGAATGTGGTTCTTCTTATTAAAACAGCGTTAGCTAAGTTCTTTGAGGTTTGTAATTAATGACTAGAAATCGTGGAATTCTGCATACATTGGCAAAAAGTTGCTTTCACAAGCCCGATAGATTAAGGCAATATGGATTTTAAATTATTATGTTAAAACGAGTAAAAATTGCAAGTTCATTGTCTTTATTGTTCATAAAAATCAAATTTTATTTATATTATTAGTATCTTTCTTTAAATTAATTGTCGAATTATTTGATATGATGTGTAACATTTCACTCAGCAATCTAGAATAGTAATAATAATATAATAATTTTAAAATTATTCAAATAAAATTTATGACTTTTAAAAAAACATTGTTTTGGACACAGCTAAATAAACTTATACGTATAATTTAAAAATATTTCTATGTTAATTGTTAGCAGTTTTTAGCGAAAGTTTCGTTTGGCCGAAGTAATAAGCTTTACATCTAAACAATGTTGTAATGCATATACAACATTAAGTTTGTCTGAAATGTTCATTTTAAATTTAGTATTTCTGAAAATGTTTTAGAAGATTTAAGGATAAAACGAGTACTAAGTTTTTAATAAAAGGTAGAAGTATAGAATAAGTTTAGTACATGGCTTTCTAACAGCTAAATAATTAATTTAGTATTTAGTTTTAATTAGTATAATTTTGTTATATTTGTATTTAAAGTTTAATAAAGAAGAGAATGCATGAGAATGTTTTTAAAAAATTTTGTCAATACATCCAGAAAATTAAGAGAGTAATCTTACTCAGTTTAGGAAAAAACATAGGTATTTTTAAAGTGTTGTTGTTGTGGTGATGGTGTTTAGTCCTAAGACTGGTCTCATACACCCCTCCACGCTGACATACCCTGCGCAAGACTTTTCATTTCTATATAGCTACCACAGCCCAAATCCTTTTTAATCTACGTGTTCCATCCTTAGGCTCCTTCTTTTGTCCCTACCCCACACACTTTCCTCTAATGTTAATTTTAGAAGACTCTCATGTCTCAAAACGTTGCCTATTAATCTATTCCTTCTCTTGGTCAAAGCCCTCCAAGTTGTTTCCCTTCCCCTATCCTGTTTAGAATTAATGTGTGGGGAATAATGTTTATGCAGCTTTCCCGTTCTATTTGTAAAATTGTGGTGTTGGATTAGGGGGAAATTTGCGTCCAGCTTACTGAGGCTCGTCAACTCTTGGGCGAGTCCTCTACACTAACGTTTTGAACCATTAATTTCTCAAGCTATTGGAATATCATCCAGTCAGTACAACTGCTATATAAATTCACCAATTTTGACGAAACATTACATTAATATTTTATAATTAAATAGGTCGCTAGGGCGAGATCTAATGGCACTTGAATCGTGACACGTTTGGCCGTTATATGTTGCGATAGGTATATACGATTTCTTAATAACCGAACTTCGAATTGGCTTCCGACGTTGTATTAAATACGAACTAAGGTTTCAATGTGTTTTTAATGAATATGTTTTACAAACCTTTGTGAATTTGAGCTCGTGAATGGATTGTTTATATAGTTAATTGTAAAAAATATATTTTCCATTGCTGTTGTGATGTTAAAGATTTTATAAAATAAGTATTTATTTATTTGACAATGTGAATGACACTGCAAGTGGCTAATGTTTTTATTGGCGTATAGAAGGGGGTGCCAAGCGGCGCGGCAGATACGATCGTTTTCCCCGAAGCCAGGGCACGAGGCCAAGGCGTCGGTAATTGCCACGACTCTTCTGGAAAGTGTACGCGGGGGCCTTATCAGGACACAAATAGACTTGTGACCTACTCCCCGCACCATTCTATTTCTTAAATCTGTCCTGCTGGATATACCAATCTTTATTATTAAGCGAAAATTAACTTTCTATTATATCAACAACTCAGCGGTCTAAATTGTAAGGTCCATCTTTTTCAAAAGGTGGATGAACTCGTCAAAGTTACTTAGAAATACTGTTTTCGTGTAAATGTTTTACAAAAAGATTATTTAACTTTGTCCTAAGATTGTGTAGTTGTAATGTTGCAGAGTGTTTCATTCACATGCAAGATTTGACTTACTGCAGCTCATTAACAGTATGAAACCAATTATTTTCAATTAGTTTATTCAAACGATATGAATGATTTTTTATGGGTGTAAAGTTCAACCTCAAGTAATTAATGGCTGGTTTTGAAACGTTCGAAATTTAGTATCATGAATGATTGACATCAGCTATCGTAAGAAACCATATAATATGTATGGTATAATTTCTGATGAAGAATTATATTTTAGGTATATGTAAATATACGTGAAGGCGTATTTTTGTTAAATTGACTGTTTTGTAAAATGACATCTTTTTGTATAAATGAAGACTTTCAGATGATTATGGTCTTGTAACTGAAAGCTCCTGATGAATAAATATTTTTGAATACTGGAATTGGTGTAATTTACGTAATAATTATAAAATAAAGTTTAGTAAAATCGCTGAAACTTTTTTTGTAAAAAAATAGAAAGGTAAAAATAAATTTCTTAGAGTTTCCAAATATACAAGTTAACTATAATTCATTAAAAAGTAAATTATTGAAATTTACAATTTTTAATTAGTTTTGTTCAACGAAATAAATGAGATTACAATATTCAGGTATATAATTAAGCATTAATCTTGACAACATGAATGAGAATATCCTTGGACAGTTAAATACAGAGCAGCATTGTACTGAATAACCGATAAAGTTGACAATGTGAATTTGAGGGAATTAAGTAAATATAAAGAGACATTCAATTTGCACGTGTTTAAAAACCAGTATATATATATATATTACAATGAAATATTTATCCCATTTTCCTTATACTTATATATATTTTTAAGTTTTTATAATTTTTATTGTGCATTAAATTTATGTAAAAGACATGTCCGATTCCTTCAACGAGCACTAACGAAACGAGTGAACCAAGCCAAACAAAAATTCTCTTTAAAATATATAAGGGTTTAGCTACTTTGTTTTCCGATGAAAACAAACAATTCAATGTGACAGAGATAGATCCCACTATTTGTAGGTCTATAATTAAATTTCAACGCTCGGCGGTTTAACACTTAGTAGGTTAGAGTCTGGTTTGGTAATAAGAAGTAAATTTCTTGAATGAATTTCGGAAATAGTTCTTCTTTCAATATATAATCTACAATTTTGTAACTATACATTGAAATGACACTTTTTAAGCTGTCCAGGAAACTTATGTAATTAGAGTAATAAGTTTACGAGAAGTTATTGGCGTGTATCGCTGGTAGCAAAGATAGTAAAAAGTGGGGAGTAATCTCTCTGGCGAGGAAACATGACGGCAGTCTATGTAAATGATTTATGTGTATTAACTTTTGGAACGCTGTAATAAACGTGAGATGTTCAGCGGTAAGTAAAATGTTTATTTACACTTGATACATATACATTTAATTTTTCATTAATTAAATAATAATGAACTATAATACGAATACGTTCCATAATTGGTGGTATGAAACTCGTCGAAAAGAACGAGTTTGGAGACACTCAGCCACGTCGAAAGCTAGACCGGGCATTTCTACATAATTTTAACACGACTTAGTGGAAGATGGTTGTTACAATATGGAGTACGTTTTTTGATTCTTTTGAAAAACTCATATTTATTTCAACTACTGAACACTATACCTTTTATAACCTTTCATTATTTCTTAAATTAAAGACAAACGAATTAAAGTTCTATTTAGTTTCATGATCTTTAATGAGTATGATAAGAGATGTAAATCCCTTTTTATTTCTGTAAAGAATCAAACAGTTTTTTCATTAGTCAGAGCTACTTTCATATCACCGTTTCGTAAATCACAAAAAAGAGGAAAGGCTGCTAAAATAAGCATTGTTAGTCAGAGAAAAAAAGGGTATCGTAGAATCTCAGATTCCGTGCTGCTATTTATGCATTTGCGGCGGAAATGAAGACGTCATGAAAGTTTTTTTTTGCGAAGAGTAAGAGGAGAAACGTTTAAGCTCCTCTCTTACACAGTTGAGTGGGGCGAAACATCAAGTGTCTTTAGAGAAGTTTGAAAACAAATGTAACAATTGTTTAGAGCTGAAATTCATGACCAGGTTCTTCATGCTTCTCTTTTTGACACAAAAAAATTCTTTGCTAACAATTTTGAATTTGTTCACTAATAATGCCTGGCGAGTCAAAAGGTGATTATGGATCTAATATACAGTATATAGGAAAACATACGATTAGAATTGAACTAAGTTTGTATTTCATAAATGAAGTTCACAATAACTTCTGTTGCAAAATAAATTTACAGTAAAACTTCACTCTGGCTTAAGTTTTTAGTATAAGTCAATGTTCAAATTTAAAAGACTGTTCAAATATTCATTTTACACCAGTAACAAAATGAGATAGAATTTCTCTTAGATTTTATAAATAAGACAAAACTAATTAATTCACAACTAATATTAGTTTAGGAGAATATATTATTCAAATTTTTGATAAAAATATTTAACACTTACGTATTTATTTAATTATTATATTTGTGATTCATTAATATCAATACTAAAATTTAAAACGAAATTTTTTTAATAAAAATGCAACAAAACAATTTGCGTTATTAGTGCCAATTGAATTTTTTCCTTCTTGATTCCGATTTTCACGATTAATTGATTTTAGACGTTTTATTTTCAAATAATTGAAATATATAATCCAGAGTAATATGGCTTTTCTTAAAAAGAAAATTTACTTAAGATTGAAATTTTTATTACTCTAAAAGCGCAAAATAATGTAAAGTTACTTCAAATACTCCAAATTCATGATCAAACAGTTTTCAAAGTAATAATAATCTTCATCAACATTGAAAGAAAATAATTACCCACATGTATTTAGATATTTACTTTAACATATTTTTGGTTACTAAAATTATGTATTAAATAATTTTCAAATATAAATGATATTTTCATAATGATTTATTTTAATTTCGAGCTTTGAAAATAATTAGACTCATAATTATGTAAATATTTACTCTGGGGTGAATTCAAATTTTGAAACAAATACAGACAGGATACACAAAACTTTAAAGTCACAACGTTTTGACAAACATTATAGATCTTATTTAGTTCATCAAAACTTGAGTGAGCTGGAAATAAACTTAGTATGTTTTCTGAATTTACAGAATGAAAATTATCAATTTATTCTAGAGTTTTAATATTTTTCAAACCTTCTATAAGTTTTAATATAATTTTACTAGCCATATCTAATTTATACGGACCTACGTAAATTAATAAAACTAAATCAAATTTCTTACATTGCAGTGAATGAGTGTAATGAATTTATTTGATCATACTGACATGAAGATTTATCCCGGTTAACAGCATAAAAGAAGCAAGCGGAAGCAATTTTGGTGAAATGTAATAAACGTCTCTGCTTGCTGTATCTTAGATATTTATGTGTAATCACCTTATAAAGGTTTAATAAAAATCTCAGGTATTGACTCTTCGTACGATTCGTAGAAAACATAATAATGAGGTTCTCCATCGATTGCGCTCCTTTTGAAGCAGCTCCTGTACGACGTGTTGTCTTGGCAACGTCTTTCTTCCTTTTTGAGTTTCAGCTCAGCTTAGTGACAGATAAGAACCAATAGCGGAGAATGTAGCGTCTGTCATTTGAATACCTGAGGAGGTCGTTCACTGACGTTTCCGCGAATTTGGTTGGTTGCCTCGTAGAAACTGTGCCACGGCACTACTACACACCAATACAATCCGAATATTTGTTTGACAATGCAGAACGATTCTGCGTTAAAATAAATTTAGGAACTTATGAATTCATGTAACGTGTTACCGAAACTAAAAGAAAAATGGATGGAAACTCGTAAGAGAATAATATGAAATGACTTAAAAGTACCGTAGAATATCAGCCTGTTCGTAAACCATTTTTTCAAAGCCTTATATTCTTTTAGCTACTTTATTGGTACAACGGTTTCATAAGTCGTTATTGTAGTCTTCATTTACGATGAATCTGTCACGTAAAACTACCTTATTGTGTGAATATGATATAGAACATTAGGCAACCCGCTATACGCAGTTACCAGCGCCGTCATACAGGCAATTTTCGCACATATCTTTGTTTACTTATTAAGAAACTGTAAATTTGAATAGTTTTAGTTTCAACGAAATATTGTTACTTAAAATTTTCTAACTCTTTGTATTCAAAGACGTGAAGAAATTTTTGTTGTACCATACTAAGTCCGAAATTATGGAACGAATCGTAGCAGTACCTAAATGATAATTATTTTATGGTCTGTAAATTGGTCGTTTTAATTTATCATTGTGTCAAACACATGCAATAATAAAAATCTTTCATCGTGGAAGAGGATTGTTAGTTTGAAATCATGAAGGTATTGTGGTAAATTTTCCATATTTAAAGCTACTTTTCATTGCATTGTGTCTTCGTAAAATGAAAATTCCATCTTGAATTACATGAATTTTTACTTTACGAAAAGTAGTAATTACTCTTCATTGTACGATTTAACGCATTTGTGTATATAGTTATCGGAAAGAGGAACATTAGCACTAATTAATATACTTAAATTGGAAGACATTCAACTCTGTTCTAATTCACATAAAATAGATGTTACTATTTACTGTGATGAAAAGATACACGTCATAAATCTGGAGGATAGCGACTTGTGAAAGGAGGAAAATGTTATGCTAATATCCGTGATGGGATTCTTGGAAAATTGTGGAAGTGGGCAGGTTGTGGGATTGATTTCAAAATACGATCCTGACCCGTAAATAGAGTGCTGTGCAAAGCGCATAAATTACTCAAACTAGGTTGGATGTCGAAAAGTGCGACAGGTTCATCATGAATTGTCGATGAGTTAGAGTGACGTCGCGAGACTCGTAGCTTTACGTCACGAAGTAATACTTCATTATATTGGACATGCTCTCTGTTTCTGTAAATACGTTATAATTGCTTGAATGAATTAAAGAGTGATGAAGTCAGTAACAGTCACGAGGTTCGACCATACATGTATATCCACTGAACCCAGTTTTAATTTAACTATATTGCCACATTTAAAACTTTTTGTAAGTTATAATTACAAACCCTTTCTTTAGATTATACTTTTATCAAGCGATTATAATATTTGGAAAGTGAAACAAGAAATATTAATCAAAAGAAGCTTAAACACAAACGATTTCTGTAGCAGTTATATCGGAAAGGAATTACCTGGCTACATTCCATTTATTTAAAATTATTCTTCCTATTACTTTGAATCTCATATCGTTTTTAATTTATTTATTCACATACATAAAGGAGAAAGCGATTTCTTGTTATAAATATTTCATAAAAGCACTGTTGCCTATATTGTTCCGAAAAGCCCAAGCCTTGTACGCGTATATGAATAGATAAGAATCTGAAAAACACGAAACAGAAGTGGGGAGCTAGTGGGTGAGATGTGTGGAAGTTAAGGACTAATTTTAAGCGGCCGATGTGTCAGGGGCGGGAAGATGCAGCCTAGTGTCACGAACGCGTGGTGATAAATCTCTGCACGCCGTCAAAGCAGCCACGAGCCAATAAGACTACGAGGAATCGTGCTGGTGGTCGTTAATTCCCGTGGCTGCTGCAGTTCCTAACACGTCGTATGCACGCACCAAGCCAGGCGATCTGCCAGGAGCCAGAGTCAATTATATCGCCGCCCTCTTCCTGTTCTTACAGCGGGCAATCTGTCAGGCATCGAGAGCTCAAAATGTCTCACCACTGCGGTATTATTTTGGTAGCAACGTAAGCATAAGGATCTTTTAAATCAATTAGTTCATTTCAAGTACGTATTTCCTAATAGTTGAGGAGGAGGTGTCGATCAAGGGCTGGTCGCGTCCAATGCGTCTTTTGATGTGTGCTAAATTTTGAAAAATTTCTGACGGATGTGTTGTAAACGTCTCTACTGGACAGGGAGTCGAATCTGAGACATTCCTCTGGGTACACGGGGTGCTAAACCACCGAGCAATCCGAGTCTATTCCACTTTGTATTTTGATTGATTCTATCACAGGTCAGTGATGTATTCACAATATCAGAAACATCGTCGGCTCAGCAGTTGGTGGGTGAAATATAGTTAAATTTTATATTACCGTTGCATTATATATATACATATATTATCGGAATTTCAGGTAACTGTACCATCCTGTCGCATCGTCTAACATAAGATTTATTCGACTTTAGTCTGCAAAATATTCACGTTAAAATCAGCATACTTGTCAATTACTCTGATTACTTAAACTAGAGACAGATCTAGCTCAATCCCGAAAGAAATATTACTCAAACATCTGTGTTTTTACTTTTCATTGAATAAAATGTTATGCAGCCCTCATTAATGCCCTGCACATCTATGGGCCGAACAGAATCTATCTTGCGTGTTGCACAATCTTAGATTGACATAATGTATTCAGTCGTTAGAATGGCCTGAAAACCTATTCTGCGCAAGCCTTTTCATTCTACATAACTACCACATCCCACAATATCTCTAATCTACTTAGCGTATTCCATCATTGAGCTCCCTCGTCTATTCGTAACCCCCACATTTCCCTCTAATGCTAATTTTGCAAGACTCTTATGTAACAAAACGTGGCCTATTAATAAATCCCTTATATTGGTTAAAGTCCTCCATATCGTTCTCTCGTCCCCTATTTTTCTTAGAACTTCCTGGTTACTAACTAGCCACCCATCTGATTGTCAGCAAACTTAATTATTGTAATTCTGTTAATATTATTTCTAGTGCATTTTTTAAAGCTCATTACAATTAAATAAAACATTTTCGGGTTTTCAAACGAGTTAAATATTTATTAGTACCTGTATATAGACGGAAACGTCAACATGCAGTATAATAAAATTGGAATAGTAAATGTTTTGGGTAGTCCCGTTGAAGAATAAAGATTCCAGTGATAATTTGTAAGTTTGGTGACTGAATTACAGACCATTACAGTGTTGAGAGAGAATTCAATATTGTGATTACATATAATAAACGAAAGACTAATAACAAATATAATGCATGACTGTTATTGAATTCTGATCACAAAAATATATTGCGGAATTTAATCAGGGGAAATAAAATTTCAATCGAGGTTCCAGCAATTGAGGGGCTTTTTATGAAATTGCACCTAAAATTTTTTATGAACGTGTAAATATTGGGTTGGCGCAGAACCCTTTGTTACCAAAATAATGTACGTGGCAAACGGACGTTTCGACTGTAATTTCCTCTCAGCTTGACATACTCGCGGGCGGATGAAATAATACAGAAAGCGCATGACAGCTGGCTAGACCGGTTCAAATATAACCGTGCTGGTCAGGCAGACATACTCAAGTTTAATATAAACGGAGCGAGAGGTTAAAATAGCGTCAGTGGAGTGGTACCACTGCAGATTGATGCGAAGGGCGCCGTGAGAATCTCCACCTTTAATCTCCGATACTCTCTAAACGTCAAAAATAGACACGAGGATGTTTCTACTCAGTTCTTGTTTACTTAAGACACATTATGATCACACCAAACCGAAGTGACCCATTCCATCTGGATCGTTTCACCGGGTTATTCTTTGAAGTTTCTGCGGCAAAGTCACTCAGTGAGATAGTTTCTGGAAAGAAATGCTGTAACTGTTTTGAGTACACAATATGTTAAAAATGTATCGTTACTTTATTTGCAGTAACCCACAATAAAACTCCATTATGTAAAAATTCACACGAACTGTGTGTTGTATTATAGATACTAAGTGCGAATCTATTAGGAGTCTTAGAAACTACCCGTCAAATTTCCTAAATCGTCTATCAGAAAGTACGTTTACAAATCAAGAAATAATTAACTTGTTTTCGTATTGTATGGTTTAGTGAAGTTCTTGTTATTGGTATGTTTTTCAGGAAAGCATGTACAATTCCAAGGATGTAGAGTTCCGGAAGCAATGCGTGACTTTAGACTAATATGAAACGTTACAACGCTTGGTATTTAAATGGGTGTATGTGAGATTGTATTATCTCTCAGGAATGTTTGCAACACGTGTAGGGAGAAATGCTTGGATGAGTGCCGTAGCTTTCATTTCCAGGTTTTGCGGAGAAAACGAAATATTTTATGAGAGACTCCGTGTAAAATTAAAGTAGCTTAAAACTGGCATAATAATTTTATGACTACTATAAATCATGGCGGCCATCATTGTGAGGCCAATTGAACCACGGAACGTCCGAGCAAAGCGTGAAGTTATAGATTGAAATTAAGTAAGTTGGATGTCGATATATCTAACAGTAGTTGTGTTCATACTCATTATATTACAAGACCGCATTTATCGCAGCTCCCTGATGAACAACTTTCAAATCTGCTGCGTCATTCCTGATTGAACACCAGAACAACGCAGTTGAGCCGATACCAATACTAGAACATTTCCGCGTGAATTACGTCCCATAACGACAAGAATTACATTTGATGTTTTTAAATACAGAATGTGGATATTACGTACTGTGCAATACACGCTTTGTTTGTTGATGGTTTCACCTACAGTTTTCAGTTTCACCGGAAAAAACCTGTCGGATGCGTGATGCTAGAAAGTGTTTATATGTTGTGTTGTCTCACGCGTGTCCTTGCTCCACTCCTGCTAAACCTCTGCTGACACTATGATAAGAATTAAGCACGTGTAAGCATTTCCCCAGGACGACTACTCATCTCACGTCACGTATGACACTAGCGCAGGTTAACATCAAAACCGGGGATGCTCTCTGATGTTAATCGAAACATAAATTTTAAATATAATTTAATCAGCGAGGATTTGACACTCGTTATCCTTAACTTTTCAACAGCTGAAAAAGATTTATGGCTATCATAAGTCCAGTTATTTCTGGTAGGAAAAATATTTCGTGTTCCAGAAAAGTTTTCATAGCTTTCGGGTTACGAATCTGTGTAACATATCATAGATTTATATTCAGAGGTTATGAAATGAATTGATATTTTTTGATGAAGAATTTTCGAAACTGAAGAAGTAAATTGAAAATATTCTAGTAACCGTTATGAAGGATGTTGAAGTCTCGAGCATAGAGCTTAATAGCTGCGGGTGATGTTGATTGTGGCTTAATGAGGAACGTGTCGGAGATTTATGGAGCAGCGAGGCGTCCATCTGTGAGACGACAGTCGGTGACCCAGCGCGCTATTTTAATGAGCTGCTGAATGGCCCTCGCGGATGCGTAATTAGCCGGGCGAGACGTTAATTGCCACTCCGGAAGCATCTCCCACGCACTTCGCAGAAGGAATTAAGTGTCCTTAGACTGCAGTTCTCATTGAAGGCTGGCTACTTTGTCCACACGATTGTGTAACTATGGCCGGCAGTTTCGACAGTGACATTTTTCTCTACCCGTTCCGACTAGACGTGAATGTTGACTGGAATAACGCGGCTCTCCCTTCATTTCGGCTTAAAATTATCGACATTGCTTGTAACTGTAACACGGAAAAGTATTGACCAAGCGAAGACAATAATAAAAGTTCCAAGCATCTGTAAGAAATTTCAAGTAAACCAAACCTGACAACAAGAACTTTCCTTCCATAAAAGAACGAATTGGAGTCATGATACGCAAAAATGGCATTCTCCCGACATTCAAGAGTAGCAACGCAATAAGGTAACTCAGTGAAGGGGTAGAAAAAATTCCAGACGAATGTCCTTTTGCACCAGAATAAACGAACACGAGACAATTTACGTTATTCCAATTCAAATTCTGTACAGTCGCATAACATTCAGTGGAGACCAATCATTGCATTGATATTCTTAATACTTTTTTAGGTTATGTATTGAAGAAATCTGTGTAAGTTGTTATCGTCTGTCGAAGAAACTATTCCACTGAGCAGGCTAATTTAATTCAGTTGAAAGGTAATTTGTGCCCGAGTTTAGTGCAAATCTGTAAAATGGTTGGAAAAGTGTAAAATTAGTCAATTTTGGATGAATGTTGTTGCTGCAGTTGTTAGTCATTAGAATGTTCTAATGCAACCCTCCATGCTAAACTATTCTGCGCATAGCTACCACATCCCACATTCTCCTTAATCAACTTAGCGTACTGCATCGTTGGCATACCTCGTCTGTTCTTACCCCACACACTTCCCTTATGTGCTAATTTTACCAGACCTTCATGTTTCAAAACGAGGCTTATTAATCTATCACTTCTCTTGGTTAAAGTCCTTCATATTGTTCTCCCTTCTCTTATTCTGCTTACAACTTTCTAGGTAGCTAGTCTATTCACCCAGCATTCAGCATTCTCCTACAGCAAATGGATGAGAAATAAAGTCCAATAACCGAAGTCATTATTAAAATCAGTTTTCTCCAATAAATTGTATTTTTAGTTTGTGGTTTAATACTTTATCATTTTAATTTGTATTATATATAAATGAATTTAAAGTAAGACAATAATAGCTACGGTAGAATGAATGTTAACATTTTATTGTCACGGTATTTCTTTCATGTCAACCAGTTCAACATATTATTTTAGGAATACAATACAACCCTTGAAATTGTATGACTTCATGTAAATTCAATTAATTAAATATGAAGTACTTGTGATATAGTCTACTAGTCGATTTGAGTTTGAAGCCTTTGAGAATCTGTGCGGGTGAGACAAGTTACACAACCTCTTTTACGCATATGAAAGCCGGGTTGTCTAACTAACTGAAGTCAGGAGACGCTGTCGCGTCATTCCCCTGTAAAAGCTAACAGCAGTTATCTGCCACTCAGCTACATTTTTATTTTAGAGTTCTATGAAATATTTAGAGTGACGAAGCATAACAGAATTACAGGGATTACAGTACTTCCTAGTTTGTGAGTGACGAAATCATTGTATTAGATACAAGTACAGGATTATATACAAATCCAGTCATAGGATGAATACAATTACTATTACATAAAGCAATATAAATGTTCTTACTACCCAAGAAGAATAATGGTCTTCTTGTTTTAACATAACGTATTGATAAAAATGGGTGCGAGACCAATAATTGCTGGACCTGAATTTGAGCCATTGCGTCATCGAAGATGAGTAGTATAATAATTATCCCTAGTTTTTAATTCCATTCATATTTATTTCATATATCAAAAAAGAAGTAAGACTAGTATGCAATAACCATGCTGTTAAACGTATATATAGAAAAGATGATGAAGAAAGTTAAAATGGAATAAGGAAATAGAATCATTTTGCAAATGATATTCTGGTATTCTGGAAACTATAAGAAAGAGTTCAAAATAACGATTAATAGAAGGAAAACCAAGGTGATTGAGTGTAGTATAGGAAACGCTGGAATACCAAATAGTATTAGATTAGGGAGGGAAGTTTTGAAGGAATTTAAAAATTCTGTTACTTGGGAAGCTTAATAACTGGGGATAGTAGGCATAAAGAGTAGGATTGCACAGGCAAGGAAGGCTTTCGCAAAAATACGAGTTTAATTACAGGTAATATAAGTACGAATATTAGGAAATTATTATAAAAATGTTCATAAGGAGTGTGGCGTTATATGGGCGCAAAACGTGGACGGTAGGAATTTCAGAAATGAAGCCTTTGATATGTGGTGCTAGAGGAGAATGCTGAAAACTAGATGGGTGGATAGAATCACTAAGGAGAGCAGATTACGGGAAGAGAGAACAATTTGGAGGATGTTGTCCAAGAGAAGGGATAGATTAATACGCACGTTTTTAGATATGAAGGTCTTGTAAAGTTATAATTAGAGGGAAGTGTAGGGGTAAGAACGGAAGAGAGAGGACAAGGATAAAATTCACTAAGGAGATTAGGGAAAAGTTGGGATACGAAATAACCTTCATGAATAAATTACGATATTCTTGATATCTAATTTCTTCAGCAAAAGATTTGAGTTTAATTTAAATAGAAATATGATATCAATTTAAACTGCGTTAATGTGTTGAACAATTATTTCGTGTTTATTTATTATAATTTTACATTTAAAGTATTAGTAACGCTCTTTCAAAGCGGAAATATATAACTGAAACGGTCTCCTCTAACCGCTGGTGAACAATAAATTTAACAGGATTTATATTTAGTCTACTACCCAGTGTCACAATTTTAGAAAGTATATCATAAATGCTGGTTAATTGGAAGCTCCTCTTAAAAGCAGCTATAAACACGTCGGTCATGGGAAGGTTGTTCAAATATTCTGGATGAGTTGGATATTTCGCATAAAGCTGAAACTCATAATATGAGGGATTTAGATAATGACCCTGAGATGATAATGTCTGGACCCACATTCATGGCGTGTAAATGTCTCCGGAAACCTTTTGGCTGTAACAGCTGTCTCAGTGGATTCGATGACAGAAATAAGGGACAACTCTTGGCATGGATATGAATTCTGATGTCGCACTTCATTATCAGATGCCATGTTAGCTCGTTCTCCACAAATACCTTGTCCGTGCCCTTGTAGGCGCTATTTAGTTTATAGTTTACGATACTCTGTTGTCACTGTGATGATATAAAACCTAAAGTTTCAGATATTATAATTTGCTTTAACCTGGGCTGAATTTATTCTTCACTCTTACATCTTGTGTCGGTTGCGCGATAAAATCGCCGATATAGCCTGAAATTTTAATTATATTGAAACCACTAAAATTATGTATCTGGAATGCGGTATTTCTTCGGATAAACGATATGTATTTTTCAATTACTAATTTATTAGTGGAAATTATTAAACAAAAGAATATTTACATAAAAAAATTAAATTTTCTATATAGTTATCCAGCTTGACGAATTAATTTCTTCTACCGTGGGCACAATTTTGTAAGGCGGAATTTCAGAATTTTAGATGCTATCATATTAGAGTAATTTAAAAATTATTAGATATAAAGTTTATGCTATATGTAAAAGCTAATTCTGTTCAAGCAACATAAAATTAAACATAGGAACAATTAATGTCTGTGAATATATACATATGAAGAATTAACGACCCGTATAACAGACTTTACAACTTAATAAATTACATGATCTGTTAATTTGTCGTAGTTAATTTTATCCTCTGGCTATGCTCTTTGTTTTTTCTCTCTTGTTGATTCAGTTTGATTTAGGACAACAATAGATTTCCGAAACGTCTACTTATTCAATTTTTGAAACAAAATTTATTATGTAAGTCTGTTATACGGGTCGTTATTTCTTCATATATAAAAATAAACAATTTCACTGTACATATTATTTTGATTGTAACAAATTCTACGTTTCAATTTAAAATTTATAAACAAACATTGACCGCGTTAGGTCTAATAATCGGCAGCAAAATTTAGTGATGAATGAATCACACGTTTTTAGTATTTTGCCGCATTCTCTTATCTTACGTCTTTTATTGAAGACCTTGCTTCCTTTCCGTCCGTTTATATTTAGAATTTTTATTTTGGATCTAGGCTTTACCGGTTATTAGACATTTTAAGAACGTAATTTAAGTATCTTAAAATAAGAACCAATGATTGCAAGTGTTATTAATATATATGGAGGCTTTAAATTACTCGGGAGTTTATTTTAAACCCGTAAAAAGAAAGGCAGCGGTAAAAGCGTAATTCTAAATACTAAACACCTAGTAATTAAATGCAAATACTTGAAGTAACGTGTACTTTACAGGTGCAATGTGTTACCGGCCAGTTGGTTATTAAAATGCGACATTCCTGTGAAATTCATCTTCGTTGTCGTCGAAAACCAAGAATCATTTATTAAATCGATGATAAATATTGTTAAGTAATTTAATTTATAGTTCTGCCGAAGGGCAGTGAGGAAAGTTCCTCTTTAAAAGTTCCAGCGGTTTTTTAGTCTTGCCTTCCACGGGAAGCCTTTGCAGGATTTGAACCCGTGTTTCAACAGGGATGATGACTCACAGAGAATGAAGATGTATGCTAGCACAACAACTATTTTCCTTTCCGGGGATCGAACCAGACGCTAGCCTCTCTAGACCAGAGAAGATCGGCATACTTAAGTAATGCAAGAAATTAAATAACTTTAATCGAAACGGAGAGGTGGTGTTGATATTTCTAAGCACACTTTTATATTGTTTAAAATGTAAGTACTTGGATAGAAGAATAATTCATTTGAAGAATTAACGACTCGTATAATATACTTAAACAATAAATTTTAAAAAGGTTTGAACATAAAGTAGACGTTTCGACTATCAATTTAGGTCCTTGTCAATAGTATACCACAAAATTTATTGTGTAAGTCTGTGTTACGTGTCATCATTTGTTTTCTTATGTATTTATTCATAGACGTTATTTGTTTCTACTAGAAAAATTAATTTCAGATTTATTTTTCTGGTACATATAAGTACTTATGGCACTAAAAGTACATTTATTATAGGATGTAATATACTATTACTTACTATACGATGTAATATACTGTTAACTGTTACAGAGAATATTTCCTGATGTACACCAACGATGCAATTATTTTTGAACATTTCTATAGGTACATATAATTTATACTGTTTTGCTGTTATTCTTTTCTCATTGGAGCGGAAAATGGACTCTATATGCTTTGGTAATACATTTCCAAATACTAGGTTGAGGAGAAAGAAGAAGTTAAGATAGCTGCTTTCTCGACGCTGTACAAGCGAGAAACACGAGAGTTGATACTGGATTGTTGTACGGCTATTGTTGGCAGCTGACGATAATCATCACCTCTACTGTTATTAGCGATTCCCACGCCTGCAAGCGCTTATCAGCACTAGCGGATTTACATACCGTCTACCTTGAGAGCTGGCTGAATGAAATTCAATTGGTCGGTTCGCATCTGATCGTGGCGTACGAACAACAATTACAAACACCGACAAGAAGAGGCCGGTCACGGAACAAGGATTTACTCCCCCTCGCATAAATCAGACGCTGTTACGAGGCACAAAACACAGTGCGGAATTTCGTCCTCTTAAAACTACGCACACTTAAGTTAGTTTCGTTATAACGGTGAGAATAACGACCAGTTTCCTTTAAGTTACATTCCGTAAACATTGGTTGCAAATTAACAACTTATAACGTTTCCTTCCTATGTTCAGGGACCTCTTCAGGTGTATTGAGAAGTGAATGCTTATTTATAATGAAAATTTTATTTCAACAATTTTTAGACATCACACAAGAAGTCCCTGAAAATAGAGACGAAATCTTTTGTATTAATATCAATTTAATTTTTAATAAATTCTGATCACTGGCAACTACAGATTAATTCTATATATTAAGAATACAGGTACGTTCGAACATCTTTCCTAACTATGCTTTAACAACCTGAGTTTTTTTATTCGTTTTCGAAGATTTTAAATTAACAACCTCGCGACGCTTTGCTGTCGATAACGTAAACAGCGTGACATGTCAATGCTCAGCACGATTTCTGTCTGACATGAGAAATACACAGTATTCCGTTTCCCATCCCTTCCCTACCTATTAAGATAAACAGAGTGGCTCCTTTCGGTGTCATGGGCCAGTGCACAGAAACGGGCCGAGGCGGCCACATCAGGTGGCATAAGCAGCGAAATAAAACTAAATTCGAACCATTCAGTAAATTACATCGTTATTTTAAAATAGTTTATATATTAAAAAAAGGATTCGTACATTTTTCTTAGTATTCAAAAAATTCCATCTATGAAAATACATTTAAGGGGCGGCGTTCATCTTACTTAGAAAAATGCTTCACGATTTTGCTTAAAATGCTGCCATCCTGTGTGGCTCGTTCGTAAAATTAACTTTAAATGAAAAAAAAATTAATGTTAAAATAATTCATGATACTTAACAATGTACATGAATTTGATAAGAATACTAGTTATAAAATTGTTAAACAACAGAAAGGCAATGGTTATTTTTAATAAAATGAAAGGGTATCAAAATTATCTGAAATTTCAAATCTTTCGCAATGACTATTATCAATCAACTTGAGTGATTACGTCTCCTTGGGTTGTTAACGTTCAATTTAAATGATATTTCTATTAGGGGTGGATAGTTCTTTGCCCCGCTTCTTAGAATTTGGATTGACTATTAGATTACGCATGCAATGAATAACTCTCGCTTCATCTCGAACTTGGAAAGAGGATTAATGAAAATAACTATCGCTTCCAGCAACTTCATTCATTGTATTTGAGAAAGCATTCAAGATTGAGATGAAAACAGTTATTGACGCCTTCGGACGAAGAAACGTCAATTAGTCTGCCCGATGAATTTCTTGTATACTAATAAGTTAGACGAGCCGATCTAGGTGTAGCTGCCGAGAGCCGGAACTGGCGGCGTGACGCGAGCAAAAAAGAGGCCTCTAATGGAAGACACTCGCTGCCAGAAAGCGATTCCTGAAACAACGGCGTGTGCGGATCCATCCGCTCCACCACTCGAAACAAACTCTGATTGCAGGCATTTTTCTTAACTGAATTAACCCATTTCTGGACCCGATAGAGGACAGGTTTTGGTTCCATTCATTTACATTTTATATGAGAATCTGATTGGTATAGAACAGTGAACGGATTGCGATACCGTATCTCACGACTACACGAAGAACAGTTTAAGTCTTCACAACCCAGACGACTGTGCAAAAAGTTTTAAGAGTTTTTGTTGATTTCTCTGGACCACAAAATGCCATTGTTCGATAAAGCCGGGTGTTTCCCAAAATTTTAAATTTCTGGATCCATCTGATTCCCACGGATCTGAGCACGTTGACAAACAGCTGCCGCGTTCATACTTGTTAAGCTCTGAACTCTTGCTAATATTTATAAAAATACTGGGAATACACTATGTATTTAATAGTGATTAAACTACCGCGCCACATGAAATAAATACATTTAAAAACTTTAGAACCTTAAGTTTGTTGCTACAAACTAAAACGGCCTTGCTAACATAGCTCAGAAAGATTGATAAAAACTTTTTTGAACTGAATAGCAACCTTACAATGCAATTATTAATGAACATTTCTCAAAATAAATAATTTTTTCACATAAGTCATTACTTCTATAAGTAAATTGTCGGTCATATTTAATAAATTTTGAAATGTCATAAAATTGAGTATGTGTTGAAAATTATAATAAATTTTAGACAGTTTTTATAATTAATTTTGGTATTGTAACGAAAAAATAAAACTACTAGCGGTATTTTGCGGTACGGAAGGCAAGCGACGTGATGGTTAGACACAACAGCGCGACTGGAGTTTTTCACAAGCAAACGTTGATGGAGAGGACCAAACGACTGCTCCCAAGGAGGACAGATAAGAATTTAGATTGGACAATATCGAGCCCCGACACCGACGGAACATGAAATAAGAAAATGGGGACAAATTATTAAATACCTAAGGAGAAATGGATTTCGGTGAGATGTTAAGTAGATGATGCATTTGGACATTACGGACGTGGAAAGTATTATGCTTTTAATATTTAGGACAGTATGATTTGATGATTAATGACGACTAGAGGGAGTAATAGAAAATTATTGATTGTCCTGCCGTGGACATCTAAATAACAGAAGGTAGGTGTGATCTAGTCCGGTGTTCCAAAGTGCTCATAATCGGACAACTCGGAAGTTTGATTGGGTCCAACAACAGTTTCAGGCAATCTGAGACGACACGGTAAATACTTCTATTTGCAACCTTTTGCCGATTTCCTGGTAGTGCCAATTCCGAGTAGGATTTTTGTTAGTTATTATGCAGTATGGGAAGGCCCATTTAAACGTCCCTTTATTTAGATGTAAGAAATTAAATTTGTATCATTTTTATAAATATGTATAGCGTTTATTATAAAATGGCCGGATATGCAAATAAATAATTTATTTAATTAATGTATGTTGACATAAACGTTAAAATTAATGTTATTCCAATTTTTTATAAATAACTCCTTTATTATATAATAATATTATCCCACCCCTATTAATTACAGTATACCATATAACTGATATATTTCGTAACTACTTAAATACTGATGATATACAATATTTTAAACTGTAATGTTTGATGATTAGATGTTGCGTACTCGTACAGAATACACGAGTAATAATAATTTCTTGTGGATCGCATCATTACGTGGCGCTTCTGAGAAACAGACTCAGTAAATTTTAGTTATTTTCTGTTTGTCGCGGTGTATTATTTCTCCTCATATGTTTTATTATCAATAAGTAGGGAACAAAAACTAAACGCTGGTATACTTGTTCCGCGAGAGTGCTCATTATGCAAATGTTGAAAGCTCACGCGTTCTCCGCTAAAGAGCCACTTGCCAAGAACCGTTACAAAACCAATCGATGTTCACTTCGCAATGAGCGTTATCTGCTGCAATTCAATTTGATATATAACGATGACGAACACTGAACGTACTTTTAATATTTGTCAACTATAGGCAGGCCAAATTAATACTGGCGTATTTCGGGTTGAGAAAAAATGTTATGTATTTACGCGTTAAATTGAATTTGTGCCATGAAAATGGAAAATTTATGTCTAGTAGCCCTGGTTGGGCGTTTAATATGATTAACGATATATTTACTTTCCTACGAACTAATTCTTATGACATGCCAATAAATTTATTTCTTATGGCTAGTTTCACTTAACAACTTTTGTTTTTATTTAAACTACTGTCGTCTACTGTTGGAAAAGTCAAGCAATATGAAAGTAATAAAAAAATTCCTGATTTTTTTAGTTTTTTCATCAAAACGCATGTATAAAATAATTTAAAAAATTTTTCATTTACATATCTTAAAATATCATTAAATTTTGCGTAAAATGAAATCTTTTAAATCGGAATGGGCACAGTGAAGCTTCAAACTCAGGGCTTTTAACTAAATTATGCTTTGTTTTTGATAGACTTAACTATATTAGTTTGAGGCCTAAGAAGGCTACTTATGAAGAATACGGAAAATTATGTTTCCAGTTGCTTGAAGATTTAACTCTTATTACTAAAACTTTCGATATTATAAAGAATGAAATTACTATATTTGTTAGAATATATTTTAAATTAAAAGATAAATTTTCTAATTGTAAATTACTGGTCTTCTTGTGTAAAATTTGATGTTACTAAAATTAGTAGTTCGGAAGAAATAAATTATTGAATACATAAAAATATTAATGATGTATAGTATCTAGCTTTTTATAGTTTTGCAACATATGGAAAATGTTAATCGGGTCTTCTATTGTATGTTTTACAAGAACAACGAAGGGAAGCAATGATCTGAAGTAGA
Source organism: Eucriotettix oculatus (assembly GCA_034510155.1). Lineage (NCBI taxonomy): Eukaryota > Metazoa > Arthropoda > Insecta > Orthoptera > Tetrigidae > Eucriotettix > Eucriotettix oculatus. Next base: position 40,539,168 of record CM067381.1, read on the forward strand.
AAATCTTAAAGAAATACGAAGTGGAAATAACAAAGAGAAATTATTCAAGAGTCAATAACAATAGGAAATACAATAATTCAGTTGATAATAAAAGAATAATTCCTAAGTGAATGCAATATTCATTGACTTCAAAGAAGAATTACATTCAGAGGTTGTAAATTCGACCTGATTAGAGAGAAGCAATTCAGGCATTTTGCATTGTATGTCTGCGTAATTTTCTGCTATGGAACTGTCCTACAGACAATGAAACACCCGAACTTTACTTCCAATAACACTAATTCTTCTAAAAAATTCTCACAATTTCTTGCATGAGCATCGTGACAAATCTGGCGACTGGAACGTTCCCCGCGTTCTCTTCCGGGTGAAGAAGGTACGCTCGGTGCCCCACAAGGGCCAAGCCGGGTGCCCGCGTCAAGGCCGCTTCCTTCAATGAAACGGAGAAAAAACTGTGTACAGGAGGAAATTAGAGAAGGTTTGGCAATTGAGCCCGCGTTCGGCACAATGGCACGGCGCCCACGGAGGCGTTTAGCGAATTGCGTAACTGCGGCCATGTGACTGCGCCTTCGGTAGGTCAAGGCTGTCCGTCTTAAAGGTTGCTCCTGCGCCATGATATTCGCGCCTTCCTGATCGCTAGTTGCACACTTAGGCAACACGCGACGCCTCTAGCGTTTCGCACACCATCTTGCAGTAACAACCCTCATTATAACCGTAGCCACCTACAACTTGCCACAGTCTCTAGCATTATTTACAATGGCTGCTGATAAATTTTGTCTCTGATTCAGTCGTCTCTTTTTTAACAGAGATAATATAACAGAGATAATATTTTCTTACCAGCCAAACACCTCTGTGATCTGAATTCTCTACAGGACCACATGAAACCCAAATTTATTTTTAGACGCAAGAAATATTATAAGCACGTTTATGTTCTGATTTTCCATTTATGAGCAGTAGAAGAATTACATCTTACAGCACCAAAATGATGAAAATTTGGACGTAACATTTGATGTCCTAGACACCGCCAAGATTTATGCAGTCCTAATGATGATCATATCTGAAACCTAACTCTCAGAATATATAGACTATCACGCCTTCTGGCATTACAATTCGAGGTCTTCCAGTGTACTGTTAATAGTGGACGTTTTCTGAGTGGACTTGAGTCGCTTTTTGCAATTGTATTCCTGTAGGTTGACCTTCTGTGGACGGACAAGAACTTGACACGTCTTGAGAGGCAGCAGGGCCGGCCATGTGTTCGCTGTAGATAACCGCCTTATGTCTGTCTGTACGACTGTCTGCCTGATACATGCTAGTCATTGCTCAGCAACTATGTAACTCTATGCCGTCACTCGAAACAGCTTCATTTTTAGACCGGGAAATTCCTCTAGGTTATTTACTAAATTTTTTTGAACCGACTAGCGCAGTCATTACTAACAAGTTTGAAGGATGCTTTTACAGTTTCCCGCCATGAGAACGTTTCACATAACATTTATTTTACTCCGTCATACATTACAATATATCTGTGATTAGATTATGTAATGAATTTTATATACATTATTACACATGAAGAAATAAATAGTTAATCTGACATTTAAATCGTTATTCTTTGGATAGTGTCATCAGTTGCGCAGATTATTGAAGGGACATCAATGATATTACTAAACAATGTTTCATTAATGCAAAGACATTGTAGTTTTCCGTAGTCAGTAATTCAATTATATCTTTACTTTGACCAACATTTATTCACAAATATTGGCAAATTATATACGTCAAGGGAAATTCAAGAAGATTGAAAAATCGGCCAACATCTAAAGTTTGCTTTCTCCTTATTTAATAAAAATCGCGACCTCCTGTGGTGTAGTGGTTAGCGAAATGATCAACATATGTCTTCTTGTTAACTATTTGTGCAGCGACATTGTGTGATAAAGCTGGAACAACACGCCGTAGACCTGTTGTGTAAGCGAATAGCGTGTTAAACATTTTAATATAGATTACATTCGATCAGGTCAAACTCACAATTAAATGTTTATGGAGGCCGTAATATTTAAAAATAAGCACTTATTATTCTATGATAACTGAACAATAAGTTACAGACTAATTGTAATCGTATAATATATAAGAAAGGAATGAATGCCAGAGTCAGTAACTTACGAGTCATTCAATAAATATCTGTTTGCTTAGACAAAATTGATCAAATGTTTGTAATGATGGTTTTTACAGCTTACAAGAATAAATTATGGTGTCTAGGATGTGAAATTCCGCTGCTCTTTTCATCTGTAAGGATGAGATGAAGACCGAAGTTCCATTTGCTAAAAACCTCATTTCAGTACTTTACGAAAAGTAAAATAAATTTTTTGTTTGTTTAGACATACAAATGTTGTTTTAAGGTCTCTAGAGACAGACATTTATTGCTGTTAGGAAACAAAAGTTTTAATGGGTAGGATGGTGGAGTAATTTGTCCTCTCTCCTTTTCCGAGGAATTGGAAATGGGTAAACTTTATAGAAAAACTTACAGAACTAACAATGTACTTTTGAAATGGGTGTGGTGAATTTTAAAAGGGGTTGAGTTTAATAGATTAGTAGAATATTCATGGCAGGTTTTAAAAAAGATGTTACAATCACGTAACAAACCAACTAAACGAATTTGACTAATTATAGCCAAATAACGTTTAGTCGTTGCCTACATCCATTTACGGTTTTAACCTATTTATTTGATGAAGTCCCAACTTTATGGACGATACGTCATCGTAGTTGAATAAAACTTTTTATATTTTTTTGTAAAATGGCCACTAAATTTCTTTTATAGAATTAAAGAAACAGACTTAAAGTAAAATAGTATTGTTTAGCTCTGTTGAAATGCATTTCGCGAACACGCACTGATCATTATGTATAAAATTTTCTTCAACATAACTAACGGTTGTTCGTCAGCTTTTACCCTGTGGTTTTCATAATTCAGAGTGATAGTGCGAGGGACAAACGCATTTCTGTATTTGGAGACTTTTGTTCCAATCAAATCCAAAAATGAGATTTTTTGAACCGACCGGAATTTTGATCTTCATTTACCGGAAACTAATACTTCTAAAATATGCGGCAAGGGAAATTTAAGGAAATTGAAGCAATGTTTGAACTATTATATTGAAGCCTGTAAAACGTGTCTTAAATTTAGCAGCAGAATAACTCGTCAGTGAATGCATGTCAAGTTTCAAAAAGCGTTCAACGTGATTACTAAAGCTTTTGGATTTTTCATCTCAAACGCAGAAAGATTTGATACCGAGTTGAGGTACGAGGTGAAACCAAACGTTGTATAGCTAAGGATATTTTGTCTACTTCAAATCAAAGTCACAACAGAAAATTATTTATTCCAATTTTAATCATAATAAACTACTCTCATCAAAAAAAGATGAACATGAATTAATTTTGAGTATGGAAATTTTGAGAATGGAAGTTAACTATTAAATTAGTATTTAATGTCGTTAATATGACTACAAAAGAGGACTACGAGGAAGAAAGTATATCATCTTTGGGAGGGGAGGTGTGTCGTCTCTTGAGATCAGATGGCCGATACTGTAACTAAGCTTACAAAAATATATGCTAAGAGACGAGTCTTACATGGCAGAGTTTTCTGAAAATACTTTGGTTAGAAAGCCTATAGCAGTGGATATTAAATAACAACCACTCCACTAAGAGTAAAAACGTTTGACTTGTGAAGTGTGTCGATATTATATTTGTGAAAATTCATGTAAAATTTATTCATTTGGTAGCAGAATAGTTTATTTTAACCCTGTGAAAAGGATTAGAAATTTTAATTGGTATACGTGACGCGTTATGACGTCATCAGTGTTTTGTTTACAATCGCATCGAGCCAGGCAGAAGGATACAAGATGGAGATTCTTAATAAGCAAGAATTAATCCTAAATAATGTAGGTGTCCTAAATGTTTGAGGTCAGTGAGCAGACGTGTGGCCCATGACACGGCCGGCGGCTTGGCACATGCAAATTGTCATCCGTGGGAATCTCGAGTCACACGTGTAACTAACGCATTACCCGTGCCGAATGATGACATTCCCGGTGGCCCCTCAGGTGACTCCGTCGGAGTGCTCCGTGGGAAATAAACCTCGGAAGCTGGACAACGACAACGTTGCGTCGCGTTGCATCGCGTCGGCAGGGGAGGGAGCTGCGTCTCTCAAATTATCCACAAGTAATTACTCAACGACATACATTTCATAATGTTTCTCTGACGTCCTTTTGGAGCAAGCCATCGGGAAAGGTACCAATCTTCTAAGCTTAGAAATTGGATCATGTGCAAGTTTGTTTGCCAGTTTGAACGGAATAAAACGAAAATCAACAAAACATAATTTTAATTATCATATTTGAATTATGCCTTTCTCAAGTTACAACAGATGTTATATAGTTTGGCGAATTTCATGTCAAAAGTGGAAGTCAGAAATTTTAATACTTTTAATTCTTTCTTACGCGTGACTGCATGGTGTTTGGAATAATGACACTTTATTTAGTAGTATAATTGCGAATGAGGAAAGACCGATACAAATAAAACAGAATTAACTGCAATGAATTCCTCCACGCGTTTAAATTTGTATGCGGAACATACATACGCGCAAACACACGTACGAAATTTGAGTTCTTTTTACACACAAACAATGATTTTCATTTATAAGAATAAGGTAGTTGACCCATCGATTTGGTCTATTTAGCTCGAAATAACTTGTAAATTTAATGAAAATTTTATTTACGTAACAATATGTTTTAAGTACTTAGAAAATGTTCATCTCTCGAGTGCTGCGCAATGTAAAAGCAACGTGTTGGGCCGCTCACATTCAATTTTATTTTGTTTACTATTGAGTATATCATTAGGTTTCTTTAGTTATTAACGAAGAAAAATTGTTTTTCCAGATATCGCTTTAAGTACATTATGCATATATATATATAGTCTATTGGTTTACTTTTTCCATTCAATAATGCTAAGAATAATTTTCCGGTGGATAACCTTTGCTATCACTAAGCTGTGGGCTTGGTTCTGGTCGTCACATTTAAGTATCCGGCTCCTGTGTTGCTAACCTGAAAGCATTATATCGCGTTGCCAAATCATTAAAAAAAACTTCTACGGGAGCGAGAGAGAAGCAGAACTTGTGATCTTAATTTATGCGGGCCACTAAGTCAAACAAATTAGAGAAGCACATCTGACAAATTAAAGCATATATCAGAGCTGATAATTACAGGTGGGTGATAACGCTACCCTAATTGCGTTTCCTTCCTTTGAACGGGCGGTAATTCCCTCGTCTTTATTACGGGTTATTTTTTCGTGGGCCTAGTCGCCAGTTGTTTTGTTTTGGTCGTTTTAATCGCCCAGTTCTAAGAGGCTCAGGCAATAGATTTATGCCATTACGGACGCTAGGTGCTCGTAAATAAGGACGCCGCGCCGTTGCAGTGCGATACCGGAGGAATGTGGCATGTGGCTTGTATTACGGTCGGGCCTGGGAATTGAGTCGCGCCTGCTGCTTCGCTTCCCGCAATCCACCTTATTAATGGACCTGCTTCACCTGGACGTTTTGCTACGTCTTACTCTTCACATTTCTCACAGGAAATCCGGCTTAGCGTCATATCCACTGGAGGGCGTTACCTTGCCTTCGAACGCCCAAGCAAATCAGATCAGACCCCGACACTTTTGGTATGACAGACACCGTGATTCAAGGTTCCCAACGTACGCCTAATGTATGTCACGTGGGACCATACGGTTCACAATGAAAAGCATCGCTAACATATTCAGTGATAAAGCTTTTCGTCTTCTTATTAGCAGGATGGCCTCCAAATTCAAGGTTGGAGTTCGAATCGGTTACGATATATTTTGGAATGAAAAATTACGACGAAGATAATGAACAGAGCAAATATTAAGTCTGAAACTGTAAATCTTATAAAATTTATTTTTGGCCTCAAATGCCCATATATTCTATCAATTAAAATGCTTCGATTGAAAAGTCTTTAAAAAAACTCATTCACCGTGGAAAAATTTACATTTTAAAATGCCACTTTTTCTTTAATCTTATATGTTGCTAAATAAAGTAGATGATGTTTGTTTAACATACTATTTTCAATACATAAATACTCCAACTAGGTGTTGCAATTCATACATAAAAATTAAGTGAGATTGTTCTCAACTGTGAAAAATATACATTTTTATAAATCTTCTCGTCCGTATAACTTTTTATTTCTTATGTTTCTAAAGTTACCAAGGAAAAGATAAACTGCGGATCCGTATTTTCGTTTAAAGTACCTCATAATCGCAGCTCGTCCCGTAAAATAAAAATTTCGCGATTAATGAAGTTTGAATACTTTATGGAGCCAAGATAAAATTCGTCTCACTGCTACTAACAATACCAAATGTTTTTACTTAAAACTTCGTTATACTAATTACAGATTGACAGGAGACATGTGCAATTTCTTAGAAAAAAATTTGTATTTTCCCGTAGAACTATGAAATGAGAATAGCATTTATCTGGAAGCTCTCTACGATGATGAACATATACGAGCTGGCCCATATTCCTAGTTGTTTAATAGGACCATACAAATATAAAAATAATTCGGTTATGACACTAACCTCAGTTACGACGGCTAATAGTAACATTTATGGATAAACTAGTGAAGGAATCACTGTAATTCAATGTTTTTGTGAGTAGAATTGTCATCTTGACCAGGTTGTATGATGATAAATAATATCGTTAACTCAGTATAGTACATGTCACGGGGCCTGTTCAGCATGACAAAATTTTCGCTACTGATATTTAAGATGAATCAATTTTTAGTCTGAATGTGACGAGCGAAAGAATATATAATTTGATGCAGGATGTCTTGAACGTCAGGTCCATCACATAAATTGTTCCAAACTTATTTTAATTCTCACAAGGATCATAATCACATCTCATAAAACCTGTACGGAATAATTTTGAAAATTGGTTTCAATCGTGTTGCGTTTGCGGGTAAAATGAATTTTCGATTTCACATGGAGCACTGTCGAGGATTACTCACCATGGTGAAGATCGCGAGGAGGAGTGCCGCTGCGTGTAGGATGGCCATGGTGCGTGTCGCGGTGGCGCCCTGCCCGTACGACGGCCGCTGCACGTGTGAGAGTCTCCGCGGAACCGCGAGGCGTCTCTGTCTGTGACATGCGGGGCGCGCATGCGCACGGCCGCGGGTGCACCTTGCGTAATTGGCGGGCGCCGTGCACTATTCGGCCAGATAACAGCCAGTCCCGCTAATTGCCACCACTGGAAGCCTCTCGTCAAACATCTTCTCTCACACGCGGACTCTTCTTATCGACTGCTTCTCGGTTTACCAGAGCCATAAATTATACTCTCACATTGCTAATGCACCTTCATCAACCAATTTTTAAAGTGTATTTCCCCTATCATGCATTTACATTTGCATTTCTGCAATGTTGTCCTATCATTTTCCTTCGCCATTATCGAATGACATCTCCCTTGGTTGCCGTTGACTAATTTGGTAACCATCTCGTCTTAGCTGTCTCAACGTATGTGAAATTTTGTCTGATGTCATTTGAAGATTAAAACCATTGTAGTATTTATAAATTTACTATCAAGCGAAAGTGGACAAGTATAAACAAGTCAAAGTGAGTCGTATTAAAATTCAACAGTATCTGAGTAGTTATTACTGCTTACACACAGGTCGGTTTATCTGAAGGATGCAGCATGTGAATAAGGTAGACTGCATAGTTTTATACAAATTAAATTAAGGACCAATTTATTCACAAACCAAGGTTTTTGTTATAGTCATACAACATTCATTACATAATTTTGTGTCTTCAAATAAACACGCAATTAAATTTCTTCTGAAGTCAAATTTTTTACAACCACCTATAAATTTAAATAAAAATTTTAATTAACTATTTAAATATAAAAATACAGACTTGTATTTTGAATTGATGCAAATACTTATGTCAAATATTAGAAATATTTTGTTTCCTGGACTGGGTTCAGAGACAGTACTACTGAAATGTGATTTAACAAAGCGTTGGCCAAGTAGAGTGTTTACATTTAACAATGTAAACTGAAATCAACAATATAAATAAAATATAAATCAATAAAGTAAATAACGAAAAACAAAATGAAGCCATTTAACAGTCAATCCAGACAATGCGGCTTTTCTGGGAATTAAAAATAAATAAGGATACATGACATTAAATCATTAGAATTTTTAATCGACGGAATATTTTCAATTTAAATTTATAAGTATTCTGTTTGGAGTTAATATCGGAGGAAATTTCATTGCGTATATTTTTACTTGAGGGGGTCCCTTAAATTAAGGATGAAACGTTATATGTGTAGGAAGGCCACGCACTCTAACACAGGGAAATGGCGACCCTTTCGCTATTTAGTCTCAACTGTCTTATATGTACTGACAGCTGCCGTTATCACTCGCATCCATAAATAAGTAGTAAGAGAAAAAACAACATATTTCAAATTACGTATCAACCTCTAAAAAAACAACACAAACAAGAAAGCGAATCGAATAGCTAGCAAACTTCGATGCTCAGTGAAAGTGGTAGCAGTGTGTGTTATCGCTCTTCGGTATAATTGTCCTTGAAGACGTATTGGCTCTCAGGTCCTTGACCGGGAACACCTTCTTCAACCTGTCGGAGAGTCGGTCAAGGTCCAGCCCATAATTCGCTTGCTGTACCCGAAGTAATCTCTGTCAACTGCTTGCATATCACTATCAACAGTTTTCAAAGCGATTATGAAAACACTCTGCGGAAGCAACGTTGTATCGGATTACCGTTTTACCTCAACAGTTCGTCTGATGACGTCATGTAGCTGGATAACGTACTCATTCTTCCATACGTAAATACTTCACTCACAGCATATATCGCTCTGACTGATGACTCGTGCTGAGTCATCGTAAGGACCATAATTGGGACTAGATTTTTTGTTACATATTATTGGCTTTAAAGTGAAAATTATCTGACATTCTTAAAAGATATAATATAAATGTTCATAGGCATACACGACAGATTGTACTTACATTGCGACCTATTCACAAATTATGGGATATCTAGGCTGGGTGCCATAGAATACTATTAATAATTGCTTTTTGTTTGTCGTTAATTTAACTATATTTAAAAAGTCTAATGTTTTTACTTCATTCACGCGACGTACTTTTCCATACAATAAGACTGAATTATTTATATTTTAATGATTAAATTAAAAACTGAATAATTTAAATGTTAACGAAAAATCATCAATTTAAATTTATAATCGGTTGTAAAATTTTAATCTTTACTTAGCTTTATAAGGAATTGGTTTAAGATTGAAGAAGTCTCAAAATTGTAGACGAAACGTCGTATGAATAAATATAACACTTGGTTTGTCTGTGAATTTCTTGTTAATACAATTCTTTTGGAAAACAGAAGCTTAGTAATATAGTAATTAAACGTTTTATTTTTTAGTAATTAGCATTTTAATTATAATAGGTTTGTGTCTTAAATTCTTCATAATATATTTCTTATTTCGCGGATGAACTTAAAAAAACGATTTAATATTACTCGCAGTCAGCATTGCCATAGATACTCCAGATACAAATGGAAAAAACTAAATAATTATTCTGACAATTAAAAATATAATAAGTGATTTAATCAGCCTCTTTGTCAGTTATTATATTTTAATATTAAATATTTCGACGTTTCGTTTCTGATTTGAGACATCTTCAGGAAAAAACCTAACTGTACAAGGAACTTCATTCTATCCGGCCGAAGGAGTCATTGAGTGAAGTTATATGTACAGCTAAATTTTTATCTGAAGAAGACTCAAATGAGATACGAAACATCGAAATATTTAATTCTTAAATTATAATAATACTGACAAAGAGGCTGACTAAATCTTTTATTTTAATTATGTAATTAATTAAATATAAAGTAGTTCGTATGTAATAAGAAAAACAAATTAAGTGGTACAATCTTCAATCCTTAATAAATACTTAAATACCAGAAAATAAAAGAGAACGATGCATGGAGTCACTTAACAGTCAGATATTTGTGTATGTTATTAGAAATCAGTTGTTAATGTTCCACCTTGTAATAATCATATTCAATTATGTCTATGATAAATATATATTAACGTCATTCTTATATAGTATTGATTCTATCCATGTCAAAAAATTCAATATACAGTGAAATTTTTGGGGAATAGGGAAGACTAAATTCATCAACACGAGTGACGACTCGTTAAATTTGAAAGGGATTCAGAGTATCCTAAATCATGAACAAGTTCAGAACGATTCTGAGGTTAAGCCTATATGGTTTTAGTCGAATTAATTAATTAATAGAAAATATCTGTAATGAAGGCTTAAATTCTACATGTCACGTATATATTAAGAGGATAAAATGAATTAGTTTCCCTTTTTCATAATAACATACAATGTGATACATTAAATTTAAGATGATATATGAGAAAATTCCGTATTGAGGGCTATTGAAATGAGGCTGGAGTCGATTTTAAGGACTTTTGGTCGTCGTGAATGTAGTTGTGTCCAAGGCGATCGCGGACCTGGACCAGCCTCGCCCACGCCAAAGACTATTTATAATAACGATTTATAATTACAGAGTGCGCGCGCAGCGACGTTGCGGCCTTGAGCTGTCACCTGTATATCAGACTCCTTTCCTCCGCACGCTGTTCACTCTACATTCCCGAGACATCCACGGAACTTGTCAAACTCTCGGCCAAGTAATAAATTAAGCCTTCAATCCTCCAGTTGCGGGTTGCTTGGGGCTGGACTCCCAAATCGGGAACAGATGGGCCGAATCTCGTAACCGCCGCGAGGATGGATTTAGGGAAGAAGGATGGTCTCTGCTCGTGCTAATGGGGTCTTCAGGCCCTTTGTGGAAAGCATTTATACCTTTTTTGAAACGCCGAATAAAATGGACTGCGTGCTGAACAACGGATGAACTCGTTTTTCAAGTTAATCGGGATGACTGCTGCGGAGGAATCCCGGGATACACGCTTCAACTTCTTCAGGTATGAGGAAATTAATATTAACTATGCTAATATAATGTCAAGCAACAGAATTGTCAATTTATGCGAAATAAAAATAATTTCAGAACTTACAATAGATTGATACAACAATAAATTGAAAAATATTTTTTTGGCTTTCGAACAAATGTATATTTCTAGTTTTATTAACATCTGATCAAATAAGTTATTGCAAAAGGCACATAAATTAATTTGGAATAATGTGGACAAACATTCAGCAAATAAGCATTCTAAACCCTTGTCTAAATGCTTAGGGATTTTACGAGCTGTAACTTCTATGAATATATGTATTTATTCCTTATCGTTAATTTAATTGACGAAATATATTCCAGGAATATTATTTGAAAATTATTTATCTGCCCTCTTCACTCAAGTCCAACATTATGACAACACAGTGTCCCTGTGCTCATTGAAAACTATTTAACTGGCTCTGTGCAGTCAATTAAAGAAAGCGAGTTAAAAGAAAAAAATAATTTAATCACACCTTATGTAGTATTAAATTTGGGAATGCAAAATATTTTTCCCAGTCGCGACATTAATGTAAGTTAAGCTGAGATATTAATTCTGTGTCGTGCGAGGACGCAATAATAGTAATCGGAAATAAAACACAATTACAGACGCGAATAAACCAGTAAAAACAACAATTTTCTAGGAAAAACAATTTAATTTAAGCTACTATAATCTTCGTAATTATGAAAGCGTAATATTGTGGAACAGGAAAAAAATGTTGTAATTTGTTAATGAAATTACAGAAATATACAGCGAAATCATAAAATTGTGAAATATGCTGGTTGACAATATTATATTTTGAATTTACAGTTACACTAATGGGATGTAAAAAAAACGTACGTTTTATGGGCACATATAAGTGACATTATGAAAATATACACAATCGGTTACGACTCTAGGAATCAAATATTTTAAATTTAAATTAACAACTTTGAATTACTTTCGCTACAAGTTATGGTAAAATTAGCTTTAAGATACTACATTTTTTGTTTAAAAAATTGTGCTTTCGAGAGAAGTATCTTTCAGAGATGGAAATGACGTCATATTCAATCACGTTAATGCCATATTGTACTCAACATGTATGTAAATATAGTGTAAACTGCAAAATTGAGTGTTATAATGCTTGAAGTGTTATATTGTAAATTTTGACCAAAATAGCAAAGAACATCTTAAAAGTATTTAAATTTTTATTTAATTTCTAGAAGGAAATTTTAAGCGACCGATTTTTAATTTATATGATAAAAGTAATATGGATTGGCTGAAAAAACCTAGGGATTTCACATTATCATTTAAATTTTATTTTGAGTCGTAGCTACTAACGTCTGAATCTTAAGTAATTACATACGTAAGAGATTTTTTACATGCTATAAATTTAACTTTAATATTGAATTATTGATGATATTTTGTCTGTAATGTATTGTCTTTATGTTCAGATTTAGGTTAATGTTGATTTTATAAAGTGATAAAATTCATGTCTTATTTTAAACTTTAATGGATTTGATCAACATTAGAAATAATTAGTCTCTCTAATAGTATCAATTACAAACCAATTAATTACTCAAAAGTTCGACCTTTTCTAGTATTTTCCCAGCATATCCTTTAGGTGCATACCGGGTACGATCCTTAAACTACATCCCGGGGTCCTTAGCTGTTTTGATCTCACTTCCATATCTCTATTGTAAGTTCCTGTTCTATGATGGGAGTTGTTATTCTCAAGTTGTCAGCCACCCTCGCAAAGAAGAAATAATATATCCATTGGTGTCGCTTCCTGCGCTATTAAAGGGAAAGACCCCATAGTGGATGATCACCTGTTTTATAAAAAATCATCCTACACAGAAATGGTATAATTCGTTGTAATGTTTTGCAAATTGGATCACTGTTAAGAAGTAGGATATTTAGATTCTACATTATGTTTAATTGAATAGAATGGATGGAGATTTCGAGTGCACCACTTGAGACAGTTTTTGTTAATAATGGCAGGGGTCTGAGAGATGTGCACCACCCACAGTCGCGATGACCGAAGCGTCGACACCAGCCTCCTCTGTCTGGAAGAAACCCAATACAGTGCATATGGATGCCCTACATGGAAGCGGTCGAGTTGCCAGCACATGTTTGAAGTTGCCGCCTCATCATAGCAGAGCTGGTAAACAGTGCATCATAACGAGGCCTCTCATTCCTCTACCACTCATCATACCAGAGACTGGCTGATCCACCTTGAAGAAACACTCGACAAATAAAATCACGATATATGAGGGCGATTTCCGTGGAAGGACATCGAGATGACACAACTTGTGCGTATCGAGGTTATTGTACCTTATTAGCATCTTATTGAGGATCACTAGGCCAAGGATCATGAAGATAACTGAACCTTCACGAGGATTTCCAAAATTGGAATATAGAGTATTTAGTGAAATAATAAAAAATTAATGAAAGAAGGAAACTTATTAATATTATAAATTAAGTTTTCAATAAATGAAGCAGGTGACAAAGTTAACCAGCACTAAATGGAGTAAGGCGATTAAAAGAACAAAATGAATTTTATATAGGTTTTCCTACCCCCAAAACTTATTCAGAAATGAAAAGTAGATACTTAATTAATGTAAATCACCTTACACTGCTCTATAATTAATTTGTACAATTTTTCGGCCTTATAGTGATCTCGACAAGATTTCAGCCAGAAAATTTTAAATCCTTTCCGGGGACTAAGACAGAATATTAATTGATTATACACGGAGCATAATGTTTTCAATTTAAACACATGAAGCATTTCTGCTGATCCTTCCTTTTCCGCAGATCTTTGCTCTCGCCTTGACCGTTTCAGCAGTTTTTATTTCGATAACTAGCATTTGCTCCGTGACTCAGGCTCTATCTATATATATATACTTACTAGTCAAAGCATATTTACAGTTTACCATAAATGGATATGAAAGATTAATTGCAAACCACTGATAACACAGGGACCAGAAACAGGCTGGATAAATCGCCTTGAACATAAATATATTTATTATTATAACGACGATGAAACAATTATCATCTGTAGAATTATCACACAGCTCACCATCACGAAGGACATATATTTACCATTTTCTTAAACTTTTATGGTGTAAATACAATAACGAAAATTTATATAACTGCATGAACTAAGTAATTATAAATTCTATTATTTTAAAACTTAAAGGATAATAACGTATTTAATAGATCATATTTATAGTTGTTTATTGTCAGAATAGAGAAGACCTAAAATAAACATTTTACTGTCCACGTATAGTTTAACAAAATATTTTATAGTTCTCTTTACAATAATTTTGAGGGCAGTTTCCTTCCAAACTTAATTTTAAGAGTTAAGGGCAAGTCGGAACGTACCCTTTTTTATAACTTTCCTAAAAGTATTAGCATCTGTTGAACTTTTACTTAACGATTAAAGATGCCAAAATTGCCTTATAATCACGACTCCGGTGACGAAGAACCCAGGTCCAATAGATTTAAATCTTTGAATTTAATAAAAAGATTTACGTGAAGTGAAGGAACAAATATTCGACAGTACCAGACTTTAAATTTGGAAGAATTTTCGTTGCAATGTTTTTCGCCATGTCCCGTAATTTGAAAGCGAAATCGATTACTAAATGTCACTCTTTATGACTGACTGTTGTAAGTTCTAAATAAATCAAATAATATATACAATGAATTACGTCTGGAGATTTTGGATTTTCTAGTTTCTTTATGGGTGTCGTATTGCCATAAGAATTGTGTAGTTTTTGTTTTTCCTCGGTATCGAATTTTAGAATTATTTCAACTTTTTGAAGGACGATTTTAAGTTTGAGTTGAAATGTTGCCTTAGATCACACTCCTGGGCGATGGAATTAGAAAAGAATAAAGGCAGTCCTGGTATTTTTGTTCCAAAATATATACGTCCTTTCAGGGAGAAATATGTTTCCTTATTTAACGTATACGATTAGGAAGAAATGATTAAAATAATTCACTTCAGGTTAGTAGTAGTAATAGGTAAACATTTATATGAGCAGTCAAATATTTTATCTTCGTAATAAAAAGAATTAAGGTTTTTTCCGACTTAAAAATCAAATAAATGGATTAAAATATGAAGTTAACTCACATAATCATAATCTTATTATTCAAGCTGGTTACTCTGGATCAATCCTAACTTTTAGAATATTCCTACACTTTTTTCCTTGTTCAACTGACGCTAGTTATTAATGGAAGTTAAGTTCTGGGGAATTCGGTAACGATTTTTCATCAAATATATATTTTTGATCATATAATGAAATTTTTTGTATACAATAATATAAATTCTGACCACATATCAGCCCTAATTCGGAATGTGTCACGCCAGATGACAGTCCGCAGCCGCCTCGGTAGGCCTAGGCCTTTAAGAGGGCTGTTGAGCCATTGGAAGAAGAAGAATAATATAAATTGCTTATTTCATGTACAATTTTTAGGGTCTATAGTTTGGTGTTAGATAACGAAAAGAGACTGAGAAAGCGACCGGACGGCCCAGTTCCTCACGTGACTCACATCGGCTGATTCACAGTGTTAATCATGCAGGAAGATACGGTCGGCTTCTGCTATTATGAATTGCTTTGCCAAGTCATGACCCTTTTCGCCCACTCAGGGTTACGAGGAAACCTATCCATCTTCCGATTCACAGAAAACGCGTGGCGAATCGTCCGTTCTTCCCGTGAAAGTTCCGAGTATCGGCTTTCATAGAAATATCGTCTAATCTTCACACGCAAACTTTAATGGCAAGCAGTAAAGGAAAGGTAAAGCACAATACAGTACGTACTACCTCAACAACAAAGTTTGTCACATGCACTCACAACAAACTATATGTTTCATAATGCATCATAAAATTACATGACAACTGCAACAACTATTGTCATTTTGCAGATACAGCCACCGTGAACAATAAATCTAGCTAGCCTCAGGTGGTGCACGAATACTTTAATATAAGGACAGTTTCAAATTCATTACAACATTTTACTTCCTCTGGTACACATTATTAGAGAAATAATAAATTTTAAATTCAAACGAATCATAAAGTGAATACTATTTTAACACCAAACGAAATTAAAAGTGTTGTCCACTTAAGTAATGACTTCTTAATACGGTTTTATGAAACGGAGTGGATATATTCGTATTTAACGTTTAAATATTCATAAAAACATTAATGAAGATACTAAATTGGAAGTTAGTATAAAATATATAATCATTTACATTAATAACAAGAAACTTCAAACCAAAGATGATTAATAATATAAAAGATTATATGCTGGCTTCAAAGAGCTGTACGTATAAGTTAATGGCATTTTTAAACTGATTTTTACAGATTTCTGGAAATTATATTAAAATAGAAGTGCAAGATTGGGCTAAAGGGGAATAATATTCCCCAAACGTGATACGTCAGTTTCCTTTCATTCTACTCAAGATAACAGACTGTGACGTCACTAATTGTGCACCAATCACGAGTTAGGTGCTTAATACGTGCAATAAAAATTCTTATTTTTTTGTCATAGTTAATACGTGCTTTGACTTGGGACTAAGTATACTATGGTACCCGATGATTAAAGTTTACATGAATTTTCACAAATATATTAAACAAGTTAGAATGAACCAGCACAAATCGACACACTATACAAATCAAACGTTTTTTACCCTTAGTGAAGTGATTGTTATTTAATATCCACTGTTATAGTCTTCCCAACCAAAGTATTTCCATCAATCTCTGCCGTTTATGACTCATCTCTCTCCATAAATTTGTGTTTCAAATCAGGTAGGCTTCGTTACAATATCCGCCATCTCATCTCCAGAGACGACACATCTCCTGCCAAAGATTATATCCTTCCTTCCTTCGTCTTCGACAAAGATGTTTCGTTTTTGTGGTCATACTACAATACAATTAAATAACTTTGACATTTTATGTAAGCGTTTATGGAGTTTTTTTATAAATGTGCACTTTTTGAAGGTGCAATTCAATTAGATAATGGACTCAGAATTTATACTTGTCAGTATTAACACCATCAACAATAATTCAGGAAATTTTTCTATCGACGTACACTTGTACTAAAAATCTACTAACGCGTATATATTTTATATAATGATGTTATTGGACGTTTATTCATTAGCGGGTTGCATTAATTTTTTTATAGTGTTCAAGTAAGCTATTATGCACCTATAACATAATGAATGAATGTAAACTTTACCCTGGAGTCCTTTGAGCAATACCAAACTACCTCTGATTTAATTACCTAATTCCTAAAATGAAGGGTTAGAATAGATTAAGTTAATGCTATGAAATTTTATTTGAAAATTGTTTAGAGTTTCCGTTTATTTTGTATTTATTATTTAATTTTAAAAGGTTCTATTATGGTTGAGGCCTAATAAACATACTCAACATGTTTTCAGGACTGCGTTCTGGGATTATTCAGGAGAATGTCACAGGGGTTGCAAATGTATATATTTATGAATTAAGCACAAATGTTTTGGTTTGATCAATTATTTCAAGTTCCATATAGACGTTTTCCACGTATAAAATCATTACGAAAATTTGTTTGCGCTTTCTGAATAATTCCTCAAACTACCTCGATTCTCAGTAAAGAATTTGAAGATACGTTATTCAGAAATAATCTGAAGTTAAGCGTTCAGAAAAAAAGAAACAGGAAGTTGAGACCAATCGTCAAATATTTAAAGGGATAATCGTTGTTTTCTTTTCTTTCGTCTTAATGGTTTAACAGTGTATATTATACGTGTCGTAGAACACTACTTAATCTCCAACAAGAGCGTTTGTGTTATAAATGACTATCTCTCTATTCAGCGATGGCAGTTATACTTAGTACAGTTCCGTAGAATGCGTCCTAACATATTACGCACATTCCAGCTAATAGCTTACTATTAATCTCGGCTTTAAGATGGATGTGGATTAAATACGCTCCCCAATCCAGTTTTTTCTTCCCTGAATACCAGAACGTCTATTAGTGAAAGCGTTCTCTGCGGTGTGGTCTCGCAGGAATTGATAGACCAGAGCGGCTTTCTGCATTAATTTCGCATTAAAGCCTCATTAAAACGCTTATTGGACATGATGAATAACAAGCAGCTAGGTGAGAGAAAGTTTCCCTTCAAATTAGAGGGTAAAAATTACTTCGCCGACAAATTTATATCTGAAAATAAATATTAAAAGAACATGGAAGATTGGTTGTAAAGTTAATTTTTAATTGCAACGCGAATTGAAATTCAGGGATAAATTTCTCCATTTTCATTAATTTGAGGGAGTTGTGTCGGTAGCTAGGTTGTGAAAACTTATAAACCAATAAACTTTCTTTTCTCTGCTATTATTACATTAGAGACGAAGGAAATTGAAGCGTTTATTGCCAAAGTTTTAATTATAAATACTTCCTAAAACTCCTTTTAATATGAGATCCAGCTAATACCACGGAAACTAGAGAAATATTCAAGTAGAAGAATTCAGATTCACAATTTTCTGCAACGAAATCTGGTGTACCTCTATATATTAGATGAATTTTTATTTTAATAAAAAATATTTTTAAATAGTTTCAAAGGTATTTATGAACAATTAAATTAGATTAGTACCATATTAAGGAAATAAATACATAACTCATTAATTATACCAGTTCTGAACATTTAATTGTCATCTGTAAAAAGTTGAATTAAATGATCGGTCCATTACGAAGTACACAAAACAGATCAGTAAATGATAATTGAAGAACAGCATAAATTAAAAAAAGAACAAAAATATAGGCAATAAGTCAAATTTTTTACTGAAAAATTACCAGTAAATAATCAGTAAATTCGAATTTATTTTGAAATTGATATTTCCTTCCAATATTGTAATAAATCTAAGGATAGATATGCATAAAAAGTAAAGAATAGTCTTCTTTATTTCTAAATTCAGAACTTTCTGCATCTCTACTGTTTTTAAATACGGATATTTCTGTTCTTCTGTTGTGTGTGCAAACATGAATACTGTTTGTTGACTTGATGAACATAATGGCTGTAGTTACCAAGGAAAATACAAACTTACTTAAATCTACTGCACTGTTTGAAGCGAAAAAATTAACTAAGCTACATCCTTCGTACATATTATTTATTGTTGGCATTTTTAGCCGACCTTTTCACAAAACATAAATATAATTCTTTTAATATTTATTTTTATATGATAGCTGCTCAGTTTCATCTTCGTAATGTCGATTTTGATTTTAAATTCTTGAAGCCTTTTTTTTAAGCATTCCAAACTTTACTTAACTACATAATTGCTTTGATCTTTTAATTTGTTCCAACAAAACCTTTAGTACAGAACTATTTTTATATTAGAATAAGACACAATACAATACCTTTTTAAAATTGATATATGTACAAATCAGAATTTTAAACGAGAAACTGTACATATTCGTAATGAGTTTGGCGAGAAACGTAAAAAATTAAGTGTTTAATTTTAATAGGACACACGAAAGGTCAAATATCGAATTAAATAACATTATAATTTTATACAATTATAACAACCATGCCACTGTTGTACGGAATTCGGAAACTTTACTGTTCCGCGAGGAAATGTAAAATGGTACCTGAAAAGACTGTGTTGTGCTCTCAGTGGTTTTTTATCAGTCGTAATAAAATAATTTAAAACTCGTTAAGAAGCTATTTACAAATTTATTGTTTTTAACCCGGCGTCTGTAAGCCGAATATTGCAGTAAAATCGATAATTCTAATGCCTTTAAAGAGCTCATTTCCAGTCTCACGAGGATCTTGTTTCTTAAAATAATATAATTTTCTTGAAATTTGTAATATTTGGCTGAAAGGAAATCACGTACATAATTTAATAGAATATTAATAAAGAGGTAAAATTATTTTACTGCGTCTAATGAAAACAACTTAGGACATGATAAAAAACACTAAAGTCGTATGTGGATCATATTAAATTTTTAATTCTTGAATTAAAATGTAATTCTGTTTAGAGAGAAATTGGAAATTATTAGCTGATTTTTTAACCAAGTCGCTATTTCCTTTGTATTTAGTTTCGTACGGTTTCAAGTTTAAATTTATGTTCTGATAGTAATTTTGCTTACTGTTGTGGCTGAGGAAGGTTAATTATGGATTTACGCACTGTACGAAGCTAATGGCTGCTCAGCACTCAGCTGTTAATGACATACGCGAGAGAAGAGGATCCTGAGTATCGAAGATTTATTCGGCATCGCCGTGCATTTAGTCGGACACGATACGACCATTCCATTCGTTTCCATTCCGTCCCGGGCGCCAATTGCCCTAAATGTAACGTGGGAACACAACTTTCACTTTGTCGCTTTATTAATTATCTCGGTGTATTTTTCAATCTCTTGTTTGAGACGTTTCTAAATGTCAATTTTTCATTCTGAATTTAATCTTATACCTTCAAGTTTGAAGCTACTGTGATTAGTTTCTGTGTATTGTACAGAATAGACTATTCTCATTTTTGTATCCTAAGATAAAACTGTTTGTTATTATAAAGTTATTTTCTTATACAAATCATAATGGAAGATGTCATATTCATCAGTGCCTGGGAGCTCGAACTCCGAAACTGCTCAGAGGATTTACACGAAAATTTTAAGGATTAAAACAGAAATTGACAGACCTTCGTGTACGATTCATTTATATTTTTTCAGGGTTCAGAAGATGTTTATATAAGTATTTGGAAATCCATAGTTGGCTCGCCAAGGCTGGACCTTTTCAAAACCAACTGCGGGGAACAAGGTTCCTATACCATTCATCCGATCGCCACAAAAGTTTAGTGTTTGAGAATTTTTCTGTCCACCTTGGGAAGATTTAAGTTCCTTCCTCCTCCCCTGTTCAGGACGAGAAAGGTCCTACCCTAAATACACGTAGAACTTGCAAATAGAGTATACCCTCACTTGTCATGTCAACATAATTCATTTCCTGTTAAACTTGAAATTATTCTAAGTTTAGCTCACATTGCATTTAAATAATTATTACTTTTAATGAGTTAATAATAATGCAAAATATTTTATTAGTCGCAGTACATACTTATTATATAAAGACCCGGGCAGCTCAGGCTCAATTTCACTTTTTCCTTGATACGTATACACATTTTTCACTGTAATTAGACGGAAGAGATGTTTAGATCATAATATCCTCATAATTGACTGTTAAAGTGTATTTTTGTGTCTGAATGTGCCGGAAACGAATTTTACGTGGAGCAATTTCGACTAAACCAAGCAAGGACTGAAGAAGTAAGACACTACTACCAACCCCACATGAAAATATCTGTTAGTATAAGTGATTAAGCTTCCCCTGAAACATAAGAGACTTGCTGTATTTGATGATACGTTCGGTCATGCATGTATGTTTTTATGTTGACCAAGGAAAAGAAACATGGTTTAAGTAGATATTCCGTGAGTTGTAATGATAGAATACGTACCAAGTGGCAAACTAGTCCACAGGAACTATTATAAATAGGTTTTGGACGATTTACATCAACGTTTTGAATGAGGTATTCTAGATTGTGGATCTTTTACAAGGAATCACCTGACGAATATGCGTTAATCCAATCAGAAACAAAATCACATTCCTCAATATTTCAGTGATTTAGAATCGTACAGTATCTATTACTCGAAATGTAGTTGATGTTATGAAGAACGAATTTTAAAGAGTGTAGGAAGTGCATGCAAAATCGGCAGAGTAAGAAAACACTGAACGTTTAAAAGAGGAAATAGCATGTGTTGACTCAATGGGGAATAAATACAATTAGTTCTTAAATATTTGTCTTGTCACTTCAATCCTTCCTTCTGCTGTTGAGTCGCTGACATATTAACTACAAAATACTACTATTACAAGAAACTACTAAGCTTTATCTGATCTTTCATTTATTACATTTAATCATCAGTATTAAATTTTTTGTCTCAATATTCATGACACCTGCAGCTCTATCTTGACGATAATTTTACCGGAGTTTGAAAATACGTACGTTTCTGCTCTTGACGAATGCTAGTTTGACTTTTGCCAAATTTTCCCTGAGCAACCATTCCTGTCGTAAGAATGGACTTTTCGTCGTGATACGCGTCCACACTACACTTTCTCCGGCATTTCCGCCGTGTCATGGGATGACTAGCCTCCAAATTTGGAGAAGCGCAAGGTAGCGACGAGCAGGAGGACACGAGATGTGCTGAGTGAAGGAACCGGTTGCTCATTGATCGGCTTGTTAAGGTGCGGCCGTAACTAGGAAGTGCGCAGCTGTAAGGTCGTTCAATGAAGACAAATTACCATGACAAAACACCGGGAGGCACCACCCTCGCAAGGCCAAGGTGAGCTGGAGTCGTGATCGGACTGGATTCGCCACAGGCGCCCACTGTCTCGTCTCGCAGCCATTCTACGCCCTCACTTTCAGCGAAATTTTAATAAAATTATTTATCAAATCGTCTTCTCATGATATCGATAGACGTTTTTTAAGTAATTGTGAATTTTTAAGGTTTTGGGTATCATCCATAACGGTAAAGTGCTGTATTATGCCAACCAATTATTTGATAGTTCTCTTTTAGTCAAGAATTTCATTGAAAAATAATTTGGAATACTTTTGCTCATTTATACATATGGTAATTGACTGATACTATTTGAATAACCTGAATATTTTGATCCAAAATCAATAAAGAATCTTGCTTATCAACCGAAAGGCGATTTTCAGTGGTGGTTGGGTACTACAGTCTACATGTTGATAAAATACTTTTTAATAATAGTAGAATAAAGTAGGCGAAAGTGTTCAAATTGCTGTTGGCTCCATATGTTTCACTACAACTGCCTAAATGGAGTGGAAAGATGAAAGGCTTATTGTATTGCTTTGTATTGTTTCAATAACGCTGATAAAACGTTTTTAGTCGTTAAATAATGGAAACATTGCGTTCTTTGACCGTTTAAATGTTATGTAATGGGTAATAACTCTTTTTCGAGAGTTATTTTATTTTAAAAATGGTAGCTTTAGGCAGTTATACTGCCATATTCATCCTTGTACTTACAAACTATCTTATATTATCCCTATTTTCCGTACAAAATACGTTGTTAATATTTGAAACCGTTACGTTTACGACGTGTAAAACCACACAAACATTTTAAATATTAACAACGTTCTTTGTACGGAAAATAGAGATAATATAAAAAAGTTTGGAAGTACAAGGATGAATATGGCAGTATAACTGCCGAAAGCTACCATTTTTAAAACAAAATAACACTCACAATAATGGAAACGTAAACGTATAATTTTGACAAGTGAATTGATTCATTTTTCTGTGTAGAGTCACTTTTATCAACTAAATTTATCTATTTACTCAAATAATCGCCCGAAATCAAAGTAACTGGCTAAGGAAGATATGAGCTTTTTTTGCCAACAGAGATTGAATAAAAGTAAATTACGCTTCACTAAACTATTTTTAAGTTACAATATGTCTTACTTTCCTAAAATTCAGCACATTTAAATGTAGAGAAATTCAATGTGCTTTTAACCCTCAAACCGAAGAACTCGGTTCCCATGGTAACTTGTTACAACGCCGGAACATTTCGGTAGAAAATCGGAACCGAGTATTCTCCGCAACAACGTCTGTTGAGTCCAATACCAGTTGTCATTATCATGGCTGATTGCTTGCTCCCCCAAGCGAATAATTTAGCAGCAACAACCCGAGGAATCAGCTATCGCACCAGCGGAACAGTACCGCTCGTTCCGAGACTTGTAAATTGAAGCTCTGTTACTCAGATAGATCTTCCATAGGAATATAAATATCACCCTAAAAACATATATAATTGGCAAAATTTCTTTTTTTGACATTCTTTTGAGATTTTAAAGAATTTATATCATAGTCAAAATTTCTTTATTGAAAAAGTAAGTTTTTTAATTTACATATAATAATAAATATTGGTGCAGAATTTTATTTAGAATTACATTGTGCTATAATTCTTTGAAAGCATCAGAAAGGTTATCTTGCAGTAATTGTCATTCGTGATAAATGTATAAAATAAACGTTTTTGTAAGAATATGTCTTGTTTATAGGTGAATTGTGACGTTTCCTTCAAACGTGCATAGAAAAGTATTTGATGTCGGGGTTTATATACCCACCAAGCTTGTAGTGGTTTTGAAATTCCCTTTTCTGTCAGAGAATTTGGTTCAAATACACCTTAGAAGCAATATTCACTTAAAACGGAAAATATTTTTCGGTCCTCGATCATTGTATTTGGCAAAAGTTCCTAGCAGTGTTGGCTTGTGCTATTACTGCAAAGAACGATTTATAGCCTGGCATTTTGTAGCTCTTGATTCGTGGCGCCACCGGAGCGGATAAGCAATGCATGGTGAGCTGCTGATAACCATCGGTGTCCTCGATCTGAAGCTGTAATTGTGCGCGTGTAATGAATCTTGGCGACGTGTCCAGAGCGGCACGCCTCTGATTTCATCTGTCAGCCATTTTAAACTCCCCCGAAATGGACAGTCCATTTAATACCAAGGATCAAGTACAGTCCGAAATAAAAGGTATTGTATAACCCACAGCCAGAACAAAGAAAACTTATACATAGTAAGAAATGTTTACCATTAAAAAAATATTGATTACCAAAGGAAAGCAATAATTTCCTGTGACACTTAAATTTAAGTGCATTTAGGAAGACGCGAGAAAAATAAAGGCGAAAATACAGTAGTTATTTGTCGTATATCAGTTCAATTACGGAATGTATCTATCTACATGCATACGAGAAAAAAGCGCTTTTACTGTTTTAATTATTTAATTTAGTTAAGCTTAACGTCTAATTATTAATCAATTTTTAGCGTCTTAGCTTGACGTGGCATATTCAAGGAAACACGATAATTTATATTTGAATGGAAAAGAAGACAGTTTATAAAACAGAATAGATAATTAGAAATAGTTTTATATCATATGTTGACATCTGCATGCTCTTTGACTCTTTTGTTGTTGTGGTATTCAGTCATAGGACTGGTCTGATGAAACCCTCCATGATAACCTTTCTTACGCAAGCCTTTTCATTTACGCATAACTACTTAATCTGCTTAGCGTATTTTATCTTTATCCTCCCTCTTATGTTTCTACCCACGCAATTCCCTCTAACGCTAATTTTAGAAGACCCTCCTGTCTTAAAACGTTCTCCATATTGTTCTCTCTTCCCCTATTCTGTTTAGAACTTCTTCGTTAGTGATTCTATCCACCCATCTGATTTTCAGCATTCTTCTATAGCACCACATTTAAAGGCTTCTATTATTTTCCTTTCCGCAACTCCTACCGTCCAAGTTTTGCAACCCAAAAAACGCCGCATTTCATAAGAACATTTTTAGGAATGATTTCCTAATATTCACACTTATATTTCCCGTAAGTAAATTCCTCTTTTTCGCGAAAGACTTCATTGACTGTGCTATCCTACTCTTTATGTCTAATATCATTCTAACATTCCTAGTTATTATGCTGCCCAAGAAGCAGAAAATGTTCACAATTTTGAAAATGGAATGGTTTAGAGAATTTTGAATATGATCGTATTTTTCGGTAATACAGAATATTTTGTTTATACTTTGTGGCGTTTCATTGTTGGATTATGGACGTCTTGGATGGAAGGGTTGTTTTCGTGCAGGGGAAGGGAGGTTACTTACTCTGGAAATGTTGCCCTGTGGAGAACTGAGAGAGTGCTTTCAGCGTTTTAGCACGCATCAGGCTCGGCGACCATAAATCACACGACCTGCTCATCCTTCGCTCACAGTTCGGCGTTTGTTTGGCGACTGTGGCCTCAATCTTTTACCACGTACGAGCAAGTGCAGCTTTCTACAGAACAAACAGCGATTTTCGCCGGATGGGACGTAAAAGCCAATATAGACGCATCGTTTGTCAAGGAGGGTGAGGGAAGCAGAGCTCGTTTCCAAGCTGATATATAAAAAGCGGAAGGACATCGCAGCCTACCTGTTGCCTCACAATGCAAAACAATGGTGCATGGAAATTAGTTTACCTAATGACGGAACGTTTACACTAAACCTGTGAGATGACCAGCGCAACTCGTAATAACCCATACTCCAATTCTTGAAGAAGAAATATCACAAAAATGAAATAAACAGTTACAAAATATTTAAGCTAATACCTTGTTATACCACCTTTATTAAAAATACGTACAAATTGTGACTTTCAATTTCGACAGTCAAAAGTAATTAAGATAGTAATACGTTTAATGCATAAGATGCACGTTAATGGGAAATCTAGTATTTTAAAAAGAAGTCTATGGCTAGTATATGATTTAATATTGCATGGTTCTGAAAATTGGAGAAGCTGAATAAAAGAGAAAAATATTTTGGCGGTCGGAATAGTGAATATGGAAGATTTTAATAAAATTAATTTATTTTGAAATGGATATGTATGAGACAGAATGTATTAAAGATTAAACATAAAGACTTGATAGACGATGTAGCGTACAATTATAACAGTCAAAATGTAGTCACTTGCTCAAGTCATCAGCTTGTAAAGGCGTTCGATTAAGAAAACTTGAACATAATGACAGGTTGGTAGAGGCACGGTGGATCGGTGTGGAGAGTAACTAGGGCATATCCTTTAAGTACCCTTTGGAGAAATTAATATTGCCAATTCGTCTAAGAAATCAAACCAAAGGAAAACTGAAAAATAAATTAATAAACCAGTCAACTTGTGCGAAAACTTAAATAAAAAATAAATTATCACAATGTATCGTTACTTTTTGGATCCTCTTCAGGAGTAAAAATTGAAAATATTAGTAAATTGATTTATGCAATTCTTAAAATTTAAGAATTAATTGCAATAATTTATAAAAAATATTAAAAAAATTAGTATTTTTGTAACATCAGAAATAATTCATAAATTTCGGAGAAAATTCTAAAGTTGAATACTGGAATAATGGAAAACTAGTGCATACTGGAATTTTCTGGATAATTTGGATTGGTATTACCCGAATTAAAAGCAGGTTCTTACGCGTAAGAAACGAATAGATTTCCACCTGAAGTTATTAAGAAACCAAACTTTAGTACATGATAACTTAGAACTATTCATCTGTTTATTTAAGCTTAGGTTAATAAATAGTGTATCAGTATATTTCCCGGAATATTAATTCACCCTCTGTTCTCGGATACATCTATAAAGCTTCGTACACAAAAAAATCAGAATTAAAAACCACTCCCTTTGATATTTTGCAACGTAATTGTGTTTATGTTTGGCGAGGGTCACAACGTCAATACTTCGCGCCAAGCACAACTCCGCTTCGGAAAGAGGGAAGACTGACCCCGATGCCAGGCGCCGACAATTATGGCCATCAATTAGTCACTCGCGAAATTAATTGGCAATAAAGCGGCAATCATGCTCCTTGAGACAAATAGCTCCCAGTGCCAAAGACCACGTCAATTCGCGAATGATTCTTCAAGGGTTTCCTTCGGAAAAAAGTCTAGTCTTCAGATCCAGCAGGATTCGAAAGTGGCAACTATTGGTTAATGATCTCAATAGAAAAAATAAAATATTACAATTCGACAAACTCGTCACCGCCACAGACCACAGAGGCCGGCAAAAATTACATGCAGACGAAAAAAATTTAACGTGCTTGAGCAAATTCGTATAAATAACACTGGAAACTATTTTAGTGACCAAATAAATAATTGTTAATTACATAATTTCCGTATAAGTTTATTTTTATCCTTACACTTTTACAGCTTTGATGTTAATAAATTACGTTACACATATCACAAATTATATTTTACACAACATATAATCTAAAATAGAAGTCGTGTGACCCACCACAAATTTTTTGTGAAAAAAGAAATTAAATGTTCCAATTGCAAAATAGAGAGGATCATTGATTTCTTAGTAAAGTAATAATACCGTACAGTATTTTTTTTAAATTATACTGATAATTAATACAACATCTGTTAACATAATAAAATTAACGACCAATTCACAGAAAAAAGTTTTTCATTCCATTTATAAGTTGTTGGGACTGCTTCAGGTACAGAAGAAACGAAATAAAATTTCTTCTGAAGTTAACTGCACCAAAATAGTTTTGTTATAACCAATTATAAATTAAAATACACCAGATTTTGTCAAGATATAGAATGATCAGTTTTGAACTAGATTATTAAAGTTTATATAAATCAAGTTCAATGTAATTGAATTTTCATCCACTCAAAATGTAAGTCTGTATTATTTATATTTTAATCATTCAATTCAAAACTGATAATTTTTATTTTTAATGAAATATTGTCAGATTAGTAGTAATATTTTTGTATGTAGTTAACTTCAGAAAGAAAATGTAATATTAATTTTATTTTATGTCAGTGATGTAGTTCATTTATCCGGAAACTGATTTTCACTAGCCTACAAATTTGATCATTTTAATTTTTGATACAAATTTGTTGAATGATATTTGTTACTGCCATTTATGTCAGTTCCATTACTTTAGGAAGTGTCTCCGATGAAGAACCCAAGTTTATCAGACGATCGGATAAAAAAACTGCCGGAAGAATGCGGCCTCGACTATTGCACAGTTTACAGCTCGCCCACCCAAACTAAACAAGCGGTCGGCATTCCGGGTCGGCTTGATTCACTGAAATTCCGCGAGGTAAATAGCCGTGATGCAAACATCTTCATGTCAAGTGCCTGCTAGATATCCCAACATCCGATTGTCTCCGTTCTTTTACTGCCGTAAGCATTTCTAGATATTGATTTACAACAAGTCGGAAAAGTTGTCATAGTATTGCTGTCGTTGGAAACAAGTTGGTTTCTGAAAGAAACGAATTATGATTTCTGACAATGACGTTTCTAACCTAGCATTAAAACAAATATTGACTGGAACGTGATTGAAACGACATAAAATCTCGTTGATGGACCGTCCAACGTAAGTCGGTCAGTTCCAAATATTAAGTACACAAACGTACTTGACTTCAATTCCATGCACCTTTGGTCAATTTTCGCAATTGAATTGAATACCAAAACGATTTAATCATTATATTATTAGTTATATATGAATAAACGTGCTAATTTGATAAGAAATATACATAAAAAAATAAATAATCTTACTATAATAAGAATTGGCGGCAATTTGTTGTTCTTTTTTGGAACCTCAGAGTGAAAATCTAAAAATATGACAAGATTGAATATAATTTACTTTTTGCATACACAATAAATTATTAAATTTTTGAGAATATAAATTTCTAGAAGTTTGTGGTTTATCTTCACATTGCAGACGAAAATTAGTTAAATTATTAATTTTTTATTGATATTTCAAGAAATGAATATTGACTTTAAAATTATTACATTTGCACCTCAAGACGTTCAAGTCAATTTCGTGTCAATTTTTCTGTTATTAATATAAGTTCTTATTTTATTAAAATAGATTTTTGAAAAATTTGGCTGCTTTCTCTAAACAGAATAGTTTTATCTTGTTGTTGTGGTATTCAGTCCTAAGACTGGTCTGATATTACAGAAGGAGTATAACCATGGTATGATTCGAAGTTACGAAATAGTGACGTGCAGTGAGAAAATTCTTTACATTCATTCTAAAGGTGAAGGAATGTACTAGAAATAGCTTTTGATGAATAAATGTATTGGTGTAGTTAGGTGAAGGAAAGCATATAACAAAATTGATAAAAATTATATTTACAGGATATTTTTATTGGGAGAAACACTTATTTTAAGTTTGAGCTCTAACCACGTGTAACCTTATTGCAAATATGAGTTTAGGTTTATCTCAAAACGTTTCCAATTAGACTAGAACAACAATTAGTTTGCGTACATAAGCGGTCGTGTTCGCCTTTTTTTTCCAGAGTGACAACTCTTCGTCATGTCTATAACTGGAAGTGTGCATCAGGCTCCGTGACACGGCGTCCTTCACAACTATTCTGTGCTATGTTTAGTTAAGTTTGGACTCTCCAACTTAAACACTAACTAAATGAAAGCGAGACTACACCGAAATATTATTTTAAACGTAGATTGTACAGAAAAATAGTGCAGTAATGTCGGATTGGGTAGGAAGTGGAGATGACCTTTGTAACAAGTCGTAATAATGACCCCGCTAAACCGGAAACACGCTTCTTCAATATATAATTTATTGGGTGCCTCATTATAATTTTTGGTCCTTAAAAGCCTCTCTATTACTCACTATAATATCATATAATGACGGAAATAATGATGTCTTATTTATAAGTATCGAGACTCGGCACTAGTAACAGGAAACCCGGAAATCGGAAAGATTCCGTTCCATAAAACACCTGTATTCATTATTAAATATTTTGCGTTAATACAGCAAATCTCTCTAAAGCGCGCTGGACTCGTTTATTGAGCTGTGTGAATAATCCCTAAAGCTTAGAGCAAGGGTTTGGACTAAATACGTAGAAGATGGTGCTCGGTGTTGAAGATTAGTAAACTAATTTCCCTTGTTCGGCGAGGTTATTTTAAGGTGAGATTATCTGAGTGGAGGTGAGCCTGCTGAGCTATGCTGATGGCGGGGCGTGGTTCACAGCTGCGGATATAGATTGCTTCTCGCAGTTAGCGTAATTAACTTCGTTCACGAAGTCGAACTGTCAAAACAGGACGAAGCTGAGAGGGACAGGGTGCATTACAAGCACATGATGGATTTGTACCTCTCAAGCGAAATCCTCTCCGAGTGTTGCAGGCTCATTGCCAACAGCTAACGGTACATGTTGTTTCCTTCAATTGTGGAGTGAATTATGTTTGGAAAAAATAAGTACTTTATAATCACTAAAACCTCCAATTCCTTATGGTCTTCCTAACTATGCGTTGGGGAACAAGGGTGACACGTCAGGATGAAAGTTTTCATTCGAATTGTGGACCAAGGAAAAACGGAGTTCCACAAGGTGCTATCCTGGATCCATTATTCGTTTTACGGAACGCCAAATGTCGTCCATCTTTCTTCTCGTATCGAAGAACAGTACCCGATGAGAATACGATCCTTTACAATCTGTATATATTGCTTAAGTTTAGCAGTTGTATCCATCAGTGTGCCTCAGTACAGAAAAACAGAAATAGACGTGAAAATTATTCTGTCAGGCTCATCTTAGTTCCTTCAGAAGTAATTATTATAATCTGATATATTTTAATTTTATAATAAATACATCGGTCATAAGTAACGTAACTGACAAATATTATATTTTAGACCTATAAAGAGGTAGCCTGGGTGGAACGGGACACTTTGACAACATTTTTGTAAAATTATGGAAAAAGAAAAACGACTTCACAAAAGTATAAAACATACGTTTATTCTGTTACTTACTAAATCTGATATTAATATAACTTAAAACAACTAATTTAAATTTTTTATGAACTTTTAAAAAGAAACTTACAAAATTCCCGTTCTGCTTCACACCTCGTGGCGGAACGGGTTAGGATGTTTTGTATATACTATAGTGCAATAAATTTAAGTTTAATTTAAGAAAAATCATAATACCTTTTGTGTTTTCTTTACTATACTTATATAGCGTACGTTTGATAGATTTATCAATTTTTCCTTTCACTAAGAGATTCTTTTTTACAACTGCACAGTCTTTGCTAACATTTTTCCATTTTTACCGTTCCTTTTATTTATTAATATATTATTTTTGGGTACGGCATCCTGTAACTCATTCTTAAAAGGCGAGTGTTTTTTCTTGAGGAACACAATTTATATATCGTCGTTCTTTGTATTTCGTTCCGCTCCACACACTCGTGAGTTAAAGGTTTTTCACCGAGCCTTAATACTTCCTAGTAGATTTAAACTTTATACGTAGTTTATATGCAGCAGAAGACATTAGTTTATGAATATATACTATTGAAAAACTAAAAGCGAGGAGTTTTGTGAATTACCTTATTTTGAATGCTGCAAAAATTTCAAATTCACAGACGTAAGATGCCAAAACAAGAGTTCATTCACAAAATCGAGTCAAAACTTGGTGAAGTCGGCTGCTAGAATTTCTTCCTTGACCAGTTACAATGTTCCATCCCTATTTACTGACCTCCAGCTTTATCCAGTAAAAATAATATGGTATATAGTTCCACACTGACTTCTCCCAAAAGGCTCTTCTGGTAGAAATTATACTCAAAATCAAAGACTATATAAAAACAGCACTGGTAAAGAACTAACAGCTGAAATCCAAACAAAGAAATGAGTTAAACAGATCTGTACATTGTCACCAACACTATTAACATCTACATTGATAAGGTAATGGAAAACAAACAAAACTCCTGTTAGAATCATTATTCGGTGCGATCACCACGATACTTTACGCCAACTTCCAGGATAAAACTACAAATGACAGGTTAAAATGTCAAATCTATATGCTGAGAATATCGCCGAAAGAAACTAAAACAATTTGGCATTTGTAGGCTCTTACCCAATAAAAACAAAAATGACTATCTATCTAGGATGTGATGATATATGAGAAAAAAACAAGGACACATATCTATGGTAGAATAAGAAAACCCGCAGTTGCTCGTAACTTTTTTACGGACCAAGGATCGTTAGAGTTTATCAGTGGTACACGAACTCACGTGATTACTGGAAATAGCCAATAGCGTCACATAGAAACTTCCAACCAATACCAATGTTTTCGTCTAGTATTTTCTTCTCCCAGATTTGATAATCAACTCCTGTTATGTCCAAGAAATTAGCTGGCAAACTCTATCTTCATCAAATCCCTGATGGTACCAAAGTCTTTTAACCTTGGTAAAATAGTGAGTACTTTCAGACGTAATGGAGAATCAAATCGTCGAAATCTTTTTTTGGGAGATTGAATATATTTATCTCTTTTCTTAACCATTTTCGTCAATAATAATGGAACACCCTTAGGTTATTCATGTTCGGATGTCTTATATTTCTGTATAATTTTAACGTGAGTATGCTTTATAGTTATCAACATAGTTTTCCTGAAGACATCCAGGTTTGGGTGCGATGTTTATGGTTTTGACCTTTGTCTTGATCTCCTTGAGCTCTTCCAGAAGCTGTAATGCACTCTGCGTTGATAGCCTCGTGTGGTGACCACACTTCCAGGAGCCTACTCGTAAAAGCTTTCTCCGTCATTCAAAACTTGCCGACAAAACACTACAATCTCGTTTATCCGATAATATGACAAACATGTAGAATATTGTACTGTTTACCTGGGAAACTGAAATAGAAGTAACATTATTCTATAACCTATGAACAGAAAATTTAATTATTTAACTTTTGTAAAAAAACTTTTTTGTTATACCGTCGGAATTTTATATCACTGTGTAAAATAACCAAATAACAGGGAGAATTTTTTTATGCTTGAAAATTTGTAACTGTAGAAAATTTATGTAATACAACCCGAGGGAAAAATTTATGGAAAAGATTTCTCATTTCGAGAAAAAAAACCTGGGTCTGGAAATGGATAGTTTAAGATCTATTCAAAGTTTTATGAATGTCAATGCTTTGTTTTCTGGACTAAAATGTGAGAGTCTGGTTACAATTGTTAACGAGGAAAATGGTTGATATTGGCCTTATACATCTTAGTATTCGTAAATGATTTCCCCGCCATGTTCTAACTCTCCGTGCACACATTGAGGCAGCATGTCAGACAGTACGCACTTCACCTCGCATTTTGGTTCGTGCTCGAAACTCAATGCGAAGATGAGCAGCTGCCTGCCAATCGAAATGATGTCACTTTGAACATTTATGTGGCTCGTAAACAGATGGCTCCAACTTCAGTAGAACTTCATACAATCCGATCTGATACGGAAGCTCGAATAAATTTGTAACGATGCATTTCCTGAACCCGTTCCTGAAAGTTTGAGGTAGAGTTTTTTATTGGAGGAAACATAATAATATTTGGAAATATTTCAATTCAAATATAATTATTAAGAATGGAATTTCGGATAAACGTTTCCAACACACACGCAATCAATAACAAAAAATATAATTCATAATATACTGCTGTAATTATCTAAATTGGACTATAATAAACGATAAGAGCATAATTTTGCGTTTATATTAGTTTCTTTACAGAAACCTCTAAATGTTTTTAATGTATTAAAAGGTCTGAACTTATATTGATTTAAACGAGAACACAAAAATAGCAATGAATTATTTGTTGAGAAAAAATATTGATTCATGTTTATGGAAAAACTCAGTGCTGACGGAGTAACTTGAGCCCCTTCATTTGATATTTGAAATTCTAGAACCCCCATAATAATGACGTTGGACGGAATTAAGAACATGAATGTTATATATTATGAGCTAGGAGCATCGATTGCTCCAATTGGCTTGGAATGTAGAGGCGCTGGAAATGAGAAAACGGAGACGATTTCGCAAAGACGGGCGTCCCAATCCTCATTAATACAGAGTGGCAGGTTTTTGGCCCACATTAGCATGCCCCGTGCGTGTAGCTTTTTACCACGCCTGTGTCTTAATTACGCATCGCCACTTCCGGCTGATTCATTAAGAAGCGAATGGGTGCGCCCGGGCCGGCGAATTTACGAATTGCATTTGGAGCGACGACACAGCAACCTGTAATTCAATCTCGGCCTGTTATTTATACGCCTTAATAATATATGCCCTGAAAATCTTCATTAACAGATAGATTTATCGCGATGGCAGGAAATTTATTGAAGCGAGCAGACGAACTTAAATTTGGATTTTGATATATTATCATTCGATAATGATCTGTAAACGTAATTATATATTTTTCCTATTAATGGATATTCGTTAAGGCTTTTAACTAAGAGATAATGTTCTGGAAATGTCGAAATGTTTGAAACTGAAGAACGCCGTTACATGTATTATGTAAATTTACTTCTGAAACTCGTTGACGTAATTCATAAATTTAGAATGTAATCAGAATGATTTTCGAATACATGATAGTATATAGTTACTATCGTAAAATTTATTGTTGCATAGATTGAAAGATGCCGCAAAATATGTTAAAATTTTTCAGAGGTTACAGAACGTTTATAGTTTCAAAATATTTAGTCAATTCACAGTTCAAGAATATTATAGTCTATTTACAATTTCTATTGCACGAAATTGTACGCAATTAAGTTATGTTCAAGGTAATAAAAATGCTTCAATTGAAGCTCAAGGAAAGAGCGTATAGCTAAATTTAGAAGAAGAACAATAATGGAAAAATGTTGTCCGGATCCAGGACTGGAATTTGGATTACGATTTCCTGGAGGATATTCTACCACTGAGCTGGTCCGAGTGAGCATTCAATTTACAAAGACTTGTACATCAATGGCGAACGAGTATCTGTTTAAGATTACTATGTTGGCTTGTATTTGTTAGCGGTTTCTGCAAGTTGTCTTTGGCAGTGAAAATTAAAATTATTTTTGTCGGAAATGGATAACGAATTAGTAGCTCAAGATAACTGGTGAAGATCTAGAGTTAGTTTGTAAGTTCAGTTATTTTCAATGACAATTTTTCGATAAATTTGTTTTAGAATTGTCTTACTACAACCATTTATTCTATCGGATTAACATGAGGTTTCTATAATTATGTTTATTAGATCATTTTGAAACTTTGGGATTTGAAGTTTTCAGGCTTGCCCACGGAGCCAAAAACGATAGGTTTGGTCGTGAATGTTCAACAAAAATCCACTACTGATGGCAACATCGATCAAATCCATTTTCAGATTCTGAATAACCGACGAGGACGTAATAGCAAACACTATGAACAGTAGTCATGACTGTATTATAGGTGAAGGAGACTAACACAATCTAATACATGGCTCGTGCTTCAGCTAGAAACGTACAACATGATGGATCAATGGACCAAGTGTATTGGTTCGTCAACAACTAAATTTTTCCACAGAGTTTAAAGAATTTAGATATGAAATATTTTATAATCGTAACTGTAATCAGTTGTTCTGGGATTGTATTTTAGTTTGAGGATTATATATTTCATAATATTTTCCAATCGTCTCTTCGGTACGATTTTGCGTGTATATTGCCTTATAGATTAAGTTGTAGTTTAATCGTGGAGCACCGTACAGGGGATGGAGAACACGGAACGGTGACAAGCGTGATAAATCGATGAAGAGCAGAGCGCGTTGCCCAGGGCCCGGTACAACACGCAGCGGCCTCTATTAGCGCCAAGAATTTTAATGCAAATGTAATTTGTGTTGGGGAGGCAGTGGGCTAGTAAACTGTTCTTGTATTAGCCGCGATGACGAGGCGCTTCCCGGGGCATCCCCTGTTAATGCAATGAGAACGTCCTACACTCTAAGCGGATACAACAACAGCTGTTAACGCCTATAATTACCTTCAATTCATTACCACTGCCATAGCATCAGGACATCTTTCTTTCCTGGCCGCGAATCCGGTACAATAAATATGAACCTACTTCAAAGTTAACACAAGGTGGGTGATTACTTACTAAACGTCACTATCATGTAGACCACTAATATGCATCATATATCCCAGCATATTATTATTTAACTGACTCAATTCTAAAATAACGCATTTAGTAAAACGAACTTTTTCGAAAATATTACGAAGGAAACTATTAGTTAAGGAGAGATATGCTGAGAGAATTCTTTTAATTGAAGACGAATGAGTAGTGAGATTGTATGATTATTGTTTAATAAATTCCGCAAAAAAATGATTGATTCGTAAAATTATGTATTGTGATGTTTTAAGGTTTGTAAACTTAATTCATTTGTAGATTTACTAAATTATTTGATTCCAAGCAAAACCACAATTTTGATCCGTGATAGGAAGAGTAGAAATTTTGTTTCTCATAACAACGAGCCGGACATATTTAAAGTTAAAGTGATTTTGAAATTGGGAAAGGATTGTTACAAGAAACACGAACTAGGCAAATGTGATAATGTATAATTAAGGCAAAAAAATTGATTAAGAAGTATGTAACCAGTAATTGTATTTGTTTATGTTCCTCATACAAGAAATAGGATTTTAGTTGAAAACTCACAAACGATTGGCACATTTGCTTCATGAACGATTCATGTTTCAGTTGTTTTTAAAAAAGGATTACCAGATTATGGAACCATTTTCAGAGTAGAACCAAAATCGTAAATTTATACCTATTTATTCAATCAAAATCAATTTAAAATAAACTGTTTTGTTCAAACACTAATATCACATTAAAATCAACCAGTTGTGTGACTATGAACTGGTTTGAACTAATGTGATATTAGTATTTGAACCATAACAGTTTATTTTAAATTGATTTTGTTTGAATGTACTAAGGGTGAGCCTATAAACTTTATTGAAAAAAAAAACGTTATGCGGTTGTGAACTGCTTTGAATTACTGTGATACTACCTATTTATTCCTTAGAGCTGATTGTAACTTAGTAATTAAATTACTTTAATGATTCTCCTACCTCACTCTCTAAGATGGAACAACGAGCGTTTTGGCCCTTTGAAATGGAATGAATTTAAAAATGGCTGAACAGAGTTTCATGAAGTTTCGTGTTTTGATTTCTCTATTCTCATGAATATCTTAGGCCATATAATTTGCCAAATTTGAAGTAAAGAGTGTCGGTTTAGGGAAACAATTATAATGTATCCTACGGATACGTTAAATGTTTTCGTTTTAATAGCAGATCATTAGTAACATCAACAGTCATCATGTAGACGGTCAAGGGCACGTAGGGAGCTAAAGTTGTACACTGAATAGTTTTAAGCTCTGATCCCAGAAACGATTGTTAAGGACTGCGGGTACATAAGGGGATTACAATGCACTTTTTTGCCGGTCTATACAATGATTGAGTCCACCATACTTGCCAAAAGCGGTGTTATGTCCTATGTAGCACTAATTTCATTGAACAACATTTAACATAGATTTGGGTTAAAAATACAAGATGTACTGAGTTTCAAAATATTATTATATATTATTCTTTGCAAAATATCGAAGTAAATGCTGCGTTTCAACTACAGTTTTTGGGATGCTCCGTGAAACATGGGATTAAAGACGAAGCATCAGATTGAGGAGGTTTGGTGGGCTTTGGCTTATTTATTGATTTACTAGAATCAAGAGGATACGTTCACGAAAGTCTCAATACATTTAAAGCGGTGTTTTAGATACACTTCCATAAATGTGTCAAGTTGTCAATAAACATTGATCAAATCACGCGGCGCCTTTGATAATTTTCTATGGAATCGTATACTGACTATTTTGGAAAAATTAGACTTTTGGATGTATTTTATCAATAACTAAAAAGAGGAGCAGCGTGAAGAAATTCCGGTCTACTACTATACGCAATGCGGGTAACGCACTATAAGGGGCTTGAATACATGTGACAACATTGTGATTACCCGTGGGTCACTCACCAACCCTACGCATTTGCTTAACAAATCAGAATTTTCTATTGAAGGAAGCAGCCTGCTTATAAGGTAATTTATTGATCGTTTAACATCTGTTAAATTTTTCGCCCCAAGAACTGTTGAAATGGTGGCCCATGTATATTTGGACTAATCCTGAAGGCAAAGAAGTAACCGATAAAGAAATAGGAGTGTTAAAATAAGTATCAAAATAAGTTTATAAAATTTTCAATGCTTTCTTGAAAAGTAACCGTTTTTCTCTGTTGCCAATTCTCATTCCATTGATAATGTTATTTAATGTGAACTATGACCTTTTGGATTGATTAGATTTCAAACATATAATTTAATATTTTTAATACTAGGAATACTATTTATGATTTCGTATAAATATTGGACGTCTTTGACTTAACCTATTTTTATTCCTGTTATATAAGGACGTTCAGATCTTTATTAACCTTAAATGTTAGTTAATCAAACTGATCAAAAATATAATTGAAAAGTGTTCAATTTACCTCATTAAAGCAAGTATGAGAGACAAATTATATAAGACGTTTACTTCATTTACCCAGTACATGTTACCATGTATTGGTCAATCTCGATTATTAATATTATATCGCTTAACGTATGTTTTCTAACTAAAAATTATATTATATTAACGACTAATTAGCAGACAACCCAAAACTTTTTCAATTCTTACAAGGCTAAGACTTCATTCGGAAAATTTCTTCAAGACTACTACCAAAAGTGTCCAAAAATTTATAAAATATAATGTAACAATATTTCGTTCAAAAATAAATAAATAAACATTCTTCAATGAATTTAATAGCATCTCCTTGTGTTTGAAATCAATCCCCAAATTTTTTAATAAACAATATTTATTAATTCAGTTAATTTTTTCAACGGAAGGCCTCAGTCAAATTACCTTGTTCAGATAATTTCTTTTGAATATTTTTAGAGACAAAATTAAAGGTCGGTAAGAAACACATTCAAAAGTAACTTTTATTTTGATGAAAAATTGACTATTTTATAAAAAATAGATAATATGAAAATTTCTTTCGAAAATTATTAATGTAATTTGAAAGGAATTTTTCCTGCAATTAGATGAATATGACACTTCTTGGACGACAGCTCCAGTTGGAAAAGTTAACGAAGATGATAAATATTGTTTATTAATGAGTTTTTAAATTTAGAGACTGATTATAAACCAAAGGGGACACTATTAAATTCAATAACTAATCTTACTTACAATTATGCAGTTTGTAATTAATCATTAATTAATAGAAGTCCAAATATTAAAAAATATCGTCGTGAAAAATTACAAAAAAAAGTGCTCAAAGAATACAGAGTAACAATATATTGCGGAGCTTTAAGTTTGACAATGTGAATAAAATTAAATCATTAATCATTTAAATTGAACAATGTGAGGATAATTTCATTAAATCGGTTATCTGACAAATAGAAAAGCACTACATATTGCGTTCAGACTTTTTAAGTTCTTCAGGTACCTAAAATTTGCAGCAGAAATTAAATTACATTCGTAAACGTTACTCGACTCATTTCAGAAAGCAAAATTCTCATCTTGTTTGTATTTTTTTATTCAGTATTTAATTTCTGTTAAAAATTGGTTATTTTATGTACATGAAGAATATTAAAAATCTGGAAGAAACGTTGTAGAGAATTTAAATAGTATTAATAAGCTGATATATCGACCGATTCTGTGACAGAAAGGAGTGGATTTTACTCACAAAACAACAAATAATAGTCTCTGGCAGGAACTTGGTATTGCTATTTCAAGTTACCGACAGGTGACTGAAGCAATTACAGCAATCATGGGGAAATTAACTGCGGATCTATCAAGGCAGTCCTTGGCCATTTCCGGGCGCAGGGTGACCTTCACTCCCTTTCATTTTTGAAACGGGTATAAATTCTTCAACCTAATTTATTGGCCACAAGTATATTTAACCTGGATGCTATCGCTGTTGACACGGGCATTTCGTGTAACGCGTTCGCTTCCTCGAATCACTTGACGAGTGTAGACGTGTTTAGTTTTAATCGCCAACAAGCTTTTTGATAATCAGTGAACGTGATCGTCAGTTCGCAGCACACGTATGTGAAAGGGCCGGATTTACGGTGTAGGTGGGCGAGTTTGGGTTTCGGAAGATTAAGGCGTTTAGGAGCGGCCCGGGACCGGCCACGCCCCGTCAGTGTTTATGCAAAGTGGCGGCGACGGCCCGCCATTTGCTTCCCAAAGTGTTTTTGTGTAAAAGTCGAGGAGTTGCAGGACCTGTTCTTTGTCGGACAAATTGAGTGAGCGTCATTATCGGGGCACGAACATCCGTGGCGCC
This sequence comes from Eucriotettix oculatus, assembly GCA_034510155.1. NCBI lineage: Eukaryota > Metazoa > Arthropoda > Insecta > Orthoptera > Tetrigidae > Eucriotettix > Eucriotettix oculatus. The sequence goes on from CM067381.1 coordinate 40,579,854, forward strand.
GGCGCGGCCCCTGTCCGCCCACGCGCGTACCTCCAGCTTCCAGCTCCAGCTCCAGCATCTCGGCCAATCTCGGCCCAGCGGCGGAGGTCATGGAGCCGCGCGACCTCCACGAGACAAGTGACACGCAAAAGCAATCGCCGACTGCAGAACATTTTGAAACAAACACAGTCTCCAGTATTATATTATAATCAAATATTCATTTCAGAATGTATCCTCTTTTAATAATAATGTTTACAGCACAACTGATTCAATTTTGACAATTACCTCCGGCCTTCGTAGTTCTCCAATCTCGACGTGCTGTTTGTTTTGAACTCGTAGGTTTAATCTCTCCTTGTCCTTCGGCTACCTTCTGTCTCCTCACAACTGTATACATATTTTATTCGTTCCAATAAGTACGAACCCTATTCTTCTTCTTACGAAATTATTTTTAGTGGCACCTTTTCTAGTTGTTCATTCATAATTAATTTCGTGTGCATTTATATCAGTTTCTGCCTTAGTACATTTCCTCGTTAAATTGTCTCATTTGTTTTTGTGTGAACATTGGCCAAGTACCAGATTATCAACTGTAGTAGAAATTAACTTTTATTGTAATTTAATAATTATAATTTGTGCTGAAACGACCTTCACGTTATATTTTCTACGTAATTGTTTCACATGGACGATTGTCTTCATATAAGCTATTTTAAATAAACATTATTACACAAATAATCGTAGATTAATAAAAGGAATCTAGTGAGAAGTTTTATTACAGTTTTGTTATGATCGTAAAAAATAAGAACACTTCTCTTTTTTGAGTATTTATTATGAAATCGCGTTTGTAATTAATTACTATAGAAAATTGTACGAAGTTATCTGTGGTCAATAATCAAATTTTGGTTCATATTTTCTCTGAACCCTGCATAATGACTTGAGTTACAGCAAACAGTATAGAGAATGGTATGTTTATTACGTTGAAATACGAATATGAAATTTCGTCATCAGATTTTCAGTTTATTCTGTTAATGACGTGGAATCCATCCAGCTCTGATAGGTTTTATCATTAAAAAAACTATTAAAACTGATCACGGTTATTTTGTAACTGAGATGTACTTGTTGGCCATCAACTCCTGAATGCCTTTATTTTAGGGGGCAGAATCTCCTTGCTATAATATTCTGTTTTATTATATGTAAATATCAACAGGTGGCCTAGGAATATAATACGTCGAATTGCAACATTTGCATATATTTATTAATGTTGAGTGTTACAGTATTGAGACATTAGGTCCTTTATATTCAAGACTGTACTGTACAGGTCTTTGTGTAGCATAATGAATAAGAGTCTGTAGAAATAAAGAGTTGCTCATTACGAGTGCCTGTGGGCGAGTTCTGGTTGTTCCTACCAGGTAGATGTGTTTCACTTAGCAGGGCTCATCCATTTTCGGCCGCTATCAGAGTTCATTAGCGCCTTTGTCAGCCGCAGAATCTGCAAACTCTCTGTTCGGCGGCCTTTAACAGACCATTACAATGGCACGGCGCCTTATACGGGCTAAAACAAGAGCTATGAATATTTACGCTGTCATCAGCATAAATCGCTTCGGTCCTACTCTACAGCTGACTTCCATATTTGCCAAGAAACACTTTCACTACCTGTTCGTTCAACTCTGTGATTAAACTTCAGCTTCATTCACATTTTCAAAAAAAAAACTAGTATATGTATTTATGGTTTTCCTTCGGCCTGAAATGTCAGTTAGTAGTATATAAAGTATGTATGCTGGGAACAGGAGTAAAAAATTAATGAGGGTAAACAGGGTCTCTAAATCATCATTTGTGTAGGACAAATTGGTCGCATAGGATCTATAATTATTCCGACAACACTGGAAGCCCTTGGAGGAATAAAAGAAAATGGGACAGAAATTAAATTTGTTACTGTGATAGAAACTATAGCCTTGATTACTCCACCACCATATCTTAACTTACTTTTCATAAAATAGTTATTTCCTTTATCGTAATAAATGAGTGCACGTTTAATTTCGTGATGGAACATTTACGTGCGATTCAGAAGTTGCAATTTAAAAAAAATACTGCTGGAAGTGAGGGCGGAACGGGACACTTGTTACTATTTAACAATTTTTGTAAAATTATGGAAAAAGAAAAATCACTTCACCAAGGTATAAAACATTAGTTTATTTTAATATTTACTTAATCCAACATGAAAATAACTTATAACAACGATTTAAGATTTTTGGTGAATTTTTAAAACGAAACTTACAAATTTCCTCCACCCCCCCGGGGGGCAGAACGGGACAGGATGTTTTGTAATTAAAATGTATAAAAAATTTAATTTAAAAATCTTATCACTTTTTATGTTTTCTTTCTTAAACTTACGGTTGATCATGAACTTTTCCTTTCGCAAACGAATTATTTTGGCAACTGCACAATCTTTCCCCATTTTTCGTTCCTTTCCCTTTTTTATCTATTCTTTATGGGTACAGACAGCATCCTGTAACTCGTTCTTATAAGGCGAGTCTAAAATTTTACTTTTATCTTGACGAACAGACAACATTTTGCCTTATACAGTAGTATCGCGTTCCGCCCCGAACGCTAGTTTCAGTTTAAGGTTTTTCACAGAGCCTTAAGACAAGTAGATTTAAACCTTATACGTAATTATATGCAGCTAAAGACACATAGTTTATGAATATATATCTATAAAGACTTAAAAGCGAGGAATGCCGAAATGCTGCAAAAGTTATAAAGTGACAGATGTAAGACCCCAAAATAAGAGTTCATTTACAAGGTGGAGTCAAAATTGAATGAAGGTGCCGCAATAAATATTTAAATTTATCAATATTTCTTATTTATTTCAATGTGTTATTTATACGCTTCCAGTTGGAGTTATCGTTGAAGGAAAATTAACTTTTATTGAGCGGGAAAGAATTCGGTACAGCCGTGACAATTATGTTGATTCCATAATGAATTACGTATATTATGATCAACGGGTGACATTTGTTTCGATTTCAGTAAATTATGGTATAAACACACATAATGGGGAAATATAGTCCATAAGGTATTATAAGTGAGGCCATTAAGAGACTCGGCGTAACAATTCCAGGACAGCGACGCTGTTTACTCATATTTGTCCTAATAAATACGGTATATGGAGTGTTATTATTTTAAACCTGTCTTGCGGGAGAACGCACTTTAGATGTTAATTTGCCGCAAGCAGCGGGAAACAGATTGGCTTCTTAAGCAGACTTGCTGGCATTATGTCGAACAACGTACGTAATGTATGTGATGTGCGGTGACGGTGGAGAGTGATTTAAGGACATCGCAAGTTGTTACCCATTAAAGTACAAGCCTTGAATGGTTCTGTCGTCCATTATTCAGAGCTTCAGGTTCCTTCGGACAGAACCCTGTTATGCAAGTATGGAATTCTCTTCACAAGATAAAACTTTCACTTTCTTAGCGCTAATAACTACCAAAGATGGCAACCGTATCCTCTGGTAGGTCAATGATTCCTCTGGTGACAATATGATATTTAGAAAGGTAACAGGCAAATTTTATCGTGCGCGTTTATTTATTATGAAACTTTTGAATTGTTTTCATTATGCTAATCGTATTGATAATCAAATCAGTATAAAATTATGTTCACTTTTTAATATTCAAACAGAAACTGAACCAGAAGTTTTATTTTGGTTTGCTTCTACTCCTTTGTTTCAGTCGTCTACTGACAAACTGAAAAATTTCCTTAGTTGGTTAGTTTTCTTTCCCGGAAGATTAGAAGTTCATTAACTTAATAATATGTTCAATTAATTAATTCGAACTGAATGATTTACCGTAAGTTTCAGTATTACATTTATTATATATATATATATATATATATTACATATGAAGGGTATTAGAAAAATTAGTTTCAAAATTACACATTTTGATTCATAAATATTTATTTAATTATAAAAAGTTTTAATAATAATAAAGGAACGTAATGAAAACAACTAGAGCAGACCAAGAATCGACCCCGGAATCTCCATTTTACTAGGTGAGATTTTCCCACCTCGATCCTCGAATTCATGACTGAGCTTCATTCAAAAGCTTCTCCTCTGAGTTATATTAATGCTTGAGTTCCGTACACTATTTTTAAAAAAAGTATGCTTATGAATATGTTTTAGGTCTGTTTTGATTTGGATAGTGATAAACTATTCCAAGGATATCGATACCTTAGTACTAGTTATTTTAATAAACGATAATAAGCCAGTTACAATGTTTTAGAATTAAATATCTATCTATACCTGATTATTCATTTCTGATGTTGGAATAATTTTTTTATATTCTAACTTAAGTAGGAACAACAACATAATGTATCGACCAAGATGTTGTTGATATGAAGAGTCCAATTACAAAAGTACTAAAATGTTATTGAATAAAAATTATTTACACTTCTATTGATACATGTCAAGGTGAAAGAGTATTTTCGTAATTAAAAATTATTGGTTTCTTTTATATTAATACTTGAGTTCCGTGAAATTTTAGAAACAAATTATTCTTGTTTCCTAATCATTATTTGTATGGCACTTTCATCTGTAAATTGTTCTTTTCGCTTTCTATAAAACTGCTCCGAAGAGTGATGTAATCGAACATTTTTTTTATTAAATAAAGTTATTTATATGACTTTTTAAGATCATTTTACTTTTTATAAAATGTCACTGAAATTTTTTAGGTAATATTTCTCAAATAATTTATTTTTATATATTTTTAGGGTAGTAAAATGCAATTGGTATTATGAAAATATTTCATTGTTTGGAAACAATTTAGCGTTCATCTAATTAATAAACATAATGTAGCTAAAAATTGGTAGCTTGTTAATATACTTGTGTGGAAATATTTAACTTTAACAAGTTATGTTTAAAAATTAAGAATAATAACGGACCGGAAATAGAACCTTGTGGTATCCTAACGGGTTATGTCTCCAGCCGAAACTAATTATTTATTCAGATGACTCTTTTCGGTATGACCTTTTCTTTCTTGTCCAAAATGTGTAACCAAAACCATAAAATATACATGTTAATAATTCCAATTATTAAGTGGGCAGGGAAATGTAGAAACGTTATTAATAGTGTGCGCTATAGAATTACCATTGATAGCTACAGGATTATAATTATTTCTGAGAACATCTCCTACAAGTGTTGACTTCATTACGTGTGGTGATGAATTCGGTTGTCCAGAATGCAAAGTATGCGCAGGGCTGGCGTTCACACGGAAGCTGGAAACTCTGCTGACTCGACTCCAACGGTCTTCACCAGCGTCGACATACAGTCAGCCACGACAAACCTCCAAAACTTCGTGAATATTCGCGATCAAACGATTATTTATACTTATATATTTGAAACGATAATAACGTAAACTCTGCCTTATCGGAGGTTTGATGATAATTTGTTTAATAGGGAAATGCTTTTTCCTATTTTTTAAAATCTTAAATAATGAAATATGTCTAACAAATGTCCGAATAAATGAATGATTATACAGTTTCAGTTTACCACATAAATTTTCTACCAGTATTAAATATTCGTATAATGTATAATTTAAGAACTTCTTCATCATCTTAAAGTTTACTCTGGAAAATTTTGAAGTTAAAAATAATTTTTGTACGAATATTAAACACCAGAAGATGACCCAAATAAAGGAATTGTAACCTGTAACTTTTAATTCAAGTAGAATAAATTTATTATAATCATTCTTGGCAATATTTCAGTATTGCGCATTTTATCAAAAAGTCGGTTCTTATTGAATCCATTAAATATTTTTGAAAGGTACATACACATATCGTTATATATAAGATTCATATGTACTTGTGTTAGTAATTATTCTCCTGTTAAACTGCTTGATCGATATTGAAAAATTTTAATTTCTGTATTTATGGAGCCACTTGGATGTTTCTTGGCTATAGTTGGACCCGAAAGATGACGCCGTTGTCGAGACCAAACTATTTTTTTAATTTTGCAACGCAATTTTAATGTATATTTTTTAATTTACCAAAGTTTCAGCCTGCCCCTTCGAATTTTCTGTGGCATCAATACATTGGCAAGTTCATTGCATCGTAGCTTGGCATAGTTTTCGCACTTCATTTCGGATTGCGCAGTTCTGATATATTATGTGTATTGTAATTGCGTGTATACTGAGTGAATTATCTATCGATTAATTGGGCATTGAAATTAGGAAGTGTATTCGTTTAAGATACTGAGTCACCAATGTGGTTACGACGAAATTCAGCTCTCATAAAGTAGGTGGCGTAATAAATAAATTTTCAAAAATGTGACTCTCTAACTGATGGTTAAATCACGTCTTGACAAATATATTACTGTCCGATTAAATACTGTATGGATTCCGGGGAGACGCCGGGCACCCGGCTTGTAATAATATTTATATAATAAACCTGTCTGAAAAAATAGGCCGCCTTGATGAAAGTTTCTGTTATCATATCTATAAATTATTTCAAAATTTCTATATAATTAATCAATAATTACTATTTCTTCTTTGTGCTCCTTAGAGTATGTCACTGTGAGATGGCTCCCGGAAATTTAATCGAATAACTGAACTATTTGATTGAAATGACCCTTACACTATGATTTCAAAATACGACAAACAGAAAAAAAAAGTGGACTTGAATAAAGTGTACATTCAATTAACGGTACTTAAGCTGATATAATCACAAGATTTCCTGGAAGACAGTATTTGGCAATTTTCCATTTCCTAGAGAGACAAGAAAGAAATCTTGTTTTAAAGTTTCACTTAGAACTGTGTTTAGTCACAGCCTTTGGCAAGTCGCCACTGTTATAATCTTTACAGCCATTAACACAGAGAAAGTATTTGAATCTAATCCGGGAAGTGTGGGCGACTTCTGACAATCCGGAGTTAGTTTCTGGTAATTTTGCATGTGTCTTCTCACAGATAAATGGCCAAGCACTGGACTAAGTCAGGTAGATCCCTAACTTATCATGAGGTCTGACGCCTTAAAATAAACATTGCCAGTTCTTAACTGTTTCCGCGTACAAATTTGGTTGTAAACAGGAAATGAAACTGCCCATTATAATTCTCGTAATATCTCTAAACACCAGAATTAACTACTAATGATGCATAAAATTATTTGAAACGGGAGTTACTGTGCAAATTACGGAATGCAACACAAACATTTATGTTTGGTTTTATCTGACAGTGGGCAAGAAAGATTTTATTTTAGAAGGAAAAATCCTCTTACTATAATTGTATTATGAAATGCATTTCCATTTTTCTTTTAATATGACGAGAAAATTCTATGGAGTACTCGGGAATGGAAATGGAGTGTTTATCTCAATAATGAAGCTTCACTCTTGCAGAATATTAGAGGACTAGTTTAGAATAAGAAACTGCAGTTATAATCACTCACCAATAGTTTTCAAAGGTTTTATATTTTTTAAATTTTGAAACCAAGGATATTTTCCCACATAATATTGCCATATTTACCTCAAGACAAAATTGTAACTATTTAGAAGACATATACAAATTACAAAATTCTATGTATATAATTTGTCAGCATTAAAAGGTTTTGTCAGAATGATCGCCGGAGTGAAAATTGAAGTCATTACAAGTTGAGAAATATAGGATTTTTAAAAATAATATGTTATCAAATACGTAAAAAGTTTCTATTTTCATAAATTATATACATATATACGATTGTATAATTTGTAAATGTCTAAAAAATTATTATGGTTTTGTAGATGAATATGGAAAAATGATCGGCCTGAAGCTGCTTGGTGTCAATATTAATTTTTTATAAAAAATTAGTAATACATTTTTAAAATGTTAAATTGAAACTGTTAAAATATGTGGGGTTATATACATGCAAAATTTAGTACTTATAATCCTTTGAGAAGTATTGCGTTATTGTTTTCTCTTCTACCTCAAATTTATTTTCGTGTTTCAATTAACAAGACTTGGCAGTAGAATCATCGATGGGTTCCAAGAAATAATCCTTTCAAGATAATGCAATGCATTTCATTTACTGTCAATGAGTTACCTCAGAATAGCACAACAGGAATGCTCAATTTTTTTTCTAAAATTATAACTTTTATTTAAGATACATCTTCATTTCTCCCCAGAAAGATTTCGGGCTTACCTTTGGCAATGCCTCGTACTCGCCGATTTTTTAAAAAATATTTTAAAATTCCGAGGTAACCGATACGCTGACAACGTATCACTCCAAATTCATAAATGTATCATGTAAGATCACAGTCCGCAGTGAACCAGGTAGGCCAAATCCCTGAATGGACCGCAGAGCCAAGGAAGAAGAATATGTACTGGGGTCGAAGACCTTGGGCATACGGTAAGAGTTGACCGCTGATTTAATTGGACCAGTCGGCAAACAGCCTCCTGAATCTGGTGGAGACACGGAGAAGGGAATACTGATAACCCACAGCAAACTCATATCCCATCATTCGGAAAGGCCTGAGAATAATAACCAAAAGCCCGACCTACCGGATGCAGGTTTTATAGGGTTTTCCCTGCACCTTTCTTTTTAGGTGAAACACCGGGTAGGATCCATAAACTATATTCCGGAGGCTATCTTTCTCTACCTTTCACCCTCCCCCCTTTTCAATTCCCTTCCTATTATATTAAATTGGAGTTGCCAGTTTCAGGATCACCGTCATGTAGCCTTTTACCCAAAAAACGATACATGGTAAGAATATTGTTTTATAAAAATTAGCGATACAACTTCCGTACTTATGTATATATTTATGACAATTGACTATAAAAAAATTTTTGTTCACATCAACTATTTTTTGTTGCACTGGAGTTAATATTCAGTCAAATGAATTTGTTTTGTTGTTGATGTTAGTAAAAGAAAAAATTGTTATAGTTATATTTGAATTGATAAGACGTTTAAGATACTACATTATTATCTGATAATGTACAATATTAAGAAATGAAAAAGTAAAATTTTCACGCTTATCTTGTTTACAATATGGTGAACGGATGGAAGATCCTGTCGTGCCAATACTAGGTACATTTTTTCTGAAAAACCGTTATAGATACAGCATTGAAAATTTAACACGTTATGTTTAGCCTTATGGTATGTATTTGGAGCATAAGAAATTACTTTTAATATTTATAAATATTAATTTATTTATCAAGGTCTGTTTTTATGAAAAAGAAATGTTTTTTATCCTTAACTTATAATTAAAATAGTTTTTCTGCTTCCACACACGTCATTACATCAAAAATGACCTCTAAAATCTTAAGTGTTGTTGTATATATAACGATTTACGAGAAAATACACCTAAAATCATTATTTTAAGATTAGTAAGGGAGGGTCTTCCGACTACTCTTAATACAAAGTAAATCAAAAAAGCGGAAATTGTTGATGATTTATGGTGCTCTACGACGCAGTTCTTATATACGATATGAAGCACGAAACTGTTGACAGGATGGTACTGAAAGTTTCTTCAGTCGTGCTCAGCAACACAAAGATATTCCAATCAGGCAGTATTGTGAATATCCGTTTGACTGCATTGGCAATTAAAGAGTCGTAAATATACATTACGTTTGCACCTCTCTTCCAATTTTGGAAATTACTTTGTAATTAAATGCAATGGTCGTCTGTCCTTAGTGCTATAGTGTCCACAATCAACTGCGACGAGGCTTGCCAGACATTCTGTGCAATTTACCTTGGTTGTTATTCAAGAGGGCGGCTCGTTGTTATAAAAGCAACCTTTCACACGTCGAATAAATGGATGCATAGCGAGTACGTCCGCATAAATAAAGCTCTTTCGCACCCTCATTAGCACGTTCCAATACGCCACTTCGCTAATGGCTAGTCGGTGTTTGAAAGATACTGGCACAAATAACTCGCTGTATGCCATTTACGGCGGGACAAAGCCTTGCATGCTGCACTGTAACGGGAATTGGCTTCAGATTAACTGCGGTGAAAGTCATTCGGGGGGAAAATCCGTTTCCATACAGTCAGGAGAAACATGCTAGATATTAATGTAAAAAACAGCAAGGGGTAAATACTTAGGAATGAAGCGAAAGTTGAGAGCGGGCGACCACAATTTTACATCTTAATCGCGAAAACAATCGGCGAGCGATTGATTAGAATTCGTCGTCCACCAAGGAGTGCGAGCTCAAGCTGACACAAAATAAGACGTAACCAGAAATTTGCTCAGGTTGTAGATTTTATGGACGACAGGTATCTCTGTAAGGAAGTGACGAATCGAACATTCGGTCTGCGCGACTGATTGGCTCAACTTAAAAATAGTATGTGAAAAAATGACGCTACTGTTTCCGTTCGAGAGGAATAAAATATGGGGAGCCTGAAGACAGTATGTGTGCAGGTTTTTTTTAAATATTATCTGTGTCAGAATAGTTCAATGAAATTAAAATTAGACATCAGGTAACAGGAGAATGTAGCCACAGGTGATGAAAAATCGTTATGCTATATAATCGACGATGTTAGCCGGTTATGAGGTTATTGGAAAACGTCTGACTACTGCCGGTAGTTAAAGAAAATAACTTTTAAACAAGACTATCCTGATCAGAGAATAAAACTCAAATTTATACTGTTGACGTCTGCTACAAACATAGTTAATTGGTGAAGCGTTGACGTTTACAATGGTGTGCATTGTGACGGTAACTGTTGTGACTACTAAAAGTAACACGTCGAGGATTAAGGGGAATGGTCGCAGTTTAATAAGGAAACTTGGCTACTGTAAAAATTTTGGTGGTGTCCAGTTCCATTGCGGCGTAAGTTACTGAGACTCCTGACTATTAATTATGGAAACAAAATATGAACTTTCTATGCACTGTAATGATGAATATTGTGAGAATACTGTGACAATGGTGTGAAGACTAAGAAATTTATTAAAATAAATATATATAACAATGTGGCACCAAGGTGCCATTTTTGAGGATTTTTTAAATTATGGAATGGATACAAATTCAAATTTTCAATTATTATAGTGAAATTAAATATGGCTGAAAACACATGGTAAATATAAAATGTGAAATAAGGGAGAAATTATCGACTGAAATTTATGCCTTTTACACAACTTGGAGATAGGATCATTACGGCGCTGGCAACTCCACACTCACACAATTCGCCTTTACAGAAAACTGTAATAAATATGGCTTGACCTCGTGACTGTTACGTTTATTACAAGTGTGCCATAAGCATGAATCACTTCACGGACAGGTGTTCGAGTCGTGTTGCTGCTGTCTGTCGTAGCTATTACTATGATGGTTTATGGTGCTCTACATCATAGTTCTCATCTCAATCACGTGCGGTGTCGCTACGGTTGATCCACAAAATGTAGAAAAGAAAAATAACCGGAATATAAGAATTCATAACTTAATTCAGTCTATACATGAAGCCTAATTATAAGAAACAAAAATAGTATTTCACAAATAATCGAAGTCACAAAGGAGCCACAGGAATCATATTCGCCCTTATCACGAAATTGTTAATGAATTTCAGTAAACACGTTTCAGCATAAAATTTCTTTTATTTTATCTAAAGATAATACTGGACAGATTTTAAGTAAAAGGCTGCAAATATTTTATTTGAAAAGCGTTGTCGGTTATGAAGGAAACATATAGCTACGACGTTGATGTATGACGTCACTGCGAGCTGTTATTCTGCCAGAAGAAGTGTTACAGCAGTTAGCGACTTGGACATAAATGGCAAAGACAACATGTCTGCTGGACAGAGTTCTGGAAGCTTCGTAACAGAAGCACAACCTCTTCCTTTCTGCAGTGTTCCATGCACTTCACGAGTCCTTCAGTTGCTAATGCACAGATGCCCTCTATAACAGTAACTCTCGGACGACTCTGTGTTTCGTAATTGCCTGACGAAAGTACAAATGTGACCGAGTAGATTAACTTTGAATTTCGCCTCGTTCCACTTGAAGATTCAACGATCTAACAGAGAGAGAAGCTACGATTCAAAGTTTTCAAACTCTTTCGGTTCCACACAGTGTGGCTAGAATTTAATTCATCGATCGTATTTTCAGAACAGTAACAAGAAATTTTCGTCGGTACAATAAACCCTCCGTTTTTATCACCTACCTTATTTTGTAACCACTTGAGAAGCTCATCCTCGAATTCTAGCGTCCTTAACGACCGCAATCTGTGCCACTTTTAATTTATGAGGTAGAAAATGGTTATTTGCACAGACTCTGTTAATACTGCATATAACATTGTTTTTACGGTGTAATAAAAAAGATGGTTCTTCGCCCCGAAGGCAGTAAACTGCGGCATACGTGATTCGCAGCCAACGAAAACCTGAAAAACCGCTTGTATTGCCAGACATAACAAAATATTATCCGTAGGCAATATACTCGTAATTGACCAAGACAGGATATTTCCTTTCAATATCTCTTATATCAGTATTATGCCATTACCAAACCCAGTAGGAACAGTTTATTGATATCGATGTTTAATAAATGTATTTAAGTTTGAAAAATCTGTAGTAACATAGTCACTATATTTACTTGATCGTTATTCGTTGTTCTTATCAATTGTTAAAGTATCTCAGTTTCACTCTTAGAAAGGTAACTAAATTTGGTATTGATAAAAATAAAAATATTCGTAAAATATACCGGTACCGTTACATGTCTTTTATACAGGATTAACTATGGGATTATTTTGGAATTACGATTCCTGTAGTTTTCTCATATTTCTCTCAATCTTGAATCGGTGTACCTTAAAGGTTTCGTTGGTTATAGAACAGTTATTGAATATCTGAATATTTTCTTGTGATAAAGTCAAAAATCCTACCAATTCCAGTATTTGTCTATATCACTTAAGTACCGAAGTTAAATTATATTTAATATAATAAATGGTTTTCAAAATTTTTCAGTCAGTGGAAATTGACACAGCGTGTGTTTTTAGTATTATAATCGTCGTAATTGAAAATATTCAGTTACAAAATAATTTATATAAAGGTATAGTAAAACACCCAATTTACAGAAGAAATGGAAGTTTTGTTTATTACTACGTTTCATGTCGTATTTTCCAATTCCTCAGATACAAATAAATTTCTTTAATGTTTCTTGAAATATAGAAGAATGCAATTAAACACTAAACTTGAAAGAAAAAGGTCCAAATGTAACATTTTTCGACCTGGGCTTTATCCGAGCACAGGTACAGTTGAAACAGTGGTTTTTCCAGTTTCTCTGTAAATATGTCGTTTTGACACACATTTATATCAATATTTTTAGAGAAATATACAGTGAATGAAATACTATTTTTAAAATAATTTTGCAGCTACCAAATTGTGTCGCAATATTGTTCCAAAAACTGAAAACAATTAAACATCATATTCAGGATTATAAAAGTTCTACATTCTGCATACTTTAATTTTTTTGTTAAAATGTGCCTAAAATTTTTTTCAAAGCCTCAGTTTATCATTTAATTCTTTGTAGTCTGTATGGGGCAGAATTATTTTTTCCAGAATGATATTTAATGTTATTTGATAGGAGCTGATGAGGTCAAGGGTAAAACGTGAACGAGATGAGGGTGGCTGTGGTAGGGACGCCATTGCACCGTGTGCAGCTGCAGCTCAGTACGGTTCTTGCACAAGAACAGAGCATGGGCCAAGTGCAGCGCTATAAATACTGATGGCTCAATGGCGGCGCCACGAGGACGCGGAACACTCGGCGCCATTTTCGCCTTCACTCGCTCTATGCACTAAACCGTTCACGAAGCTAGATAAACAAGTAGAAGGCATGAGCCTTGACTGGACTGGATGTTCCGTACCAATCTGCTTGGAGGCAATAATTAAACCGCGGCCAACAGGATATCAAAAAGGGTAGGATTACAGGAGACATGACTGAACCACAAAAACATTCGCCACGTATACTTAAATAATTCCTGATTGATACGCAGACGGCACTTCCTTACAGTGTTCTGTGAATCACACTGTTTATAATAAACAACAGTTTTTGACACCAAGGCAGTGGAAGTCGGTGAGTCAGAGGGAGTGACGCAACCAGCAAATAAGCTAGAAACTGAGCTGAGCGTTTTAAGTCCCATTAACACAGACCACCATTAAAACTTAACTAAACTCTCAAAATAGAAAAATTTTAAAAATAGGAACCTTACCACTATAGGCTTTTAAACTGAACTGAAAGATCAGAATGGAAAAAAATCAGTTATCCATAAAAGTCACTGCGGAGAAAAAACTTTAATTCAGGATCAAAAAAATAGGAAAACTATATCACCTAAAAGTCAAATTAAGTCAATATATCTTAATCAAAAACGTAATTACCTGTCAAAAATAAGAAAATACAAATATAGATATATAATAACTTATACACGCGTAATTGTTTGACTTGAATTGTACGATCATTTTTATTAATATTGATTTGTGGCAAAAGTAACAAGAATTAATTAGTTAAAGACTTGGCTCCAGCATATCGTATCTTTCTGGAGTAGTAACACAAAAGGATTGGCACATCTCATATGTCGCCCACTTTGGTGAGTCGAAGAGTCAAAATCTTGTAGGGAAACTTCGACAATCGTCTAAGAATCTAAAAAAAAATATTTGAGATTGGAACAGAGCTGAAACTTAAAGAGGACGGCCGTGTATTAGCTTGGGAAACAAAATTGAAGTCAAGTATTTTAAGACTGATATGAGAATTTGAATTAAAAGGGTGAAAGAAGTAACAGAACCGACAGAGGTGTTACCGCCCCATAAGTCTAGTCCTTAGAGTATAATACCTTGTTGTGCAAAACAAATCGTTTATTAATCATATATTAGTCTCGTGAAATTTATCTGTTTAAATGTTCTAACTAATATTGTTGATTAATTTTTTTAATTAATTTTCTTTAAATTTAAGTCATAAATCGAATCCATAAAGAGCAATTCATTTACTATTTACTATCGACAAAATAACATTTTGTTCCGTTTAAAGTTAGTTTATCTTTACTTCTCATAGGTTGTAATGTGTGTGTCCATCATTACTGGCAACCAACCTACATATATTAAACACGCTATGTGCAGAGCTATATGCCACCCATAACATCTAATTTAATATAATCAACAATTGATTGCTTGTCACCTAAAAACTAGAGACAATATGCATTAAGACACAAGTAACTCGTTAAAGTAAAACGTCTATTCTATCTATAGTGAATACTCTAAACAAATATTTCAGCCGAAGGTCAATCAACTGTAAAGTATTATGCACAATAATATCATTCCCATACTGAGTCCGTTTTAAATCTGGCGTATCGACATGGAGGGAGACACACAGTCGTATACTGTTTGCAAGGTCACACCCCCCTTCGTGCAAACATTTTTGGCAACGCAGCTTTGCTAGTCCATTATATGAAGCGTTGTGATTGGTTGATTCACACCTTTCGCGCGTTTTAATTTTTACGGCATATGTTTACACGTAGTTATTTGACTCTTCAACAGTCCGGTAAGGAGAAGATATAGGAATAAATAGGGAATAAAGAGAATTTAACACAAGTTCATGCTTCAATGGAAGAGAGAATGATATGTTTTAAATTTGGTGTGGTAAAAAGTTGAAGAGCATAGAAAAGAAGTCTGTCTTCTTTAAAAAGGCGAATCGACTCCGAGCATATTGACACGATTCTTATGGAGATATTGAACTACTCGTCTGAAATACAATTCTCGGGTTTCAACCCGGGTCAAAGTTTGCTTACACAACGTTTCGACAGAGAGCTCCGCCATCGTCGTCAGATAGACTGTCAGGAGCTTGCTGCCGAAACGTTGTGTAAGCAAACTTTGACCCGGGTTGAACCGCGATAATAGTATTTGAAACAAATTCACCGGGAAGGCCTCCGCTCTCTAATTGACCTACTTGGTTCTTACTAGTTCTGGGAATCTGATTTCTTGGCTTTCTTTGTCTGTGTGTATTTAATTTTTGATAGTTTAATTTGATATGTAAACAAGAATAAGTTGTAATAGTTATGGTTCGTGGGTTTTCCCAGCGCAGCGGGCACCTGTTTATTTGTCCTGCGAGCGATAATTCGCGAACATTCCGGCCGCCGCTCGCGAATGTAGGTCAGATCGCGATAGTTAATATCACGTTAATTTTATATTCTCGTCTCATCAGAATATATTTGTTTTTTCGTCAGTGGCAAAATAAAGACACGCGTTATATCTGTTCACAGTTTACGTAAACAAAGCAGTGTGACGCAATGGTTGGTTCACGCACGCCTACGACGCCATGCAGTGGTGCTAGGAATGTGTGAACGTACCCGCCTATAGGAAGCGGATGTGACGTCAACCAGATTTGTATACACAATCTGTCAAGGTAGAACCAGCAGCTACAATGGCGGACGCTTCAACTCGGGCGACGAAGAAATAAAAAACGACAATGATCATCCTCAGGTCTAAACCCTTGAAAACAAAAAAATATTTTCCAAATGGTAAAAAATCTATTCATTTTATTCTATTTTGTTCAGGACTTTTTAAAGTATAATTTACCATTTATGGATGTATGTGTTATATAGGATAATTATAACAACAGACTAAGTTCCATCTGAATAAGATGATTGTAATATGAAACAATTTTAATTTCAATATATATTCTGAAGTTTTGAGACAGAGGGGGAATTATAATGTGTATTTGAACGTACGTAAAGGAGAACTACAGAAGCGAATAACCAGAAGTCTGGAATTACGAAAGAGATTTTAGTAAAAAAAATTCTAAAATTTCTCTAATTGTGTTAGTGGTATTTACATAAGACGTATTTTTAAACTTAAAATATATTTTTATTTAAAGTTACTATAAATTTAACAATTTTGCACAGAAGCCAAGTTGACGAATGGGTATATATTAAAAACTTAAAAAGTAAGCCCTCAAGTTTCACATGGATTTAATTCTTTAAAAAAATTGGCTTTCCAAACTTACAGTAATAGGATAGAAAGAGGCGTCACAAATATCGAAAACAGCAGAACATTCACGTTTGCTATGTAAAGAAACTAAACTGTAAATTTCATCAAATATTTAGATGATTACTTGTCAATTTGATATAGTTTTATTTAAAATAGTTGCTTAATGGGGTTGAAATTATACGCAAACAACATCGGGAGAAACATTATCAATCTCAATGTCCTCGAAAATTATTTATTTGACCAAAGTATCGGGCGTTTTAGATCGTGCCTGATCCGCCTAATGTTAGTCTCCCCGTCACAAGGTTCAGCTGTACAAAATTTGGTCGAAATTGCTCCGCCCGTTTAGATTTGAATACTGAACCTACACACGAAAATACCTAATTATATTTATAATAAAATAGTTCATCTCAGTCCGTATCGTCCTGAATTTTTATTACACTATCGATTTCAGCAGGCAGGCGATTGGCTAATTGAGTAAAATTTTAATGTCTCCATTTTACTTTCATTTCTCCAATTGACATTATCAATTTTAAAAATACATAAATAAAAAGACGCCAAATAAGTCAGCAAACAAATTTAATTAATATGACTATAACGTTTCATCCAACATTGTGGACCTTTTCGAGTAAATATACATAAAACATTATAAAATCAATGATAATTTTGAGTACATAATAATTTACTGAAAATTACACTTCATAGTGTTTATGTAATCAAAAATTAATATTGATTTTACAATTTTTTTGTGTAATTACTTGAAGAAAATCCACAAAGTAGGATGAAACGTTGTATTCATATTAATTAAATACTAATTAAATTTAAATATAGTTTTCTGACTATAAGTTTACAATAAATAAAAAGACAGCCATATTTAATCTTTCGCAATGTTATGTTTGTAGTATGTCTGAAGAAGTCTCGAAAGGGAAACGGAACGTCGCTTTTATATTAATTAAATAGCAATAAAATCATATGCTGACTTATTGGCAGTCTTTTTATTTATTCTAATTACATTTATTTGCGAACTTATTTGGCCGTATTTTTATTTATTTATAATTAAAACCCATTGTCAGAAAAATAATTTTTGAAAGATTAATTTTTATTAATAAATGAAAACTTTGAAATAAATAATTACACTCCTGCTCTTTTTTGATCGATTATTGGAACTCAATTTGTAATCATAACATACTTTATAAAATTAAACCTACATGCAAATTATGTGAACAGAGGAAATTTCAGTATCTCTACCAAATAATACAACCAAAGTTGCCAATACCTAATTAATTATTCAACAGATTTATAACAACTGCTAAAATGTATTGGAATCGGGATCATGTTTGGAGATACTGGTATCATATTATTGAGTGATTTTGAAAACAACGATGGTAAAAAAGGGAAAATAGATCTAAGTAAAGAAAATGTAATTAAGAGAAAAGAAGAGAGTTAATGAGCTGACGTTTCACAGTTCTTCTTCAGGGACTAACGAGTATTGGTTCAGAGCATACTGTAGGTAAGCCTGTCTACAACCTCTCTTTGGGTTATCTTTCCGACTTTCCTCTCGATCTGATTTTCTACTTCGCAAATTTATATCATCATTAAAATAACGAAGTAAACTATAGGAACAATACTATCCCAAAGTTGGTAAATTTCAAATACAACTGTTTGAAATATTATTTCTGTCCTAAATCAGATCACTGCTTCCTAGTTATTTCTCATCTCGCCATACCATATTATTTTTAAAGACTATGTGCAATCTGTTTTTAAGGTATATTGTACGGAAAAAAATTAATGAAATAAATTATGTGTTCTGAATTTTCTTCGATGTAAGGTGAACTATTAACTATTGCTTTTCTGTAAAGAAAATTACTCTTATTATCATTAAAACATTTCTCAGTAAATATCCAATGACCCATTTAAAAATTAAAAATAATTAGTATGTAATTTTTATCACTTGATTCTTTTTTTTCTGGTATTTATACATTGACGTAAGATTCGTATCGACGGTACGGGAAGGTGAAATGAATTCCACTTCCCCAAGAAAGGCCCCTGAGCAGTGGCAATGCAGACTCTCCCAACACTCACAAGGTTGACTGAGCTCTTCCGTTGCCGAAACACGCCCTCATCATTTTTTAAAAAAGCGTCATTTCACACTTACAAAATTTGAGCTATTAGAAAAATATTTATCTCATTGATTTATAACCATGTAAAAATGAGCGAAGTGAAATAATGAGTTAAAACATTATTTAATTCTGGGAGTCGCAACTCAGGTCTCAATTCGAGATCAAAATTACCAGTTTAAATTTTGGAATTTTGTGTATTTCATAACTCTGGATAAGTGTACTAAATACAAAGTAATCATCAGCATACGTATGGGGCTTTTCCAATCTACACATTCCGCGACTTTGAAGTAATCTACTTATATCGATTAAAATGAAACAAAATACCTCGTGTTCCGTCAAAACTAAAATAAGTAATAATACTTGGAATATCTCGTCGTTTAGTAATTTTACAAAATCTCGAAAAGGAATATTAGGAGGATGATGAAATGTTATTTCATACGAAACATTCCCAGCTCCACTTTAGGAATAAGTGTACATTCACTCTGGGAACACGAGGAATGCCACAATGCTAAAAATAGATCGGCTGTGGTATTTCATTACTTGTTCCAAGAATTTGTGCCGGCATCCAGTAACATTTCCGCATACGTTTCATAAACATATTTCTGTTCTGCATTACGGTTTTACCACTACACTTGCGAATGCACTAGGTTTTCTATTTCAGATAGAGAAACAAAAGTCAAAATCATCGTTGGTTTTAGCTGATAAAATAGATTCAGTGTGGTGTAAGAAATTTGAGTCTAAAATTTCATTCAAGCACGTCAAATTCATTAGTACTTGAAGAAAGGTAATAGTTACTGAAAAATTCTTTTACGATTTTCGTGTGAAATGTGAAAAAATATTCAAGATATGACTGTTTAATTAAACAAACCGTTATACATAAAATATAAATCAGTAAATTATTAAATTTACCACGATTATATAAAATATGAGGAAGTATTTGATACATCTAAAAGCGGGAGGGACTCAAAAATAAGAAATTCAAATTTGTTTAACATTGTAAAACTGTTATTTTTTTAATATTATACAAAAATTAAATCCTTATTGTTTCTTCTCTCTTCCTCTATTATGCTGAGATCTTCCTGGTTTTGTTACCCTATTCACCCATCTGATATTCAGAATTCTCCTATACACCACTTTTCGAAAGCTTCTATTCTTTTTCTGTCTGAAAATTCTACCGTCCATGTTTCGCACCTATATTTCCGTACGAACATATTAAGTAATGATTTCCTAATATTCTTATTTATATTACAGTAACTAAATTCCTCTTTTTCGCGAAAGCCTTCCTTGCCTGTACTATTCCACTCTTTATGTTTACTATACTTCTACCATCCCTAGTTATTATGCTGCCCATGTAGCAGAATTCCTTAACTTCCTTCAAAATACCCCTTCCCAATCTAACACCGTTTGTTATTCCACTGTTTCCCGTACTAAACTCCATCACTTTGGTTTATCCAAGTCTTCTTATTACTCTCCTAATACTACAATATCATCAGTGGGCCTTAGTGTTTTTATTTCTCCCCCTTGTAGATTTATTATATTAGATTAGTTATATGATCAGAATTTTTTTAAAATAACAAATTGAAACAAGCCGATAAGTCAGAATGCTTAATAAATTTATTTATATCGGTTCAATTCATGACGTTGCGTTCGTTAATTTGAGACCTCACCTGGTGTTTTAAAGAAACGAGAAACGAAGGTAGAAGAAATTTTGGCGCTCATGTCGCACGATTATAGGAGTTAATAATTTAATAATCATTCTGACTTATATGCCTTTTCACAATATATTAATGTACCTCATATTTTTAACTTTTCATCATATTAATGTCAGTAGGTTTTCCCGCTAGCTATCATTAGAAACGTTAAGTATTTTCTCTTTTAATATTCTATCGGAATAATTATCAATATACGTAAGGTCCCAAACATGTGACTCGTGCCAGATGATTATCTGTTATAGCGTCGTAAATTAAATACTTTAATTAACCTGATCGATAAACGTTAACTCTGTCCATACGTTGGATTTTTTATATATTATTCAACTCTCGTTACAACGTTTCGTCCACAATTTTGGGCTTCTGTAGGTAAATATGTACAAAGTTAAATTGTTAAATTTTTTGAACGGATGCTGATATATATTTTAATTAAAAAATAGAGACTCAGCCGCGAAAATTTAGCGGCGTGGACTGTGACGGTCATAATTTCTGGAATTATGTTTCTTTGGTGATTTGAAGATTTCTATAATTACATAAGGTAATTAATCGAAATAAATATTCAGTTTGTTGTTTTGAGGTACTTAAGTGTTTTTTTCAGTGAGGTATAAATGGAGTTATAATAAAAGTGATTGTTTTTATAAAAAAGGATGAAGAAGTATAATTAATTTTTGTATTTGTGTGTGTATAATGAGAGGATTGCAAGGAAGCAGGAGAAGACGCCCTGCAAGATGCTGATTTGCATGTAGACTGTTGTCAGACGTAGTTTCGGGGGGAGACGCAACTGCAGATTGCTGTGCAAATCTCCCATTTATTGGCGTCTGCCTGAGCGTGCCCGGAATACGGACATTCCTGGGAAGAAAACCAGATTACTGCCGAGGAAGTACGCGACAAATCCAGTCACGAGTTGTGTTCATCGCGGTCTCCAGATACGCTTTCGGGAAACAAATTTACGGCCCCACTACAACCTCTCCGCAAGAAAAAAAGTTTCGCCTGTCTCTATTCGAACTCGTAAATCACAATCTTGTCCGCATGGAACAGAGACAATATTTCTGTCTCGTGGGGAATATACATAATTCATTTAGAAAACTATTACTGGAGCCCAGGGAGCTTGAGATATTCAGATTCAAGGAGACGAGTTAAAACCTCACTTTACCTAACTTTTTTTTTCTTTGGCGATGGGAGACGATAAACGAAATAGTCGTTACGTCATATTCCCAGTGTGATGTCATTGCTCATAAAATAACCATTAATCCCATATCCTTCAACTCTTTCTTCCTTTTCATACAAGTCGCTATAACGTTTTCATTAGGGTTGAAAATGTGCTGAAGTGGCTTATGTCATCATTGGAATTTCTATCTTACCTTTAAGAAAAAACAAATTCTGAAGTTCAAATACAATTCGATTTATATTTTCAACGTATCTGTTTAAGCTGCGTATAATAAAATTACCTGTATCGGGATCTCGTTACAAACCAAAAGCTAATATAGTAAACATCCATTTTATTTGATTCATAAGCATTACCCGTAGCATTAATTAAGAACTTAATTAAGCATATCAAAGGAAGAAACGATATTTAAGGAACACTTATTACAAGAGTTGACAATGAGGTAGATATTCTACGACTGCATTAGGAATTTTTGGGGTTCCGACCGGGTAACAACAGGCATTGCAAAATACACCGGGAAACCTGCGATCTTTGTTATTCTACGACTATATGTTATAAAAAAACTTTCATGTGAAACATATGCATTTCGTAAAACTCTATTGCCAACTCGAAACGACATAATTGTGTACATAATATAGTATTATACATTTAAATATGGTCCGCTTTTGAAAAATAAGTCTACTGACTTCTGAGTCCACAAAATATATTAAAAGAACATAATATTCCATTAGTTTTAATTGACCTAATTTTACTACATTTTTTCTAATTGTACCAACTTAATATTATAAATAAAACGCATAGAATGGCCAAACGACATTATTTTTGTTTTATTTACCTTTCTAATTGTTTCGACTTCATGATTTATAAATGTGGAACATTTTTATATATTCTAATGAACAAGTACTGAAATTAATTTTCCTTCTTTATTTAATTTAACCACATCTAATAACATTTTACTTACTAACAATTTAGAGTCACTTATAGTCTACCCATACTCTACTACTATCGTTTTTTCTTGTCAATCGTAATTTTTGGGGTGTACGGTAGAGTAACTTCGTCCCATCTCGTTGCGAGAGAGAGACACGTTAGTGGAGGAATTGTACTGCATTGACAAAATTAAATATCTGATTGGATTAAAATCGAGTATCTGGAAGCTTCTGAGCAGTGAGGATCTATAAAGACACTTATAAGCAGGACACCTATGAGTGATGATTGCTGTACAATTCTATGCTTAAAATAAATCTCGTAAACTTGCAATAGTAACCTTGCAGTGCTTAAAGTTGAAGTTAATTTCTTACGAGTAATGGAAAAGCGGAATTTGGTGTCCCTTAGCTGCATTACGGAGGTTTCTTTACACAGAACATCATATTCAAATGAGATTGTACGCAGAGCAAGCTCAAACATTTAATTTGTCTAATTAATTCGCTGAAATGTATGAATTATGATGGTAGTGAGTCAGTCCTTTATGTGTTACATTTGTAATTCTGAAATTAGAATGATTTAATATGATGAGATAGTATTACTTAATAACTATCATACGCTTCAGGGTTTAATTGTTATTATGTATGGTATTAGAGTTCTATTACGGTAAATTGACACAAAATTTTCGGAGCAAGATGCAGACTTTTGTACACAATTCATATCAAATGAAAATATTTAATTTTCAATAAGATCAAAAATAAATAAAATTTTTAAAAATTGTATAAATACAGACAAGAATTATATATGAAATTATGTTTGATTACTGTAATTACCAGTTTCAAAAAATTTAACTGAAAACTAAATCACATAGAATCGAAGCTAATGATAAATTTACATCAGTTTGGGTAGAAAATAAAAGTACCCAAGGACTAGGGTTGTTATGGAGAAGCTTTGAAGAAAGTTTATGAGTTGCATTCGGGCCGTAATTTCCGGAAATGTTGTGTAAGGATAAAATTGCCAGCATCCGTCTTCATCAGCGGCTCCATACACTTCTCGACACCATATTTCTCGTTGGAGCTGTTATTCTTTCGGCAGGACCATTAAATACTAGATTCTCCTGCTTTATTGGTCTGGGCAACGCATCATGTCGTATTTTGTTAAATTAAAAGGGAACGCTGAAATACGAAGCGTTTTATTTCATGAATTTAACATAGCAGCTTTTTGAGCGTTGATGTTGGCTCCTTTGGAAAAATTCAACGGAGATAAAAATGTTAAACAGCGTAAAAGGGGCGATAAATACCATAAAATAAAATTTTAGGGAACGTTTTGTGTTATAATAAGGGGCATATAGACTATTGTAATGAAAGGTGATTGATGAGGCACAATAATCAGAAAGAAATTGTATTACTTATTAATTTAATGCCGAGTGAGTAATTATAGCTGGGAGATGTTCACAATATTTTTTTCGAAATGACTTCTACATCATTTAAAAAAAATTCCTGTTGCCATGGTATTTATCTCATCACTATTTTATTATTTGATTTTGCAATTTTTCATTTTAAACGCTGTCGTTTATATTTTAGTTTTAGACATTATATTATCGTTTAAAAAGTTCATGTTTTTGTTAATTATACCAGAATGTCAGCTTTCGATCAACTCACTAATCCTATAAAATTATTTTGCCTATTCAGTTCTTCCTCTACGATGTTTTATTTTTATTCGTCTATGTTGACTTATGTTTAACGTGACCCTATTTAACACGAAGTGGTTTACAGAAATAATTTCACTTTTATTAATAAAATATAGAATTTAAATTTCAAGTGTATGAGTAGTTATTACTCTTTACCGCGCGTGTCCAGGAGGCATTGTTCGTGATAAAAGTGTGGGTGTGCGAGGAAGATCTTCACTCGATGAAAAGCACGTAGCGATTCAAGAGAACAAACATGGAAGCTCTAGATTCTGACTGTATGATGCAATTTTCACACCGACGCCGTAACGAGAGATTTGCGAGGTTCCCCCCCCCTCCCCCGAGGCTGGGTGGTCGTACCTCCCCCTGTGCGCACAATCCGGCGATCTGAATTGCGCCTAATTTGCTGTATTAGCCAGATTACTTCGCCCTTGCTGGCGAGTCCCTCTCCTTACCACAAATTATCTGGCGGCGGCCATAAAACTGGCTTTATTGCTTTGCCCTCCATTGGCCCGCTGTATCAACAGCACTACACTTGTCAGCTAGCTGTTAATTATGACGGCAGCGCTCCGATAAAACTCGCTACAATTTACGTGTCACGCCCGTCATAATGTAGGTGACACCGAAAAGTTTCCCTCGAAACAACCCGCGGTGAACCTCTGAGCGGAATCCAGAGACCACGACTGTCAAAAGACGCGGAACCTAATGGCCACAAATGCCACTGCCATCGCTGTTAACCTTACGGGGTTGCTCCATGTATTTTAAATTTCCGCAAGCACATCTCACTGAAAATCACAAAATAAACAAACATCTGCATGCGTGTGGCATACTCTATGCATATTCCATTTCTTATCCATTAGACCAACTCTATCAATAGTATTTGTTTACATCGTTTACTAATTATTAACAACTACCCTTTGGTGCTTCAGGTATGGCTCCCAAAAAGTAAACACATCTACATTTCCATCAGTTTGTAGTATCACCACAAATAAAAAGAAATTAAACATCTTTGCCCACGTACGAGGAAGAATGTATATCACCTTTGGCGGAGAGGCGTGTCATCTCTGGAGAACAAATGGCGGATACTGTAAGCTTACCTGATTTGATCAAAAATATATGGAGAGAGACGAGTGTTAAACGACAGAGATTGATGGAAATTCTTTGATTGGAAAACAGTGGATATTAAATAACAATCACTTCACCCAGGGTAAAAACGTTTGATTTGCATAGTGTGTCTGTTGTGTTAGTTAATTATAATTAATATATTTGTGAAAATTCATGTATACTTTATTCATTTTGTAGCATAGTAGTTTATTTGGTTGCAAGTAAAATCACTAATTAATCCTGAAACTTTCGTATACGTGACGTATCATGACGTCATCGGCGTTTTGTTTTTATAATCGCTTCGAGTCAGGCTAGTAATATAGCTGCGAGATATAAAAATTTTTACAAGTTCCACACATAATGTAGTTGTTTCCTCTCCCGCTATTGTCTCAAACTTTGTCGACTCTGCTTGCTTTTAAAACCATAAGTAGCTCACCTATTTTTCTTATGAAACGTATATCATGTTACACATCCCCAAATGGATTTGTCAACCAACGAAAGTGACGATTTGCTCGTGGATGTTACTCACTTGAATGTGAAGCTGAATAAACAATGTAGCGCTATGACAACACAACTGTTGCCATGATGTTAATATGTGCATATGCAGTTAATTTATTCATATTTAAGTAAATAATGACTACTGTATTGTAACACAATAAAGCCACTCAGTATGACCGAAATACGTCGGCTATATAACGAAACATCTATATTTTATGGCATATATTATTCAGACGTCCCATTAAAAACGAAATTTATTTTACTAATAATAAATCAAATTTAGAAGTGTTGAGTCAACCGAAATAGTCTTTTTATTTTATTTTATTTCAACCCCTTAAAAATATGTGTATATATAAAAAGTGTCAACGTCGACGACATCTTGTCAATAGAGTATATATGCACATAATTTTTAAGGGCTTGAAAATGACAATGTGAAAGGTTCCTACTGAAAATAAAATGTTTTTCTAACGTCTGGAAATGAGTGGGCATTTTGACCGACATATTTATAATACTCAGTAAAATGCCAATGATTCCCGATTTATACTTCAGGACCTGGGCAGTGAATTCTGTTATGTTGATGGAGAAGTAAATAAATTTTTAAGGACTATACTTGTATTCGTGAAACAGTATTTAATAAGGAATGGTGATGTACGTACTCACGCACATATGAAGACAACCTGTGACAATTCTTTAAATGTGGCAAATCGCCAATTTTGTTTGGTTGACGAAACGTAGAAAACCAAGAGGATGGTATAAGTAGGAAATTCAACAGTGCATAGATTGTAATTGTGGTGAATTAACGTGATTGCAGGTGAGTGAGACTGATGGTAAAGCTAGAGGAATGGTGACGTGACTCAAGGAAGGCAGAAACCAATTTCACGGACCAGCAATGTCGCGCAGGAAAGAATACCAGACAGGCGCCAATTTCTACTGCTCAGTCGCTCGTTACGTCAGACGTAGATATATGGATTAAAATTTACATTTCATCTTTAGAAAGAAACATCGTAATTTACTTAACATAAATGAGTATATAATTTTCAAAAAAAGTATAATGATTAAATTTTTTAAAAATTATCAGCTAATGTGTGAATAACTTGCAGCTCTAACCTAATTTTTATTTTTTAAAAATTGAGGAAACGTTGATGGTAAATGACAGAATCCGCTACGCAGTAATCAGAGCCGTTAATTGCCTTATCATAAAGAGCATAGGAAAGTTAACTACCTAACGAACTTACCACACATCCGTCAAAGAAAACCAATTATTGTAATCACTTCGTGCGTTAATCACGAGGCATTAGTTATTCGCGAATCTCATTACCTTAATTAACTGCATTTTCAATTACGTGGCGGAACTGGTATTCATATTTCATCGCCTGATCCCCGCGATTCAATTTTTTTTGTTTTATTTTCGCTGAGGCTGGGCTAATAATTTAAGTTATTATTCATATTTCAGGCCAGGCAACTTAGCATCGTGCAAAGTGAAAATGGAACACATTCATTCATTATTCACTGATGGGGTTACTCACAGTTGCACCATAGCATGTCATTATTAATCATGAAACTAAAACCATATTTTTCTAAAAGTAACTGGAATATTTATGCAAAACGTACTTAATTTTAAAAGTATTACATTTGTTATAAGGTTAATTTTCGTCTTGGATAATAAATAATTTTTTGCAAATTCTAAAGTGAAAGTAGAATGAAGAATAATTAGTGATGTCGTTCGGGACTTCATCAGGTAAATTTTTTCAGATATTTTGAGGTATGTAATTAAACACTAATTTAGAAAAAAAATACAGGTTGAAGTATACCTGGACTTTATCCTACGACATTTCGGTTGTTTTTGTTCTCGGATTCAGTCGAGGACAAGGAATTTACATATTTGGACCTCTGTTATTGTCGTAATTAATTTTTAACGACTTAATTCAAAAATTAAAATGATGAAGAAATTTAGATGATGTCGCTTCAATTGTGAAGACCAATTGCTGTAGGAATTAAACATCTGTAACTGATCGTTTAAATTTAATCTTGAATTATTAAAAATTAGTTTTAATAATATTACGACATATAAAATATACAATTTTATGAAATATTTTTTATTTAAATTTTACTTTATCGAAAAATTTTATGCTGCAGTGTTATGGTGAATCAGTTGAGGAATGGAAGCAGAATAACTTTAAGAAAGTAAAACGTACCGTTACTAACGACACTAACCATTGAAATAACCATTCAGTGATGTACGGACCATATAGGGGAAGCTTTTAGATAACTGACATAAGCAAAGAGAGAAATTCATTACAAAATCTCACATTATACACTTTATTACTACTTCTAAATAAAGTGTGGGTTTAAAGAAACATGTTTTTTCAACTGAATAATATTATTTCGGAAAAGTAATATTATTTAAAAACGTTTCGTCTCTATTTGGAGGAGATGGAAAATGGGTTTCGTATGATGGTATGATGGAGTAAATCCTATCAAGATGGTAGCAATTGCTTTCAGAGTAGTAGAACCTTTCTCCTAGTTCCACGTAGCCTTCAGAGATGGCAGCAACCGCCGACAACCTTCCTGACCATTTTTGCACCAGAAAGAGGAACTTGCATAGCAGATCTTTGGAGGTATGTCACTAAATAGTCTCATATTACAGAATCAGAGTTTACGGATCGGTTACCCTTCACATTCAATCTCAATTTGTATAATTGGAGTTGAGACAATGTGTATAATGATATTTCAAGTAAACATAAAAGAGACATAGAAATACTAACAAGTCAATACATTCATTGGTATATGATATTGAATACTATTCCTGGATAATTATATAATAATGAACGTCTGACCAATGACGTAAATATTCATCCCAAAACATAATTAATTTAATTTAAATAAACGGAAACCAAAAAACGGCATTGAAAACTTTCAATAGTTCTTTCTCGCAATTTCTAACTTAAATCTGTTCTTTGAACGAAATTTATTGACAAAAGAAACACTACGAAAATGTTCTTGTAGGGGTTATATTTAAAAAAATTCGTATAACTCATTCTTTAAAAAATATATTATTTAATGTTACTTTAATGTGAGATTTGACGAAATATGTATGAAAGAAACTCTTAATTTGGAGATGAAGGTGCACCTGAACATGTTTTAAGTTTCAAGGCAAGTCTAAACACCGATTGTTTATATATATAATGTTCAGTCATACGCCAGATAAATACATAAGCTGTTTAGATTTTTCTTAAATTAAATGTTGCTGTACTGATTGTTAATTAGAAAAAATCCTGTCATGTTCATCCCCGTGGGGTGTGACAGAGCGGGAAATTTGTTTCTTTTTAAAAATTCATAATAAATCTAAATTCGTTGTTTTAAGTTATACTGATATTAGATTAAACGTGTAATAGAATAAACTACTGTTTTATACTTTTATGGAGTCATTTTTCTTTTTCCATAATTTTAAAAAAGTTGCAAAACAATGTGTCCCGTTCCTCCTTGACTTCCCTTACTTACTCTGGTAATAACTATTTACATTTTTCATTCAACATGCCTAAGTTTTCAAGTTCTATTATGGCAGAGTTTGGGCTGAGTATCGTCTGGTATAAATTGTGATATTTGAATAATCGTCTCATTCACAATTTCGATACGTCAATAATTCTCGAGGCAACGTCAAGAATTTACAATTACTTTCAGTCATATGCCCTGATGATTTGGTTTTCCTGAGGGACGTTTGGCTACTTTCGAAACGGTCGCGGTGCCAATTAGTGTTTATTTTCCGAGGTGCTGACACGCGCCTCTGAGGCAAGTTGTTTGCGGTTGAGGTTCTCTGCGTGAGAACAGCAAACAGCGACCCCAGGTACAGTCCCGTGCCCTGGCAACTTCATCTACATAATAAAGCTTAAAACCGCGACCTTCGGCAGGAGTCAGTCGTAACAAATCATTTTGGACAGGTGCTAACAACCTTTTCAAACTTATTTAGAAACGCGCAATTTGTATATTTCTACTAAAAATTGTAATTAGACGCTCAGATTTTACGAGAATACCCGAATACGTACGGCCAAATTATGCTAGAAAAATAGATGGGACTAATTTACGAAATTATATACTATTAATTCAATTTGTACAAACTAATAAAAAATGAAAGTTTAATAATATGAAATATTAAAAATTTATATATTACGAAGAAAATAAATCTCTCTCATAGTGACAATTTTCATACAGAAACTGTCAGGAAAATAGTTGAACCATTTGTTTTAGCTATTCCCATTTCTCATTTCTGAAATGATAATTAAGTGG
This sequence comes from Eucriotettix oculatus, assembly GCA_034510155.1. NCBI lineage: Eukaryota > Metazoa > Arthropoda > Insecta > Orthoptera > Tetrigidae > Eucriotettix > Eucriotettix oculatus. The sequence continues at coordinate 40,610,212 of CM067381.1, forward strand.
AAAACTAATTTGATAAAATGTTTTTAATAATAATAATTAATAACATAATCAATAATATTATTAAATATATTTTTATTACTATTTATAAAAGAATCTGTTATAAATTTCTTATCGTCGCTCGGAAGAGAAAATTAAACGCTGTTTCGTAAACGTAAAATTTAATTTCAAATTTATGTTCTAGTAATAATAGGAACGTATTGTAATTTTCAATTCCCTGTATTAATTTTATTTTGCAGTAGTTAATTTGCTTTGAAGCAGTATTTCAGTACTATATTTTCTGATAAGGAAGTTGACTGAAGGAACAAAAATTATTGAGTAATAAACTTTGTAATTTAATCATATAATAACCAATAAAGGGACAACAATGTTGACTAACTAAAAAAATGAAGATGGAGAAACTAGCATAAATATATTAATGTTGATTATAGTAGTAATTCTTAAACTTTTACTAATATCAAAAAACTTTTGGGTGAATGATTCCTTTCTGTTAATAACTAGAAAGGCTGTCGATTGGGTTGGTTCATTATACTTATTTAATATATTTGTAAAAATTAATGTTAAGTTTATTAATTTGATTGCATAGTAGTTTATTTGGTTGCAAGTAAAACCACGTATTAACCCTGAGAAAAAGATAGGAATTTTTTTCGGCTACGTGACGTATCATGACGTCATCGGCATTTTGATTATAATCGCACCCAGCCGGAAATAAACTAGTATATATAGATGGGAGGTATAAAAAATGAAATGAAACATAATTATTACTAATAATGCAGAGTAGCTGAGGGTCGTTAGTGTACAACGTCTCTGAAACGTTAGTGTTCATGTTCAGTTCGCCTGGCAGTTATGTGACTAGCCTTGCATTTCTGTCACGTAGGCTGCATTCATGTCTGACAAGCTAAATTGAAACTAGGACACGAAAGTAGACTTTACAATTCTGCACTTACTCTGAATTTGACGGAGAATAATTAAAATAACATTCCATCAAACTAACAATTATCAAAACTTTAAATGACGTTTCTTTACGTACATATGCACAACATAATTAGTAGACTGAATTAATACTTTATAAATATAAATAAGCATTAAAGTGGCTTAAAGCGTCTAGAGGAGTAATAAGTCGTAAGTATTCCGTACATAAACACTTGCAAGATATCATTACTGTTTCATTTAGTAATCCTTCTTGCAAGGTTTTCTAAACTATTTGTGAAAATGAAATGATATCTATAAATTTGCAATCCATTATTAAGTTAAATATTGGGTAATTAACTTTTTTATTTCGAATGATATAGCAATAGTTTAATTATATATCAATATTTTAATTTAATCGAAATTTAATTACCAATTATTTAATTCAATAATTGGTTGCAAATTAAAATATTCCTGCTTTTCCTTCACTACTAATTTGTTTCGATATTCAGCTCATAGATACAGAAAAGTATAGTGATTTATTGATCTACTTTTAATAAAATAAATTTAAAACCTACGAATAATTTTATGACAGGACATGAAGCAAATTTAAAATTTGGTTTGGTTTTCTAAACTTCCCAGGCGGGAAATGCCTACAATTTATAGCTGAATAATGAACGTACAATCGGGAGAAACTCAGCAATTTTTTAAAGTTTCAGTTGTAGTCAGATAAGGAGACGTTTATTAGATTAATGGTCAAATAGCAGGACAAAAAAAGCAATTATCAATGGATCTGCGATAAATAATGTATCGCTTAACGTCTATTTTACGAAATAATTAAAGACCAATAATAGACAAACCTAATTATTATTTTTTCTTTAGTTCACTTCTGAAGAAATTTGTTTGAGTTCGTATTTACCCTAAGAAATCTCAAAAATATATTTTATATTTCAACGGAATATTCACAATTTTAATGTTTAATTGCTTGTATATAATTATTGGTATTAACCTCAATAAGAGATTGAATTTATCTTTACTGGAAGTCCCAAAATTATTTCAGAAACGTTTAATGAATTAAATAATAAACTTAGTTTGTCCCAGAATTGGTTGTTAATTTATTCGGTTTAATAATTTCGAAATGTAAAGCTAAAAATCGCATATATTTTTGGAATCGTGTGTCTTTACTCGTTGGCTTAACATTATTCAAACCCATTGTAGTGTGACTACAAAGGAAACATATCTTTGTTTAAGACGGAATAAGAAATATATAATCTTTGGCGAGGAGGCGTGTTGTCTCTGGACATAAAAGGGAGATTAAAAAAGCGAAAATTTCTGATAATATAAGGAAAGTGAATACTGATTAATATATTCTTAGTAATTGATTGTGAAGCATTTAACAATGCAAACATACAGACATACTGGGTAAATATCACTTCACAACGAGTAAACACATTTGGATCCTAAATTGTGTCAACTGTGTTGAACAATTTAAACTTGGTTAATATATTACGCAAATTCATGTAAATTGAATTCATTTGGTAGCAAGTGAATCCACGTATTGACCCTGAGAAATAATTAGAATTTTTAGTACCGATACGTAACGTATTGTGACGCATTATGAAGTCATCAACGTTTTGTTTAAAACCGCATTGAGTCAGGCATAAGAATACAATGAGTAAACTAGTAATACAGTTGCGAGATAAAACGAATTCTTGTCGTGTATAAATTCTGTATTTCATGAAGTTTCGTGGACTTAAAGACAAGTGCCACGATTAGTAGTAATTGTTAACTTTCAGTTATTAGCAAAGAACGTACGAAATTCTAACTTTAGGATAGGGTAATAGATCAGAAGGTGTTAAGTGTTTGCAACTCGCTGCCTCCGCGAAGACATGCCTGAAAGCGGTCCTACGGGGCGAGGGAGTAATAAGGACAATCGGGGGTGCGAGATAAGTGGGTAGGAGGCTCCGGCCTGTGTCCCACATAACCTCTCCAGAGGTATGCGTCAATGCATTTTCCCCCTCCTTAACACACACACACATATATATTGTGCAGTTGAACGGTTTCAGAAGGAATATACGCATACCGAATCCTTCGTTGTTGTTTTAATATCTGCACTTTATTTACAACCACTCGTTTTTAAAATACTTGAATGCGGTGGAGAGTAAGTTCAATCCAAGTGCTAGTCAAAACAGCTTGCCCCTACCTGGCAAATTCCCGCCACGCAGACGTGTTTGGTGGGTAGCGACGCAGATCCTTGGCAAGGCGTTCCGTCCGCTGCAGTCTTGTTCAAGGTAGCGTAGAAACGGAAACCCACGGCACGGCAGTTCAGTTCACAGGGGTTGGGGGCTGCAATTTATAGAACATGATATCGTAAGTTGCCATCTCCGCCTGGTTAGTTACTTTACACAATAACAAATTTTTAAAAATCTCTGCTTCTTATATAATTGTTTATTTCAGCAAAAATAATACTTCTATTTAAATCTTGTATCTACTAAATACCTATAGATCTTTTAATAATATTTTATTAATAATTTGTTGAGTTAATGAAATGTATTCTAAGGATTTTATATGATGCAGACAACGGGGATACCATCTGATATAACTAAAAATCAAGTTGGTGTACGGAACAAACTTCTACTAATATTCCAAGTGTTCATACACTGAAATTCAATGATGCATTTAAAATTTGATAAATAACAAAAAAAACTGTGCAACATGTATTTAATACTTCATGAAATTTTTATGCATGAGGATCATATATTGGACAAATGTAGAAACCACAAAACAAACATTTAGGAGTACACAGAGTTGGTAACTAGGACTGGCTAGGGCACTTTCCATCTGGTATGGACTACGTCCCGATATCAAACCGAAAAATCGATAGATGAAATAAATAGAACGATAAAGACGGTTACAGACAAACATATATTATACCTCCAGTGATAAATTAAAGACAGATTTATTTAAATTTGTATGAACCTTGCGGCCATTAAGGACGAAAAAAGAGTTTACATTTATTCATCTATGATATTACATAAAATGAAATGAGTAATACGAATGATAGATAATGGTTTAAAAACAGGGTTTACAATTGTATCAGGTAAGGTTTTATGTTTAAATTCTCTGTTAGACAATTAATTGAATTTTTAATTGGTTACCTACATCATCAAAGGGAAGGTGGACCATTCAATTTGTTTAGGATTGGAAAGATAATTATTATTGGCCAAAATTTCAATGGAAGAGGTTTTAAAGGACGTTGGTTTTTTCAGGATAGAGAAGAAGGAGGAATTATTTTGGATTAGCTTGAATGAGTAAATACAGCGTACTATTGGCAAAGAACTCTGATCCGTGGCAGTTTTGTATTGTTGTAAAACGTTTAATTTATTCTTCTCAATATATTGTGTTGAAGGTATGTGAACCTTATTCATTTTTAGATTTAGTAAATTATTTCATTCCGACGATTTTGGAATCAAGTGAAGAAGAGTATAATTTTTGTTTCGAACACGTGACGTTTATTTTAGAATAGCATCGAGCCGGGAATAAGTAGAAAGCGTGTAATCATAATATAGGACAGTATATATAGAAAATTATTACACAGCTGACAAATAGGGCTTTGAAAACTGCATCAATCTGTGCCAATATTTGAATTGCAGACTATGATACTACTATGAGAATCCAACCATACCTTGCAAGAAAGGCTCCCATAGATATAGTCGTCCCATGAACTGCTTTCCGTTGTAGGATTCACACTGGGCTTGACGGAAGTCCTTGCTATTTGGAGGACATTCCTGAAACGTCAAAATATTAACTGATAAGTGCTGATAATAATCAAAAACAGTTCAAATATTGAATTTTAAAAGTGAAATATAAAATACAAACTTATGGTGTAACTTATTTTGTAAAGAAATGCGCACATTAAAATTAATCACTTTAAAATTGTTTTCTTTAAATATTTAAGTCGACGATAAGGATTCTTTAGTGAACAGGATGTATATTAAAATTAGAGGAGAGACATCCGAGGAACATTACATGAAAACATATAATGTTGTTATATTCACACAGAGATTCGCGCCTTTGTAGATTTTTACGCAAAGACCACTAAGCGTTTTCGCTGTAATTAAAGTCTCCGTCCAAATAGAATGAGGAAAAAGACTGCATAAATTTCATTCATAACTCTGCACGAATAAAGATGAGTGAAAACCCCGTGGATTTTAATTTTTCAAAACAGCTTTGACCAACACAGTACATTGTTATACATTGCATTAGATCTCAACAATATATTTGACTTTGTTCCTTTTTCTATGAAAAATCTGTATACGTCAGAAATTCTCGTATGTGTCGTTTTGATACTAATTAGATTTACAGTCCGAACCGTTCCATTGTGCACTGAAGCTCTAGTAAAGAGAAGGCGCCATTAGTCAGGACAGCGCAGTTCGGCGTCAGACATGTTTTTATCTGTCAGAACGTAATGACTTAATTTACTTTGCCATTGTATTCTAATAACGTTGTTTAATAATATTGTTAATTTGAGCTGTCAGTTAACTAACGCGGTGTGACCAATTCAGACGTTATTTATGACATCAGATTATGGCAATCGGTATAACAATTGCTTCTTAGCCAACAGCTACTACTTCGTCACAGCTTCTAACTATATCTATCGAAATGTATTCAGTGAATGGAGTCACAAAAGTAAGAACAAATAATTTAGATAACACACATTTTGCGGCTGCAAAATACCCCATAAATTTGAGTTTATAACGCTGAAAGTTTGATAAATAAAGAAGCACAATTCTTTTTTTTCCGAATAAAATAACGATAGTAGACGCCTGGCAACGTAGATGAGATATTAAAAATTTGTGTATTAGTATGAAATGCATCTCAAAAACTGCAAAATATGGTCAAGTTGTAGTATGACTATAAAGGAAACATATCTTTGCCTAAGACGACGGAAGAAATGTATCGACTTTGGCCGGGAGGTGTATCGTCTCTGGAGATGAGATGGCGGATATTGTAACAAAGCTTATTTGATTTAAAACAAAAATTATAAGGAGAGAGACGAGTCTTACGCGGTAGAGAGTAATGGAAATACTTTGGTTGGGAAGACTATAACAGTGGATATTAAATAACAATCACTCCACCCAGGTAAAAACGTTTGATTTGTATAGTGTGTCTGTTGTGTTGGTTCATTCTAACTTGTTTAATATATTTGTGAAAATTCATGTATAATTTATTCATTTGGTTGCAAGTAAAACCACGTATTAATCCAGAAAAAATAAATGAAATTTCGTATCTGTGACGTATTATGACGTAATCGGTGTTTTGTTTATAATCGCTAGTAATATAGCTGCGATATGTATACTATTAGTTGTAAAATGTTGAATTTATTTACTGTTGCACGTTGATGAGGCTTTTTCACGTATTAATCGTCACCATATATTTTTAGTAATTTATTAAGAATTTGTTTTTATATATCAATATAATTATCGCTCAGGAAATTAACACTAGTTCCGATATTAAATCCTCATTCAGATAAGTATTTTTATTTTCTTTCACAATTAATTATTTTTCATGACGGGGTGTAATTCAATGCAAAAATATGTTTTACCCATTTTGACCGCTCTTTGTTGCAAAGACAAATATATAAAATTACTCAGAGGGAGACATCGGAGAATACAATTAATAGTTAAGTATTTGCATATATCGTCGACTAATAAAAAATTAATCACTTAGGTAGAATGCACATTAAAAATTGACTATATTGTATAGGCGAGGTAACAAAAAACTTAACTATAAATCTTCGTTTATTTGGAAGACATTTCAAATCACAAACCTGTTCATTGCAGAGATGAACGCGTTTGTAAATTCCGACACATTGGTTACGTTGTGTCTCTGTCACAATCCGACGTCGACGTCTCACTTCCGTCCTGGAAAATAAAAGAAATTTTACTTTTAATACAATTAAAAATAATTTCTTACAAAATGCTTAGTGTGTCAATAAATTAAAATAAAAGCCAGGAATATAAAAATAATCTTTTGTGTTTATTAAGAAACTATCTTAAAAATTTACGCATGATTATTTTATTTATTGAAGATTGGCGTTTACAATTTTGGGTTGCAGAAAACTATGTTGTCAATAAAATTAAGAACATTGATATTGACAATATTATTGGGGCAGGTGTGCATAGCTTTATAAACAGAGTTTCTTTAATCTTGTAATGCATAATATAATGCATATATGCTTTTGGATGACCTTCTTAGGATCTTATGAAGTATCAATTTTATTCTTTTGTCAATTGTCAAGTGAAATTAACTATTGAGAATTTTATCACATACAGACAACATTCAGAGAGATGCTATTTTTTCAAGTACGTATGATACGATTTTATCTTTCTTACAACTATGAAAATTTTTAATAGATTGGTTTTTGTTATTTAATAATTGTAAGGGTATAGTTTTTTTGCTTTATTTTTACCGTATACGACCAAATTGCAAATGATTCGATTATACGTCGAACACACAAAAATATCCATTACGTCAGTTATAAATTCTGGGAAATTTATAATTAAATTGCAATTCTCATGATATGACGTATATTTTAGTTCTAATTATATAAACTGAACTGTTAGAATTCGGTTAAGTGAATACTCCACGTGGATAGACGAATTTGTCTATATTTTTAATATTCATGACATCTGACTAACATTAAGTTATATTGCTCACAGATTCCGAATAGTGTAATTATTTATGAGATAATGGCTAATTTTCTTTTAGAAGAAATAAATAAACTATTTTTCAAGAAGGCCAGAACAAACAGATTTCAGTATCGATAAAGTACTCAGGAAATTACTTTCTGCAAAATATACTTTTTATTTAACCATCTAAGTGTTGACGGATTTTCGGAGACGTTAGGACCACCCGTTACTGAAGAGAATGGCGAATTTTTACGAGGTGTGAAATCCGGTTACGACGCAGCATTCGCGCTATGTAGTGGTCTCATTTGTAACGGGGGAACTGCAGAATAACGAGGACAAGATTTATGGCGAGCGTGGGCGTCGGTCCAGCTTTTTCCACACAAGGAAACGGGCCACGCGATTGCCTCCATCCGTCACAATTAGACGGAGCTGTTTCTTCCACAGCGGAATTTCTAAATTTGAATTTAGTGTTCTCCGTGTTCGTAATTGGAAGAAAAAATTAAGTCTGAGCCCAAGAAAATATACAGCACCTAGAGAATATTATTTCTCTTGCGACGAGTGATGAATTCCTCTAGTTTGGGTGAAATTAAACTTTTTGGCCCAAATAGGCGATTGAATTACAGTCGTCAGTAGAAGAAACCTTATACAAAAAGGCTTAACCCTTTCCTCTATCCGAGATTTCCTATCGATTGTAACCAGTGCTCACTCACTGTAACTCGACACCGTTTGAGAAAACAGTGCAAGGTCAAACATAGTAACCATGCAAACACATCTCGGAAAAAAGTTCCCCAGTTACAGCATCGTTGAAGAAGAGACGACACTCGATTTTCCTACTACTAATTCCAATCCAGTCTGATCCTTTCCGTGCCGTAGGTAAAGACGACAAAGTATTAACATCTTTCTTATTTTGTCTCCAAGTTTTAGCTAATACTTTATTAAAGTATTATTACTTTTATCATTATAAAACACGTTTCATATTCAACTTACCTTTGTTACCCTTCTTTAGAGGACTGTAGTAGTAAGGGTTTTAAAAATGTGACAAATAAATTGATGAAATTAGAATTAAAAATGTTGCATGTCTGCGGTATTTGATAATAAACTCTTAAATGCAGCCCCTCTTACATTACTTTAGCACCTTCCCAAAAATTTTCTGTCTTAAGTTGCCACTAGATTTTCAGAAAGAACAAAAAGAAATTAACTAGTTTTTCCATTATTCTGAATCATTATTTTCATGTGTATCATTGAAATAACGTATATATATATATATATATATATATATACGTGGCGATTCATCATTCCTTGCTGTATGTTGCCTGTTTATTTGTATAAGGGCTGATGATGGATCCGCTCTATGCACATCCATCATCTCTCCACTAAGAAGCCATCTGTCGCACCTTACCGTCCCTGCTGCTTGATTGCTTCTTTCATTCTCTCAAACTGCTCTATTTCCAGACATAGAAATGTAAAATCAGGAAAACTCCACAAAAACTCTGTTCTCGGCGGTAGCTGAATATTTGAACACGAGCAATAATATGAATGATAATAAGTTTTTAACTGATCACATTGACAAAGCAGGAATTACCAAAATATTTTATTCTATTGACGTCAGTAATATAGAAAACGTTTTTCCCTGTAGATACTCGCTAATAATAAATAACGTCTGATTTATGGCCTTTTTTAATAATTAATTATATGAAAAAATATCACCAAACAAAAATATTTTGTTAAGTGTTTCTGACATCGAAGATAAATAAATTCTGAAAATACGTTAGTGGAATTTCTTGCATTTTACTTTATACCGAGAAATATAATAAATGAAACAAAAATTTCTGACACAGTTTCTATTTAGATTAAACGATGTTTCGACACCACTTTATACACTTCTTCAAGCGTTACTACAAAATTATACAAAATATTTACATTAAAAATTATTAAAATATCAAATACTAGTAACATTAGTAATAATAAACTTACAATTTTGACATTATTTTTCATAAATTTACTAATTTAAGTTTAATTATTCTATGATTGGTTACATTTATTGTTAAACTAATAGGTTTGTTATGACATACTGAAATTTTTTTTTCATTTTCAATATATTCAATTTTTACACTTTAGTTTAAGTGTTAAATGGACCAATTTTTAACTTTTAACTTTTACACATTCTTAGGTTTTACTGTCTATTAAATTGTTGCTCTGTATTCTTGTTTCACATTTCGGTTGAAGCTGCCCTAGGAGGCTGTCAAGTTTAGATTTTTACACATTTGGAAGTATTTCCTTCACCAAAATTTCAAATAGTTAAGTTTTATATTATGTTATTAATATTATAATAACATAGAAATGTAAATATTTTGTATAATTTTTGTAGTAACGCCTGAATAAATCCATAATGTGGTGACGAAACGTTGTTTATCATAAATAAAAATTGTGACTGAAAAACTAGTCGTTAATAAATTTACTAGAAAATTGTTTATTGTTGGTAATTGGTAATACACAATATTATAGACTGATTTAATAGACAATCTGGTTTAATTAAATTTCTGGAACTAATGTGACCATGCCTTAAATCCTAGGAGTTTCCACTATTTTAACACAAAAAATATATACACATTATAATTGCCTACACAAAAAATTGTAATACAATTACGCAAAGACTGTCTCAAGGAACATAACATTGTTTACAATAAATCACGGTTCACTGTGTTGATGTGTATTGAAAACAATTATTTTCAAATATATTCGGCACATGATATATTTACAAAGTACAGCATTTAACGTAAACACTAGTTACTATCTTGTACGAGATCTAATTATATTGCCACTCACATATGAATGTAATAAATCAAAGAGAATGAAGCTTACCTCACGCCCGGAATAATGTATCTCTGAAATGACGCAGAAGACAGATGCACGCTTGATGAAGTGCTTTATTGTCTGCTACAATCATTGATGTTATCTGTGAGCCAACGTAGTATTAACGGACTTGTCCCGGGAACGTAATATAATAGAGACATGCATCTGCAGGGGTCAGGTCCACCAATAGTCACATAAATCGTTTGCTCCTGATAGTGTTCGTGTCCGTTCCTAAGCAATTCATAACTGCTAATAACACGAATCTCATTATCCTAAATACAACAAGTTATTCCGCAACTGTGCAAATTGTTCAAGAATCTGAACTACATCGTGATACATCAGGCCGGAACAATGAAAATCATATTACAATCACATACTAAAGTCATTGATTAAATTGCAGAATACAGTTGTAAACATAACAACTATTCCATTATTAATTACGACTAATTTTGCAATCTATAGCTAAATAATAACAATAAAAAATCGCGAGGTTATTTTCACAAAATGATCTGAGTTCTTTATCGTTATAGGATATGGGATTTAGACCTGAGGTTCTATATTGCTATTTTTATGGGCAAATGAAGGACGGAGACGTTTTTAATTGTTTTCTATTACAAGAAAATAGGATAGTATGGATAGCATTAATTCTTCAGACAACGATTGGCTGTCTGCTATTTAGTATTGGGTTACGGCGTAAAAGTTTGATGTATGAATCGAGGTTTGATTTTTTATCCACTTTTCATTGCAGTGTTTTTCCATTTTATTACTAGATTCCACGTGTCTTGAGCAGTGGGAGAGAATTGATTAGGTGTCCTGTAGAGGATAATACAAAAAGGCCCATCATTCTGTCATCAACGTAACTTCATTTATCAATTCATAAAATTCTAAAGAATTGCACAAAGTACTGACAAGATAAAAACACGCACTAAGAGGAAAAGAAAGTCACGGAATAGTGGAAATAAAAAATTCATGTAAATAATAGACTTATTAAAAAATTCCACTATAAATGTAACTTAACGGTCTATTAAATTGTAAACATAATTAATTATTGCTAAGTAATTAGTCGCTAACGGCAGTAGAATGAGAGTATAATTATAAAAATTAAACTGATTTCTGAGGTGTAATTTGCGCACAATAATTCATATAAAAGCACTTTTAATGGTGAAGATACCTGGAATTATAATTTTTAATGCTTAAAATCCTGTATACTTCTCAACCCGTCCTTTTTATTTTAAGTGAAACTTAAAAATAATACTCTGGCACGCAATTTTGTGCGAATGGAGGCAGAAAAATGAAATGCATACGTGACGTGAAGATCGAAGATTTTCCCGTTGAATTTGTTGAATCAAAAGTTCTTGGGTTTCACCCCGAGTCATATTAGAATTGAAAGACGACTTTTCCCTTGAATTTCTCATTCATCTTTATCGTTTACTTGATAAAGATAAATGGGATATTCTTAGAAACGTCGTCTTTAAGTTTTAATTTGACCCGGGTTGAAACCCGATAACGTTTCATTCATTCTTCACGTCTTGTTATTAATTTTTTAACCCCAATTCAGAAACTACATGAAATTAGAAGTATGGTTCCATTAGTTGCTTCGTTTACTTCTTAATAAATTTATATTTCCAATTACACACGAGGTTTGTGTTTTAGCATTTTTAGTGGCAAGAAATTTCGAAGGAATTTTGCACAGTATAAATTCCAGTTAATGTGGGCAGGTTCTCGTCGTCGCCGCTGATTTACAGATATAGCCCCTACCGCTGGAAAAAACTCGACCGTCTCGGTTACAATGTAGTTTCAGCGGAAAAAAGTAGTCCACCCGAGAGCTGCTGACAGCTTCACACATGCCCACGCTGCGGATGTTAAACTGAAAAATGTGGTGAGAGCTTAAATAAGCGCATCTTCCGTCCTGGGCGTGGTTCACACGCTCTTTATTAAAGAATGCTGACAGACGATGGATCAAGCAGTCATCCAGGGTTTTAGGGAGTTCGTACATCAGAAGGCGATTCCTGAATACGCAGGCGGGCAGACGCGGAACTTATAGCCTCAGGAATTTATCGCTCGTTCCTGACTTTTTGCTTCTGACGCCTTCCTCAGAAGGGCCGCGGTCCCTAAAAACACTTTACTATTGTCTGCCTCGCACGCTCAAACACCTCTGCTTCATTCTTCGTAATAAAATGTTCGGCATTTTAAGAGTGCAACGCTTCTATAATAAGATTGTTTCGTCTGAACTTTATCATACTGATTCAGAAGCGTACTTTGCCAATAGTCCGTTTATATGAAAATAATTTCTAAATTCACTTTTCAATGAAATTAAATATTTATGTTACTACATATGGTAAACAAAGTTAAATTCTTCATTCGGTTTAGGTACTGTCACTCTTTTTTTTATTGAAATTATAGTCGCGACTACAGTGGACGTTCTGGGCGACAACAAAAATATTTACAAAAATAAAAAACATAGAAATTGTGATAATATAATGCAAGGAGTGAGAAAAACAGGTACTTTTAGAACAGAGAAGAAACGATCACAAAGGCACATATAAACTGCTTAGATTTATTCAGAAACTCCAATTTATACAAGAAAATTAAGAAGACTGTGGACAGCCACTCGTTAACCTAATGACAATAACTAATTTGTTCTTTAATTCTTGAGAGCTCGCGTAAAAATAGTTTAATTTCTATTAAAAAAAGAATTTTTGTTGTCCAGCAGATATATAAATATGGGAGCATGGAAGTAATTAGATAGTTTCATTCTTCTTTATGAACTTCCTTGGTGAAATATTTTAATGATAAAAGAAAAAACGGATGCAGAATGTATGATTGAATACATGAAATGACAATGTGGGACACGAAGCAAAAGTGATGGAAATTTAAGTGAGACATAAGAAATGTGGTTAAGGATAAGTTGCAATATTCTGATAACGAGATATCAACACTGAAAAGTAGGTCAATATTTTTTTGTGGGGAAGGGGGGATTGAGAAATTAATTTAGTTTGAATTGGAATTTTTAATTGAGAAAAAGCCCCATAAAAATATCAAAATTCTGAAAAGCCAAAAATTAATTATGTAAATGAACTAAGGATATTCACCACGAGGTATACTTTTAGTAAAAAGGAAAGTAGTAATGAATGTCTTATTTCAAAGTTCTTCTGGAATAAAATAAATAAGAAAATACGATGGAGGGAAAATAACAATGTGAGAGCTTGAAAAATTCTGTGGCGACAGTTAACACGCTTTCCGTTCAGTAACGACAGTTTAAGGGAACAAGGTGTTCAATATAGCACATAAGAGTGAAATACTTGAGTAATATTTTAGGCAAATAATTGCGGCTTTGCAAGGAAGGCTGGTCTTCTATTACCTCACAGCCGGGGTCGCCGAACTGTCGCCTTCCTCGAACAATGGGCAATCTTCACACGCCGCAGATTTATACCCTTCCATTACTCTAAATACGGCCGATATATTACACCGCTTGCTCACCGTTAAAGGCCGTTTCGTAGACCTGATGCGGGACAGAGCAGTGAAATATTAGCATAATCCGATAGATCGCAGCGGGCTGGCCAGATTCACGGTCAAGGCCGGCAAAAGGTCTCGCTTCTTTACGGGAAGCGCCAATATTTCAGGAGCCGTCGTAACATTTGCAACAAGTGACCGCGCGATAACACGCTCAGCTAATTTACCTTCGCAACGTCGCCACTGCAAAATATCTTCTCAAGCGACTAATGTTGCAAATTTTATAACTTTATATAGTTTTGATGCAAACCAACGTTTTATAATCTATTTTGATAGGTCGTAAGTAATGAACAGATGATGGTATGATTAAAGAGAACGGTGAATTGCTACGTCACGACGACCTGTGTTAGGAAAATGAAGGTGAATTATATTGTAATATCGAATAGAGAGTATGCATGTGTGTATTTGTGTAGATGAAGGTGTGTATGAGTATGTATGTGTATATAAATGTGTGGTATGTTGTTGTGTATGGAAAAAAGTGGGGATGCTAGTCTCCCTAGGTTGCGAAGTGGGTACGGCTACCCACATATGGGTCGTGCCGATTTTTCTGGGCGAGTAAAAACTAGAAAGTAGCAACAGACCTCACTATTATCGACTTGAGGCACAAGGATGGTGATTCAAGAATGGCTCAATGGTGGACAGACACAAGCATGGATGGAACAGCTTTAATGGTTGTGTTACTGTTGTTCGGCTGGAATCAAGGAGAAACTACAGCCGTGTCTTTAATGTCCTGCAGACAGGCAACGTTAAATGCATAACAATATGATGGCAGTCCCTCCGGAAAAATATTACGGAGGTAAAATAGTCCCCCAACCGTAACTCCTGGTGGGGACTACTCGGGAGGATGTCGACAAAAAGACAAAAAAAAACAATATCGGGTCAATTCATAAAAAGTGGTCTAGAAAAAAGAAAATTGGTTGTCGCACCATCACAAAAAATTATATTCTCCTTTACCTTTCGTTTTTGCTGATCAAAACTAATTCTGTTTAAGTTATATTGCGTCCGGTTCACAAATGGAAGGCATTTTTGTTGTAACGCGAATGCCGTATGTAGGTATCTAAGAATTTTTGAATTGCCCAGCACTGGACTGGCATATTGTTTTTAAATAAACTGCAATGTTTTGAGAACATTTAAGTCTACAAATTAAACCTTTATTTACTTACATAATTAGTAAATATTTATTACAGGCGTAATTAACATTTCTTCGAATTTGCTTAAGGCTTGTATTGATGGCATTTTTTTTAAGTAGAGAGCTTTCGTTCATACAAGGAAAGTAATCTGTTTTATTGATAGGTCAGTTCTTAACTTTATGTCAGAAATATTAGCTTGTTAAAAATTAAATTCCTTCGTGTTTATCACGTACAGATTATTCAGTTCTTCCCTTCCTACGCTTTATCAAATTAACATTATATGACAAGACAAAACACGTTATTATTCACTTAGTGAAACATAACAAAACATTTAAGTAAATTTCTCCTCAAGATGACGTCACAATTGCCTGCTGCAGAGACAGGTAAAATTTCAATTAAGCTTTCGTGGCGAGGGAGGGAGCTTAGGGCTGTTTTCATCTTTTAAAAATGTTGTGAGATTGGATTGCGAGGCCCTCAGGGTTGGTGTGTGAAAGTTGTCGGCTTTGGGAATTCGTTTAGACAGCGTCCTTTGTGGGAGTAATTGAATGTTTTCCCGACTCTGTCACGTCCAAGGCCACTTCTTCCCATTGCTGAGTTCATTAGGGCTGCATTGCCGCAATTAACACGGGAAAGCTCGGGCGCAGGTGACAACGGATCAGCTCCTCGGGCACACGAGCCAATAGAAATGCTGCTACGCTGCGAGGGAACGATATTTTATCGCTTTAAAACTCAAGTAACTGGGAAATTCCTACTTATCGCCGCACCTTTCTGCGGAGCAATAAACTCAAGTCGTTAAAATAACAAGAGAATGTTTTAGAGCGCTTTTAAAACAATTTAAATCTCCCTGGTGTACATAACTAAATATATCACAATAATGATAGTATAACACATCGTTTAAGTTGTCATAACTTCTTGCACAGTAATACAACACATATGACTTCAGTTACTGATAATACCATTACCATTCATTGATTTACCTTCAGACATCTTTATAATTGCCTTTTGGCTCTATTATGATTAGTTATCTTGATACTTCAATCTTGACTTGTATAATTCTTGGATATTTCAAACGTTTATAGCCTGAAGCTGAATTTTACAGCTAGAAGACTTTCTTTTACTCATAATTAGAATTTAAAGTTGCTTGTTTTTTGTCACAAAATACACAGTTTTATGACATTGGAAAGGGTCAGAAACCTTCCATCATAATATCAATTTTGACTTGTACAATAATTAATTTTCGATATTTCAAACATTTATACGCTGAAGATAAATTTTACAGTTAGAAGATATTATTTTACTTAGAATAATAACTTCAAATTGCATCTTTTACGTCACAAGAGACCCACAGTTTTATGAAACATTCCACGCAGAAAAAATAGTTATTTGATTGGATATGAAATGTAGCCACGAGTGTAAGAACGAAACGATAAATATTGAAATGAACTTAGATTCTTCGTCGTCGATTTATATTGAGTGTAATAACATGAATTAAATACCGAATAAATATCATTACTATTATATTTGGTCGACGCATATTGATAAAATTTTAACCTTTTCCATTAAAGTATTATCCTTATCATAAAATAAAATAAAAACATGTTAATGGATGCATACGTATATGAAATTCAAAACACACGAAACAAACCCTCATTTATTTATGAAGCATCAAGTCTCTGAAATTTTCCCTCCAGTATTGTGCAGGAGTCCTTGTAAAATATTGAAAATTAAAGTTACTTTATAAACCATTATTTACGTTTTAACGAAATGTCACTCATTACAGCTTTAAAAGTTAGAATGAATACAGAACTAAGCAAAAATAGTATAAATTGTTTATAATTCTAAATTATAAAAATCCTGTAGTAAAGGCTTGTTTGCTATTCAAAAAATACTTATAATTTACTTGTTTAAAAAACCCGCACAATTCAACTATAATTCAGTTTAGACAGTATCACTTAGAAATTAAGGCATTTTATGAGGTTGATGATGTATATCATTAATATTTGTATTCAAAGCAAATATTTAAATGCGTTTACCGAGAGATAAAAAAACCTGTATACCCTTTAAAGTATAATTTGTGTACTACATACTTTGAATGATGGTTAATGAATTTTATAAATTACAGGAAATCGAATGGCAAAAACTGTTTGAACAATTTCGCAAAAAAACTATTTTCCTGACCATTTACTAAAACCTTTAAAAAGCGACGTTTACAAGTGTAGTCATAATAGGTTTTTAGATGAAAATATTTTAATCTAAAATTCGGAACCAACGAAAAATTCTCAGGACAGATCGATGTATCATATAAATCGCGGGTTACTGGTTTTTAGCAATGTGGAAAAAACAAGATCTTCGCCATGAATGTTTCATAACTTGCCCATTGGATCAGTTTCAGTGACAGGTCGCTCGGTGCAGATCTTCCCTTGAGACGCGACTAACCGTGATTAATGAATGTATAATAGCACGCTGACTCTGTCTGGCCAGCGATTCATTTAATCTCATCAATCATCATCAGTGGCGAGAACCTCAAGGTTGTCCTTCGTCCTCAGGTCAGGATTGCTCAGCACGTTGCCAAGAAATTGGAGACGAAACATTTTACGGAAGTACGGAATAAAGCACAAATACAGAACAATAATGTCTTCATTATACAGAAAGAAAGATGGAAATATTAGAAAAGCATCCAAATAAATTTGGAATAAGACGTAGATTCTATGCATGAAACAAATACAAGTTATAGTAAAATAATAATGGGAAATCAGTGATGTGTCACGGAACATTTTAGATAATTGTAGCAAAATTAAAATGTTATAAAAATCTGACAATGTCCCAATGTGAGATGAGATGGAATCGAAGCGTTTCCCAACTGTTGGTACATAATCGTTTATTCCTACAGGAATCCCGTAAGATTGACATGTATCATATTAGAACCGATTCACTTGAACTAAATCTATACTCCGCGTGAGAAATATTGGAAAAACAATCGTGACTATTTAAGGTGTGTAAATAACAAGAGATCATTTTGATTTTATTTATAATTTTATATAATTTGAATTAATTTTTAAAAAGCTTAATGTTGAAAAGATAGTATAGTATTTTGTAATTACAAAAATATTCTTTGTGGAGTTGATTTTGGCAAAATTATTGTCCGAAAACTTCATGGTAAATTTTTTATCAAAATTATTAAATAAATAATTATTAATGGAGTTTGGAATATTATTGAGATTAATTCAAAACTAACGGGGATTCATCATTTCACTCCATTCATAGAGAGCTGTAAGAGCCGGAGTGTTCTGTGATGCTCGTCTCACGTTTTAGTCAGTTTAAAATCGTAGTCAGCTTCAGGTTTGTTACACTGATACGCCTTGATCCGCGTAATGCAGTCCCGTTGGCTGGTATTGACAGTGAAGGTTCCGTCTTCACACCGGAGCCGCCGATATTTACCGACGCTGTTCGGAGCCGTTTGCATAATGGAACCTGTTTGACACGCGTGTTCCTCCGCCCTGGGCACACGTCGTAAAGCGCGTGTCGTGGCGTGGAGCCCTTCGTCCCTTTCGCCCTTCGTGCTTATTAAGGCCGACGACCTACGATCAGTCATTATCGGTTCCGCCCCGCGACATTTACAACCTGTCGAAATAGCGCCTCGAAAAGGCACGGGGCGGATCTTCATTTCGACCAAGACGAAAAGACCCCAAATTTTGTACGGGGCTCCGTGAAAATGGCTCAGGGCGCAGATTACAATATTAATGGGGTGCGATGCGGTTAACTTTTATGATCTCCGATTAATAACCAGAACCGAAATAAAAAGTCTATTGCATCTAAATTTTGATTTTATTTTAGATTATTTTGTAGAGCTGTAAAGATTAAGTCAGGAACTTATGGACCCTTAAAGGACGCCACTTTAATTCTTCGTGGGAAATATTTAGTTTTCGATACAATAATAGTTTTAAACCCTCTTTTCCAAGCCCGGTGCTTTTCCGTAGCACAGGTCATTTCACTTTAAATTTTCAACATTTTGTGTTGTAATTCGAATTCTTTTCAGAATTTGACGCATCACCCTAACGTAAGAGGTTGGTACTCTCCATCAGTTCTTTGTACACCTACGACTCAAGAACAATAGTTAAGCCTTTTAATGACATACGTTTATAGTATGATGCATGTCTATGTTTTTTTTAAAAAATTTGAGGTGAAGCATAAAATGTCGTGGTAATTGCAGAAGGTCATAGGCAGTTAAAGACAAGTCTCCGCCATTAATAGTGGATTATTAAGACGTTCTCTTTTGAGCAGAGCGCTGGTTCGTCACCCTTGAGGAACTCTACCCGTCAGCTGCTTCGTGGTCGGACCACCCGTAGTCTGACATACGAAAGGCGGCCAGCTCTGTTTTTTATGTGGCCGCTAATGTCACTTTAGATACATCTCCTGAGAGGATCTCGTAATTAAGTGGTTCCGAGTGCGCGCGTCCACAGTATTTTAGTGCGTATACCATTTCACGTTCCCCCATCCTTGCTGATGCATCGCGGCTCTGGGAGATGGATTGCCGTCGCGCAACTGGTTCCGCTAAACAAGGAGACATTGTGGACTCATCAAAATGTCAACACTGGCACACTAAGCGGAACAAATCTCCAAACAACTTGGAATCTGTCGTACACTAACTAGCAATGAAGTTATAAATTAATTGTCTGAAATGAAGACATCCATCAGCCGCAGTAAAGAATAGTGAGGTTATAACATTAATTCTGTGGCGGAGAAACGGATTAAATGATCGAGAACCATGCTTCTCGTGATGTAGAATTATTTCCCATAAAACTATGTTTATTCATCGAATTTAGTTTGAGTAATATTTTCTTCATGGAAATTTTTCTTCCTTACTTAAAGATAATATGTAAAATTCTTACTGTTAATTTCTTTTACCTTTAACAATTAATATACAAATCTGGGGATCTCAACATTTACATACTAATCATGAACGATTTGTGGCTGCTGAAAATGAACTTAATTCCCCGACATTGATTTACAAAATATTAATATCAAAAGAATTAACTTATTTAAATTTTGCATATGACTTTTAACTGATACAATGAGAGATCATGCAACCATGTCTGATCGTAATCCGTATCGACTAGCCGTTCTTATAATTTTAAAAAATTTGGATCATTTTGTTTTCTGAGACGTATTTTAATTGTAATTCATCAACCTTATTAGTAAACATATTGAATATGTAGAGAAGAATTAAATTTACTCAGTCATTTCTGAAAACTTCATTCTACCGGAGCAAATCTCCAATTATTTCCCGCCGGACGGCTCGGCATAATAAATTCGGGAGATGCTGGTCCAAAATTGAGACGTCAAGCGTGTTCGTAAATGTCTGGTAAATAATTTCCAGTAAAATTCGAGCCGCCTGCGTATCCTCGAGCGTAATAATTAAATAACACGGACGATGCTGGCCGTCTCGCTTAACAATGGCCGTCCTCGTTTACATTCGTCTCCGAGAACAAGTAGAAATTAAAGGTAAGTTATAGACGCCGATTTATTTTGCTAATGACAGGCACTTAAGTGCGGAGCCGCCACCTATGCCTTGTACGTAGCGGTGCTAAAACACCGGTGACTTCGATGAATTATGCATTCTGCATGGTTCCAGGGATGGGGGGAGGGATGATGCATTTAAAGTCTTCGGGAAATATTTCACGAGCGGTTAATTACCGAGGGCCAGGTTTCGGTAACGCCTCCGTCCTGTCTGCCCTGCCCTGCCCTGGCCTGGCCTGCCCTACCCTGATCAGGGTAAAGGGGTCGTGAGTTATGCCCCACGCTAATACAGACGCGTTGCCGTACAAACTCCACAGCACGGTGTGCAATGTGACTCTATCCTATTTTGAAGATAATGAATTTTCAAAAAAATTTTGTTTGTTCCCACATCAACGTCCGACTTGTAATGGCACTTCTTAAACTGTCGATAAAAGAATTTTGTAATCGTGTAAGAAGAATAAAAGAAGTTAGAGTGTATCGCTGAAGCAAGGAGTATAGCAGAGAGTGGAGTTAACGTCTCTGGCGGAGAAGCTGAGCGGTCGTTGTTATAAATAATTAATGTGCATTTTAAATGTAAATGGTAGAATAAATAGTAGTAAGTTGAAATGCTTATTATATATAAGTTCATTGACTGACGGATAATTAATTATTTTGCACTCAATTATTGGAGTAATGAAACTCGTCTTGAAAAACGACTAGTTTGGTGACACCAAACCAGCTAGCTCGGAAATTTAAATATAATTTTAGCACGGCGGTGGCGTGGAGGTTTGTCACAGACTGAATTTAGCAATTTATAATACGTCTAATTCATCTGTCAACTTCCAGTTAACTGCTTCGTGGCTACGTATCAAACTTAACTATCATTTTCCGTTGCAAATACTTATTAAATATCCATTATTTCTCTCTTTAGGGACACAATCTGCTCAGACAGCAAAATAAATGTCTTAAAGAAACGTCACATGTTTATACTTTTAATACTATTTTAGTTTCAACTTTTTAATAAGTTTTTCGATTAAGCTCTATAGTCGTAGACATCGTCACATAAAGTGTTAATCACCTGATGAAGATACTGTAGTATGGCTGCAAAGAAAAAAAAATCTTTGCATAGTACGTGAAGAATCTTGGAAAGGAAAGGGAGAGGTATTAATCTCTTGATATGTCCTGCTAGCGGGAGTTGAGAATTTTTTGCATGCTGAATGGAAAATATTATGGAGGAAACTATTGGTTAAGGAGAAATTTGCAGAGAGAATTATTTTGATTAGAGACGAATGAGCAGTAAGATTATTATTTCATAAGTTGGGAAAAATTGTTGATTCGTAAACGTGTGTATTATGACGTGGAAATGTGTAATTTTGTTCAATATATTGTTTCAAGGTATGTAGATTCACTAAATTATTTTATTGTAAGCAAAACCACGATTTTGAACCATGAGAAAAAGAGTAGAAATGACGCATTATGTCATCATAGATTTGTTTCTCATAATTGGTATTGTTACAATACTCCAATCAGTTTCATTTTCATATGGAATCCCTCGACGTATTAATTGGACGTACAGTGGAAAAAGATACACAGGTTCCTGAGAAATTAATATTTTTTATTCTGCCTAAATGTACGTTCAGTATTTCGTTGCGTGTAGATTCGTTTCCGTTGGATGCAACAAGAGATAAAATTATTTTCCCCTCCTTTATTTCTTGAGACGTGATTCTCTACGATAAAGGTTGATTTCTAGAGGCCGTGGCCAGTTTAAGAGGGCTAATCTCAGTAGCAGGACATGTTTGCTCTTGCGGTAATGGGCGTCCTGAAGCAGCTGTCACTGGCAACCACTTATCTCTGGCAGGAGCAAGCCGTCCCTCCGGTTCAGTACTTCAGAAAGGAGACATCAAAACAAACAGTGTTGTATCGAGATAATGAGGAACGCTGCCCCGTTAAATACAAACCACTGATCTTCAACAGGACTTTCTCATCATGAGACTGTAATCAGAAATAAAACGATTTTTCCTGGTGGAATGTTACTAGACAAGGAGGAAAATGGTATGCTTTAACTCAAAATTTCTCTTTTAACGGCTTGTAACAAGAGAAAAGTTTTCACAACTGTTTTACAGCAAAAAGGTAACTGTTCATATAATGATAATCGTTGGCCTATGATTTAAAAGTAAATAATTAATCAATCGATATTAAAAATAATTCAACCTGTGGCCCGCAGTAATTATTACGAACAATCTTTATTTTTCTATGAGTAACCCTACCTGAGAATAAAATTATATTAATGAGAGCCTTTCTTTAAATTCATTTAATGTCACGTATAACACTTCCACCGGCCGGACATACTATCAGCGAAAAATATGACAGTAATATTTACTGGAGAATTTCCTTTAATACAGTTCTATATGACCAATAAATTATAATGTTGCAGCAACAAATGCTCTAGAATTTACGTTCTCATTTATGATAATTTGATATTAAATTTACTGAAAGAATAGAAGCGGTCACTTGTGTGATGGTGCCGTATCAGGCAATAGCAAACATAACCGATTATGTGACACCTGTTTCACTTTCTACCGAGGGCAATATTCCCACGCATTAAGGGAATGGAACAGTTTAAGTTTCCCCCGCGGTGGCTAATATCTCGGATGAGTTTGCGAGTAATTACGAAGGGGGCGGGGGAAGGTGTGGACGAAGGTTGACACCGCGTTTTCTCTTCCTTCTATTACGCTCGCTCGGGCAGATGGAGCCTTATTACGCAGTCACGGGCTGCCTTAATTAATAATGCGCTATTTACAGACTTCAAAGCGTCGCCGACGAGTTGCGCAACGCGTTAACTTGCTCTCAAACATTTGCCAGAGGTTAAACGCATCACGCCATCGCATCGGCGCAAACGAATTTAACCGTGGTGGCCGCGCTAACTCACAAATGCTACGTAATTCCCTTAAAATGGCCGCAGAAGCTTACATTTGGACCTTTGAACTCGGTAAACGGTCTCATGAAATTAAACTTCAAATTTTATTAGCGTCTATTACAACAGAATCACTAAAGGAGACCAGAATAGGGGATTTTTTAAAAAGTATAAATTTTATAATTTATAAACATTAAAACAGGGAGACTCTTCTCGTTAGTAATAGGTACAAAAATAAAAATTACATAGGTCTTATACATCGAGCAAATATTCTGATTAAAATAAATATAAATAATTTTCTACACAACAACGCTGCAGAAATTCCAGCCCGCTGAAGCTACATTTTAGCTCTTTCTCCGTTCCTTTTTATCTGCATCTATGTTATCAGATAAAACATTTCAGTAATAAAACTTAGTGTTTAACGACGCTTTACGGCAACCCTTTAATGCCGTCGGTGCTAAGACTCTCAAGACTAACGCCCCCGCAAGCAGCAGGTGCAATCTCTGGCGCGAATTTATTGGCCATGCAAAGTTGCGACTCGACTACAAATTACCGGGCCTTAGGCTCCCGTAAGCATACAAATAAGCGACGGCGACGGCGTCACTACACGCTTAAAGATTTGAAATTTATCGTCCGCAAATACTTCCCGCGTGGCACAGACATGATTCATACTTGAAAGCCGAAACCTGCGAATGTGGTAGACACACGTTGTATCGCTTCAAATTTATATTTCAGAGAACAAGAAGCTGGAACGCATTTCTTAAAATTATATTAGTATGAAATACAATGACAACTTACGCGTGTGAAGAATGCGACGTCTGAAAAAAAAGGGAGAGGAATTTCTTTGGGAATTTAAAAGGAATTCGCAGTGTTCGGTTATCCATTTATCAGACCAAAGAAAGACAGAAGTGTTTAATAGGATGCAAGGAATATTTTGAAGACTGTAAGGACAAAACGAATATCCACATTGCTGATGGATGGCTGGAATTGAAATGTATCAAAAAATATGAGCATATCTTGATATTTATAACAGAAAGGAGCCAGCCACTGTGGTCTAGTGGCTAGCGTCACTGCCTCGTACCTCAGAGTTCCCGGGTTTCGATTCCTGGCAAGGGCTTGGGTGTTGGCCAATCCCAAGAACACTTGAAACTCCAACTGATTAAAAGAATGGCGATCTCTCAGCTAAAAACCTGGACACCAGAAATTATGAGAAAAGAAGAGAAAGAAAGAAAGATAACAGAAAGGTTTGTGGGAAACAACTCAACAGAATGTTCTGTGTGGAGTGAGGGAAAATTGGTTAGAAAAAGGCCAGAACATGAGATTATCAGAACAGATAGAGATGAAGGGAAGAGTAACCAGACTATTTGAAAGTAGTGATTGTTGCATGTTAGACATGGTCTAAATGTAAGAATTTCTTATCATCGCCAGGTGACGTTCACAACGTCAACGACCGCAGACACTACA
This sequence comes from Eucriotettix oculatus, assembly GCA_034510155.1. NCBI lineage: Eukaryota > Metazoa > Arthropoda > Insecta > Orthoptera > Tetrigidae > Eucriotettix > Eucriotettix oculatus. Next base: position 40,635,180 of record CM067381.1, read on the forward strand.
CTCCAGATCCCTAGATCTCGAATCGCATCATAACGAATGTAACAAACGCATGTTAGTTATTAAATGCCGAAAAATAGGGCACGTTAAAATTTATGTCAATGAACAAGAAGCCGGAGCCAAATTTTTAAATATTGTATTTATGTGAAACATAATGGTACAAGCTCTGAGAAAATGAAGTTTTAAAATTAATATTCTATTTATACTCCGTTAATTTCTGTTGAAAGTGTTTCAAATCTCTAGCACACAAAAGTTTCTCCTGGATGTATGTTATTACTAATATAATAGTCATATGGTTTATAATTTCATCACACAAAAAGGGAAGGACAGCAATACTCACGGACGACATTCCCTGGTCTGGATAGCCACGCCTCCACCACAAGTCCTGGAGCAAGGCGTCCAGGAGGACCAGGGCGCCCAGTGGCCACCGACGACCTTCGAAGTCCGCTGCTCAAGCAGTCCTTGCACCTGAAAACATCATTCTCTTGTAGCGAAGAGGAACGGAGTTACAGCTTCACAGACATTTTACATCAAATTAAAGGTATTACGTTTATTTATAAATGTGAACAGGATCAAGGAATGGATATTATAATTATCCATATTTTAAAATAGTATTAAAATTTACAAATAAAAATTCATTAAACGTTCTGACTGCTAGTTTAGAAGATTTAAAAATATCATCTGAAAGCGAAAGTATGTACCAACTGTAAATCAAGTGAAAATAAGGAAAGAAAATGAACATCAAAATAAAACAGGACGGTGATTGATGACTATAGTTAGAGAACATAAAAGACAATTTTTAAAAAGTCCTAAGTATAAAAGTACACCAATGACTCAATATTGGTTAGGTAATATATCATTCTCGCAGAATAAACATATCTACCAAAAAGAAAAAAAAAACAACAGGTAGCTACCCAATAGACCCGAAGTGCCTGTGGGAGTTTTCTCGCCAGATTAACTGCGGGGCTAACCTAATTGTGTTGGTAATGCCTCGTACGTACTGGGGTCCAAGACAGTGGACGTACGGGAAGAGTTGTCCACTGATCCCATTGGATCAGTCGGACAACTGCCTCCTAAAATGGCGGAGACACGGAGAAGGGAATACTGCGACCCCACAGCAAACTCGTCTCCTTAGCCCGACCTATCTGATGCAAGTTTTCTAGAATCTTCCTGCATCTCTTTAGGTGAAACACCGGATAGGATCCTTCAATGCCCCTTCTATGCTATTAAAGAGGAGTTGCCTTATCAGAATCACGCTCATGTAGCCTTCTGCCACCCCTCCTCCAAATCTTGAAATGTAATTTTAATATAATTTATATCAAACTATCATTTAATGTCTCAACAGTATCTATGACTACTTGAGATGTACCTAAACTTTGCATTTCAAATGTATTCTCTTAGTACAGTAAACCGACGATATTTATGAAACTTAAGAAAAATATTATTTCGATCGATTAACAATATTTTAAGCGATTATTTATTAAAGTATATGAATTTTCTTTATCACACCACAAATTAAAATTAAATCGAGAACTACGCCTTCAGTGTTTGTTAACGTATATCCAAGGGTATACGAGTAACACAATTTATATACTTTTGAGTGTTTTCACGATGAAATAATGAACCATGTGGTGAATAGGTGAATGTTATATTTAGCCAATTTTGGTTTTGAGGATATTTATATCCTCAAGGATGTACCGTCGTTGAAAGCTTAGAATTAATTTCAAGGTTGTTGAACCACGAAACATAAGACCGAATATGTTAATAGATCAAAGGTAAAGGAACAATACTATTAGGTTTAATTCGCTATAATCGCCTTCCGTTTCTATTGTTACAGTGAATTTATTAGTGTACAGGTATTATGATAATTGGTCCCGTAGCAGGACCATATGGGTACGTTTCCTCGAGACATTTGGTGTGTTGCTCTCTTTGTTGGCTGGCGTGGCGTATTGCGAGGGCCACGTCATCGGGGAGTTTGTTAATGAGAGATAATTAGCGAGCTAAGAGCCGTGACCAATGCTCGCTCGCGTCCGGATACCAGCTGACCTAACTCTTGGGAAGCAACGTACGTACCGTGTTTACAGTACTTTACTCAACAACGTACACAATAAATCATTAATTATTGCAATCGATTTGGTTTAAACAATATCGCTGTTCATGTCGAATCTGACATGAACTACTCCGTTCATGATTCTAAAAATGTATATTAACTTACTCTTCCCGAATCCATTATAAAAGTTTTAGAATTTCCACTATACTTCGCGAGGGTGCGAGGTTGATAGGAATTGAAGGAGACGTGCCAGTTAAGGGCTGTATATTTTCCAAGACAATAAACAAGCTAGAACCACAATGACTTTCCATAAGGTGATAGAAGATTGTAATGCACTATAACAAGCTCTTTGACGCACTTTTTTCCTTCTTTATCCGATCCAATACCAAGACGGGATATTTGGGGATAGTTAAAAATGGAAAAAAAGACACTTAAATTGAAATTGTGTACTGGACTACGGACAACCGATGTAGATCTACGTTGGACGTTCACACGATTCTTTACTTAAAAATTGAAATCACTGCATCCGCGGGAAACGTATATCAAAATCAGATCTGCAGAACGTTTTGTCCGATAAAATTAAACGGGTTCAGGCCATCCGTAGACGTCATTTCCTAAATATGTTGTAAACGCACAGCTACTTTCTTAACACCTTCTATTTTATATTTGCTATTGAATAATGCCAAAACATTTGGATTAATAAAATCAAGTTCTATGATTAAGACGTGACATAATTAAGTATTTTATTTACGAAACGTCGCATTCATATTAATTAAATATCAATATACCGACTTATTGACCGCCCTACAGAGGGACATTTAATATTGAATACTTCCTGATGAGGTGGAGCTTAATTTCAGTGTAGCAGTGAGAGTAAAATATCAAAATGAACGTATCCGATCAGATCTTATAGTGTATTGTTTAATTTAAAAATTATTACTGGATTTTGTAAAGTGTTAACTTGAGAACGTACAACCTTATGATTTATAAAAACCTCAAGACGTCAAATGAATTACAAGAAGGAAAAAAATTCTTTTACCTGTGATGGAATAAACAGTTCATTATTTTATAAATACAGATATTGGTAATAAATTGCTTGTCAGCACTTTGCTTGGGAAATGGATTCTAGGACTCGTAGATTGGCATGTGTTGGGTTCTTGTGCCTGCCACGCGTGGTCTAGAACAAATTAATATACTGACCCGATTTTGTCAATTCAGATTTTTCGGTGAGGTCACCCTACGAGAAATAAACTTATTGAGAAGGTGGTGTCTCTTATTTTACAACGAGCACGAGAAAAGTGTTCTGGAAAAGAGTCTGAGTGAAGTGTTTGATGCTACGTCCAGCCGATTTATTCCTGCGAGTTCCTTGCCGCCAAGCCAGCAGACGCCGCGAAACAGTAAATGATTTCGAAGTCAAAAGCACTGTACAGAATGGAGACTTTTGACATACCATCCCCTTCTTGTAGAGGTTACTCAGGTGCTGAGCCAAGATTCGTTAGTTATAATTTTAATCGTGCCTCGAATTAAAAATAACAAATTAAATTGATAGTACTAAATATATAAATATGTAATACTGGCAGACGGTTCCAGTTATTGTAACCAAAGATTTTGTCAAAAAGAGAATTACTAGCAGGGACTGTTGAACCCCGGTGCACAGTGTGTGGTCCGAGTCAGCAGGCTCCATATACTCCAACTACAAACACCAACAGGATAACAGCATCGCATTATTCAAGCTAATCGGCTTAGGTGAGCCCGTGGACGCGAAATAGATACTAATGGTGTCATTTCTCATCAGCATATGAAAGACCGGAGCCACTAACGTTGAAGATATCATCTGCTGACGCGAGCATTACACGGAAAGAACCAGCAATGTAACACGAACGTCACAATTCCTCTCTATTAAAATATTTGTAAGCTTAACTTTATTTGTAACAGCGGTTTTAAAATACTAATGCTCTTAATATTGGCGTCGAGGTGCCGTATTTGATTTTAGCTAATTTACATTTACTTCCGTTTATTTTCACATGATTTTAAAACGAGCCAGTGAATTTGTTTGTTTATTTTTAATTCACGGCATATTTACCTTCCACTAAGTGCATTTTAACAAAATTAGTTAAATTTACCCACTCTTAGGCGCATTTACGACCAATTACCCTCCATTTGGTATAATCGTAGAAATGAAAACAAAATGTTCTTTGTGTTATAATCATTCATTAGATTTATAAAACAATGAAACGCTTTATAAACAAATTAAAACGCAATTATTATTTTATTGCTACATTAAACATGCATACCTACAGAAAATGTCGGACGGAGCTCATAAGAATACGTTTTTCATTGTGTTCATTACATTAAAGTGTCTTTTAAAATCAATTGTTTAAGGATTACAGTAATATACTTAATTTAAAATTGGGACATTAATCAGTGGCTATTTAATTTCATTTGTTATAGAATGTATTTATTAAACTTATTTTCTGTATTTTCCGAAATATTTTTCAAGTTTGAATGTGATAGTTCTCAAAGGTGGTCCTTGTGCTATCCTGGCACGACGACAATGACTGATTTAGACAATTTAAATCAAGTCCCGGCTGCGATCGGCCCATTGACCTCCAATAAATTAAAAGGCATTACTCGTGTCTGCCCCGCTTCCAAACAAAATTGCTGGCCACCAATAAATTTCAATGGAACGCCATTGAGCCAATAGTATGTATGCACCCAGATTAACCGTCTTTAAGGAGCAAAACATTCCTTTTAACTGGAGTATTTTGTAATTCATAATTTATTTCAATTTTATCAATTATATATGCGTACTGTATATATTTACAATAATTTCTAATCATTTATATATTAAGCAGTTATACAAAAAATTACTCTACGGTCATTTTTCAATAGTAATTCTCTCTCTATACATCGTTGTTACATTTTATTTCCGCAGAGTTGCATGTATAATTTAATTATTTACTTCACTGCTGTTCCATTTCCTAAATGAAGGACTAACTGTACCAACCCATAAAATAAATATTAAAGTGCCTACTCGAGTAAGTCAAGGGAAGATTTTTTCAAACCGCGGTCTTCAACGTGAAAGGTTCTAAGAATATAGTTAGTACCATTTACAGGTTACAGAAGAAACTAGATTTTTCTCGTAAACTAATTATTCCAAATATGAACAGCGTATTATTCTAAAGTTAAAACATTGTAGACTCTAGAACTGTATTATTCGGGAGATTTAGTTAGTCGTGTGTCAACACATATTGTAGTGGGGTTAGACAGGAGCTCACTGTAATTCCGACCTTTTTAACGCAAATTGGTAGAGTAGAAACAATTCTGAGATCATTGAAAAAAGAAATATATTGCTGCCAGTTCATGATACGTTGTACGTCAATAAGAGCATACGAAAATGTACCAGATAATAAGTATAAGGTGTGTTGAAAAGACATTCGCTTGATACAATTAATGTTTTTAACAATGACTAGGGTTTCGCCTGGCCGCTTCGAGGGGCAGTTCATTCTGAAACGATAATACTCTCCTTCTCCTTCCTGTGCTGTCCATGTAAACATGCCGTGTAGAATCTCACGAACAATACGTTTCGCAAGTTTTGCAATAAGTTTCATAAATCGAATATCGGATGTTTCTCAATGCTGAGCTATATGGCTCACTAGAAAACCAATAAAAGGGGAGGATACCAATTGTTTTGATTATAATTTAAATAAAACATTAGCCTGCGTTTCAGGACAAATATAATAATTAATAGCTATATGAATAATTATAATATAAATATAATTGTAATTTCATAACAAACTAATCTTGGAGAGGAGGAAAATTTATAATGAAATTGTAATTTTATGAAACTATATTAAATTTATTTTATGACTAATCATTCCACTAATTGTTATATTTCATTATACTTTATAGCCTTCTACAAGTTTACGTTTATCTACGTTTCAATTATTAAATTTATTAAATCCCCCTTTTAGAAAACATTGACCATTAAACGACCAATTTTTAGTTAATGCAGGATCGTGGGACCTTGTGTTGCAGGAACAAAATCAATACAAAATATGTAACGATGTTCAAAGATTGTGTCAATAATTTGTAAGTAGTAGTTAGTGCCTGTTATTAAATTTGAAAATGAACTAGAACATATGTAAGACTATTAATATCTGTACTTAAAGTGAAGTCTTCTTTCACATTTACATGTAGGAGATTTTCTTATATATTATTCTGCGTCTACACCACGAGGACCCACGATCCTGGATTTACTAAAAATTTATCATTTAATGGTCAATGTTTGTGTAAAAATTCAATTCATACAATTTAAACAATGCTGTATAATATTGCTAATCAGGATTTATTTAATTAAAAATAATGGCTTACCTGCGAAGGATAGTTATTGTTGATTTTGGCAGAGGTCATCATCAACACGCAGGACGCCATCAGCAGTCTGTGAAAGACACAAAATTGAATCTATCAATCGTGGGAAATTGTAACAGAATTATCATCAAACAATGTAGGTAATAGCTCGGCATGCACGTCGAATTGATCAAAGCACGGATGTGTATATAGCCCAACGTCATCACACTTAATAGGAGCAATGACCAGTAAATCCAATTAGCATGACATAAGCATACAATACAATGGTCAGACCACCCTGTGTGTGTCCGTTTACGTTGTGGAGGAATAGCATCTGGCAACGGAACTGTCATCCACTAAAATCATCATCCACCTTATTAATAACGACAATTCAGTCCAGCCACCCTTATTAATTTTTTTATAATCATGTTGAATCACTTTTGGTTGTTTTATTCTGATTTTATATACTAAGCTTTTGGTTTATTATTACAGATCAACAAACAGAAACCTTTCATATTATCTTGTTCATTTCATACATCTTTTACTTTATTTGTAAACATAATTACTGGCACTATTAAAATTAATGAGTTATTGTTTTAGTTTTGTACTAGAAAATTATTCAAACATCTTTGTACGTATTCAAAATAGAAGTGTCATTACATATTTAAAATATTTATATTGCCGAAAATCTTGTAACAGGCTATTATTGAAGCATCTATTACGTAAATAAAAAGAGGTTAATAATACAACTAACAAGACGGAATTAATATGTTTAAAAAATTTAATTTAGATTTAAGGTGAATAATTTTTAAATATCAGACATTCACGTTTGTTTAGCTTTTCTTCATTTCTGCTTTAATATTATTTACCATATATTTACTTAACTGTTTACGTGTTTCTTTTATTTAAAAACTGTCTACATCATTCTTCTTCTGATTTCTTTCGTATATATGTGTTTTCGTATATGAATTTTGATCGGATGTAGTGTAATAAATTTTCTACGTGGGTAAATTATTTAATAAACATCTGCATACAGACCCAGAAGTCGTAATGTCTTGTCTGCTGGTCTGCAATCGCGTTCCAGGAGGAGGGTGGCTTATTTGAAATTATTCTCACGAGCCTCATCCAACTATTAATTCATCTACCATACCACTAATCGGCTTAACTCTAGTCCTTTTCTGCTGCTTCTTTGTTTATGATCACCGAACTACACTGTGCAACTACATAACTGTTCTGATATCCTTTTACCGAAGTTCTCTGCTATCTGTAGACCATCTCCATATCTTGGTGAGAACATTTTCCGCACTCTAGATGGTACTGGACAATGAGAATCGAATCCGTGTCCCTCACAACTCTCAATATTGTATATATTGTTAGCGGCAGATTAATGTGGAATATTTAGCGTACGTCCTACAATCTTCGAAACAGAGATATTTTTATACCTTCTGGACACTTCCTTGACCATCGTTAATCCCCTTGAAAAAGGAGCTATTTTATTACGTCCATTCCGGTCGTGAGAACATTAATCGCCAAAAATCATTACCTTTCAATAAAGAAAACAAAATAAATAAAAGATAACCTTCCATTACTTAATTTCGCCTATACAAACTACATTATTTATATGTCTGTGAATTTTTTATTCGTTTAGTTACATACTTGACTGTAAATTTATGTTTCTGACCATCCTATTTTTCGGGTAAAGAGATATTACAATAAATAAATTTAAATCTTAAATGATTTCCGGATTTATACCCTGATAGTCGTTGTATTAACTCAAAATGTTTCATCTAATAGCTCCAATCATCAGGTATCATTAATTAGGTTCAGTGGAAAAATTACTTTCTGTATACTTCATTTTAAAGTTAGGAGTAAAATAAGAAAACGAGTAATTTCTTATAAGCGCTGTTCGCACGACGTATTGTATTTCTTCCTTTTTAAAGTATTTCAAATTTTCAGATTCAGGAAATCAGGAATGTGTTTGAGGTTATTCTAACTTGCTAGTGGAATCCTCACCGATAGTTTTATTGCCGAAACATCACTGCCGACAACATTACTCTCGGTTAACTCGAATAGTTTCAATGTTAATTATTATTTGCAATAAATATGCAGAAAATGTTATTCCTTCAAACGCATAGAAATTAGCTAGAGCTCATTCAAATAATTAGTTTTTAATGTTGGGAACACCGTAACTGTTGTGACGCGGAGTTTTTTTCGAGGTTGAAATGCGTTCTATCTTGTTTTTATTTGACCTTAGAACTTCCGTTGTGAGGTCTTGTGTGTTTTATCGTGGTTGGTATTCAACGTCTGTAATTGGGCAGAGCCTGATTGATATATATATTTATGTAGGAGACAAGTGCAACACTGAATTTCTGGATTTAATTATTCTGAAAAACAGACGCTAATTGATTTAACAATATTATAAATAGTTTAATTACATTTTTAGATTAAATGTTTTCATTTTCATTAGTTTTTGGTCTGCAGTTAACTTTGGGAGAAATTTGATTACGTTTGTTTTACGTGAAGTAGTTCCTAAGTTGAGAACGAAACGTCATGTGAATAATATAAAAGCTTAGTCTCTTGAAATTATTTTTATCTAATTTTATTTAAAATCCTAGTCTATCTACTATTACTTTAAAGACAGGGATGAATTTTTTCGTGTTTCAAACAAAATATTACCGTAACTGGAGACCTATTACGAAAATAAGTTTCTTTAAAAAATAAGAAAAATGTTTAGCTTATACAAAAGATTGCTTTTAATACATTCTAAATGAAATTTTACGTTATAAAAGAGTTTCATTTACAGCTACTTTTTATTATTAAATATTTTTAAATGGTATTACTTTACAAGGTATAGGAGACGTGGGGGTGGAACGGAACACTTATTGTTAAGCATTTTTTTGTAAAATTATGGAAAAAGAGAAATAATTTCATAAAATTATAAAAAATTAGTTTATTCTATTACATACTTAGTCTCATGTCAATATAACTTAAGAAAACGATTTCAGACTTTTGATAAATTTTTAAAAACAAATTGGCCCACCCCAGGACAGGATAGGATGTTTTGTGTTCACAATTAATGCAATAAAATTTAATTTAATTTAAGAAATTTCTTAACACCTTTTGTTTTTTCTTTCTTATACTTATTTTACGTACGGTTGTTTACTTTATCAATTTTTTCCTTTCGCAGAGGGATATTTTTTTGCAAGTTCACAGTCTTTGGTAACGTTTTCCCCTTTTTTCCCGTTCCGTTTTTTTCTTAATGTACTATTTTTGGGTACAGCATCCTGTAACTCATTCTTATAAGTTGAGTGTGTCAATTTCTTCTTTTTTTTGAGGAACATACAACATTTTGCCGTATACATTAGTATCCCGTTCGGCCCCGACTTTCCCTAAATGCGTGTTAGGGCAATGACGTATTATAAAGCCTGTTTTTATGACAAGTGTTTTCAAATTTAGCATTTAATAATAACTTTTTAAAACATAGCTGTGCTATTTTAGTAACAAAAGTTTGATATTAACTTTGGAATAAAATTTGCAATTCATACTTTTATGGTAAAGAGCAATTAAATTTCAATTACATTCGGGTTGACATTGAGTGACAATTTCATTTTTATGGAAAAAAAAACAAATATTTTGACGCGTTTGTTATAATAAAATGATAATTTTATACTCTCGTGGTCGTAAACTCCAAAGTTGATATTAAATTAGGAAATACTGTCACTCTTAATATTCATTATCCGTTGGGGTTCCTGTTACCTCGTGGGTGCCGGGTTTCATTCGTGGGCTCGCTGTTATATTAATGTTTATGGTAGTCTTTTTTACTTTGCGGCGTACAGTTTGCGGATAATTAAAAACGATTTCCCCTTAACGGCCGCCGCTGAATCGACACAATGGCGCTGTCATCGCTAGATTTACATAACGTAATTAAAGGCAGCGTCCGCAGTCAGGAGCAATTATCTTTCACGACATGCGTACGCACACCTCGTGCCTCGTGCCAGGAAAAGTGGACAAAAACTACTGCTTGTAGAAAGTAATGTTACAAAAATATCTAATTCAAAATGGGGACTCTTGCTGTTGAAATAGACATATTGGCTGAATAATATGGTAGCCATGAGAAAGTGGTACAGTAATCTAATTATTTCCGCAATAGACTCACATTTCAAGGAGTGTGGTGTACCTTATTGGAAGTTTGTTTTTATGGTAAAGGCACCGTAGTAATTCGTGGGCATAGCATCCAGCTGCACGAGCGGAACACTCGCTGTCACGCCGTGACGCAGGGCGTCGCATGACGGCGCCTCACAGACGCGTGAAATTACCTACTCCACGTGAGACGTCGCATCTACACTACGTTGTGGGGCGTGGCCAAGCTCCGGAATAACGTCAAAGTAAACACCACAAATACGATTTCTGTCAATTCGTAACTGAATATTTATGCGAAGGAAACCTCCATTTTAATTTAAACGTTACATTTCATTTTCAGAATAGTTAAACGGCCCAGTAGTCTTAAAGCTCAGAAATATTTATTGTATAGTATATTCAAACAGACCAAGAACTCTGAATAGTTTAGATATCTGCAATAGTAGGCAAAATGAACAGAGAACTGATAGGAAATTTTTCATTTCTAAATGGAATAGTTTACTCTGGTAACATGCCAGGGCCCTGTCCAAAGAGTGTGAAGTAATTAAAAAAAGACTAATTATTCATTATAGTGATTAATATAAGAATAGTAATAGGGTTAGTATTAAGAAAATTTTGTGAAGTGAAACGGTAAATGAAGTAATATTTTAATAATTATAAATATAATGTTTTAGTAATTACAGTGTAGTAAAGTGCAAAGGAAAAGGTACAGAGAACAGTAGGACACCTTAACTAGTTTTAAAAATATATAATTTAATTGGGGTAATGGAGCGGAATATTTCTTGTTTATTTTTATCGTATTTTATTTTCCTTTTCCCCCCATTTTCTAAATTAAATTTATAATTTACTTGTGTTGTTATGTATCTTAAACATTGACACAATGTTATGCCCATTGCAATTAAATAAATCAATCAATAATATTTTAGAGCGAAAAATGTAGACAGGAGACATTAGTAGTTACATAAAAATTTTCGATTGGAGGAATTTTTTTTGGAAACTATGTTGAAAAGTATGGAGATACCGACCGTTAATTCTGGTATTACATTCAGTGTCGAATCATAAATGTTTTAATAATAAAAAACATGACAATTATTATAATAATGTAAATAAATTACTTGGAGTCAGAAAAAATTTCTACTCCATTCTAAAAATTATTGAATATACCAAATTTCACCAATTACAAAAATTTACAATAAAAGCCAAATAAATATTTAAGTTGCTGGATCCATATGACCTTTACAGAAAAAATAATTACATGTTAGAAAATCAAATGAACTTTTATGTGCATTAAGATATACATTTGAAAAATAGGATATATAATTAGGGAGCGATAAATAAGTGATAGAATTGATATATAAATATAATGAATATAGATAACACTAATACATAAATGCTTGAGGAATGAGATAGATAGGAAGCGCAAAGCAGCCAAAGACGCTTGGCTCCAAGCGGTTGAAGATTTCATGTGAAAGGGAAAATAGACGCAGCATTGTAAGAAAATCAAAGAAACATTCGGAGAGAGGAAAAATATTAGCAAGAACATCAGGAGATCGGATGGGAAGCCAATTCTGGATAAACATGAAAAGGCAGAAAGATGGAAGGAGCGGTAGCTAGATCAGTCAATAATAGAAGAAGAAAAGGAGGTGGGGGACAAAATTTTAAGATCATAGTCTGATAGGTCGCTGACAGATCTGAGCAATTGTAAAGCGCCAGGAATTGATAACATTCCAGTGGAGTTGATAAGATTATCGGGCGGAAAAGCAGTGTCATGGCTGTTCAGAATAGTTGGCGAAATCTACGACAATAATTTATTCTTATTATAATACAAGTTTTCTTATTTATTTCTTGGGTACCAAATGGTATGAATTGGCACAGACCGAAACATCATAATTCACACAAAGAAGAAAGTTAATAAAATATAAAAAATAATTTATTCATATCCTAATATAGATTGGATAGTTAATTTATAAATGAGATAAAGAGTGAAAGATATGATCAAAGATAATGAGAAAGTATTAATTAAGTAGAAAATTAAGTACATATAGAAATCGTTAAACTTATAAATGAGAAAGTTTAGTTATTTATTAGTCAACTTAGAAAAATCGCCAAAAGAGAAGATAATTTATAGTAGACAGTAAATGCAATTCTTAGTTGGAAGAAACAGATTAATTTTTAGTGGAAATTGTTATCACTGAACATTCGCTTGGTTGCTACCAATGTTTCTATCGGTAGAAGGTGTGGATTGTTTCGTGACGGATGGTGAGCGCGTGTGGGGACACGCAGCCACGTGTGAGTGTGAATGGCTTGTGAGCATCTCGAATGAGGCAATTGTCAAGGAATACAATGCCAGCTTGCTCGCGGCTCTGCATTCCAATCTGGAGTCACAGGCAGCCGCTTCCTCTGCGCACAGCAGGTCACATTGACTCGTCACTACAGTCAATAGCTAACATTGCATACTTCAGAAACATATTAAGTCCTACATGTTTGGATTTCAAATAATTTCTACGCTGTTTACCACTGGCTCAGATGACCAAATTACAGGAAAGTCTGACTAAAAACCTTAAAAACTATAACGTCTTGTAGTTGATGTTGCATCCGACTGTATAAAGTGTGCTTTAAATTTTAATTAAAACCTTAAACGTATATAGATTTATTGAAGAGCCAGTATTCAAAGACTGTATGGCGATGGTTGTACTAAAGACTTGAAGCGTCATAAGTAACACAACAACTACAAAGAGATGGCTTTAATCCCACGTAATACTGCCCTAACACACGGAGAAGAGAATAAATAATGCCTGATGGCGTCAAGGTATGACTGGATTTTGTGAACGATCAAAGAAGATGAAACGAAGATACGGGAATGACATATTTAAAAAAATTGATATTCATTCTTTCAAGCCCCTTCTCACTCGTCCATTATCGGAGTCAATAATTAAAATTCAGGACTATGTTATTTAAAGTCTGATAAAAATAATTAGTGAGAAAGTAAGTAGAATGTGCCCTCAGTGATTTAATAACACGTTGTTTACCTATATAAATAAATAAAATGTGTTTGTCTCACTGTCTGACCGCATGTTTGTCTCGAACAGGTTCCGAAACGGCTCAACGGATTTCAATGAAAATTTCAGAGATTGAAACAGGAATTCTAACTTAAATTGTCGTGTATGTTTCATTTAGTTATCTTGCAGAGTTCAGAAGATGTTGATGTAAATATTTATAAATCCATTGAAATGCCGCGCGATGGGTGGCGTGAAGACCAACTGCGAATAAAAAGTTCTATTAGGCGTTCCTATACCATTCATCCCACTTACGTAATTCTGAATGCATGAGAGAGAGAGAGATGGCCAGAATTCTCACTCCATCTATTGTTGCAAACGTATGAAGGCGGGACCTGTTCAAAACAAACTGCATTCTGCCGTGAAGAGATCATAAATAAATGATACAATACTTTCATTTATAGGGAAAAATAAAAAGAGCTATTTTCACGCCAACGTCGTATTTTATGTAATATCAGAATATAATTTTAATTAATGTAATGCATTGTGCTATTTATAAATACAGAGTTACAGTTAAATAGTCTCGTTGGATGAAGATGAAGAGAAATCAGATAGGAATAACTTTTTTGTCCAGTAAACCTGTGAGTGTAGAGAAAATTGAAAAGGATACAAAAAAGTCAAGATCAGGACCGTAATTGTACTGACAGGAACAACTGGTGCGTAACTGGGGGAAACGAAGTAAATGAAAAAATTGAATTAACGAGATGGCACGATTTTGTCATGTAGAAAAATAGTTCCAAGTAGTAAATAAGAGGGAATAATCGTAAGGTTTCGTCTTAGAAAATGAGAAGTGTCTGTGCGCGATTGACGGCCGGTGAGACTGAATTACTGTCGTCGCCGTTTAAGGACAACGTATTTAAATGAGATCTACCTCTAACAGATCTCTATTATAGATACTCACATCCCTCGATTCCTCGTAATATTGGTTTATTTCAATTAAAGCTGTAACTGTACGAGAGACAGTGAGTGATTGATCCACGACGACCTGCCAACTTAATTGCATTAGAACACGTTTCGAACCGGCACGTAATGAGAAGATAAGATAAAATCGGACATCAAATACACGTCCAATTATTATCGTCTGGTGGCAAATTAGATTCGTAATTAAATTTGTTGTCTTCTTGCATATTTGTGACACGAGTGTGTCCGAAATGAGTTGTATTAACAGAGGAGGTCGTTAATAACAGATGCTGCGATGATAATACTAAAAGAGGGTATACATATTTGACCCGCTGACGGCTTTACGAAGTTTAAATTAGAAGATGTTAATGCAACACTCTCCGTGAATTCTAATTGATGTAGATTATAAGCGCCGCTTTGTCGAGTTGCGAGATGTAATTTGATATGGAAATATATCAGATAAATTTTGTTTTGCAAAATTAATACCACGCTATTTTTATCTTCGACTGCATCAGAAATATTACAGACATAAAATTACTCAGGAGAGCTGAATGAGAAATAAACTGTTTCAGGCGTTACTGTTGCTTGAAATATGTTTTGTTGTAGACGAAAATTATCTGATTCTTTGTTTGATTAGCATATTTAAATCTTGGGTATCTTCATATTGCTCCGAAAATTCACTAAACCTCAATTTACATAGAGTATATATACAATTAATTAATATGGACAGGAAACAGATAAAAAGTTGGTGGCCTACCTGAGGTTCACAGATGTCAGGCACCATGTAGGGTTTGCAGTTCTTAAATTTTCAGAGGCACCGCCCCCTTTATCAGAAGGTTAGGAAGACATTTCCAGTGACGGCCAGCCGTCGAACCTCAGGTAGGCCACCAACTTTCTCTCTCTCTTTCCTGTCCTAATTAACTGTTTTGATTAACCTGACAATGTCATTTTCTGGTAGTACGCTTCTCCTACTTGAAGAAGAAATAAGGACTTAGAATGTTATATGAGAAAAATATGCCACATATTGTTTGTTAACAAGAGGCAAACCAATATTACCATTGTAACCAGTTAAGCGTTAAATTCATATGTTAGATTTTCGTTTTTCTTATACTGTTCCAAATCTGTTCACCGTCAACTGACAGTCTGTTTATACTAAAAAGCAAATCCAATAGATAAAAGTTTAGCTTAATTTCATAATGTACAGAAGACTAACAAAGACGGCGTAATTATGGGAAACAGCTTCTGCGAAAATTTGTTTGGTAAATAAAATCGAATTCTAGATATCATTTATCACATCTACCATTGCATGTTTGTTTCTGTGGTTGGAGTTGTTTGGTTTCGTAATACAGAGTGTCGCGTGAAGCGCCGTTCATAACGTATGTTTATTTTTCTGAATATGCGTACACACACGCACGAGCCAGAGGAAGGTTCTGCGTGAGAGATGTGTTTATATTTGCTCTTGGTTAGAGCAATATAATCCTTGGGCAACATGGTAGTGTTGCTCTCTTGCTAACAGGAAAAGTACAAAAGTCAAGAAGCACTACTTCATTCGCTATTCCTAGTTTTTTTCTATTTATTGCATATTTTGTTTAGTGATTTCTCTACTGTTCACTATTCCTTGTTCATAAATGCATTAAACATATTTTAATAATAAGTAGATAACGAATTTTATTTGTCTTTTACTTTCATGTGTGGAGCGTCGTCCCATGATGTACAGCGACGCAATAAAAGAAAAAGATAATATTGTGAAAATAATTATAGAATAAATTAAATTATTGGGGATATTTAGCTAGTCATGTGTCAACATGATACGCAGTGGACAACTCCGCCCATATTGTAGTGGGCTAGACAGGAGCTCACTTTTACTTAATTTTGTTAACGCAACTTGGTAGTGTAAAAGCAATTCTGAAATCATTGGGGCTAGGAAATATATTGTTGTCAGTTCAGGATATGTTGTACGTCAAAAAATGCATCTGTAAAATGTAATAAATAGTAAGTAAATGGTGTGTTAAAAACGTTGTCGCAGTTTCCATATCCCGTTCGTATGAATACAATGAATTTTTATAACAATGACAGTAGTGTTTCCCCAGGCCGCTTGGAGGGGAAGTTCCTCCTTAAAACACAATACTCCCCTTCTACTTTCCATACTGCGCATCTTAACATGCCATGAAGAATCTCATGAAATATACATAACATGTTTGATTATTATTTACTCGAAGAGATGAGTTTATGAATTAAGATGTGAACTTATCCATTATGATTTATTACATTGTGACTTAGTCCCAAGTTTTACAGTATGAAAGTTAGTAATTTTGCTTCGATCTTCATTATAACGCCTACAGATACAGGTGTGAATTTTAACAAAAGATTTTAAAACATCAGGTTCCATTTCTCGCTACACATCGTATACTTCAAGAAGCGCATGAAATATTATAAGAATATGATCAATTTCATGAAGGGAAAGATGAGGTTTCTCGCATTTGAATAGTAAATCTTTGTGTAACGTTGCAACATCGTGCAGGTTACAGGTCAACAATGCCTATAGAGAGATAATTTAACAGCTTTCTCACGAACGCCCACTTCCCAACAGTAGGTAATGCAGGAAAGAAACCTTCTGAAACGAATAGAGAGCCTCTTTATTCGACAGGAGGGATGTCAGTAATTGCAAAGAAGGTCCAACGTAATTTGAAAGAATTCCTAATGCATGTTTTGTTGGGAACGGATTGGCCACGTCCATTGAAAAGCCTAATGCCTCGTTAGCGATGCCTGCCAGGTTGGCTAACTGTACGAGTAATTGGCCACAATATCGGTATCCACCGTGCAGGGCTGCCAACTGTCTCCACATTTGCCAACGAGTCCCTCTCTAATTCGCCGGTGACACAATCACTCTGGGGAAATTAGCCAGTCACTCGGCGTAATCGTTATTTCTGGAAGAATTCTGGCTGCATGTGGTAATTGGCAACAGCGTCAGTTAACCCCCGCGGTAACGAGACGAGAAAAATCCTCCAATTACGTACGCTCAACTGGGTGGAGGGGAAATAATTCCAGTAATCATTGCCCGTGTTCTTCGTTCCTTTCAATTTAATTCTCCTAATTGTTTCCTGGAACTACCTGAAATGTTTGAAAGGTTTTATTTTGGAGTACTGACAAAAAATTCTCACGGGCGATTATTTTAGACTCAAATCTAATATTTGGCTATGGATGAGGTAAGAACAGACTTTTAACATTGTTTAATTTTATGCTCAATAGTCTGTTGCGTACGGAAATTCGATGTAGAAAGATTCGTCCCCATCACCATTACACGAGTTAAAACTTACCTTAGTCTAAGTTATTTTCTCTCCTCTAAATAACTGTCATACTTTCATATGTTTACGTCGGAAGTAATGTTTCTCCATTACGCCGTGTAATGAGCAAACATTGTAGTTATTGGAGAACTTACTTCGAGTGTTATTTTATGACAGTACCGTATTAGTTATATATTTATTTCTTGTGTATAATGTATAAACAAGTCAAACAGTAGTAATTGGAGCTCATGTACACGAAAAGAAAGCAGCAATCAAAAACGGATACAGGCAGGGTTGCAGTCAGTTCACCCATTCTATTTATTGTGTGCATTGAACAAGCAATGAAGGACATTAAGGAGAAAATTGGAAAGAGCGTCATAGGTCAAAGAGAAAAAAATCGATGATGATATAGTGATATTATCAGGGACAGCAGGAGGGAAAAGGTTCATAATGACAAAAACCGTGTAAAATATGAGAATTAAAAGTAACTAAACGGAATGTAGCCAAATGACGCGTTGTGATCCAAAGAAAATCAGATTAGGGAATGACACTTTGAAATAGATGAATATTGCGAATTTGGTAGTAGAATAACCACTGACGGAGGTACAAAAGAGTCGGATGACACAAGCAAGGAAAGCTTTCGCAAAAATGAAAGATTTTCTATTATGTATAAGTTTTAAGGCCAAAATATATGTACTCTTTTAAATTTAAACAAATTTTTTTAAAGTTTTCATTTACTCAGTAGTTGTAAACTGGTGTATACGTTACTTTCTTGTGAAAGAAAGAATTAGTGGAGTGATGCTATTCTAATTCATTTATTAATTTATGTAATTAAAACGTTGACTTACGGAAAAGAAGAATAATGAGTTCGTAACTGTTGCAAAAGGTCAAAGCACTGCAGAACAATAATTTAGATTTGAACTTAATAAATTAAATCGTAGAAAGTCACTTTTTTTACGTTTATACGCAGTGCCACAGGGGAGTCACAGAATAATTAACGGTGCACTTTAATGAGTGGGAATTTTCCAGATTATTTTAAGATAAGTATACATCATTAAGCTGCAGAGTAATATAGGGCGATGCTGATTTCCCATATCTCGTAAGGCGATTCCCCCGTCGAGAACTGGACACCGATTTCGAACGGAGAGCGATCGTTCATCTGCCAACAATTGATGGGGCGTATTAAATTAATAAGCCATACCGTCGTCGCGGCTGTAATTGAGAGACGGGCACAACCACTCTCGCCGCAATGGATCATCTCACAGCTCAGCTCATTGATGAAGTGACTGCCTTGTGACCGACAAAAGGAAGCTTACAGTCCTTTATCCGCGCAAAATACTTCCATACGTCACGAGCAGCTGGACAGGGAATTACTCTGGTTTGGATCCTTTCACTTTCTCTTTCATCTCATAAGCAGCTTTGTGACGTCATATTTGAAACTAATGCTTCCGTCACGCTGTTTTCTAAGGGAAAATCTATACCTGGCTAAAGAGTTAATCTATTCCCTTCCTTACGTATATAAAGTTGTCATTTCCTTTTGTTTGAGAGTGACGGTAATCCACTTGGCAGCGAGCGTCCCTTTAGTAACACTGTAAGGCAATTGATAGGGAATATTCAGATACAATTTCAGATTACAAATTCAAGTCTCGCTTACAGGAGAATGAGCTTTAAAACTTTTTTTTCTCCAAAATTTAAAGTTATTAAATAAAACTGAGTTAATGTGAAGAGCAATCTGACAGTATTTTGAAGCTATTGTAACGAAAATTTGGCACTCGGAGCGTAGGGTTTTCGTGAGAGTTACGTATGAGAAGTTGTAGAGTATTATTATAAAAGGGGAATAATAACAAAAGCAGACCAACAGTTTCATTTTTCGTATACATATAATGTCGGAATTAAATAAAATTTTTAACACAAATCTGTCATATGTACAATAAGGAATGTAAAACTTGAAGCCGTGGAATTATATTTTTGTTAAAAATTGTATTGAAATATACGCACGATAATTCCTGAATCCATAAAACATTTTAAAAATTAGTATAGCGAATGGCTAAACAAAAGGTAAAAAATCCTACAGAAAGACAAATTTAAATATTCTTTCGAACGTTGTGACGGTAAGCTACTTTGAGGAGCCGCCGATCGCAGTTGCTGAAATTGTGCAAAAGTGGCTTATGAAACAGCTTAAAAGTGAGTGTATTTCAACAGGATGGCGTTCTTTCACATTTCCACAAACGTGTACGTAATCACGTTGCTAGGTAGGCTGTGTTAAAGTCACTGACCTGACGCTGCTCCAGTGCCCACCATTGTCACTGAGCATGACGTCTTGCGAATTTTTCTCATGGGGTAGGGTTTACGTATCATCTATACTACAAATGGCTTGCGTCATCGTATAGCAACACCGGTTCTAAGTCACTTCTGATACGCTGGATCGGATATGGACAGAATTGGACTACGGAATAGAATTGTTCCACGAGAGTAAAGGATAGACCCAAATAACATTTATATACATAGCTCCAAACGGTTTGAGACTTCGGCTTTCAGATGCAGTATCATTTGTTATGTTCATCTTACGTTTTTTTTAAAAAAAATATTACACGAGTCCATTTACATAATTTAAAACAACTACGCTCGGTGGCGCCACTGTAGTCGGTTTTCCAAAGTAACTTACCCGGACTACAGTAGAAAGAAAAAACTGAGAGTTTTTCTTTCAAATGCTGTTCTTTGTTTCGTTGTGATTAAGTATTTAATTATAAAGATTTTTTGAAATGTTTAATAGACTTCTTAATAACCTTTCATGAAACTGGACTAACACAAAATTTGACATAAATCGAAATAAAGACCATAGATATCAATTGATAATTCTCCCGGTAATATTTACTGAAGTTATTATTCGTAGTCAATAAAAAGAAAGTAGTTATACTTCTTTATTGGTGTTTCTGTACCACCAAGTGACCCTACATCCCCAATTAAGTTTTGTCTATATTGTGCCTACCGCCTGCAATTTTTTATTACTATTTTGGAGTATAATTTTGCAGACTTACAAAACTTATCATCGCAAAAGGCATCCACAGATATTTTATTATTTTAAAATGAGTAATCATCGTTTCAATAAAACATCAAGCAACGGTTATAATGCAGTTTCAAATTTTATTTAATGTTGTTAGATTCCTATAAAGACTTCGAGTTGGGAAGTATAGAAAATAATTTTTGGCAATGGCAAAAAGGTTGACGTTCTGCTGGCGGATCGTTGGTGATGCTGCAGGCGTGAGAATGGTCTCTTCGCAAGCTCGCAGATGGCAGATAGGAGCAGTGGGGGGGGGGTGAGGGGGGTTGTCTGTTATCGTGAGCCCCCCCGCCGGGGCATTGAGCTTGTTAGCGGGGCCCGCTCAACCGCGCCCACCGAGCATAAATCAACAGTTGTGTCCTCGTCGCCACGTGCGCCTCGCTCAACCATTGACAGATCAGCAACGTCCTATCAAGCATTCAGCCACCGACATTCTCAGAGATTAATGTTCCCGCGGACAGTAATTATTATGGTAAAAGAACTCTGCTTGCTTACAGTCGTCGTCATCCGGGAAAATAATCGGAGGAAATAGGGAATGACAGACATTGTTCAACCTTAGAACTGATGAGGATCACTGTGTGCAATGCAATATCCCTATTTAGCCGGGGTCAGATAACGATGTGGAAGGCGAAGTCGGCTAGGACAATCAGAATCACCGCCCTTGGGGCCTTTGGCCCATATTAAAAAAATAAAAATAGCAGTAGTAATCTTCTACACAACGTAAATAGATCGGTCTTATGTCTGACTGTGATAAGTGATACTGATCACATATAAATATAAGATACGTGATAGTTGAAGCACTTTCTACTACTAGCATTGATATATGATTTTGATAATTAATATAATTATTTATGCATAAAAACACTGAGAGATGAAGTAATTGTTAAGTGTACCAAAATAATACTAAATTATAATTTTTTTAAAAAAAGTGCTACAAATGAAGAAACTTTTAATATAATTCGGCGAGGCCCAATCCACCTATACAAATTAATTGCAGGTTGGGAACTTATCTGGCAAATTAAATGCCTCACAGACTTAAAATTTCTGTTTATGAATGAAACTAATCTGTCTCGTGTCAGACGTGCAAGTGTATGGCTGCTGTACACCTAAAGGGCTATTGAGATCCTTTACTGCGACAAGATGCAAAGTTTTTAACATTTGTATCGATTCAGAATTCTAATGGTCAGAGGCTTCCTTTCTCCGACAATGATAAAGAAAAAATAGATATCAAAATTAAGACTAATTGCAAATTATTATAAATCATTTATTATAGCAATATAAGAATAGTTAATACCGGACGACGCGGTTGGCTTCCCAAAATTTAAACTCAAAAAACCTTTACCGTTGAATCTCACTTGGATAACTAAATGAAGATCGTTGTTCTAGAACGTATTTGGGAAGTATGCATTTATATAATCTACAAATGTTCAGTTTACCGGGATGAAGAAACATGAAAGTTACAATGAATTAGCAATAATTGAAATTACAGTAAATAAATATCACTAATTAAAATAATTAAACAATAAATAAGCTTGTCAACTGTTTTCAAACGGATTATAATGAGAAATATTAATTTAAGATCAATTTAGAAACAGGACGCTTATACAGACAAAAATAATACATTACTGGCTTGGAAATAAAAACAACAAAATTATACATATTCGTATTAATTACAAAATATATAATGAAAACTAGGAAGAAAACTGGATAATGTATTAGATCTCTCTTCTGTAAGTCGGAACATTACACAAAATATTAGGAGACATTAACGCCCGTGTAGAACAGTAACTCATATTGTCCATCAAATCGCGGCGACACGTGGATTGAAAATAATTCAGGAAGCGAAGAACAGACGGCATAATAAATGTAATTCCATGGTTATTTTTTAGAAAAAATAATGATGCACGCCTATGAACTGCTAAGTTATCAAGACGCCATGTAAACAAAAATATTTAGACACAATTATACATTTTCAAAGCAATGAAATATTTTAATTACTGACTTTAAATTAATTTCCTAAATGCTAATGAAATCTAAGAACGTAATTAGCTTCATTAAAGTATTGCATGAATTCTTTCAAAGGCCAAGTCATAAATGCAAACTAAGACGTAGTATAATATAAAATACCTTGATTAGTTGTAAAGTTTTCGTAAATTAGCCAATAATTCAAAGGCAGCTGTTTAAAATCGCATTTTGTTTACAAAATGACATTTCTGTACGACCATTCAGTCAATATACTGATTTTAGAAACACATATAACTTTAAGTTTAACACGAATAATCATCATGATTCTGCTTTCGAACTTATTTTCGATAGTAGCAGGTATTATTTTAAAACAATTTGATTTCCTGGAGTTGTAAGAAGGGGTAAACTCATTCCTCTTTCCGAGTTCATTTTACTACGGCGCCACCAACTCGGCTTGTACAATTCATTTAATTAGCATTACGCAACCAATTCGTCAGCCAAAATTAATTTTGAGTGGCAGGTGTTGTAAATTGAATACGGTTGCCGTTGTGAAGCGAAGAAAGCACACTGATTAACAACACACGCACAGCGGAATCTTCTCATTCGCGTTGCATTCTTTCATTCCCTCTTGCAGATAATTTGTCGCTACCGGTATTCCTTCGCGGGAATCGACAAGGATGACGCGAATTGACGCCGTGTATTCCTAATTGACGGGGCAGTGTAAACAACATTTCGCTGAAGGGCTTCTCAGGTGATGTAACTCAGCTGCCAATCACCTGACACTTCCTTGAATTACGACTCTCATTAATATACACGGCCACGAAAATTGATGTTTAATTCAATGTAAATGTTGGTTCACGCTTTCAAGTACAGCATACAACATGTTTACCACGAGGCAAATAACACGAAAAGAATAATGAAATACTTAAATATTATTCACAGACGTGAGAAATACAGGAAAAATTTATTGAGTTCGCAAGATAAGAACTGAAGCATCGCAAGAGGTTTCATAGAATAAACTGATCATTTGACAGATTTAGAATATAGATAACATTCTTTAGAATGTTTAATTGTTGTATATAACAAATGCCATTTCTTTCTATTATTGAAAAAATAATTAGAAGACTTCAGCACACAAAGGAGCGGCGTCACTGAAGAGTTAATAAAATAAAAATTTTCCTCTTGCGCGGATACCAGACGATTAAAAAATACTGAAGTGTACTTGTACGATTTTATGATATATTGTCAAAATGTATGCGAAAATTTTTGTCGGAATGTCATAAAGAGAAAGAAATTGAGGGAAAACTACCCTGGATTCAATAATAATCAATGCTAGAAAAATTATGAAACTGTTTATCGTATCTTAAACCACAAATGAAAATAAAGAAGAAAATGTAGTTATTATTAATAGCGCACAAGTGGCGGAGTGATCAAGAATTTTGAAGGTCAACAGTTTTCGCATATGTTGATCTCAAATAATTCGTTGGGAAAATAATTCTTTTTCATAAAACGTGTGTTATTTCATCACAAACAATAATCATTTTACTGATAATGCATAAAAATAATTAAATATTTCACCAAAATTTACTTTAATTTGTGCACCACGTCTAAACAATTTCCCATTTATGTAATGGGACCTCAAATAGAACGATTTAATTGTACTATTTCAATGAGTCTTAAAATTTAGCCACATCAAATTTAAATGTCAATCATAATCGTAATTTTTAAATCGACTTATCGAATCTTGTAGAACGAGATTCGATAAGTCTACGTCCAAACTTAAACTAAAATTCTTTTTTTATTTTTTCATTCTAATACTTTGGAGTAGTGTTTTCATATTTCCTAGAATTCATACCATTATTGTTCTTAAAAATGTAGATGGATTCTAAAATCTTTCTTTTAATTGTATTTCTTTCTCTATGTATAATTTCTGCATTAATCTATTTTATGTTTAAGGTTTAAATGATGTAGCTACAATGCCGAATTGTATCGGTCCTACTTGTCTCTGTACAACGGATGACCGCAACAGTATCACAACCTGCACTAACATTTTTCGCCGTAAAACCCTAATAAATACCACCCTGTATCTAGATAAACCTTTAATATAGAATTATATAAGAATAATAATCAAAAGTTAACATTTTAATAATGAACTTAAAAGCTAATTCCTACTGAATATACTTTTACGACAATTAACAATACTAATTATTCACAAATAAACATAATATTATTCAAATGATAAAAATTAAATTTAAGTTGTGGGAGCAATGAGATTTCTTGCACCACGGTTATCTTTAATGTTAAAAGTAACAATTTTTTGTTTCTTATTCCTAAAAATGTAGCTACTGGACGTACCAGATTGAGGGAAATTCTTTAGTTTGCTGATTTTACATATTAATAAAAATCTCATGAAACTATTTACTAGAGGTAATAGAGCTCGAACAGAATTAACCTCAGTCTAGTGTACTTCTATACGGAAAATAGAAATATTAATAATTTATCGAATATTCAAAACTAGATATACCGTAGTAGATATTAGTAGTCTGTAGACTGAAATAATAATTTTTTGTTGGTGGTATTGATGTAATTGACACAAGAAATGATTGGAATGTTTTAGCACTTCGTTTTCCGAGAGTTGTATCCCATCCATCTCTTGTCTACGCTGGTGCTAGAGCTACAGTATCCTGCAGAGTTGCGAATCACGCTACATGTGTCTACGCCGCCGCCGTATTAACATATTACGATGGTATCGCCGTTCCGTGTAGCGCAGTAGTTGCATGTAATTGTTAACACGGCGGGGGTTCCCCTGGCCAATCGCTTCCCACGGCCTCAATTAATTTGCCATTGTCAGGAGGCCGTTTATTGTGAGCTACGCGCCGTTGTGCTTGTTTGTTGTTCGAACAGCAGCTAAATCAAAATACCCAAGGTCCTTCGTCTGCAAAGTCGAATAAGGTCGTCGGGTCAGACAATGAGCCTCTGAAAACAATCGCCATGGTCCACGGACACGCATGTATC
Organism: Eucriotettix oculatus; assembly: GCA_034510155.1. NCBI lineage: Eukaryota > Metazoa > Arthropoda > Insecta > Orthoptera > Tetrigidae > Eucriotettix > Eucriotettix oculatus. The sequence continues at coordinate 40,660,995 of CM067381.1, forward strand.
ACGCCACTACACACTCCTTGGACCACCTAAGGGATGGACTGTTGGCAATGGGAATTATTTACGACTTATAAATCACTTCTAATGTGATGCTTAGACCTTCAGACTTCAACGAAAGTAAAAATATAGTACGCCTGAACACTGTGTTAAGATACAAGTGAAAGGTAATAATGCATTCTTGTATTTTGAATCGAAATACTTAGACAAAAACGAGCATATACGGAAAGAGTCGTCACGATACACGAAAGCGTTACACAACCAGAAGACAATTGTGAAAAGGTTTGAGAACTGCAACGGTTCAGACATTATCTCTCTCGGAGGAACTTCAACGAAAACCATCAACGTTATCACTAAAATGTTGAAAACATGATTCCAGCTGGAATGGCGTAAGTCTCGAGTGTTTTTGTAATTATCTCACTCATTCTGCACACGTTAAATCAATGAAAATGCAATTATAACTTGAATTATAATTAATTGATGTCTACTGTAGAGAAATTTCAAAGACGTATCCCATAATTAATTATAATTTAAGCAATTGGTTCCTTTTTCGACCGTGTTCTCTTTAGTTTGCATCATCATTGCAAACAATACTTTCTATATTTCGCATATGCGAGTCTATTGGGCTTGAAGATGTCACTCAGTTATAAAAATCATTGCTTAGTCTGAGTAATATACTGCACGAGAACAAGTGCGCTGCGTTGATCGTATCTCACAGGCTCTCATAAACGGATCATTCGGCTCAACTTGTTCTTAGAATATGATGTGACGTTTAACATTTTGGCGAGTGAAAGAACGACCATGGCATTTATGACACGAAATTCCTCAGATATTGAGATTCGTAACTATCACTGACGCCCTTCGAGGCGACCGTATTTTTTAGGACTATATTTCCTGTAAAAAGGAAATTAATTCTAATATTTTAAAGTTTCACACACACACATGCATTATATATATACTCGTACATGAGCGGAAATTTGATAATAATTTGGTTGTCAGATCGACTCAATGATTTTCATTTAATTGTTATGGGAATTAATTGCGTCTTTTTATCGTAGACAACGAAGAAGAGCAATTATTTATTATAAAATTTATTATCTATGTAACATGTAACGTTTAGAAAAGGTTTTATATTTGATTATGAATTATTAGCAGGGTAATTAAATTAAAGAATATAAATTTTTATAACATTTATCAAAAGAAAATAACATTAATTAAAAAAATAATTATGCAATTTGGAAAATGAATTCATAATTATATTTGAATAAGCAAACTGATTCCTGTTCTCCGGGAATGATGGGCTCAAATACCTGGTCCTGAACACTACTTGATAGCATTGATGGTTTTATGCTTCATTTGTACTTAACCAACGACATAACTAGATCTGGCTCCATGAAATTATAAAAACATAAAAATAAAGATTAATAAAAGGGGGAATATTTTAATTACAGACTATTTGGGGATAACCCTAAGGTTTTTTCAAAATGTTCAACTGCATTCGTTGTGTAACTAACAACAGAAAAATTAAAATATTTTGTGGATTACATTATTTTAATATTAAATATAATTATTAAAATTACATGAAAAAATATATAACTAGTTGAAACATTGTGGTTAACTTTTGAGTAGTACTGACGAAAATAACACTACTTATGAGGAATACAATCTCCTTAATGAGAAATAAATTTAACTTATGAATATTGTTAACATCGTGAAAGGCCAAACGTGAAATTATTATAATAATCTACAGCTCAAGACAAAGTATATAATAGTATAATTTAATTATCGGGACTTTGATTCTCTAATATGTGTCACAACCCAAATTATTAGTCTTTTGTTTCTCACTAATTAATTTTGACGCTGTGATGCAATAAATATCCAATTATCTTTTACCCAAGTTCGTGGCAAGGCTATTTCTATAGAATTCCGAATATGACAAATTTGATAAAGGACGCTTACATTCTTTTCCTCTAAAGTTCATTCATCTTGCCGCTCTCAACCCCTCTATAACGTCACGACAACTCACGTGTCAAGTATTTGTAGACGAATCGAAGAAAAGAAGATTTATTAACCGACATATCAATGAGGCATTCCTTAAAGTCAAATCCGAGACGGATTTACGAAACGCGGAAAAATATGTGATCTTTAAAAGATGCCCATAAATCATACGACTTTCAAGTAAGACGAAATTTATTACGTCACCATGAAAAATAAAATTGATTTGACATATATTGATCGACATATTTCTGATGATTATAGTAATAATAGACTATTTTGCTTGGATGATTACTAGGAAGTGAATTATTAATAACATACAATAAATGGACAAAAGTTGGAAATAAAAGAATTTTAATGAAAAATAAAAGACTCTTCTTCCCCAAATTACTTACCTTTTAATTGTAAGTAATAATTAAGGTTATAATTGTAAGTAGTAATTAAGGTTATAATTGTACGTAACCATATAATACAAAGTTTGATTATTTATTTATTTTAATTCATCTACGTACATGTACTTTTATTATTTTTGTAGAAATAACTGAAGACGTCCCGAAAGTTGGGGACGAAACGTAAATTATTTTGAATTAATATTCTTTTATTTTTGACTTTTGGCTATTTATTTTTTTACATTTAAAATCTTAAGTAATCATATCACACAAATTAATTTTTGGCGTGATTTCAACTGTGTATATAAACCCCGCGTATGTCCATGATCTTCTGGAATTCCTCGTGGAAGCAGATTTGATTACATTTTTGTCATTATAAATGTTATTAGTTAAAATTATGTAAGTTGTCGCTAATGACCTAGATGAAAAAACTGTACATATATAATTATATTACATTTTTGTAGAAAGCATTGATGTGGTTCCTAAAGTTTGAGACGAAACGTCTTTTATTTTTAATTAAAATTCTGATTTTTAGCCATTTATCGAACTTAACAATAAAAAATTAAAATCAGTGTATGTATTGTAATGAGTTACTAACCACTTTTTTGATATTATAGAAGCTAATTTTTGGGAGGTTGTCTCAACAATAGCATTCGTTACCTAAATTTAATAATTTCAATCATTATTATGATGATGACACGTATTAAAAGTGTAGTTCCATATGCACATAGTAAATAATGTTGTGAAAAAAAATATAAATTAGAACTGTGAAATTTAAGTTTTGTTGATGCTTGAAATTTTTAGGAATTGCGACTCATATTAACTCTTTGCATGAGAGCTAGGTATTGTTGATAATTCTCCATGAATTTAATAATTTATAAATTTAACTATATTTTATTTAGAAATTTTAATTTTTTCGTTTTATTCTAATTTTTATGCACTATTAATTTTCATGATGTATTGAATGAGAAAGACAAACGTCTTAAAAGCAAGAAATTATGAATGGGTGCCGTTTAATGATAGCTTTCTAGGAATGGATTGATTTCCGTGGAGGAATGTGGGGACAATCAGCTGAGCGGAAGCCGGGCAGAGTGCCACGGTGCAGGAATGCAGGTCACCAGGGGACGTCCACAGTGAATGGAGTTGTTTAAGAGAGCAAGGTCGCCTCTATAAATATCTCAGGCTGGTGATTCACACAACAGACACTCTGCCTCGTTTTCCCATACAAAACTGAACCAATTTAATAACCCAAACATCATGTTTCGTGATGTAAAGGAATTGTTTAGTAATTTTTGGTAGTCTTCTGACCCAATATTTGAGTTGAAGCAGATTTAAGCTCACAGTTGTATTCAACTTAAACCAGAATTTTTGAGAAACTAACTATGAAATGAACTTAATTCACGGTTTTCACCTTACGGACAGGGAACATCATCATTGTAAAAGATTAATTTTTATAATGCTGTACATTAAAAGTTAGTGAAACATTAAGCGTGGCATTGAAAACAACTTACATGATGTCCTTTGGTTATTTTCTGTAGTTACCTTTGGATTTAGAACATTGCTTTAATTTCTTAATAATGTCTATCCTCACCGTTGGATAATTTGTAACTGTTTCACATTAAATATTGACAGCCTATAAGGTCGAAATACTCATTATTATAAACTAACTTCAAATTTACTCCATGTTTACGTTATAAAAAATATTTCTCATGTAATTCATTATGAATAATGATACTTAACAGTCGAAAAGCAAAAAAAAGTACTTGGATAAACAGTTCTTGGGTTTCCTCGCGGGTTAAATGAAACTTAAGCCACGTCGTTTCGATTGCGTACTTTGCCATCTTGCACTTGAGAAAGATGGCAAAGTACACAATCGAAACGTAGTGGTTTAAGCTACATTTACTGCGGGTGGAAACCTTGTTTATCCAGAATATATACCGGGAAATCTTCGATATTTGACAAGATAGTACCTATTTGTGATCTAATACAATAATTTACAGGCATTTCGTACTTTAATTGATTCGGGCTTCCACTGATTATCTTGTGCGTGTGTTTCTGATTACGTTATCACAGTTCAATCCCAAAACATATTTCACCCATTCTCAAAGTCTCTATGTATACAAATAAAAAGGTCGAGATGACTATTTGTTGGTACGTGATGAGTACAAAAAATGAGGATAGTTTGTACTTCGCTTAGGGGATGAAAAGGACCATCTTTGACGTAGTTAAAGTAATTAATTTATGCAACTTTAATGAGCATCAATCTACAAAACTCAAGAATTATGTAATGTATGACAGGGTGACAGCTTCGTGATGCTCGTTTGGTGACGATAACTCTGGACTACAGTTTTTGACAGTGACAGCGAGAAGGGCTTGGAATTTTCTGTTCTCTCTTTTTGCCACAAAAACTGCTATTAAATTCTTTTATTTCCGACGATTGGACATTCATTGTATTTATTTATAATACATGCCTATCTGTATAATGCTTTCTAACAATGTAAAGGCGCTTCTCGTTCGAAATACAAACAGGTTCAATGGTGCAATGCTCCACTTTTAATCGTCCAAAGCTCCACCTTTGGTGCATGCGGCACGGTTTGGCCACTTCTGGGTTAGAGCAAAGTCAAGACACACTTGAAATATTGGCTAAGGATAACTAATTGTCTTTGGATTGAAAACAGTTTCTTTCATATTTAGCATACCGTCTGACAGGTAGTTAGTAATAAAGGACGAATTTTCGTGTAGCAGCCTAGTGTTTCGTCAAGCGAGCTCGAAATTTCTCATAATCCAGACATGATTGCTACAGTGTTTACAAGACGACCATTATAAAGAGCTTTTGATTAGAATGCAAGACGCGTTTGGCTAATTTGTTCGGAACTCGGCAGATTATCTTGGCTATTGAAGAGCGCTCTTAATAAGGCTATCAGGCAAAGCACGGCCCGTCAGCACAGTTTTTTTTAATTAAAAACATTTAAAATATGAAGCATTCTGCGAACTAAAATGCCACGCTAAATGGAAACACTGACGTTTACACGGCCAACATTAACGCTCTAATTTATCAGTCTTGTGGGCAAACATCCCCCGTGTAGCGGAATTAATTATGCAACGCCATACCTCATAAATAAAACATGCTGCGTCCTGCCCCCTTCGCTAAATTACTATCGGCATTGACACGTATTCGGGATCCACGCCAGATAATGAGGCGTGAAATTAATCCTCCTGCATGCGCCAGATTCACTTAGCGTATTCGGGAGAGAACAAAGACGACGTTAAGAAATTATCTCAGGAATTCCCATACTCTGTGAATGATCTTCTAACTTTTTGATGGCCCACTGCGCGTGATGATGAATATAATAAACGTCCAACTTCTTGAATCGCAGTAGCTACGTAATGAATGGAATTAAACACATTTACTATACAACAGCTAAGAACGTCACATTCCCGCTGAAAGGGACCACAAAAATGGACAATGGAGGAAAACATAAAATTAATATTATTTATAAGAGAGCAAATCCCAGAAAGCCGTTTACTGTCCATAAAAAATGAACACAAATATGACGAGACAGCATTTCATGAGGTTTCTTGTGATACAAGTCATAAGTATACAGAATAAAGGACTACTGTCTTAATTTGCTTTTACTACTGCAGAGACCCATAAAAATGCTCTGCAAAATGCGTTGACATTAAATGTGCCTTCGAAACAATTCGGTAAGCAACTTATTTTAAACATTCTTAAAACTATTTTAAGCAGTTCCCAAAAATTTCTGCTCCATATTTCTCCTTTATTTGATTGAGGACCTGACCGATATTAACGTATCCAGATACATTTATTAATCATCTGTCGATTATAAAGAATACATCAATTAACCTCTATTTTTCAAGAGATTTCATTAACGACCATTTCACAGAAAGAAACAAGTATTTTTATTCGATTCATACGATCTTTCGTCGACAATTTTGGGACTTCTTTAGGTACAGAAAAACATGATAAAATTCATTCTAAAGTTTCGGTTACGGATGATAGAGTTGGATTCTTTCTTCAAATTAATAATCTGCGTACACATTTTAGTAATTTTAGAGATTTACAGTGAAATTATGAAATTATACATGCTATTATAAAAATAAAAAGTTACAATCACGTAACAGTTTCCTAACATATAATATACAATACAGTACCAGGTAAAATCTGTTGTGGGTTCGAAATGAAAGTGTGGTAATTTAGAACTTTAAAAAATTGTCCCTTCACGATTGGTTCTAGAACAGAACCACAACTGCAGTTCAAAAGAACTTTCATATCACAAAAATAGGAAAGTGTATATGAAAAAGTTTCAAAACTTTTTAAATTACATGTAGAATAAAGCAAATTAATTACTTCTTGATCTGTTTTAGAAATTAGTGAAGTTAGAAAAAAAGGGATAAAATAAACTATTAAAACTTTACATCCATATAAAAATGGAGGCGATTTGAAAATATGTTCATATATTATTCATAAACGTATTCAGTAAGGATGGCGCAATAGTAGAATGAAGCAGACTTTCAATCCACCCTTTCTGAGCCCTTCACCACCCCGAGGGCTTGCATTAAAAGTACTTGCCACAACGCAATGTTGCGATGACAGAGATGGCAAACCAACAGCTACCAACATCAGAGATTTGGAATGCGATAACGGATCATTTCAAAGAGAAACTCGACAGGAGTTGTGGCCTTTTGCTGAGCGGTCTGACATTTCAACGGCTGCTCTTCAAATGTCACAGACGACCTCGGCCGTGAAAAGGCACTCTATGTTTAGAATTCCGTTATTTCTTTCTTTTTTTTCTCTCTCTCTGTAGCTCTTTTTCGCCTCGACCAGCAAACCTCACACCAGTTGGTGACTTGAATACCCGAGTGTTTGGAAAACTTCAAGTCATGCTCAAGTCAACACGAGGAAGAATCCATGATGCAGAAAAAAACTGTTACATTTACAAAGTTAAAAAATTCTATCATTTGTAATTGTACGATTTTCTTGCTAAACACGTTATTCAATTTTTCAGGTTCATTGGTGCATCCACAAAAGAGTCTCTATGTTGAGTGCATTAATTATATATGAAACAAGAATTCTCCATTTACTCGTGAGAATATGAAGAAAGATTCAATAATTAATATAACCTCCTCTGTATCAAGGAAAGGTTGTGTAAATATCATCCACTTAATGTAAGACTACGGTCCTCATATCAGAATTAAATACCTCCATTTGTACCTCCAAAGCCACATCAGCAAAGATTTTCCGAAATTTCTTATTAATTGCGTTTTAGTACGGCCTCCGTGGAAAAGTAAGTTATATATTAATGTTCTATTTTACGTCTGTTTTCATACAAACAAATTAAACCTCTTTCACTGACAAACAAATGGTGGTCTTTATCAGGTACAATGGATATATAAATAAACTACTCCAGATTTTTAAGTATATACAAATAAATTGTACAAGAAATTTAAAGTGAGAGTATTTATTTAAAAAATCAATTAATTATAATTAAATTAATTTTGTTAAAATATGTAAATAATGAAAAATTAAATTTTTGAATGCTCGTGTTCAACGCACAAGCATGGCGGTAATATATATTCAATGTTGAAAAAATTATTAAACATACTTGTACTTAATTATTGTCGTTGTAATTTCAGTTACAGGTATTTAATTATTAGATTTTTTTAGATACAATATGAAAGTAACAATTAACTTATTAAATTACCCTTTAACAAATTTATGTTTGTAGTTCTTTCCTTTTTTGAAAAAAATTGTGTGCAAGGTTATTGACAAGTTTAAAAATTGTGATATTCTTCTCATCTTTAAATGTTGCAATAATTTGAAATTTATTAGAGACAATATTAATAATTCCGATAAACGTAATGTATACCAAATTAACTGTTTAGACTGTACTAGTTACATTGGCCAAACCAAACGCTCAATAAATCTCGTATTAACTAATACAAAATAATTTCAAATTTAGTGTACAAAATTATTCCATCTGATCCAAGTATACATATATATAAACAATTATAAAATTGACTAGTAATAGTGTATGTTTTAGATGTAGAATTCAATCTTTATTCTATGATGATGAATGAGGTGCTTTACATCAGAACTAATAATTGGGCAAAAAAGTTAAAAATGAACAATAATTTTTAAAATTTCTCGATTATATATATATTATTATTAATTTTATGCTCCATTCATGGCAATAATTTTTTTCCATTGATATTTTGAACGTTAGCAACACGCTCAAGAACTATTGGTTGTAATTGTCATATGAGCCGGTTTGCTTGTGTGTTGAGCATGTCTTGATTTCGTTATTTTATTGAACGTATCATATTGTAAATGCTTTTTTAAGATTTAAAGTAAAATTTACACCTGATGACGTTTCTAATTGAAGGAACGAAACGTTGCGTTTCTATTTATATAAAGTTTTTTTAATTAAAAGTCTCTGACAAACGGGCTTCTTGATTTATATAATTATTTTTTTAAACAGTCGTATATTAGTATTACTACTATAAAATTAAATTCTATTTGAGAAACGTGAAGTGGGGCCCGTGTTTATCGTACGTTCATGACGTATGCTCCGCATTATCTTTGTTCAGTGCTCGTAACGGTCCTCGGCGTAGGCTACCTGAAGGTGACGATAGATTGTAACGGTGGCCTTCGACGAAAACGTGTCCACACGAGCAAAGATTTATGAAGGCACTCCTTATTGACTCGGATCATAAATCACAGGAGAGTCCCTTTTATAAGGGCGACTCGGAGATCATTACAGACGAGGACTCCTTGATGTACAAATATTTCCGCCGCCCCTAAGCCGGTTGACACGGAAGATGAACCCGGCTCACAATTCGGAATATCACACGATCCCGAGACATAAATCACGGACTATCGGCCACGGCTGTCCGCTAGCGCTGATTGATGACGAATCTGCGAGAAGTCGCGCTGCACGTACGGGCATTAGCTTCTATTAACCTCGCTGTTTATAGCTGCCGTGTAATTTATGTTGGTAGCACGATCCCATTGAGGCTCGCCCTTGAACGCGGTTACGCAAGATCCACGATCCGTGCGCCAGGCTCGTACAGGACTTCCTCCAGCGGTTCACAAGGTCCTCGAGAGAACCTACAACCCTCCAGTCTCAAATAGAAGCTTTCAAAATAATTTACTTCTTTGCAGGTGTATCACAATCACTGACTGAAGCATCCAAAGTATTTATTAGAAACTTCACAGTATTCAAACACTCGAATACATTTGATTGTTAATGGTATATAAGCTTAGAATGAAGGATCGTCAGCAGTCGGCGACTTTCTGAATTGAAGCCGTGTGTAAAGTTCTGACAGGAGTGTTTAATTGAAACGTTTCTTAGTTGCAGGAGACACGATGCATGTGCACAGAGCTCATTACGACGTCCCGAGCGGACAGGCGTGAAGGAAACACGACAGAGCCACATTCCAAGCTGCCACGGGGGCGAAACAACGACAATTATGCCATTTAATACACTGAGCCACTACCGCGTCTTTAAATACAGTTTTCAGTGCAGTCACCAACTTGGAAACATTATTTACTTTGCAAATTGGACGATAAAATTTTCAATGTTGACTAGCAGGAATTATTTATAAATAGTATATTTCTACCCAGAAGTCCCGGGTTCAAATCCTGGCATAGGCTCGGTTGTTTGTGTCGTCATGGTCACGGAGACTGGGATTAAGACTGCTGGAGAATCTAAACGCTGACCACGATTCACCCCTAATTCGGAATATGTTACGTAATATGACAGTCCATAGTCGACCCGGTAGGCCAAGGCCCTGAATCTGAATGGACTGTATCGCCAAGGAAGAAAAAGATTTTTACCATTCTCTCAGCAGCGAGAAAAATAAAATTGGTATACCGTAACAGTAATATAAAATTAAATATATGTATAGATTTAAAATATCAATTTGTATAGCCGAGTTCGTTTTGAACTATAATTTCTCAATCGGAAGTAAGTCGTTAATAACCTAGTTAAATTTTAAAATTACTTACATTCGTTTTTTTATGAAACATCAACAGTTAATTCAGTTGTCAACCATTGACGACAAGGAAGATATCTGCATGTAACAGTAGAAGTACCTCAATGAATATAGTCCAATTGATATTATAAGGTGCCTTGATACCTGTTTGTTCTTCGTCCTGAATGTATCACGGAAAATATCCTTTATTCGGTTTCAGCAAGCAATAAATTAAATTAAAAGAGGATAACAATGTGCGTTTCATAGTTTCACAGTTCAAATATTCACTTTTCCCTTTGTTGGAAAATAATAAATTTAACAACAAAACTGTCGTCCACACTATAAACTTATATACAGAACAGGCTAAGAACAAAGTAAAAAATGAAATATGGTAAAGGAATCATACTGCAAGGTTTGCCGATGATATTGTAGTATTACGTGAGTCAGAAGAAGACTTGGAAACCATAATAAATGGCATGAACGTGGTCCTCCAGGAAGAGTACATGACGATTAATAGAAGTAAAACTAAGACAATGGACCGTTGAATGTGAAATAGTAGAATAACAAAGAGTGTTAGAATGGGAAGGGATATTTTGAAGAAAGTTAAAGAATTCTTCTACTTGGGCTTGGGATGGTAGTAGTATAGTATACATAAAAAGTAGAATAGTATAGACAAGGAAGGCTTTCGGAAAAAAGAGGAATTCACTTACGGGTAATATAAGTGTAAATATTAGGAAATCATTGCTAAAAATGTTTCTATGCAGTGTGGCGTTATATGGTGTGAAACGTGGACGGTCGGAGTTGCAGAAAGGAAAAAAAAGAAGCCTTTAAAATGTGATGATATAAAAAATGTTAAAAATCAGATGGGAGGGTAGATTAACTAACCACGAAGTTCTAAGCAGAATATGAGAAGAGAGGACTTTGACCAAGATAAGAGATTAATTTATAGGCCGCGTTTAAAGGCACAAGGTTCTAGTAAAATCAGCAGTAGAGGGAAGTGTGTGGGGTTAGAATATAAGAAGGAGGCTAAGGATAGAAACCGCTAAGCAGATTAGGGAGGATGTGGAATGTGGTATTTATGTAGAAATGAATAGCATAGAGGGTTGCATCAGACTAGTCTAAGGACTGATTACTACAACAACATCAAAAGTAATGTAGTCTGTAATAGGAAGAATCATTAAATTCTTGTGATGAAGAGTGTGCATTAAATAATTAATTACTTGAATGTGGTAGAGAGATTAAGTGGTTACATCCGTTGTTTTCATCCTAGGAAAACTGATGTTCAGGATCTTTTAATTTTGATTGTATTTAAATTGGATCGTAGAAGAAAATGAGTTTCAAACTTATTTCAGAAATTAAATTAGTAGACTTTCAAATTTATCTTCAATAAATGCGTCTGCGTATCGTTAAAAATCATATAAATGATTTAGTGCAGCAAAGAAAATACATAAAATAATGCAGCAAGTGATTATTAGATTGTAATGTTCAGTATAAGGAAATAAAAAATTCTTGGAAACGTGAGAAGGTTAATGGATGTAATGGAATAAACGTATAATTAAGAGACATTTATGGGAAACCCGTAAAATAAGGGAGTCGTATCCTCGTCGCACGTCTCTAAAACGCGTTAGTTTTACGATTTCCTTGTGGGTAATAGCTTAATTTGAATATCGTACCGTCTATTCTTGTTATAAATGCCACGGGACTTTCTTAATAGCATAAATTTGAATGATCAGCGTTGGCTCCTGCGCCGCTGCATCTAGTGCGTGGGGACAATGGCGGGTTGCCGGCCTCTTCCGTCTCCGGTTTATTTCCCAGGGTGTCACAGGACCAGCGTCTGCTGCTCTCAGCATTCCAGCTCCACTTCCGCAACTTCATCGCATTGCTGGTAACTTCGCTTTCCTTTCTGGGAAACAGAAGCGGAAGGCGCCACCAAACTGATCGCATTCAGAACATTAATCAATTAAATTCTGTTGCCCCGAAACCCTCCATATTAACAATAAACGTACATTCAAAATTAATTTTATTAGTTTCGTAATGTATAATCTTAATGTCTTAATACCATTTCTACAAAATTAATCATAGTAAAATACCCAGATATTTCTAAAATTCCGATATTCCTAGACATCTTACGTAGCTGACTCAGAAAATATACTTAATTAATTTATAATTTATTAATTCTTAAGCAATACCCAGAAACTTGACCAATTACGAATATAACATATACTTCAATAAATATCCTGCCAAATATGTCCGCAAATACATTTATTTAACAGTTAGTTATAAATACAACGTTTTATCCATCTTTGTGGGATTCTTCGTGTGATTTTTTAATTGGATAAACTAATTACATTGTCAGTAATTTGGTGTCGAAATTGTACTTATTTCCTTTCACTTAATTGAAATTTTACTTAATGTTACAAAATTAATTTTATAACATATAGTTATTGCATTAAATAAACAGAATGTACGATGTTATTATATACTATCTGGTACTTATTTAATTAGCGCGGTACAGTATTTAATTCGGAAATAATCTCTTGGTCAGAAGTGATTTAACCCACATTGCCCTTTCAAATAAAAAATAATTTCGTTAATACCTCATACACAGGTTGTTTTATTCCATTTCAGCATCGACCCGCCCTTTTAAATTCCATTCCTATTTTATTAAAGGGGAGTTATCTGTTTCAGGATCAACCTCATGCAGCCTGTTTCCCCCTTCCCCCCTCAAATGTTTATGTTGGCAAAACATATCAATAATTACAGAAAAACTTCATCTACCGTGTTTTTCATTTGGTATTTCCCAATGTTCGTATTGCAGGATTTGATTGGATAAAAGAAAAGTTTTAAATCTGAATTCATTGGTTCCATGAATATATGTAACGTTAAAAGGCAGCTATAAATATAACGGAACGAAATAAACTTACATATTTGAAAAAGTCTTTCGTACTGTTCATTACCATTCTTCCGTGTGTTCGTATTCTGCAGAATGTATTTGATCAAGTGCGAGAGTAGACAACTATACTAAATAGACGCTATATTGCGTTCAATTAAATATGGCGGTTTCCTGTGAATATGTCTGTATCGTTGATATTGCGACCGTGAAAGCTGGGAAGTAAACGATTGTGTCGCCTAAATCAAAAGCAGTGCTCGAGGATAATCGTTGTGCTTGTATGTGGTACTTTATAATGCGATGCAGCGCGTGGGCGGAGTTCGCAGCTGCTGTTGGTAATTGTTCTGGGTCGCCATATATTAAACACGATGATGGAGAGAGCCGGATTTGCACGTGCTTTCTGAGCCGTAACAGAGCAGCATTCATTGTTCGGGGAACCACCGGTCGGATCCCATGACAGAGCCCATTGTTCCCACACCACGTACAATTACGAATTGATTGAACTACGACGTAATACCTATAACATTATTTTGTTGAGAAATATTATTTAATCACACAAAATAATTTCAATGGATGTAACATCATTATTTCTCGTGCAAGTTACACTACAAGTAATTATACTGTCTCTTGTTAAAGTATATATATGTATATCTTTAAAACGTTTCGTCCCCAACTTTCAGCACCTCTTCAGGTCATTAATTAAAATTTTATTAAAATTCGTATTGCTGTAGGAACGTCCGCGGCCGAAATTATTTTTATTTTTCTTATTTGCAACTCATTGATATTCTTTTATCTGTTCAAACATTTTTTTCTTACTCTGTACAACACTATTGAATAAATTAGGATTTCAACCGAAATATTGTCTGTCCTAAACACTAACGTTATCAAACACTAGACAAAGTGCTAATTAATTTGATTTATAAAAGTTATTGTACGCATTAATTCTCAATATTAATTCGTACTTGAATAAGAATAGATTATTTTTACTTTTTATTTGTCTAGAACCTCACGCTTCCAACTTTCACTTGCAAAAAGTTAATCTCACAGTCGTTAGAATAGGAAGCTACAGTAAGGGAGAATGGGGGAAGGAAAAGTAAGGTACCGAAGGATCGTACCACGCATTCGCCTAAATATGATACATAAGGATAGCTGCGGGAAAACAGCATTCCCGTCTCCATGGCTTTTATTATCCGTGGCTGGTCTCATACCTTCATATAAGTACATCATCTTTAGGTGAAGATTATACAGAGCTTTTCAAATATTCAAATGCCATGAAAATTAGCTGTGTGTGAGGTATTAACGAAATTCATTTCTTATTTGACAGGCTCATGCTTTCCCTTTCAAACAAAAAAAAAAGAATTTTCATAATACCTCACACACAACTTGATTTATTTAATTAAGCATCGACTCCCACATATATAACCTTGTATAACTAGTTAACAATTAATCATTGCTGCACATAGTTTTTGCTCAGAAATTTCAATATGTACGAAAATTCTCGAGGCCATAACTTATTCGTTGTAGTCTAAATCATCTGCAACGTTTTGCTCTACCTTCCGCATCCCCCCTTTTCAATTCCCTTCCTATGCTATTAAAGGGGAGTTGCCTGTTTCAGGATCACCCTCATGTAGTCTGCTTACCCTCCCCCCCAAAAGTGGATCGTATATTTTTTTTAGTGTATCGGAATACAAACGATACAAGATCGTAGTTGGGTTACAAAAATAGAACAGTGTTACTGTATAAATAATGAATTCATATTTAAGTAACGCAGAGGGGAAACACGCGGGTGTAGGTTGATAAAAATGAAGGAGTATCAAAGTGTAAACATGCACGGAAGCAGACGCGCTATAAAGAGTTGTTTATATAGCTTGAACTCACGATAAGGTCACCGCAAATATGTATTAAGTCTTTCAGCGTATGTAAAGACCTAAGCAATAATATTAAGGTGCATATTTTTTGTAGTAATACTACATGTAAACGGCTTGTTATGAAATACGAGAAATGTGTTCGACGTGACAGTCGCCTATATATTACAATTTCTGATAAAGGCCAAACGTGTCAAATAACGCAGGGATAAAAAGTGATGTTAGATGTCATTGTTATCCAAGTTTCTACAATAATTACAGATTGAGTTTAATTTATATAATTCCATTTAGAATTCTGAATGGACGAGTCGCAATACATGGAAAGTGACGGATGAACTATGATTTAATGGAGCGACATTATCATCAGCTTCTTCTGTATCGTTGACAGGCTTCCTGCCATAACCATAGGCGTCAGACGAAGAGGAATGTCTACGCGACCGCAAAAGCCTCTTCCCATACGTTTTGGGAAACGTTCGTTACGCCCTTAACAACGTAACGACCGCTTAGTGCAAGCCAGGTGCCAATTTCTTGTTTATTTTTGCAATAAACTCGGGTCGCCGCTCTGCGTTTGCCGTGCGGTTAACCACTTACCGTATGCAAATCGCCGACAAGGGGAACGAAAATGTTTTTAGATCGCCAATTTGGCAGAGCATAAAAAGAACGCTGGTCCCGCCTCTGCGAACCCCCGAGTTACGTTATTTAACAAACTCTGGGAGCATAACTCAGCATTCAAAATGGCAAACATATGGTCGACTATGTATGAGAATTGCTTCGTGAAGGTGTAGTATATTTTCGCTAAGAAGACAGCAGATCAAGCTAAAAAATAATCAGCTTCGGTTTTTGAAACCCTAATTCTGGGATTTAGAATGTTAGGGGTGAATTATCTCATTAACTTAATAAAAATTATTTAACTTATTTAATTTTCAGTTTTGAAATGTATGTACACCAGATTACCAATGACAGGGTGTCTTTAGTGGCCTCTTATTAATTCAACGCTATAAACCAAAAACTACGGTAGATAGTATGTAAAATTTGTTTCCTTGCGTCTGAAACAGTGATTTATAAGGAAAAAATCTGTTTCGTACTTCTTGTTGTGGTAATCAGTTCTAAGACTGGTTTGATGCAACCCTCTATTCTAACCTATCATGCGCAAGCCTTTTCATTTCTAAATAGCTACCACATCCCACATACGCTTAGCGTATCTCATCGTTTGCCTCCATCTTTAGTTCTCACCCCACACCTTCCCTTTAATGCTAATTTTACAAAACCATCGAGTCTCAATACGTGGCCTATTAATCTATTCCTTCTCTTGGTCAAATTTCAGCAAATTGTTCTCTCTTCCCCTATTCTACTTAGAATTTCCTGGTTAGTTACCCTAACTATCCTTCTGCTTTTAATTACTCTCCTATAGCACCACATTTCGAAAGCTTCCATTCTTTTTTCTGCAATTCCTACCGAACACGTTTTGCACCTATATAACGCCAGAGTCCTTACGAAAATTTTTTGTAATAATTACCTAATACTCATTCATATAATAGCCGTAAATAAATTCCTCTTTCTTTACGAAGATCCTTCCATGCCTGTGCTATCCTACTCTTCATGTCTACTATACTTCTACCACCCCTAGTTATTATGCTGCCCAAGTAGTAGACTTCCTTAACTTCCTTCAAAATATCCCTTCCCAATCTAACACCCTATACTATACTATTTCCCATACTACACTCCATCACCTTGGTTTTCCCTCTATTAGTCCTTTTGTTACTTAGACGTTGAATTTATTTCTGGAATTGAATCGGTAGTAAGTTGGACAGAACGAAACAAAACTATGAATGACACGAGATCAAAGCTAAATTATTCAGAAATCTAAAATTTTAGACAACCACGATAAAATAAACAAAATTAAGTTTTTCAAGTGCAAAGATTTTTACATCGACCTAATAAAGGGCTCATTAAAGCTGGAATCAATTAAAACAAAAATAATTTGAAATTCAGTGTTAAAAAGTATTCAGTTGTGTCCAAACATTTTTATTTAAGTTACCATGAAGCTGACAGGAAAACTTAAAATTTTTGACGAAGAATATAATTATCCTTCTAGATTGGTAATTGAAATGTTACACGTCACATCCAATAATTATACCATTAATGTAGCGAATGCTTATTCGGAGAAATAATTTTCTCTCTATATTAAAAAATATATAAAGCAGTACTGTTAATATTTTTCATTTGTTTACATTTGCTACACACATTGATTTGTTTTGTTTGATTGTAAATACTGAAATAACAATTTACTTTTGGTGCCGTTCTATAATAATTTGATAATTGAATAGTTTTATTTTAATCTCCCTCAGAATACAAGACTAACGATGATTCATATGATTAAATATGTTTTGATAGTTTTTTGTTTTAAAATAGTATTTATTCCCTGAATATAAATAAATTATTTGTATAAAAGGAAATAATTTAAGGTGAATTTGAGCAACTTTTAAGTTGTGCAGGGGGCAGTTTTAGTAATGTAATTAAGTCAAAATATGGCAAGAATATTTACCTTATCCGATTAACGTGTTATTTATAAAAGAGTGACTTAAAAAGATGAGCTACAAGTATTTGTGTGTTCGTTAATGAAATGCTGACAGAAAGAACGTGAAATATTTCCAAAATTCATTAATTTTAATACGAGGTGTAAAGATTCATAAAACAATTTATACTTAATCTCTCGAGAATCAGATGAGGGAATCTGTCAGTTTTAGAAACTAATTGCTTATTTCAAGCAGGCCGACAAACTTTACTAGTTCGTTAGGATGTCGTGAAACCAGAAGCCGTTGAATGAATCTTTTCTTTTGGGACACTAAATTTAGGATGGCTCTATTTTTTGCCCTTGTTCACTAATTAAGTGCTCCCAAAATATAGCCGGCAGACATCTATGATTTATAGCTGGATCAATTTCGTCCGAAACCTGTAATATAGGAAGCCGAGAACATCTGGACCCTAGAATTCTGGGGTGTGATTATAATATTTGTCTTGGTCAGATAGTAACTATTTAATGAGATACAGTCTAACGTTCCTTAAATCGTCTCCAAAGTGAAGTTCCTGAAAACTTAAAATGTTGGCTAGCCTATGTTAGTGTAAATTTCGATGTGTCTTGGTGGGAAGAAGATCAGAATGAGATTTTGAGTGTTTGGTCAACAACATCAGTCGCGTCGACGAGGGAAAACACTCGACAGAAGCTTCCAATAAGTGCATTGTAAATACATAACCTGTGGATAGACAAGCCTCATATTTGTTTTATAGCTCTAATTGGTTCACATGGTACTAAGATTTATAGTACCGTTAAATTGATTGTTATAATAACAAAAAAAATTATATTAGAATTCTCAATGTGGTAGTGAAGGAAAATCACTAAAAGAACATTTTTCAGTAATATAAATGGACATGAATCAGAAAACCATTTATATTATTTATTTAAAAAAGTATACCTTTCACAGCAACGTTTTGTCTCCTTCTGCGACCTCTTCAGGCATAACAAATTTAAAAATTTGCCTGTTCTAACTGAGAAGTATTGTATACAAAATTACTAGAATTGCTGTAACTTACGAGTTCCCAGAAAAGGTCTAAGCATCATTGTGAATTAGGATTTTTTTGTAATAACTAGATTAAAGAATTTTATAACTAAATCAGTTAGTCATTTATTAAAATTAGATTAAAGTTAATTACATATTTTCAATTCTATTTCCCTATATAATATAAAAATTAATTCTAAATTAAAATTCACTCTTTACATTTAATCTGACTTTTTAAACTCTAAAATTAAACTATTTTAAATAAATTTATATTTTTGGTGTCATCAGCAGCTTCTGGTATAATACCAAACCTTTATTAAAAATATAATTTTTAAAACAATGTCAATTTAAGTGGCCCATATAAAAATTTTCCCTACCCCTGATGTTGTACCTACGTGCATCTGAATTTATTTTTATAAAAATATTGATTATTTCTGTTTTATGAATAAAAACTAAAACATCACACAGAATTTGGTCCTTAAGACTTATCAATTATAATTTATTAAGTACATCCTTAATCCTACAATACTTGCTCACATTTAAAACAGCCCTTAAGTCTATAATCCTTATTACTTCTAATTTTTCAATAATACTTTCACTTACAAAAAATAACAAATATTATAAAAACGTACACGAGGGACTACAATCGACATAAAGACAGCTTTCTTAGCTTTAAGGGACTAAACATTTCTTCTTAATTCATAAATTGTAATGTATCACATGTATAATTATTATCTTTGCTTTTTTCGTCTTTTGGTCATTTATTTACTGTATTCTTTGGTTCTACTGTAATATATTTGGAATGTTATAATTTTATGCATTGTTATTCAGTTCAACCTGAATAGGGTCCATATCAGGACCGAAACATGTAGTTGTTTTTAAATTATAATTTGTTATGTTTCACTAATTTTTGTATGTTTTTAGACCATATTAAAACTTATTTTAAACTTATATTTAAGTTACAGACATTAATAACTATTACGAACAATTATTAATGTACATCCTACTCCTATTCAGTGCCAATTTATTATGAATATACTGTGCATATTTATTAAATTTTAATTCACTTTCAATAATAATACCGAAGTACTTTAAATTATCAATCCACCCACATAATTACCAAAAATTACATAAAATTTTTCATATTTATTCCTTATATACTTAAATATTTTTTTTACCATTTAGACTTATTACAGTTCACAATATTTCCAAGTTCACAATTAATTTCATTTAACAAGATCTTTACAATTATTACCAGAAATATAAACCAGGGTATCATCAGATAATAGGTGAACTTTGGCTTCCTTAACTATTTTTGGTAGTTCATTAACATTCAAAATTAATAACAGCGGGTCCAATTTGCTGCCCTGAGGCACGCCAAAGTCAATTTATTTACACTGAGAACAGGCTTAATTAATTCTAACATATTGCTTTCTGTTCATTAAGTTATATTTTATCCAACTTAAAATTAACAATAATAAACGTCAGATGATTTTTGATTTTCAAAAATTATTCACTTACTATTACTATATTTCGGTTGAAATGATAAAACATTATTAATTTTCGTCTTGCGAAGCTTATCAGTCGTCTAAATCAGAAATGTCGAAATGATGCACGGTAATGATTTATGTTATTACAACCTAAGGAAAAAACGTTTTTTCCATCTCTACCGTATATTTCTTAGCAGCATTTTATTTTTTTCTTCCGTATCAACTGTGTACAAATAAATTTTACGTTTGTATTATTTAGGTAGTGCATAGTTGGCTGTTGGCAAGTCGTAGTCCTGCTGAAAGACTCCCAGATACGCTCTTCTGTTCCAGCATTATTAATAGCTAGTTAAAAGCGTGAGACCACCAGATCATAAACACTCGACGTTCTGCCAGCTTAATAAAAACTAGCGTAGCTAAGTGAATTTCTCTGTACCACTTAATAAAGGGCCGAACATGAGTCATCTGGCGAGGTCGGCCTGGTGCGGGTGGGTGACTTACCACTGGTTACCTCGCACATCACTTGCGGTTATTATATTGGCGTGCTCCGGCCATTACAGCGTGCACGACTTAGAGCCCGTGGTTTAGACCCCGATGACAGCTATATTGCGCGTTAAACTATTTAATGTAACTCTGCTGCAAGGGACATTCAAGGTTTATTACTTTAACGGATTTATACCGCTAATTACCATAGCAAATAAAATAAATGTTAGTTCTCTCGATTGCTTCCAGACAACGCAGCTAATGTTCACCTGATGAATTGGCCACCAAGCTTTATATCTATACATTTTTATTATCGAATAATGGGAATACACTCCGAAACAGGAGCAATATTTTTAGCTACACGAACTACGTCTGAAGTGTATACTTACAAAATATTATTATTTCTCTTAAGCGAAAATTTTTACCGTTTGAATTGAACAAAACGATTACACTAAAAGCTGATCTCTACGCTCCAGCCGTTAAGTGGGGCTTTCATTTTATTTGTAATATTTTTGGATTAGTGTGACTGTTGGTGGACAATTACAGTGAAAGTAACTGTACACCAAGAGAATATATTCACGATGGTGACTTGGGTACTCTAAGCCTTAATGGCCTTATGATCTAATAACCGCAAGGAGCAGTTTAAAGTCATAAAGGAGATTGATTTAATTTCATTTCTGTCATTGTTTTTACGATCTTTCTTACTGATTGCGACATTAGTGACCGTGATGGCGATTAAATGTGTTTGAATACTTGTTACGGCAATGGCAATTTATTACATGCAAACTGTATTTCAGAATCGATGACATTAAGTGTCTTATTTTACTGCTTCTCCATTTTTATAGTTCTCAGTTCAATTGGAAACAATATTGCGACTTTCTGCGGATTTACTTGCCGTACTGCGTAGATATACATCGATTAAATTTGGAAAGGTAGTTTATAGGGCCAATATGCTGTTTTGTATCATATGGGGTGAAAATAGAATAAACCACAATCAAGATATAGGTATCAGAAAATCTGTGCTCCTTTGATCAAATTACTCATTTTCCATTCTTCACCGATTCCTAGCTACGTGTGATTAGTAAATTGTATGTGACCTGAGCTTAGAGTAGAGGAATGTGGCATAGGATTTGGCAGTCGACTTGGACTAGATCAGCGGTAGAGCATCCGCCCGGTAAGCGAGAGGTCCTAGGTTCGATTCCCGGGTCGCCAGTTTTCCATTATCGTCTTCTAAAGCTTCAGAAACTTTACAAGGTTTCACTTCTTCCTATAACCGCGTCTCGAGATATTAGATCCCTTGTATTTAGAAGGTTCAAGAAAATCTTATTTAGAAGTAAACGGAGAAAACTAGTTGAAACCATAACTATTCATTTGTTTGCAAATTACCAAATTTCGCGTATCATTAGATACAGGAAGGATAGTTCTTTCCTACTGTGAACATCAGGCAGCATGAAATAGTTCTGATCAGAACATTTATGTATGAACGTAGTATTAAGCTCTTTCCTTAAATCACTAAGTTTGTAAGCCTGAGTTCGCTTCCCGAAATACTTATTAGCTACAAATATATATAGTTTTAATATGATCCTTAAACAGCAATTTGAATTCCGATCCCCATATTTTAATATTCGTATCTTTTGGACGTCACATATAAATTCAAATTTTTGGTTTGACATCAAGCGTTTTCATCATCATTTTTTGCGAACATGAACTTACTCTCATTCTTCATGTTCCTGTATTAACCGTTCCAGTCTGTACAGTTGATTTATATTAGAAACAGGCACTACATAATATTGTTATGGAATATATTATAGCGTAGAATTTCAAGTTCGTATCTCACATTAGGGGATCTCCACAACGTAGCAAGTCGTAAAACAAGGTCATGTTAGGTTCATCAAAATCCACTTCTTATTTCTGAAGTCCAAGTAAATATTTTTTTAATAAAGGTTCAGCTGCATAATTTGTATTATCTTAATTTTTGTAGGTTTGACGAATTCAGCAGTTTCGTCCATCCACAGTTGGAGTACCTTCCCGATGAAGTCAGACCACCAAGTGGGGATCGTAGATTGCCAAGAAAAGACCAAATTAACTACAGATAAATTTTATTCCGTTTTCTTGGACGACATGTTTACGGGCCGGCAGCAGGGAAGTTTATTGAAAGCGGTTTGTCTCGGGTGGAGTCTAAATTACGTGACTTGCCAATTTATTGCTTTCGTGACAATCTCAGAGAAGAATTAGCATTTTTAGCACATTTCGGTTCGACCGAAACAAAAATCTCTGGCTGTTTGCCCATCAGCTGCGACGCGACGCGGTGAGACGTTGGTGGACGCTTGGTGCAGCACGTGGAAGCGTCACGAGTCAAAACAGAGCCTGCTTCACGTCATTACGAACTATGAAATTGAGAACAACGCTCAGTTCCTTGACCACCACATAGAGTCAAATTAAATCAGATTGCATCCACTGAGACATTTTGCGGAAGGTGCGGTGGAAGATCTGATGACGTGATTCGTTAAATCAGATTCAGGAATTTATTTTACTATCGTCGATACACGAAATTATGGATAACAATATTTAAAGACTTAAAGTGCGCCGATATCTTGGAAAATAAGTAAATGAACTGTTTAGTAAGTCAGACTAAGATTAAATGTAAGAAGAAAATTTTAGTATACCACCACGTTGCGTTTCTTTCATTAAAACGTCTTCAGATGCTTGTGCGTTCAACATATTCAAAATATTATCAGTTTATATTGAATTTATTCGTAGTAACGGTTTCCGATGTTATTTTACCATTAGGGTAGTCAGAAGAAGACTTGGAAAACAATTTATGGCATGAACATGATCCTGGAAGAATAGTATAATATGAGGATTAATATTAGGAAATCCAAGGTGATGTGGTGTAATATGGGAAACAGTGGAATAACAAAGAGAAGCGATATTTTGAAGGAAGTTAAGGTATTCTGCTACTTGAGCACATAATAACTAGAGATGATAGAAGTATAGTAGACATAAAGAGTAGGATAGCACAGGCAAGGAAGGCTTTCGCAAAAAAATAAATTTACTTTCGGGTATTATAAGAGTGAATAATAGAAAATCATTGCTAAAAATGTTCGTATGGAGTGTGGCGTTATATGGGTGCGAAACGTGGATCGTTAGAGTTGTAAAAAGGAGAAGAATAAAAGCTATAGGAGAACGCTGAAAATCAAATGGGTGGATTGAATCACTAACGAGGATGTTCTAAGCACAGTAAGGGAAGAGCGAACAACATGAAGGACGTTACCCAGAGACGTTTTAAGATATGAAGGTCTTGTAAAATTATTAGAGGAATGTGTGTGGTAGACGAAGGATGGAATACGCTAAGAAGGTTAGGGAGGATGTGTAGCTATGCGGAAATGAAAAGGCTTGTGCATGATAGATTATCATATAGGATTGCATCAGACCAGTCTTAGGACTGAATACCACCACAACAACAATTTATTATTGGAACAATTTATATATGGAACGCAACATCGTGATATACTAAATTATTCCTTTAGTTGGACTTTTTTAAAGAATTTTATGACTCCCCAAAATGGAATGTGTCGCAATTATTTAAGGTTAAGGTTTACGCATTTGATAGAAGCTAACAACTATTGAAGACCCAGGCGATTCTCACAGAATATTTAATATATGATAAGCGACCAACTTTTACGATTCCAACTGTTAGCTTACATGAAGCATTAATTTAGTTTTAATAATCTTGAGTTACTTTGGTCGACGTAAATTATTTTGTTTGTTGCTTCCTGAAGGTTTGTTATTTTATTCCACTTGGAACTTAAGAAAAATATTAATCGTCGGAGTGCCATGGAGGCTAAGTGGACAAGACTCGGGATTTGAGGGTCATTTAGCGTGGTCGTTCTTTTTATGAATTTATTAGGACGCTAATGATTTCTGTATAGGCGCGATTATAAAGCCGTCGTCAGAGAAATGTTCTCAAATCCTCGTGGGCGCAAGCTCGTTAATTAGAGCCGCGGAGGGATATACGAGCTACGTCGTAAAAGTATTAAAGCCATTTCCGGTAGTTCATAAATTTCCCAAGGCAGCGAGCGACAAGTCCGTCGGATGTTGATAACCCACTCGAACTTAAAATAAGAGGAAGTGATTAATGACTTGGTTATCAGTGTACTTTTTCTAGCAGACAGCTACGAACCAAGCTTCTGTGAGATTAAAACAGTTTTAATAATAATGATGATAGTAATGCCGTTGTTTCATAGAATTGTTGACACATTATGCAGGATTTTGTTAGTTATTACAACCAGTGTTCTTGCTTTGCTCAGGTATTACCTGCAGATCAGTTTAGATCAGAGTGGCACATAATGTATTTTTATGAACATGAAGAAACCAACATGCTTATTTCCTTCCTGTGAGGTTATTCGTCCAAACTCATGCGATTTGGACATTAAGTAGCTAGCACTGTTCTCAAATCAATATGTCTCATAGGATATAAATTTATAGATATTCTAAAATTTTGCTACAGGCGATATATTATTTATTGAAGTTATAAGACTCCGTTGTGCCGCTGAAATGAGTACTTGTACTATGCAATCCGATATCGATAAATCCTTGTCGACCTCTCCGAAAATCAGGGTTTTTGTGGAAATCTCCGTTTGTCTGAAGTTAACCTGAGAACATCTATCATGCTAGGCGATCTGCTCTCCCTCCCCCCTCCCTGCCCCCCACCCCTCGTAATTATATTACGCCGAGTCCTGAAAACCTGCCTTGTAATTTGTGTCTCTACTTTCACGCTCCGATTCGATATAAAAGCAACTTGTTTAAGTGAGTCTGCATTGGTGGAGTTGTGGAGGAAGAGAAAAAGAAAAGAAAACGAAAAATGTTCAGTGGACTTAATTGGGCTGTTAGTTTGTGGCGTTCTCAACTGGCGTGCCACCTACCAGGACCTGACTGTTCCACGATTCCGTCTCATGAGGAAGAATGCAAGGTTGACATTCGGAAACAAACGAATTTAGATGTGAAATTAAGTTGTGAAAAAATAGTAATATTATATAGTATATAATATAGTTATAATTTTATTTTGAATTTTTAGGTAAGTCTTTATCAGAAACCACTATAGGTACAGCACTAAAAACTTCATCAAAAATTTTAAACCTCATGGTATGGAAATGATTTATTATAATTATTTATCAACATTAATTGTTATGGAACTCTTTATAGCCAGAAGATGACAGAGCACGTGGTCGTCGAAACGTCGCGGCGTTTTAATCGCAGCTCTACCCGAGTGGAAAACCGAGAACTATTTCTGCATCTTTATAGGTTCGTTACCCAAGACGAATAATTCAAATAATTATTATTCTTCCACACATATACCATAACGTTACATATAAACTGGGAAACTATCAGTACAGTATCTATTACAATTTTCGAATAATAGTTATCTATTTTAATACAGATTACATTCCATTGGAGTTTTGAAAAATACGTGACCCAATTTAATGTAAATAAAGGGTACGGGATTAAAATCATAATCTTATATAACTTACGGAAGAGGTGGCATAATTTACATGCAAAGTATTTCTAAAGGAAAACAAAATTTAATTTCTACGAAGGCTTACCCGGTTTATGGGTTTAATGAATGATTCTCGGTTTACAAACTGGGTCAACGTTATTGTTCTTATCAACATAATAGTTATCAGCTAGAATAATACGTATATAATCAATCATTTTAAATAAATGAAAAGACGGCCAATAAGTCAGCGTATAATTCTACTGCTATTTAATTAATATAAATGCGACATTTCGTCTCCCTTTCAAGACTTCATGAGGCAAATAATTTAGCAATTAATTTCCTTTGGTTAACACTTCAATACATTTAATAATCTTTTCGGGCAATGGAGTTAAGAAATTTATATTAATTAAGTAGAACTAAAATTATATGCTGACTTGTACGTTTTTTATTTATTGTATAAATGCTGGAAATTTTTTGCGTAGCTTGAGAATTTGCATCTAAATCTGTTAACTTTTTGTAATTTTGACTAGCTAAGTCTAAACTTATTTTTGATGAAATATGTCATTCCTAAATTTGGTTAAATATATATACGTGTAAGCATACGAAACATTTAAATCTTGGTTAACACTTCAATACATTTAATAACCTTTACGGACGAGGAGCTAAGGAGTGAAGGACAAGAATTGCTAAATTTTATGTCTGAGAAAGTCTTTCGAAAGAGACGAAACTTCGCATTTTTATTAATTAAATAGCAATAAAGTTATATGTATTTATTATCGTTGAACATGGAGGAATAGCACTGATTTTAAATATACGCTGGTTTTTTCAACTTACGGGTACAATAAAAAATTATTTGTGAATAAAAAAATAAAATTTATATTCAAATAGCTTTTTTATTAGTTTTTGCCTTATTGCAGGAGGAATAAGTTAACTGCCGACGTATGGATCCGCATTAAAAATACAATATATATACAGTAGTTCCTCATTCCAATAACACCTAACACACTGTTCAATTTACTTATCTAACAACGCACTTTCGTCGAAAAATTCGCAGTATTTAAAAAGGGAAGTAATTAATTTCCAGGCATTGAAGAAATTTAAGGAAACTTCTCTTTTTATTGTTTTACACTGAACTTTAATGTGTTATATGAAGAGTAAATACATCAATAATATAACTTTGGTATGTACAGTCAGTTATTCTATTTTTTTATCAATACACCAATTGCCATATATTATATCGTACGACGGTCGATTACGATAGTTTTTATGACTACTTGACGTTCCTGCATAAATTTTACGCTCAGTAGATTTTTTTCTACGTCGGAAGTCTAGAATGTATGAAATTTTAAATTAAAGTGTATCACGTCTGCTTTAAATTCTTAGTAAATAATATTCAACTTAAAAAAATATATTTTGGTCAGTTTATTGCCGTCTATGAAAAGTTTGAATTAACTGAAACTGTTTTGCGTTCAAGGTTTGATTTTATGAGACATTTTGCTCTCGGTTTAGCCGTGGTCGAGTTTGGTGTTTACATAGAGCAATATGGATGTGGTGTGGTCCAGGCTATCAGATGCTGGTGTTGGTTCGTTGAACCTGTTGCCCAGGCGAGTGAGCATTTGTTTGCAGAGGTGCACCCAAGTAGAACCGCCCAGTAAGACCGAACACAAGTCCACCAGAAAGTGTCTGTGTCTTACGAGCTATAAACATTTACCACTCCTTTACTACTTCACGTAATTGGCGGCCTGTGCTCTCTCAGTCCGTTGTTACCTGACACGTTCAAGGCTTTTGGGTCCGTGTAATTAACAGCTGCTTTAGGAAGGCCGTATAACTTCTGTGACCAATTTAAGTAGAGTCTTGTTGACAAATTACTGTACAAGATTTAAAAAATATATATTCGAAACTCCTGACACGGCATTAATAATGTGCCTATAACCTATTTATTTATGCACTTGGATTAAACGATTTATTTCCGGTTAATATTATACAAAAATTAATCAGTAACATATTCTCCTCATTTCCTCAATTCTACGTCTATAATAATGATTTTGGAGACTGAAAGCATCTGTATAATGGATGGATTGCTAACGTGCCTCTCAACCAAGCTCCTAGATATCCTTCGTCGTACAGTGACAATTGTGGCCACAAGGTGTCGTCTGCGTTAATTGGAAGTAATACAGGACAGTGATCACATGCCGGAAATATGGAATGCGGATGGTTGCAGTCCTTCAAACTAGGTAATACTGATACGGATCACTATGCATGTAAGAGTTCAGTTAATGTCCCTATAACTTGAAAAAAATATTGACTTATTCGAAAAAAATACGAGTCGAAACCTTCGCAAGTACTATTATACCCACTAGTAAGATATGTTCTGTTATAGTCACCTGAGAATCAGACTTCTTTATATCAAAACTGGAACAAATTCATTAAAATCGGAGAAAGAAAAATAATATTTACAGGAATAATTTTCCATCAGTAAAAAATCGGTAAGAAATTCTGCGATAACAAGTAACGAAAGTATCCATCAAATTAATATAAATAAAATCATCATAAATTTCTAGTGGAAACGTGTTCCTTACATTCGTCCAGCTTGCGATATTATTAGATAAATATTTTACTTAGCCAAAGTATGCCTGAAAATTTATTATAAAGGTACCCAGCCCCCTACATCGTAAGAACGAATTTTAAGCTATTACTTGGAGTTCATTACCACACATTCTGGTCCCGGAAGAGGCAACAGTCGCCATAAAACCGAGAGCCCAGTTTGGTCGTAAACTTCTCTAGACCTTTCGGCCAGGCTGAAGAAAGTTGCGCTCATTCTATTCACTCACTGAATAATTCTTAAGAACGCGTGTAAAAATATTCTATAACAATATATATAAGTCAATATTTCCTAATTGAGGCCTCAGTAGTTGTAGCGTTATAGCTTCATATTAATCATTGAAATTATGACGATGCTATCTCGTATACAATAAGAGGATTACATGCCCTATTTACACTATCAAGAGGGAGGGAGGGGGAGGGAGAGAGAGAACTAATTTCGAAGTCCAATTTCTCACGACCTATAGAAGTCACAAAAGCAGTTACTGAAAGGAGGAAAATATGTCGACAGAGGGTCAGTTGCTTTTTATGATACAATTTGAGTTTCGTGGATGACATAGGGTTGAGCAGTTAGCTTGGCCGATTCTATGAGGAGCAGCTTTAAAGAAATGTTGCGGCTTGCTTGTCCTGACGCGATGACCAGATGAATGAAGCGGACGCCAGACTTGCAGACTTGGCGAATGGCCGCTAGCGTGGTAAGTGATTGAGGCAATTACTATGCGGTTTTCTTTTATTCTTATTATTCTATTTTACTTTTTGGAGAGAGAGACCAACGTCGCTTTGGAAGATAGCCATTACAACCTGAAGACCCTACGTCGAGATTATTAAATTCGTCCTTGAGTTCGATGCCGCTCAGGTCCACACCTATCAACATTCGCAATTTACCTTTTGCCTTGCTGATACGTGGTTTGTAAATTATAGACCCTGTGCAAATCTCCTGTCTGGTGTGAATAAAAGTAGCTACTGCCACATACTCACTAACTTTCTCGGCAAGTAAGAAATACTGTTCTTATAGACATAATACTCGATTCTAAACGATGAGGACCTGACAAGCTGAAGATGGGACCATATTTTCACTTAACATACTTAAGTAAAAATATTCGTTTAATTTGATCAATAATATTTCCTTTAAAATAATTTCGTTAGTTTCGTGTAGAATAACATTTTACAATTTATTATAAGGTACAATCATATTTTGAAGCTCTTTCTCCACAACGTTAACTTTTCAACATCCCCTGTACTGATAAAATGCCGTTGTGCTGACAGCTAGAATGACGCTAATTGAAATATGTGACTCCAACTAGACGATATTTCAGTGGTGCGTGATTGTTTCCCACGCATGGCCTGTCAGATCAGCATATCTACAAATTCAGCTTAGCGTTCCGACGAAATAGAATCTCATTGTTATACAGCGCGAGGGCTAATTGCTTTCCCCCCCGACTAAACAATTACCACTCGCTACAAGCGTTAATAATAGATGCAGACACCTCGTGCCTCAATGTTATCGGTGGCCTCGTCCTGGGATATTTACACGAGTGCATCTTAATAAGGACCATGCACCAAAGGGTCAGCGGGTTAAGATCTCGCTCCATTCGATGAGCAGGAAATTATAATTCAATATATCGTCGAGTTTAGTTATTTATGTTTCCAGCCGTAAGAACACATTGTGTTGTGCCACTCTGTATCGGTGAAGAGGATGAGAGTTATCCTTAATGGATCATATTTGGGACGTTCTCAAGGAGAGTGGGAAAATTAAATACGAATTTCCCTTGTTGCAATCAGGAAACAATTCACGAAGTCCATGAAAAAAATATGAAACAGGCTGGTTTTGAATTAGAACTTTAGTCACGACGTGAGACGAACCAAACCGTCACAGAATGAATAAGTCAACAAGACGATATCATGCAGTATAATATAGTAACTAAAACTTCTTGAACCTTTATGGACTATTTCTCCCAAATAATCCATACAGATCTTGTAAGAGAAATTAAAGGGGGGTGGAGGTCGGAGAAATAAAAAGTAAAAGTTTTGAACAATATGCCATTAGTTGTCTTCAAAGATAAAAAAATCAAAATTTAAATTTCAAGAGGCAACACACTTTTTCAGCCAGGGTCACATTGTTATTATCTTTGCTGTTGGATTTATATAAATAACAATGGATTGGAATTAGCTCCAGAAAAACGATAACTCAGTTACATCCGTAGGGGAAAGATCAATTTAATATAAAATGTAGGAAACGGAAATCATATATTGGCAAATTTTCTTTGCTAAATAGAACGATCAGCAACTGGAATAATGTACTTGTGAGAGTGTTTGCGGAAAGTTCTCTTCCAAAAACAGTAGTGTAGGAAACTAAGGCAGTGAAGTGGTTTCCAATCGAATCAAACCAAAATCCAATTAAAAGGGAAATATTAAATCGAAATGAAAACATCATTTTTCTGACTAATTTCAATAATAAATTAACAAAAATAAGGCCAAATAAGTCGGCAAAAAATTAGTATATAATTAATATAAATACAAAGTCCAACTTTATGAACTTCTTCAGGTAAAATTTTAAATAGGTGAAGTATTTACATTATGAGAAATTCGGTATCGCGGACAATCTCCCGCGAAGGTTTTAACGTTTACCACAAAGTTTGATGAAACGTTGTATTTATATTAATTAAATTTATTTGCTGACTTATTTGGCCGTATTTTTATTGATTTATTACTAAACCGAAATTATTCCAGTCAGAGGTACATATATT
The DNA here is from genome assembly GCA_034510155.1 of Eucriotettix oculatus. Classification (NCBI taxonomy): domain Eukaryota; kingdom Metazoa; phylum Arthropoda; class Insecta; order Orthoptera; family Tetrigidae; genus Eucriotettix; species Eucriotettix oculatus. The sequence continues at coordinate 40,692,495 of CM067381.1, forward strand.
ACTAATAAGAGGGTAGTCTAAGCTAGATTATAAGTAATATGTACAATATTAGCATGACCCTGGACTATTGGTCCAACTGTAGATTATTGAAATACAGGAATACATACTTATTAAGAAATGGTGTGTTGTAATAATATAGGATCAACTAATCATCAGAATTTGGTAACGCAGTTTTCTATTTATACATATCCGTAAACGAAAAAAAATGTTTAAAATAATTTTTTTGTATAATAAGAAAATATTTGGACCACAAAACAGAAAATTCTTAAGAATTAACTTGATGGGAACCTGTTTTTCTATTAATTATCTGTCAGATTTAATTTTTCCCTCTTGAAATGTGTAAAATTAATCGTTTAATTTCTGAAGCTTCAAAAATAAATATTGCCATTTGTTTTTATAATCATTTGCACATAAAGTTTATTAGAACAAACAATTTATGTCTGTAAAGTTTTCAGTATTATGTTATGTTCGGTTTGTAGAAAATATTCTAATTTGTCATTACAGATTATTGAAAAATTCGATATCAGAAAAACGGAAAATTTGCTTTTAAATATAATTTTTATTTTCTAAGAACATGTATTTTCCAAACTGTCTTAAAGTTTCTTATGTAAATAAATAATGCTCCACTCCATTTTATTTTTTTACATGTATAGAAATTACGTCTCAACGGTCTAATGTTTCGTCATTTGGTTTCGTGTGACGCCAGGCCTCGAGTTTTGTCACTTGCATCACATGCCTTTGTATTCACTTTCGCCGTTGCTTCGAAATTGCGCCTCCCACAAATAGCCGTGACTTTCACATATCCATCGATGGCAATCTTAATGAGCGGTGCGCTTCCATCTAATACGATCTTGCATTTCGGAACGCTCCTGGCCTCGCCTTTTATAATGAGATGTTTATCTCGTCTTAAAGATCACCCGGACTAATCACAGACGTCTCCCCGAAACGCATCACCTTATACGGTCTGTTATTCAAACAACGCTGAATGCGCAAGTAGGATTCGGGAAGTGGGTTCGATGCATACGACGTGTAATTACCAACCCCACATGTAATCAGCCGGGTACGGTAATTGATAGCTCGTATTGAAGAAGGCTAATATCAATCACTTTGCTGGAAGGGAATAGAAAGTGGCCGTTACTAATAATTTTCACTTTTCCAATGCAGTAACGTTTGTTTTTCGGACGTTTGTGATGCTATTAGAGACACTCACACTCGTGTATTTTGGCGAGATTACATTTTCGTGCTGTATCATCATACAACATAACGTCCTCGTTATAGAGACTTTGCTACTAACTGAAACGGTCATTAATTTTAACTCGTGCATATCGCAACCTAATTCGCGATATTCGCAGAAAACATGGGCCTTGGAAATATCTTCGACTAACTTCACGTTTCGTCTGATGTATGCAACCCGCAGTACACTTCAAGAGTGAAGGCAAGGTCCGTCTCCCATTTCAGCAAATAGTGGGATTTATCTAATATATTCATATACAATTTTTTATAACAAACAATACTTAAACTGACTCTGCGTCTAATCTTAGAAGACAGGATTATAAAAGGACCTAGGTTCATGGAATTTGTAGATTTATAAAAAGCATTTGATAATGAAAACTGGAAAAAATATTTAAGATTTTGAAGATGACAAAATATCAAGAAAGAAGAGTTACCCATAACCTAGACAGATGGTATTCAGCAGTAGTTAGAATTGAAGGACATGGATACAGTCTATCGACAATGCTCTTTAACTTATATTTAACTTAATTTAGAACGTTAAAATTAATATAGAATGGTAAACAAAATGCAAGGAGAAGAAATAAAAACCCTAAGGCTTTCTGATGATATTGTAGTATGAAGGGGTAAGAAGAATATTTGGAAAATATAATAAATGGTATGAACGTGGCCCTGGAGAAAACGTTCAAGGTGAGGATTAATAGAGACAAAACTAAGGTGATGGAGTGTAGTATGGGGAAATAGTGGAATAAAAAAGTGCGTTCGATTGGGAAGGGATATTTTAAAGGAAGTTAAGGAATTCTGCTACTTGAGCGTAAAGACTAGGGATGGGAAGTTAAGTAAAGATAAAGAGTAGGATAACACAGGCAAGGAAGGCTGTCATAAGAAAGAGGAATTTATTTACGGCTAATATAAGTATGAATATTAGAAAATAATTATTACAAATGTCCGTATGTAGTGTGGCGTTATATGGGTTCAAAACGTGGACGATAGGAGATGCGAAAGGAAAAGAATAGAACTTATTGAAATGTGCTACTACAGGACAATACTGAAAATCAGATAGGTGGATAGGGTAACTAACCAGGAAGTTGTTAGCATAATAAGAGAAGACAGAACAATATGGAGGGTGTTGGCAGATTAATGGGCCACGTTTTGCGACATGCGGGTCTTGTGGGGTAACAACAGAAGAGAGGTGAAGGATGGAATACGCTAAGAAGATTAGTAAGGTTGTGGGATGAAGCAGCTATGGAGAAATGAAACGGCTTTCGCAGAATAGGCCACATCATGTGATTAAGCATTTTAAGGGGTCAGTGAATTCTGCCTCAGGAATTATATTGCGATTGATTGTATATTGACAACAAATATGTAGATACGGAGAACAACCAAACTTCAAATTAATTTATAGTATGTCAAGTGACAGGAAATGCAAACCTTTTTTTGTGAAGGACAACGATCTTAGCAGAATTAAAAAGGCAGAGACAAACGTCTACGAAAAGTCACATCTCAGTTCTACAAAGTGGTGACACATGTTTAGGCCTTAGAAACAAAACGATTAATAAAGTTAATGGGAAGTTGTGATTAAAAGCGTATATGGAACTGAATTGAGGTATAAAAATGAATATTTAATTCAGCAAATAAAAGAAAGCAATAGAACCACAAAATATAAAGCAATAAAAGAATAAACGTGACGAGATGAATAATAATGAGACGAGAGAATTGTAACTAAATAAGTTTACACACGAAATATGGAACTTCACGTTGCGGTTTCATGATATCAAATGTAATATTCGCAAGGTTACTGCTAAAGGCGGTGAAACTTACCAAAATTACGAAATTTCTTCTTCAGGTTAAGTTAAATGTCTTAGGATTCCTCAAAATCATTTCGTAGGTTTTCCAAATGTCATGTATTTTGCTTAAGAAAGTTTGAATCTATATTTGTTTTCTAGGTATATTTAATTTACTTACAAATCACACAGCTATTAAAAAAGTATTTTACTAAATTTAATTTAGTGGATTATCGCATATTAGGTGGTGACCCTATTACATTACCTTGTGGAACGCACGAACTGATTTGTACGGGGAATACCTCGCGTATTTTGCGTAATGAAGTAAGTAGTTATATACCTCAATTTAGCTGTCGAAGCTCAGATTAATTCTTTATTGATGGCGCTTGCCAGGTCTCGGCTGTTGGACGCTGGGCGTCACCCAGGCCAAGGCGCCGAGGAGGAAGAACCCGGGGTCACGAGGGTACAAGGCCACGCCAAGGCGGCGTCGCTTTGTCGCTCTGCAAGCAGCAATCAGCAACAGCACAACAACAATCAACACAGTCCAGGACACACGGGACTGACTGCTACCGTCTCAGAAACTTACATTTCTTATCCTGACTGAATGACCACAAGCTATTCACTATCTTTCATAGCTCGTCTTTTCCTACATCCGCTGCAACACAATCTGTTATGACTAAAATTTTACGAGTTTTAACTCTATAACTATAAAATAAGCTTCCAAGGCTTTTGAATTCTAGTGCTTATTTGTAAAGTACATTCTTGGCCTTATTTCCACATTTATCTGGGACAGAAATATATTTAAATAGTATTACAGTATATATTATTATAATAGTATTATAATAGTCATTTTCAAATGGGGGCCAATTTGAACTTGAAGAGTTTCCTTGCGCTATTCAACCTAATTCTTATGGCGTTCTCGTAGATTATTTATAATCCACGCAGCGGAAGATTATTGACGTGGAAGTGAGACGTTTGCCTATTTCTCTGCTCTCATTCGGCAAATGTAATTGTTGCACATCCCTTACATCATAAGTACTAAATTTTTATTATATTTATTTACGGAACTGCATTGGCCAAGCCCGCTCGTAGTTTAATAAACTAGATTAGCTTAATAATAATTTAGCAAATACTAAATTTCACGTTGTATCAATAAATAGTAAGTTTATCTTATTGCTTCCTCTATCAATAGTTGAATTCCTTTTTTCCTAATCTTACTTCTAGTGATGCACGTCGACGATTCCACCTTTCGATTTATTGATTTACCGACTAGAAATCCCCTTCATCTTTCTTTTCAACTACGATATTCTCCACTATAGGGCGGCCCAAGTAGTCGAGAACTTCTTTCACATAACTTACACTTTTACAACTAGTTTGTTTCATTAATTGATATCGGACACTACAGTTTATATTATTATTAGGGAGAATCAGCAATGAAAATACATAATTATTCAGTATCATAACGGGACTTGGAAATGGTATACTGATTTCCCCTTATTTCATGGTCCTCTTAATTTATACCAGTGGTTTGGGTCTTCTGATGATCCGGTGGTGTGGGAGCTCATTTATCAAGGGAATGTTTTGAAATAAAGGTCCGAATATTTTGAATTTCGTAGTTGTCAGCAGTGCGTTTCGTTTCGACCACTTGCGAATTATTGGTCAGCATAGTGATCAAGACCGTAGTTTTGCCAAACAAAATTATTGCTTGTTTTCTTTTTAAAATTATGTTTTTATTATATTTAATTTCACTTTTTTATGCAGGATTAATTGACATCCCATATTAACAAATTTTCCTTAAAAATTCGTACAACAACGTTAATTGAATAAATTTTGAATTTTGTCATTATTTATCAGTCTATATTATTCATATTAAGTATTATAATTTTATGAAATTAACGTCTCCCATGTTGTTAATTTTTTTTTGAATTTTGACCACTTATAATTTTATATTTTCAACATGTAAATAAAACTAGCGAACAAGTATTCTGTTCAGAAATGATCTGAATTATCCGTAAAAGCGTATTATTTAGGATGGAGGGGAATTGTTGGCGCCGGTCGGAGATCCTCTGCGAGGGCGCTGGCTTGTTGACAATGGCGAGGCTATTTTCACGAGCCTCGGTCATCGCCTATTGAGTTGGAAACAAAGCGGCTACGCTAACCTGCCCTTGTTTCGTATGCGCTGACTTTTGTCACTTTTGCATCGCCGTTCTATTAGCCCGTGCTGTAACAAAGCCTGCGCACAACGGCGGCGGTAACAATCATACACACACATACACGGCAAGCGGAAGTGGGAGGCTGCCGACAAAGACCAATTGTTAGAGCTAGGCTGCTCACCTCAAGTAATGAATATACCAGCCACTGCGAATAAATTCCACAGTTCGCAAAGTCAAAACAATTAACTTCATGTCAAAGCTTATACCAATTCGTTTGAGTACAGGCAGAACATCACTCGATCATTTCCACAAAGCAAATCAGAATATTAAGTACCCATTGGTGAAAACAAGGATCCAGTCAAAAGCTTATATGCAAAATAAAAAGGCCAGTAGTACTAAAGGAAAATAGTTTGATCACTTAATCAAAAAGAGACAGTCAAACAACGCTAAAAAAACTGCAATTTTTTCCTTAAAAAAATCCGGTTACTGTCGTCTATAATAATATGTAACAAATAGTAGTAATTCGGTATTTTGATCTCCACAGAAAGGATGTTTGAGAAAAACGCATTCTAATTCAAAAATATCAGAGTGCAATTATTGCAACAGAATATTAAGAATCTAAAATTAAATGATGCCCAAATGATATTTTATTATTATTGTGGCCACCACGAAAAATAAAATCGCCGAACATAGTAAATAAAACAACGAGACTAATATTTTGCCAAATTAAATAATTCCAATTTAATGACGAAACATGAACTTCCAAGTAATTCGTCCTCTAACTCTATTTTGAGACGGATGACAATTTACATTTTTCTGAGCCGTAATTTTGAATCCCTAAAATTTACTAAATATTACATATAAAAAATAACCAGGACTGGAAACAGACTTTTTCTTTCTTATATAGTGTTCCTGACGACAATAAAGCTCGCTATCTTTGGTTTTTTATGTACTATCTATCATAATTATAATTTATTTAATAATTTTGGTAGAGCAAAATTAATACCAAATAAGAATAAGATACACATTTCTAAGAAATTTGTTGTTAAAACGGTTTGTGAAATGGAGTAACTGGTAACGAAAAGACAATGCAGAACAAACATAAAAATATAGTTTTGGAAACTTCAGCCAGAATCCGCAATTGGAAAAAGCTGATTATCCTTTAAATCTACTTTTGATCAAAAAGAATTATCGTGATTGTACTCAAGAAATATAAATATTTTAATTCATGGATCAATATTAACAATTTAACTGAACATCTTGGTTATATGCATTGCTTTTTGTCCATTTTCTTTTATTATAAATTTACATTATTTTATTTAAAACATTGCAATTGTTTGTATTTTCTTATGGTTATTAATTTATATCTTCTGATTTACTTAATCATAGTTTTTAACTAAATTGAAAATTATTGGTTTAATCTTATATTAAATAAGTCTGTCTTTTTGTTGGAAATAACTAAGACAAGTTTTAATAAAAATAAAAAGCGAATCTCAAAAAACTAGATGATTTAAAATATTCGCTCTTAAATTCCTTCACACGAGAATAGGTGTTATATAATATAAAACCTTTGGTAATTTCAAACATATCTTGCGGATGGAATGAGCCTCTGATCCTCGATCCTTTATTAAGCATTAATTTCGAATAAATTTTACTTCCCTGGAAATATTCATTTGTTTTAAATTATTTTTATATGATGTATAACGGTATAACAAATAAATATTCCATAAATTGTTCAAACGTTAAATAATAAATTCATCATTAAGTAATTAATAAAGAGGAATATTTTCTGCTTCGTTCGGAATTAATCAAACACTGAAAAAAAATCACTTTAAGATTGTGGCACTTTTCTAAATTATTTTTATTACTTTGGTACATAAAATATACATGCATCTACATATGTAAACTATTCATTTCGTTTTATAGGCAGTCAATTCCAAAGATTGTAATTAAATTAACTAAAAGGTAATTAAATGTTTTACTAACAAATTTGTCTGCATTTCAATTAAAAATGGATATGTATGAATAAACTAAACTACTCACTACTTCATCACAGCTAACTCATACATATCGCTGGAATTTTAACAATACTATCTATATCTGTACTATCAGTTAATTTGAAAGTCTTTCCATTTATGTCGCATCAGTGATATTATTTTTTGTGTTACATTTAAACCAGAGATTGCATGTTAACATTGCTCGTGTTTTGCTTCTCTTAATGCCGTGCTGCAGGAACAAGTAGTTTGCCCTCTTGGTTGTTCGGAAATGGGAAAAGACGAATTGCGTCGTGGAAGTCGGAATCGCCTGTCTATAAAGACATTTGTCAGGTTGTGCGCAAAGCGCTGGATCCCACCCAGGTGAATGGGCGGGTCTTTGCTTTCGCCCACGGAGCTGCCTCACAAGATAAATATTTTATATTTCTCAAAGTAAACACTACCCTACGCCCTCGTACGATACAATCTGACCGAGTCGTACGTTCCATTTCGTACGAGACACGACGCAGTTTTAAGGCTCTCAATTCTAAATCGCCTTTAATTGAAGACTGGCTTTTTCGGAGTCTGCCGTTTCTGAATATTTTATTGACGTCTGTAATGGTTTACCATCAGGGACAACACACATATTCATTTATCTGTCTGCAAGCTTGTCTTTACCTTTTCTGTATTAGAATGGACGAGGACGATAAATAAGGATGTTGCTGGGAAGACTCGCGTGGGTTTAATTGATGGCCTCCGATGCAGTACTTTGCCTATTGAAATTTACTGGTTATTGAATAATGAAGGTAATAAACTTTTAAGGGAGAGAAATGTCTAAAGCGAAGTTAAGCTTCTTATAAGAGGGATACGCCTGCGATATACAGGCGGATATGGAGGTAAAAGAAGAAAGAGACTGCTACTACGTCATATGCATGATTAACACGTCTTAATTTAATTTGTATAAGAGTAAAACGTCTCATATATTTTCACATCTACATCTTGACAGGAAATAGATATGAAAAATAATTATAAAGGTTGAACTTTAACGTCTGTTGTATATAATTAAAGAAATTGATGGCCTTACAAATAAATTTATATAATAAAGTCTGTATAACAACGTTTCGGCATATTTTTACGCCTTCTTCAGGTTTTTTCCTCCCTGTAGAGGAAAATGTACATAAAATTAACCCTAGGGCGGTGAAATTGAGACGGATTTTTTTAAAACAAATAGAACCAAAAACTTACCACAGCAATGTCAAAACATAATAAAAATTTCATCAGAAGTCCAACAATTGGCAGAGATCCGAGGCAACGAATGACATTTCCAATACTTTTTCCACACGTAATTATTGTCAGACTGTTTCCCTGCTAGTGACATTGGAGTGACAAAGAGTAACGGGAAGCGTCGTATCTCAAATATTTAAGTAACAAGAGAGAAATGAATTATAGTTGGTAAATGTACCCAGTTAAACTAAAACAATGAAATAAAAATTATGTATAAAAATAAATAAAATAACGTGTTGTAAGTATAACTTAAATTACTCGTGCCATTTTGCGAATTAAGCGTGTTCTTAGTGGTTCTAATGTGTATCATTTCAGAAAAGTTCCTTTTGTATAAATTTTGTTCAAAATCAAGAATTTCAACATTTTCCCTGTGAAAATCGTGTTTCTTCTGGATGGAATCTGTGTGTGCTGACCATATTATGGATCGTCATTTTGTAGTTGTTCTTATGTTACTTAAGTCTAGTTCGCAACGCACACATCGTTTGACCTATATAACATAATTTGTTTAAAATTAATTATATATTGCATGAACTATCAATTATTACTGAAAATGTAGACTTATTCATGATTATTCGAAAGTTTTCCTCGTCTTCCTCGAAAATTTTTTATTTTTTAAAGGTCTACATAAAGTTACACGTTATTAGTCATTCTTCGTTGTTAGACACATTAGGTCAATTAGAAAGGCTCTTGCTACAGGATAGCAAAAAACAATCAAATGCAATTTGAAAAAAAAATATTGTGTCGACATAGTGTGTTTATAAGTCGCAACTAACTTCCAGTGATAGAAATTCTCTTGGACTCGGCGTAGTTTGCCTAACATCTTCAGGTGCGAACGACATGCCGAGAGGCACGCAGTTATCGTCTTTCCTCAGCTCGTTTAGTGGTCGTCACTTCTGGTCTTGAACCAGACGCACGCGTGGTAGTTATCACAAGTCTCTCAGAATGGCGTCACTTGATTGATGCAGTGACACAGCAGGTCCGAACCATAGGTTGACCACTGCTCTTGTGGTATGCAGTCACTCGAGAATTTGGGACACGGCGCTTCACAGAGGGACTATTTATTAATAGACACAATGCGCCACCAAACAATCCCTGGATCGACTTGATAGTTTACGGAGCGAACAACATGGACTTAGCAAGAGCATACCTTTCTTTGTATCTGATTTAAGTGAAACTTTTGATGTCACTGTGGCGTATGTTCGCGTGTTAGGAAATTCCACAGTACCGTAACGGTTTCAACAATACATGTTAATAGTGGAGAACCAATCAGAAGGCACCATGCAACGATCATCAGAGTAAACAACGAAGTATTTATTATAACTCTCTCTAAGTAGAATTATCTTTAACCGACTAAGAACTAAAAAGGGGAGACACAAAAACATGTCTTATGTTAACAATTACAAACTCATTTTCTACTGACACAATAATTTATTTAAAATTGACAAAATATAACCTAAAGGATTTAATCATGAATATATAAAAAATTTCAACTTGAAAATTACCTAACCTAAATCTGACGCTTTAGGTGATTTTAGGACGAATAAAAAGAATTAAATGAGTTGACATTCTTGTTAGTGAGTAATACAGGTAAAAAAAATTAGTGCTTCACTACGTTGCGTACCTTTTACTAGATCCTCCTAACCTCACCATTCCAGGTGTAACAATAGTTTACTTTAAGTAAGTTTAAGAGTTATAAACGGATAAAATTTGGAATGTTCTCAACGTAGAAACATTGGCAGCAGTTGTGCTCTGAATAGATTCAAAATTTTATTATTGAATTGATTTATAGTACCTATATACATATATTGCATATGGGGGAGGGCAGAAGTTTGCATTCTAATAAAATTAAGTCAGATTAATAAAATTATTAATAACAATTATTTGCAATGAGACACGTCAAGTTTGACAACAACTTACATAAATTCATACAAATTATGTTTTGGTAATTCAACACCATATTTATTCGAATATACAAATCCGATCGTTCCTAAAATATAAAGTCTAATTTTTTCTATTGTCGTTCAACAAAATTTAATCAGTTTTTAAAGCAACGTCACTTAAAAATATTACATAAATTTAGCCTCTTCTTAACAATAAAAGTATCAATAGCTCTTTTATAAATTTTCGTAGAGAAGTTGCAGATATAAAAAATATAAATAATTAATTATTACTATGCTGTTTACTGGTCAATTTTGTTTTAGAAAAATATCATGTGTATGGTTTATTATTTATTTAAAAGAGGAATTTAAAGTATTACAGGAGATTTCCTCTTTTTTGTATGTGTTTTGTCTAAATCATATTTTCGGTGTTACTTTCTTTAAGAAGATAATTTTATTTTTTATTCAACAATATATATTCACTGTTTCTATTTCTATAAATGCATGATTTTCTTAACTCATTATCTTTGTTGTATTGTAATCTTTAAAGACCGTGGATTTAATTTCTTAGAGCTTTTAACCATGATATAAATTGCCTTTAGTAGTATTTCTACTTAAAATTGTATTAGTCGTTTTTGTGTTGACTTTTAGAATTAGTGTTACAATTATATTTATTTTTAGAACTATATTATTGTAACTGTAATTTTAGTACGTAAGTCGTCAATTGTATTGGATAGAGTAAGAGTAGGCAGGACATTAAATTTAATGTCATTTAATATTTTACAGTCGTTATAAAAATATGCATTACTGTAAAAGTAGAGAAATAACCGGAATTGTGCACAGATGTTTCTTCATTGCAGGTCTGCGGCCGTGAAAGTAATTTACGAGTGTACACGGTAACTTGTTAGTACGAATAGAGTACAAACATCGTAAGAAATAGGAGAGAGACGGCTGTGACCTTATTCCAGGTATGAATGGCGAGGCGGAACAGGTTCTAAAAGAAGCAGCTCTCGTAGTACGTCGCGGTTTCCTTGGCTCCTCGCCAGGCCATGTGCACCATGGAAAAACGCTACCTGCAAAGTGTGAACGAACACATCTGCAGCCGCTGATAAAACACACTGCAAAAAGACGGAAGCGTCGCCACAGCTTTCGCCTTCAATGCTCCGCTTGCAGGACTCTGAATGGCTCTCAAGACAACTATTTATGTTTTAATTAACGTGTCAGGCATGTTTTAGATTTGGCAGAATTCATCGGGAACTTCTGTTATTAGCTTACAGGACAAAAATTAGAAATAACAAAGAGGGATGGAGAAATAAAGATACGAAAAGTGATAAACGAGGACAGTCAAGAGGACTTGGTCCAAAATGAAGCTTCCATTAAGATATCACAATACTGGTTTATTGAATCGAGGCAAAGAGTGAGTATTATCGTAGCTCTCTATACATGAATGATAATCGAACAATCTTGACATCTGACACGTCATTTTAGTCACTGATCAAAATGATAAAATTATTACTAAATCCATGACGGAAGAAAAATACATCCCTGTCTGTCCGCGTAATCAAAGACGACTTCAAAATGTTTCACGGTAATTCTATTTACCTGGAAAAAACAGATAACGGAAGCATTCCGTTTTCTAGTCAAGTTTCGTGCACATGGACCAAGTTACTCCTCGTCATGTAGGATAATAAATCCTATTTGTAGTAACTAGTAATTTAGTGTGGCTGCTGACTGAGTTATTCGAGGAGGAACATTAACCACACGCCCCAAAACGTTTACACCAGAACAACTAATAACTGGATATTGCGGCTCCTGGTTCTTTTCATTATTTGACTGGAGCGACCCTGTTTCTTACGCTCGATGCTCCTTAGCTGACGATCACTGGGCGAAACAAAACAAAGCCACTTCTTCATCGAATCACGTAGAAAAACAACTCTATTGGGTTAGACTGATTTAAAAATTCATTGCCCTTTTGGAGTATTCAAGGGTTTTATACTGCAGCTATAGTTCCATCCTCTATCCCTGAAGGCAAGGGTTACTAGTGCAGATTTCTGCAGAATTGCGGAAATAATTTTTATCAAAAAAGTTTCTATTATTACGATTACGATCCAAACGTTAAGTTACTAAGTGATAACCCGTAAACTACGACATTTTTGACGCTGACTCTCGGAACGAGGTATCTTCCATCATATACATGCCCTTCTAGAAGGTTCTCATCGAAGTACAATTTAGAAACTTCTCATGTTTAGTATTTCTTTATCTCATTTCGGCTGACAAATGGATATCTCGTTCTATGTATTGTTTCTGAATGAAATAAAAGATATGCAGGAAAATATTTAAAACCTTTTTTTTTCATTGGAGAGCCAAATGAACTTTCTAGATATATAATTTGATAAAGGGTTTAAAATAGTCCTATTCTGTTCAAATCCCTTCCATTTGAAATAATTCCAGCCCATTACGTTTCTTATGTTAAACATGTACAGGAAATAAATATGTACGACAAAATAAGTAATTTTGAATTAATTTAAGATTTTAAGTTATACCTAATTTGTTATCAAGTGTTAGTAGATTTGCTTATGTACTTGCTTGCAATCGGGCGAAAAGATCGTGAGAAATATTCGGATATTTATGTAACAGTTTAAGTCAACAACAGAAAAATTGATAAATTTGTTCGGGTCAAAGGGATCCGAGCGGTTTTGTGGAGCCTTGAAAAGGCACGCGCTCTCTGTGACATACTGCTAACGACCACATCGACAGCATTTTTTTTGCTCCAGAGACTACACGGACCAGTCCCAAATAAGGATACACGGGCCATGTACACGAGACCTTACCAAGGATGACACTGGTCAACATCGAGGTCGAGCAGACACCTGCCGCACTGATTTGCTGAGGAATCCTCCACAGCGCTCTATTCAATTATCTATCAACGGAATCATCGCAATTGATTCTCTCACAGAAACGTACTACTAATTTTTAATATCAAAACCTTTACATTAATTCAAATTCTTTATCTCTACGACTCGCCAGTCCACCAGAATATAGAAATATTTATGAGATGACAAGCATTTACTTAATAGATTAAATTCTACAAACAACGGAAACGCGAAAAAAAATACGAAAAAATTTCATAAAGGCAATCTTATTTTACTCACGCAAGTTTGTTGAACTTTTCCATATTCACAATGCTCCGTACTGAATAAATTAATATTACTCTCTTAATTAAAATGATATACTAACATTGAATGATTATTTTCTAATACTGAGACGAAGTGGATATTGTTCATGTACTAAAATTAATAGTACTAATTATAAATTTTTATAAATGTAAGGTTAACAATATTTATTAATCCAGCATATATCGGATACGATGATTTAATATATATTTGGTAGTCTGGATTATTTATTCCTCTTGAATAGACACGTCTGTGCGTTACAACTACCAACGGCCAGTTTAAAAGTAGCTACACCCAGTTTTTATTTACGTTCCGAGTGTGACGATTCGATTAATAGTGTTCCTATCACTAGAATAGTTTCAGAGCTACGCCTTGGGCTAAATTTAGCCGTGAAGTGCTCTAAGCACAGAGTCCGTAAATGAGTTAAGTGAGTTACGTCATAATACTTCTCGGAAAAGCCATAACGCACTTTATTTATGCCATAGGGGAGAAGCTGTTTTTCCATCTAGAGATTACAGAAGAAATTAATTACAATGAGCACAAACAGCCGATTCCCATGCTTCACGCATTGTTCTCAAGCCATTTCAAGGACATGAAGAAGAAGTTCCTCCAAAAAGTCTTTTTACCTCCACTACACTCATTTATATTCCGTTGTTCAGGTGAAAAAATTAATTATCTAAATTAATCGCGGAATCTTTCTTATCCCTCCAAAATGAAAACAGAATTTCTACTGAATACCCGCTTAAGGGATTATTCCGGTAACAGTAAAAATGTTATTTCTTTAATCAGTAACAACAATATACCATCCTATACTGAAATGGGTTCCTCTGACTTTGAAAGAGAAACTTGTGTTCAAAAATTATTATTCGGTGGCTACGAGTTGTTCTTACATTTTAATCATTTCCATAAAATATGGTAGGAATATTAAATAACAGAAATAATGAAAATATAAAAGTCTTTACACGAGCAAATTAATACAATAATGTACTCAATCTAGTACATAGTTATGAAAGACGCACTAAGGCTTAAAAATCAAATTAATTTGTTCTTCCTATAGAAACTTCTGATCTCGTACAAATACCAGGAAAGAAGAAATATTAATAGAGATTTCCACGACAGAATTTAAGGTACTATATTTAACAACCATTATGCTGTATTAACTACAATTATGTGGTTTAGTTAGAAATGAAAATAATATAACCAACACATTAATTACATCTCTTTAACACAATAGTTGAAAAAAAATACCATTGAAAAGTTCTCACTACGAAGAACTGCTATTATTATAAGTCAATAATCTATTATTTGAGAAAACGTTTTAAAGTAATATACGAGCGTCATTGATATAAGCAGACGTTGTGATCTGGAAAATAAATTAACAAGCAGGGAAAATTTTCCCTGGGGTTTTCCAAGAGAAGTTTAAAGGTAAGTGCTGCGATCTGGGTGACGAGTTCAGACTTCTCGTAGACGCTTGATTCGCAAAACATGAGCGACTGACGGTGAGTCACAGAACTCGGGGAAATATGAAACCTTGGTCAAGGAGGGCGATAAGTAGGCGCGGAATCCACCACAAGCACATACAAACGTGCCCGAGCAACGAAATTAAAGAACACCGTTGTCAACAACTTAAGGAATGCATTCAGAAATAATAACCAGACTCGTTATACGAAAATACGAATGAATGCAGTTCATTGACTCGTACCCATGAACAAATATCATTTAAAACGTTTAGAAACGGAACGTTGTAACTGGGATGACATGTGTTGCTCAGAAGACCAAACAGAGGGACACCTCTTGCCATTTGCGCGACATCTACGGCTCCGGAGCATACACCATCCAAAATTGATATTGAATTCTCGAAACAAAAGGAACCTTAGTTCAAAACAAAAGGTTTCTTTCTCCGACTCTACAAGAAAGCATCCCTCATTGTTTTTGAGAAACGAGCTACCTGAGGATCTTTGTATTTCACCTGAGAGATACAACATATTAGATATGAATTAGTAATTGCATTGAGATGGATTGTCTGTATACTCCCAGTTATTCATTTACTAAATTCAATAAAACGTCAGAAAACAGTATAAGCATTAGTTTTAAAATTTACTAAAATTATCAAAATTATACATGGAAGTAGATACATTATTCACCTGTTGTATGGAAACCAGGATTTCAATTTGAGCGATAGTTAAGAATTCTGCCCCGTTTCATCTTGTGAATTCTTATTTGTCCTGACGTCACGTAGTTAATTTATATACATACAATGTTAGACTAACTGAATATTATAAACGTCATAACGAAATTAATTGAATTTTGAAACACCAAAGGACTTGGACCGTGACAAAAGAGTCACCGTGCCAATTATTTACATTTAGATATGTTTTATGTCCTCTCACGCATAAATAAATTGAATTTGTAAAACATAAAGGTAAGTAATGGAAGATGGACAAATGAAGGGATCCACAAAATCGTTAGTGATGTCAGTATTTGACTTATTGTATAGAGCAATAATGAAGTTGTTACTGGTGTCTGGTTGAATATAAAGGGGCAGTTGTGGAGAAATATTTAAATGAATAAGTATTGGGAAAACAAATATGTAAGAAATAATTATTTTGCAGGAAATTATTAATTAGTATTAATGTTCTCGTACGACGTCTGTGAGGCATGATGACCAGTGTGATCCAGGTCCAAAATCAGAGTTGTCTGTTATGAAAGTCCAGCGAGGCCACCGTAGTAGTGCGTTTGCTCTGGGAATCTGGTCGCTAAACGGAGTAATTTGGGCTGGGCGCGGACGGGTATTAAGGGACCGCCGTTGGCATGGCCACCTCGGCTGAATATTCAGCAGCGCGAGACGTGCATCGCAGTCCAACTATCGCCAATTGTGCTATTTATAGCGGCCACGTGCTGCCGTCGGCCGGCCTTGTCGCGGATAGTGGGTGGCCCACATTCCAATCTTCGCAAGGAATCTACTTTCCACCAATTCTTCAGATTGTCTGCTAGGAACCTACATCAGCCAAACCATCCTATCACACCGATTCTGACACAACGTGGTGACGTGACGTGACAGGGATTCAGAATCAGCATGATGGTCTGAATAAGGCAAAGGACCAAGAAAAACGCGTTATCCTCCCCAAATTGAGTTAAAACTTACAAAACCTGTTGTGCAATGGAGTTCAGAACCATCAATCAACATAGCACACATTCACTATTTCTACAAACCTGAGACCGACAGCTAATCATCTACAGGTCGGGTATCAGAATGAAACAATCATTAATTAATTTGTCAGATTCTAAATAAAAATAATTAATTTATGAAACTATACTTACTCTGAGTCTTTCTTACAGTCTGGCAGAAATTAACCTATGAAGATCGATATAATTGGTTCTGTGAATTATAATAATTAAAAGGTGCTTCAAGTAGTTCTGATCGTTCTTGGTTCTAAAATCACTAAGATGGTCCGGGTACGTTAATTCAAGTTTACGGTGATGGGTTTTAGTGGAAGGAAAGCGTAATTAGGGTACTGCGCTAGTAATTCACTTGAATGACGAGAACGAAGGCAAACTGTTTATAATTGTCCTTAGAAATCCTAGACCCGTGGTGAAAAACATGTTAGTTCTTAATCTGTTAACAGTTATATAAATACCCAATACATTGCAAGTAATTCTTGATTCCATGAGAGATTACTAACAACTGTATTGAACCGAACATTATTTTCATCTTGACCGCCATTTTAAGCACGGTTGTAAGTTTCCTGGCACTTATTTAATCCGATTATATTGTTAGATATATTTTAATGGCAATCGAACTATCGGTTGATCGTAGATTTCATGCCCTAAAAAGTTCATTTTATCACGATATTGTCTCGGAGTAATACGCTGAAGTGCATACGGTCTAATTAATGTGAAGGGCTAAGGACGTGTAAAGCATTTAGTAGCCACAGGGCCCACGGAGCGCATTTAGATATTTATTATGGCTCTGGTGCTCGAGAGACGCTCACTCACTTGAATCCAGCATCTGGCATCTCTTTCACGGTTTAGCAGACGGTCTGCAGTATCTCACTCACAGGACTTTCGAGGCTAGCCTGGTCGGCGAGAGGCAATAGTCATTACAGGGTACAGAGCGACATCCGACCTCGTCATTTAAGAGTTTAGACATCTTTCAGAGGTCGCACGACCTTCAGCAAACGATGGGTCAAATCACAGCTGAGACCGTCGTTATAATAGATTTATGAGGTTCGTCTTTATCTACGACAAATGGATGGAATGTGTGATGTATCTGGGCGGCAGCCATGCAGCTCTCACTATTACTACAACCAATTATCAAATTATTCCTCACCACTTCGTCATATGAATCATAAACCAATAATTGCTGGAATCAGAGACAAATAAGTTCGCAGTAAACCTGTCAACAGTAAATATTAATATAAACTAATTGTGTGAGAAGCATAGCCACGGGACAAACAAGTGAGCCCCGTCGTAAGGAAACATCAAATCAAGATTAACTACTTTCATGACCGATGACTCTAAGGAAGGTTCTATATTACTGGTCATTTATTTATTTCTTAAGTTTACTTTAAGTCGCTTTATGTTCATTATCGACTATTTTACCATTTTGGGAATCTTATTTTCATTGTAAAGTTTACCAGATTTGGGAACTCAGACAAACACCCAAGCCCTTTCCAGGAAACGAACCCGGGACCCCTGTGGTACGAAGCAGCGAAGCTAGCCACTAGACCAGAGATGCCGGCACTGTTTATTTCTATTGCTTAAAAAATAGGATTTTCATATTTAGAAAAATGATTTGACAAACTTTATTAATAAATTGTGCAGACAATTTACCTGATCCTTAAAACGCTAATAATAGCGTAAATACAGAATATGGTTAGTTTTTAAATTAGGTGTCATAGAATATTTAAGAGTTTGCATTTCTAATCCATTTGATGGGGTCAAGAATTATCGACGGGAACCCCACATTTATCAACTTTTGAATGCATTTGCTGTTAGAGTCGCTTCCGGTTCGATAGGTCGTGAACCAATGAGAGCCTCAGCCCAGAATGTCACTCTTACTTAGTACTAGGGACAGTCATTTCCGGCATGGGGGCGTAGTTGCTCGGTATTCGGGGTGATGAATGTGAACCTCGACTAATTCCTGGGACGTATACAACGAACTTCACAGAGCTTCAAGTGGACCACGTGCCGAAAGCTCTTGTCTCGAGGAAATGATAGCTCTATCTAAACGGGTCCGCTGACACTGGATTCATCTGCTTCACACTACAAGCATCATTATCACAAACTCCCCATTATTTTCAAAGTGCTAAACTGGTATATTTAACTTGCCGTCATTTGATTACATGAATTATTACGGAACATCTCGAATATAAAAGTCACGAAACAGAGATCACAAGAAAACAGTGTTAGGTTTGCTTAATTATTTACAGAATTTGTATTTCATACTAAGAACGCAACCAAAGGACACATCAAAGCTACTGACTATTATGATCTTGAATGGGAGTTTCACGTGGCTTTGGTGTTATTACTGGTTTGTTTTGTGAATCATGAAATTGTTGCACGTGTATCATTAAAATTCTAGAGTCTCATCTCATAGCACTATGTATCATACATAACATACGGAACAAGATCGAAAGTATCTTGTATAATTCCAAATTCCTATTATTCAAACTACATTACACTCTTAAATAGTGTAATTATAGTATTATTTTAAAAATACAAGTTGTAAAATTAGTAAGAAACAAATGGACCGAGCAGATCTGATTTCCTTATTTATTGTAAAGTGTATAATTAAATGATATGAAATGATTAATTATATATATTTTTATTAATATAGTTTGAAGGGGAAAATAGCATCAGGAAAAAATCCTGATTTAAGCATGTCACGTTTTTGGTAAGTGGTACGAGTTATTTAAATACCACTGAGGATTAGCGAGACAAATAAGTCGCTGACCTGGGAAAAGACTAGGCATGAGAGTCTAGGAAAAGTTGTTAAGCATGCCAAATGGAAAGTCTATTTCTAAGACTTTCAGAGAACTTCGTACTTCACAAGATGAGAAGGTCCATCAGCCGCGAGACTGGCCACACAGAAAAGGGGTATTCTTACGAAATCGATCCACTTTGCTTCCGACTAAATGTTCTTGTTATAAGACACACATTTCTACGTCACCGCCGATAAAGTCTAAGGGAGTACTGTACTGAAAATGGTCTGTATTAGTGAGCCTAGACTATATATTGTCCGCGGAGATTAACTTATATCATGTGAAAACTTATATTGGTCTCGTTTCAGTAATATTGTCGGGAAACTAATATTTAAATTAATTTTTTAGTATTAGTAAACTTAACCCATAAAATCATGTATCATATAATGTATATGCATATGATTATTTAATCTCAAGACTGACTTGTTAATTAACTTGATAAGGCGACAAGCGCTGTGCATTCTTAACATTGTGTAATAAAAGTGCTGGTCCGTGTAATTCAAATCGATACTCCTGCCACGACTTAAAATTTCCGAAAAGATTAAGAAAAAATAACGTTTATCAAGTCCACGCAAAATTATCCCCATTAAGAGGTTGTAAGGAAAAAAAGGTTTCATCTAAGCGGGAGAAAACATCAGGCATGTTACGTTGCATTATCTCCCTCAATAACGACGCCAAGTTTGTCTGATGAAGTTAAACGCTTGTGTATTCTGCTGGAAGAGGAACATGTATATCTGATGCTGGACCTCGTTCAATATTGCCGTTGCGAAGAAATCGATTCGCCTCCCTCGAAATAGGCCTCATTAAAATCGCATAACACGCAGTCGGGTGCGTGTTCTCCATTGCGAGATAGCAGCGGGACTTATTAAATAACTCAAACAACTACTGCCTCCATGTGATGCTATCGGAAAGACTTCTCATTCCAACGCGCACCGAAGAGAACCTCAAGCACAAAGGGCTGGCTACTCATCAGAGATTGACATGTATTCCATTATAAGGATTTTTGAACCAAAATGATCAGCTTCATCAAAACCACAAACAGAATGAAATTACTCTTACAGTCGAACTTGACTATAACATGATGCTTTCAATATTACTAGCGTTATTACTATAAAGTATCAAAATTCTTAACATGCATAAGCAAACTAAAGTGAAATACAAAATGCTCATAGAAGAAACTTCCTTACCGATCGTTCCCCTAGTCTTTTCAACAAGAACTACTCTCAATTTTAAACCATTAATGTTCGATTGTCTAAATTTCTCGACTGACTACTTCTAATTTCCTTTGCAATTGTTATGTTCTTTTCAAATGATGGAACTATTTATGAGTAACGTTGAGGCTGTTGAAGCCGACAATCCAATGTTTTACATACTTCAACATTTTTAAGGCTGCAACCGATTTCTCTTATGATTTCAACTGTTTCGTTTATCGAAAGACAGGTGAAATTTATTAAATTCATGTCCATAGAATTTTAGATTAAGCGTTCTCAGTTATATAAAGGGCAGGGCGAATTAGACTCAAGAAATTTATCCAAAATAATTTCGTTAAACGTTCATTGTTTCTATAGCCTTTTGAATTCCGGACCTTATGAAATATGACGGCACTGTCAGAAATGGTAGGAAATGAATCAATCGCAGTACACAGGTAGTGTCAGAGTTGGTGTATTATCCATAGTTGTGCATGACCGTTGCCGTATCCCTGGAAGTTTCCTAAGATCGAAGTATTTGCTCCTTATAAACGGGTATTCCCTCGTCGTTCACGGGTCAACATATACAAAAGAGAAGTTAGAATCAAAAATAAGAATTTATCTTTACAGCCGGGTTTTCGTTATAACCGAGTTCGACTGATTATATTGGATATACCCCACAGTTATTTTTATAAAATTACCTGTTATTTAAGGTAAAACCACAATAAAGTGCGGTTATTAATGATAAAATATTTATAGTGAAGTATTATATTATAATCATTATTTTGTTCTAAACTTTCATATATTTGTATAGTTTTTTTGCGTTCAAAATTAAATGTATTAAATTATCTTTAATATTCTTGGAAATCGTTTTTACATCTATTTTCATATCTGTATAATCTGTATTCAAATGAAGGCAAATAATTAAAGGAAGACCAAGATGGAAAATTCCCGAGTGGACTATCCGAGTCGATTTCCAGCGAGCATCCATTGAAAAGACCTGAAGTTCAGGCTCACCTTTTTTTCCCCAATTATTAAAATCGTATCTCACTGGAAGATTCTTTAGTCAGACAAGAATAAGAGTACTCAAGCTTCAAGGAGATTAGTGTAGGAGTGCCACAGGGTAGCGTATTGGGACCAATACTGTTGGTATACAGGCAGATCCTTAAACCGATCTAGCAATTCGGCATCCAACTTTGGGGTTGTGCAAGTGATACCAACGTCAAGAAAATACAGATGTGGCTAAATAAGATGCTGCGAATCGTCGTAGACGCTCCGTATTACGCCAAAATCTAAGAAAATTGTGAATAATCTCATCCTGAAAATACTGATGTCTTCTCATTTACACTGAGTTAATTTCTATCTTGCGTTTTAAGTACTAAACGAATATCTAATCACTGTTTTATTTTATATCCTATATAAATATTTTGGGTTATAAAATCCCTATTAATGAGGTTTTTCATTTTCTAATTTAATGAGAGAGGAGCATTTTAGTTGAGATGTTTAATTCAGTAGGTTATTGCAATTGCACTATAGAATGGTGTGTTGACGTATCCTGTTTCTCAATGGAGGACTAATGGAAAATAAAGTTTAATCTAATACAACCCTGCATCCATCTACGCACAATTATACCCCATGCGTTTCAAATGCTGTTCATTAAGTTACGTGTCATTAGCTGTTATTATGTAGTGAGCCTGATATTTGGAGCTTCCACTTTCACCCGACGCCAAGCCTCGAGCACGAATTGAATTATCCGTTCATCAGTCAGTGGCTTGGGCCCCTTGAGACGCATTAGTGAGCCGTCAGGATGGTCTTGAAACAACATGGTCGCTGCTCACGGACATTATCCAGGCGAGTGCAAGTGTAAATGCGAGTGTGTGCGTGTGTGTGTTCGTCAATGGGCGTGGGCCTGCCATTTCCAGGTGCGGATATCTCGT
Source organism: Eucriotettix oculatus (assembly GCA_034510155.1). Taxonomy (NCBI): domain Eukaryota; kingdom Metazoa; phylum Arthropoda; class Insecta; order Orthoptera; family Tetrigidae; genus Eucriotettix; species Eucriotettix oculatus. Next base: position 40,715,077 of record CM067381.1, read on the forward strand.
GCCCACGAACTCCACCAGTTCTGGGTGTCCTTGCGCCCACGTGGGAAGCACGTGTCTGGGTCACTCGTCCACCTGCAGAGACTCGACACATCATCTCAATAAACAACAGTGAAATCGTCGGAAAACAGCTTGGAAACAAAATATATCAAACAATAAGTCAATCATCGAGCGCAATACAACAGGTGACGGGCTAACGAATCTGTTCATGAATTAGATGAGAACCGCTCAATCACTGGAAAGGATTTTTCTAAATTTAATCACCACTGTTTCCGGAAATCGATCTGAAACGAAACATATGTTGAGGTAGGGCAAGAAGGATTCTTTTCAAATAATAGTGTAACGAAACGAAAGCAAAATAGCAGTGAGTATCCACAAGTCGATTAGAAACATGCAGGCAAGCGATGCTGAAGCTACTTTACATTTTCTTTCTATTTATTCTTTAGTAATTCGTCTATTTTGATACTGTAAAAGGTTTTACAAGTATCATGGTTGGGAATAACAACCGACGCAGTGTTTTTATATATATTTTATAAAATTAAATATTTAAATTATGTCTTGTCTATTTCAGATTGGATTGACTTGTTGTCTATTCCAAATAAGCAAATATGACTTCTGACACACGTCCTTTATTATACGTAAAATTTTGCTTTAACTGATTTTAAGAGAAGTAATAAATACATTTTACTTAATAAGTAAATAATGTAAATAAAATACAAGATTACAAGTATTTGTAATAAAATAATAAAAAGTATTTACTTTACATAATTACATAATTAAGACTCAATTATGTCATTCGTTGCGTTTTATTAGTCGGATGGTAATAGTAAATATTGTTCCCAACTTTTTTCCTTATATGTTACAATCGCCTTCAATGAACCCATAAATTTTTTAACGAAGTAGACCAATGGTGGGCAACCCCCGGCCCGGGGGCCACATCCGGCCCTCCTGCAAGATTTGTCCGGCCCGTCACTACATTGTTGCATATTAATACGGCCCTCCACGTCGTGTTTCCAAAGCTACATATCCAAGTCTAATTAATATTTTATGTAAAGTGATGCCTCGTGCGGTAGTGTTTATTGTTAATTAACGATACTAATTTACATTTTCTCCAAATATTAAACTTCTTGCAGAAGAAAGGCAATCTCAAGTTTATCATTAACACTATTATTTTATTTTACGTAACACCAAACACTATTCATACTAACATATGTGTAGCTTCTCATTTTAAATACATATCAATTGTTTCAGTTTTTCCCCCTACAAAGGTTGCCCACCCCTAAGGTAGACAGTAGAATATCCGACGAAAAACATCATTAAATTATCATATCATAATCATGACCTCATAACAAGAAATAAATGGAAAAATGTATAATCTAAATTGGGGAACATTTTCACTGAACAAGATTTCACTGTTTGTTGCCTTTTTAGTTTCTTGTTAATAATATTAATTATGGAAATAACTGAATTAAATAAGTTATGGACGTGGAATTGTTAAAGAACATTGGTGTTAGGCTTACCATTTCTAACAGACTTCCGTCTCAGGGTGATAGGATATAGTTGTGGATTGATTCGCCACTCACCTGCAAAAAAAAAATATTAAAGAATTATGTATTATAATATACGTAGCACATTTCATCTCTAACAAAAAATGTGATGGAAAAAATAAGAGATAGAATAAATAATTCTCGGTTTATCTATGACAGAAGGGAAAGCATGCGTTATTTGATTGGCAGATAAAACACTTAACAGTTTTCTAGAACATAGATTTACTACTGCAAAACAACTATAGTTTTGTAGAAAGGTCTTTAGCATATTTCGTAGACGGTAAAGTCGTATTTATTTCTCAAAAATGTACAGGTCAGGTTTTGTATAAAATTATACTCTTTATGTGCTATTGTGTTGTCTTCTGCTTATTTTAAGTCCTCACTGTCCTGATGTGCTCCAGATTAGTTTGAAACTATAGTCACTCGCTACGGACTTGAATGCTTACTGCATCTTCCTCGTCATTGTATTTGCATCTCTGAATATTTCTAGAATGCTCATATTTAGTCATATATATAATATGTAAATAAAATATCTGATATGCTAATATTCTTAGAGATTGCTTATAATTAGATTTTGTGTATTTCAAAGCTCCTTTTATAATCAGCGTATTCTTTCTGTTTGTCAGGTAGGTTTTTTTTATCTACGCCCTCGGAAAGAATGTAAGTGTTGATCGTGCGGCTGTCCATAAAATCCTGAAGGAATTGTTTCTTCAAGGAAACCTTGGATGAATATCAAAGAGTCCTTTTTATTTCCTTGCGCAGCTGCTGAATATAAATTAGTTTGAGTATACTACTTTCACAACGCCTGTTAGTAAACACAAGTATTTTTTCAAGAATATTCTTGCATATGATTGCTTAGGAAGTATCAGGTTTCATCCCACTGATCCACTCTCTCTGCCATATTTAATAAATTTACTGTACCGAGGTATAGAAGAAAGTAACAGTACAATATCGCATATATGAAATAGTTGAAAGTTAAAAAACAAATTTTGTCGTTTTAAATGGACTGACAATAATAAACCCATAAAGTGTTTTACGACACTTGCATCTGTTCCAGCATCATCGAGAAAATCAACAATAATGTTGAAGGTTATGGTAAAGTAATAAAATAGAATTCTATAATCGGTATGTTGCGTGTTAAAAGAATTTAATTCAGGACATGAATATCGAATTCTGGTTTTAGTGGAACTTTAAACATAATACATCTCCTGTCAAAAGACTTAAGTAGCCATAAAATGCTATATAGGACATACTAAACATTCTCTACAAACTAGATTATACACAATTATCATATGACTAATAATCATAAAGTTGTCATTATCCATAAATTAGAAGAAAATCGTGAATTTAGTTGGAATAATATTGAAAGGTTAGATTATGGACGAAATTTATTTAAACGTAATTTATTTGAAATATTATTTATTAAAATAACAGTAAATCCTCTAAATTTATATGACACCCAAATTTAACTAATATTAGTAACCTTCTAAATCCTACTTTTAATATTTTTATTAAAGGATTTTACAAATATTTTTTGATATAAATTTTAGAATTAATATTATAGGCTAATCTTAGTTATTTTGTGATTTGTCACATTCATTGTTGGATTGAAGAGGCGTTATTTTTTATATTTTGTAATATTGATGTATTTGAACACTTTTCTTAATGATTTAATATTATGTATCAATGAAGCAAACATTTTTTTCGACCTGTAATATTGTAAGACAGTATTATTTATAATTTAAATCAAAACTGAAAAATTAGTATTTTAACCAAATATTGCCGATTTAAAATTCACAATTGCTTGTAAAATCTTTTTGAGCAGCTAACATCAGAAGGAAATAGACTAGGTTGTCTGTACCTGAATAATTCTCAAAATTGTTGACGAAACGTCCTGTGAATAAAAAAATTGCCTTGTCTGTGAATAAGTTGTTAATTTAATTTTTCCTAGTGTTTTAAAAAAAACACTGTTTATGCGTGGATGCTTATTCAACGAATTTATGAAAAAACAGTTAATTTTATTTTTCCAACCGAATTCAAAATCAATTTTAGATCAAATAAACATATTTATAGATTGTTCTGACCACGTAAAATATGGGCCCACTTTGAGTGTTGAAAAAATTTAAACAAAGACACTTCACTATTTTAGATTCTACCTTAAGGAACTTAATGAGACGTAGGAACTGTGTTTATCATCTCATAGATGTAACATAATAATTATTATGAACAATAAATATTGATATCAAATAAAAATTCAAAGCTGATACTCGCACAACAAACATAAATAAAATTCAGGGCTGTCTCTTTTTTGCTATTAGTGTTATCTGCACATTAAATAATTTGCTCCAATTATCTGAGCGGCATTGCTGGCAGCTTGGAAACATAAAAGTGGGGGATGAACTTTAACCTGCCATTAAATCATTGCCACTTGCAGACTGTTCACTGGATTGGTGCAGTATTAGGTCAAGATGTTTTCTAGCTACCCATTCAGAAAGACAAGCAAGGCCGAGTAGCCCAGAATATCGTGTTACAAGCGCTCTGAAACGGCGCTTCAAGGTTTCAATTACTTTGCTACAAAATGTACACACAACCTGGATTAATCGTATGGTTCTTCCGCAGCAGCACAGATTTTTTCCAGGTATGGATAGAAGTTCACTGGTACATTTTTCCTAAAATGTTTACTTTACGTACAACTAATATATTTATTAACGTTGGATGTTAATTTCAGGAAGAAGCAACACATACACGATAGTATCGTAGATTTCTTCTGCTCCTCTTTAAAATAATCTCTGTCTGTGATTTTTCAAGTACTATGAAAAACTTAAGAATAATATATTTTTTGAAAATATAATTTAATAATATTTAAATTAGTAAATGGTTCAAATCCATTTTAATTTCGCCTCTTATTTTATCCCTCTATGGTTCCCGGATGATATGGCCGATTCTCTGTGCCATAGAACAGCACAGTACTGAGTACATCATTACAGCGGATACAAGCAGTTTTTTGAGCTTTACGGGTGGTACAGGGAGAGTAGCGGGTTTGAAGAAGATTTCATATTCCAGAGACATCGTGTTCTACAGCCGCGAGGTCCACTGACATGAGCAGATCGCTGTAATAGCAGGATCTGTAATGTAGCATAAGATTGCGACGTCAGTAGGGAAGGGAAATAGTTTAGAAAGAAACGAGTATAGCTTTGGAACTCAGAGGAACTTGTTGACAGAGTAATCCATATAGGGATCTGCCCGGCCTGTTTTGGTTGTAATCTTACAGGTGCAGCAAATAGTTCTGTCTTGACGATGAAACAAAATGAGAGTTATTGGCAAATAAATGTAGCAGACGTGAATTTCGATTGAAACAGAAACATTCTACTAGTGGACCACGTTCTTTTGCTACAGACACGCAAATGTACGAGCATCTCCAACAATGCAATAGGATTGCGGAAAATACGCAAAGTACCTATCTGCAAAAACAATACTGGAGAAGCATATGGGAATTAGACTAGAGGCAAGAGTGCCATTACAGAGAAATTTTGAAGCTTAATTGGACTCTTGAAGTTTTGGGAATGAAAGAAGCCTTTCCAACGCAGATTTCCAGGTTTCTCCCTAAAATTTAAGCATTAGACTCGAATATAGTTTCAAACCATTAAATTGCGTAATCAATTTTCTGCAATGATTCACTCATTGCAACAAGCGAGATAAAAACACACTTTTTATAAACTTAATAATCAAAGGAAGAAATCATATATGAGGAGTAAATTAATATAATCATTTGCGTTAGATGAATATTTTCTACACTCCTGGAAGTAATGAATGATATAAAAGTTGTACCTAAATAATTGAACATGTTCATATCAATAGTCTGTTCCTGAGAAATATGAATATTATGACGTAGTTGTGAGAGAGGAAAAGGTGGGTAGTGGTGACGCGCAGCTATTGACTTAGTGGAGGAGAGTAGGAATTTGGGCCCGAGGCGTCGCGGGGGCGGAAGATCTCGAGTTTCGGCAGGGCGCTGGTCCAGCGCTGATGCGGGCGGCGATAGTCTGACCTCTGCGCTCCTAACAATCCGCAACAGAGCGTTTAGCGAGATAGCGTTTCAATAACTCAGCGTAGGCACCTAAGTGAATTGGCCGCCTGCGTTTCCTCGGCATTCCTCACTTCAAAGCCCGCCGCTGCTGCCAGGCATCGATCGCCACGGTGCTACGGCTATCAATTTTAACTGCATCTCTCTCTCCCGCGTCTCAAATAATCGAAACAATCGGGATAACAATTCGCTGCCCCTTCCTCTGTCGCCACATCTTCTTGTTATCATCACCTACCGGCCTGGACAGTTTCAAGTCCCTCACGTACAATTCACTCTTCCTACGTCAGTCAGATTTATAAAATAAATAACTGCTTATTCACTAAATAAACGCAAATAATAGTGACGTGTGCTGAAAATAATTTTTTTTTTGGGTTAAGAGGGTACAGGATGGCGATCCTGAAACAGGCAACTCCCCTTTAATCGCATAGGAAGGGAATTGAAAAGGGGGGATGCGGAAGGTAGAGCAAGGTAGCCAAGGGTTAACTAGGGCCCCCGGGCTCTTGTTTAAGGATTCTACCCGGTGTTTCACCTAAAGAGATGCAGGGAAAACCCTAGAAACCTGCATCATGTAAGTCGGGCATTGCGTACTATTCTCACGTCTTTCCGAATGACGGAATAAGAGTTTGCTGTGGGATCGCAGCATTCCTTTCTCCATGTCTCCACCAGTTTTAGGAGGCAGTTGGCCGACTGATCCAATGGGATCAGCCGACAATTCTTGCCATATGCTTAAGTCTTAGACCCCAGTACATATACCTCCTAAAATAGGTGAAAGTGTCTCGGCATGTGAGAACTTTGATAAAAAAAAACAGAGAGAATCAGGTGAGCCCTGCAGTCACTCTGGGGTGAAGCGCCTGCGAGAAAACTCCCGCAGCGCCACCTTCAATCTGAAAATAAAGTTCATACATCAAGTAAAAATTGGAATTATAAATCACATCAGTTGCTAAAAGTCATGTGGTGTTTGATCTTTGTTTACACCGCAAAAATATTATTATAACAAGGAATAGTTAAATAATAAAATAAGTATATTTAATTTGAATATATTGCATTTATTTATCATGATCATAAAATCGAAATCGTGGTATTACAATATAAAATTTCGATTAGAAATCTAACTCAAATTAAATTTTAGTAAAAATATTAATTTACGAGTAAAATGTATAATCAAATTGGCTCAGTCGGTAAAACAAAAAGAATCTATGCAGCTTCTAAAAGGCTGCTCCCGGGAACGCGGGTGACGAACGATATAATTGTAATAAAAATCGCGAATCAACGAGAATGGTTTAAGTGGAAACCGGGTAAAAATGCCGTTACCAGATGTTCTGCGTGGTGACGTCGTTCTTGGTTTGCCGTTGCCGGATGTTCCTTTGCTGGACACGTCTCCTCTAGCGCCTCTTCTTCAGGTTATATCTCCATCAAATATTATCTATTTGTTTTCCGTACTCCCATCAAATGAATCTTCTTTCTCATAACATGCCGAATTTAACTTTTACGCATGTTGCTTCTTCAGCCACTCTCTCTCGCCCCGCCTTTCTCGGGACAGCTCCCCGGACCAACTGTTCAAATACAATGCACTCCAGGCAATAAATAATGTTGTAAACGGCAACGTTTCCCGCCTACTTGCCCTCAACAAACCACCCTCGTTTTTCGTCCTGCTGCACGAAAATAACAAAAACTTAATTATTTTTGCTTTACCCGTTCAATGTAGGGGTAATGAGTAACCACAGTCAGGGATATTATTTTCGGGAAAATTATACCTTTTATCTTGTGGCATAATGTCTAATAATAGTCTTAAGAACAGTAAACATTTTTGTCGCCTACTAATATTTGGCGCGAGTATTTCGCACTCATAGATGTAAATAGAACAGAACCAAAACTGAATGAAGTGATAGCCAGGGCTGAGTTTGATCTCAGTAGAGTTAAATGGATTAAAATACACTTATTGCTAGAGGAGACGGGGGTGAGAATAGGAAGAGAGTTGGGTTTCGGTTGACCCTCAACAGAAGTTTGGAGCCAAAATTTATTTATGAATGTCGCCAAAGAGGAAAACTTTTGGTTCATGGAACGTGTTCAAAATTTCCAATAATACCACTATCACATTAAACGTCCTCATAATTCAGAAACTAAGGGCGCGGACAATAGCAAGGATTCTTTCATGCAAGTGGCGTTGTAGAAAACATAATTGAGGTCGATTACAGATGACCAGAAACATTGAAATCAATTAAAAGTCGTGAATTTATATTTCTTAAAGATGGATGTAATTTAACCTATTGGCACAGTCTTATTTGATTGACGTCAGTTGATGAGAAGAATCGATCGTGGGGTCGTGAATGAGGGATATGGGAGTGGTCGGAGACAGACAGACAGACAGACAGTCGTGCAACTAGCTTTGTGTTGATGCACCGCGGCGGACAAAGCTCCCGGCGGCTCAAGGTGAGCTTTCATAGCTCATTACACGGGACGGCGTGAAATCGCCACCACACAAAACTCCCTCGCCCTTTGTGCTGGCTCAGATGCGTCGGCACGCCCGACCGTTTCTGCGACGACCCGGGTGTCGATGTGATCTCAAGCGCGACCAGAAACACGTCACGCGGTCAATACGGAAATACGTGAACCATCACCGTTTGATACTCAGCATTTGACCCATGGGACAACCTTCTTATCAGATGATCAGCAGATCAAGAGATTAAAGACATAGAGCACAATTGGAAACTAGATCAAAATTTTTAAAAAAAGATTATAATTTTCAGTAAATTGTATTTATAACAGTTTATTGTCCAGACAGGATAAACTCGGTCCAGACAACAACAGAATCATTGGATTTAATGATTAAAATTTAGATTTTAATATTACAAAAAGTAATTGGTATTTCCACATTTATCGCATATTGCGTAGCTTAAGTTTTCATTTCAATCAATTACATCAGAAAAACATTGTACTTAATTGGTGGAACAATTACTTGAAATTATTTGCTGTTGTTGGCCGAATGGTGAGGATTTTGTCATAATGCCTCTAGAAGACTGTTCACCAAATTTTACCTTCGTAAAAGAAAAGCCAAAGTGAAAAACAAAAAAATTAGAGGGACTTAAATAGAGTAACTGGTTAGATATGACGAAGTATAAATACCGAAACTGAAACAGGAGTTCAGTTGAGACTGACGAAGTTACTAAATGAATATATTGAAGGATTGGGGTTTCTCAATATGAATAATCTTCTTAATGTGATTGGAATGTATTAGTTTTGAAATTTAACTTTATATCTTAATATTCTTAAAATGAGTTCACAATAATTAATAATCTGGTCGTGAGGACCATATTTAACTTATCAATAATTAAGATAATTATATTACTTCAAAATAAATCATATATCTCCTAATAAATAAATATACATGGAATGATGGTATTAGAAGATAAATTTTGGAAGGGGAATAATATTGCTTAATTGCTTAAAAAAGCACTGGAAAAATATTTCACTTTAGTATATTCTTGGAGATTTAAGAGCATTGATCACTTCACTGTATTACACTAAACTATATTCAAAACCGAGTTTATTAAGTTTAAATTTTCTTTACGGTAGAGGAAGTTCTCCAAACACTCCTGCAGGCAAATTGTACCAGTCAATAACTGTCCTATTTGGGAGCGAGTATTTTCCAACATCTCTTTTAATATTACTTCTGTGTTCACGTTATTTTTTAGTTAACTATTACGATATTTATTATACTCTGGGGTTTTTCCTATTTTTAAAATGGCCTGATACTTCAAAGTTGATGTACCCAATCTATCTCTGCGTTTAAACGGCGTGTTGATTTTGCAATGTTTGCTGCTTGCGAACGCCTGCCGATATTTTTAGTTGGAGGCGAATCTTAGTTTATTTGGTCGGTGCCAGGGGAAGTTATTAGCAGGCCGATAGAGCGTGTGCGCAAGTGTCAGAGGCTTGGCAATGTAAACAGATCGCTTCTGAACATCGCTGCACGTAACGATGGCGTCGTCTCAAAATAGGAGTCGCGGTTTCGAAGCCTGACGCCATCGTGGTTCAGCGTTCTTCGTACTCATCAAGACTAAACATCAATGTATCAATTTCTAAACAAGCTGGACTTGCTAATTTTTTACTGCCACCTACAGCGAGTGCTTGTTTTCACAGACACCGCTCTGGTACGCTGAAAATTTGCCAATGAGTTCACTAGATGATCGAAAACTCTTCAGTTTTGATCTGGGAATAGAACTTGTATTCAGAGGTTGCGACGAAGTTTGACGTTTTTGAATGCAGTCGAGCAGTCGGCGAAAGAAGTTGCGGTATTTGGGTCGGCGTCATGACGGTATCAGTTCCCCTGAGATGAACTCTTGAGATTCCGCGAAACTTTGCAACGTGACCAACGTCGACGTCTTGTTGCTCTCGTTGCCGGCAGCATTCCTCCCTCTGGTAAGGAACAATGCTCAGCGATGCTGCGACAAGGCATTGTTGAGATGCTTTCCAGCGAGGTACAATGCGCACGGCCGTACGCGAGAAAAGAAGATTAAATAAAAAAGTAATGTCTGGAGTGATACTAACTGCCTTAATTGAAAACGTAACACGGAATTTCGTCAGGACCACCGTCAACAGTGACGATTAGTATATTGGAAAGCAACATAACGGCGCGAACGGTGAATAAAGGCGTTAAATAGCCCACGAATTTTGTTTTTAACCAGTGATGAATAATATTATTTGGCATTAGTTGCCTTTTCTGAGAACTATTGAACGATCTAGAATTTCCCGCTAGACAAGTTTAATCACTTTTCATCCCGGAAAGAAAAATAGCATTTTAGACCAGGGTAACCAGATGGAATAGAAATAACAGATTAAAGGTATGTAGTGAAGATCTTAAATGATTTAATATTCCACTGTCTTTTTAGTACAAACTACGGCCTACTGAGACGCTGGCGGAAAGGAGACGCCACACTACAAAGAAGGTACGCTGTCAGGTTTCCAATCCTTGTCGTTTAGGGAGGGTAACGCTCACAGTTTATATCCTGAAATAATATTATATCTGATTCTTTTGTAAATATTTCCCTTATTAATGTTTTCCCAGTTAAATTCTTGTGTAAATAAATTTCCTCTTATCTTTTAATTAACCTTTTAATTTAATTCCCCACCCAGTCCTACAATAGTTTAGTGAAATAAATAATATTTTAATTACTATTTAATTAGTACAAATACAACATTTCATCCAACTCTGTGGACTTCTTCAGGTAATTATGCACTTCATATTTTAACCAAATTTATGTATTCGAAAATTAATTTTGATTTTATAATTTTTCTGATGTATAGTTACCTGAAGAGGTCCACAGAGTTGCATTGCAACGTTGTATTTCAAAACTTGAAATTTTTATCGAAGCCGTTTCGGAACATAAACAGAACAAGGGTGTAGGCAACCAGCATCAACATTTGCCAAGTTGCCAAGAAAAATTCCCGTAGAATTAATACTATATTATATTAATATCATTATGGAAATGAAATATACACGAATATTAAAGTTACATTTCTTGTTTTTAACAGTCAAATTTTCATTGAAATCCGTTGAACCGATTCGGAGCCTATTCAATACAAACAGACAGACGGGAACTTCAGTTTTATTTATGGGCATAGATATATTTTTATCTTTCAATTGGATAAAAAAATTCTGTTAAACTCCTACGTTTTTGTTAGTTTTTTGGTACATTATAGTTAGTTGAAATATTACACTTATTATTGGTTTATGTCTCCCTTTCCTTGTGACATACCTCATTGCCAAACCATAACTTCCCATTTCCTTGACTAAGATTTCTCGTGTTAGTACCTCATAGGAATGACGGCTTCAACAATAAATAAAATTCATGTATATAAATGAGATTTTTAATATCGATTTATATTTTTGTGACTAGAGATTTAGTTAGACATGTATTGATGTGTAATGTTATGAGAAGCAACAGAGCTCACCGTCTAGGAGAGTCCAGACAGCTCTAATAACCGCAGAAGTTCTCCTCAGCTGTGTGAAGATGCGGTCTCCTTACAGATTCGACGCACGCGGCCGCAACAATTAGAGCGCCATGACTGTCCGTTTCCGCTGACACGGCGCGCACGTTCCTCATTTGTTTCCACGTCATTGTTGAGTGAAGAGAGTAAAGGGAGGAAAGGCAGGAAAAAAATCAACTTCTTTCCTTTCCGGTGCTCTAACGGTCAGCTGCATACCTCATATAGTTATTTTTGTTTTGTATGCAGCAGGATCAGCTTGTACGTTTCTTGACCACGTTCAGAACGTGACCTAACCTCCTCCTCGAAACGTGTTGCCAGAGTCTCTCACAAATTCTTCAATATCTGTCTCAATTGTGATTGCAAATCTTTCTCGAAATAAAACTAAGCAATATGTCGCACTAAGAAGAGTCATCCTCGCATAAACTGCCAGAATGTAAGAAAAATCTTACATAAATTATTTGGATTAATTGTTATGATATTAATCAAAAATGAAGGCTAAGACAAGCACGAGAACATTTAAAAATTAATTTTCCTTACAGAATTATCTTGAATGGCTAACTATCGATTTAATATCATATTTCATTTTGAAGTTAATTTAAATAATGAAATATAATTAACAACCAATAACCGTCATTTATTAATCTTTAATTTATTTTACAGACTAACGAATATTTCAAAAATAATATTCAGAGCCAGGAAACTTTTATAACATTAAATCAAGCATTTATTTCAGTCAGAATATGATATGAAGAAGGTAGAAAAAAAGCAGGGGAAAGGTTTACTGTTTAAATCATTTAAAGAAATTTTTAAAAATATTCCTAGTCTACTGCTTACTGAAGCTAAAGAAGGAGATTTCAACAGCCGTAAGTTTATTACTAATAAATGTTTGATACATTCAAAGAGAAATTTTCAATAAAACTTATAAATTAGTAATAAATTACGAACAGCAACATTCCTTCTGGTCCTCAGTTCAATTATATGTATGTACTTAATACATATTCACTGACAGTAAGCCAACATTTAAATCACGGTTAAAACCAGACGCAGTATAAAGTCAAAACAATGGGCCTACAGAAGCTTTCATGTCTTAAATTGCTAAAAGTAAATCTCGTAATGATGATATGGCGTACCACAATTTATCTTAATTTTTATTAATATAAATTAAATGGCCATGTAGGTACACAGAAAGAACGTTTCGTCCTCCAACTTATGTAAATAAATTTCTGTAGTTTTTAAGTACATACAGAAACGTTTTACAGGAAATTAGAAATTTAAAGTAAGACTATTGAAGTGAAAATAAATTATTCAAACACCCAGGTTCTCAATTAATTTTATGAAAATTATTTATTTCAGAGTACTATTGCCACTTTATATTTCTAATTTTTGTACAACGTTTTGTCGGTTGTTAATAATAAATATGTTATTCAATTTAACAAAATTAATTAAGAACTTAGAAATTTTAAATGTATTTTTAAACGCAACATTCTGGCTTGTAATTTATAATTTTTCGTATGTAATTCAAGACATAAAAAAGTTTATTTGTACCTGATGGGTACGCGATTGAAACGTTGAACTTGCATAAAAAGTATATTTCGTCCGTTTACATGCTCGTTTAATTGATCTTTGTACAATTTTTAAAAGAAAAGGCGTTAATTTTGTTATACGTTTAATAAAAGCGTATATTTATTATCGTACTATTTCGTGACGTGAAGCTGCTAAAAAGGATATTCCTAGTTTTCAGTTTCTTGGTATGGTGTGGAAACAGATGTAATATTTTGCTTTGAAAAAAAAACAAGTTTACACAGCAGGAGCGTTCGTCCTTGTAGACAGTCATCAGTCCGTAAGGACGAAAGATCCTCCTGTGCAGGACTTACGAGCATTTGTATCAATTTACTAACGTGAAGTTTTAATGCAGGACGAAATAAAGGCCTTCATTAATATCAAATATTTTGCTTTCTTCATTCCGTTTTCAGACGGCTGAAGAGAATTTATGCTTTCCTTTTGATTTTCTATCTACAAAATTACGAATTAGAGGGAATTCCTCCAAAGCTACGTAATAAAGGAAATTTGAGCTCTAATCCGTAACGAATTTGAGAAGACATCTAAGCCGGTGAAGGTTACCTACAGAAATAATCCGACGAATTCTTCCTTTCACGGGACCACACACAAGCACGAAAGCCTAAGGACTCGCCGTGCGTTGTTTCCTGCACATCGTTATTACGACTAACAAAAATAACCCGATTCGTGTCACGAATACTTTAACGAAAGGAACACAGAACAGATCCGCTTACAATACACGTAAAATATCTACGTCATAATGTCCAATGAAAGCAAAATAAAATCAAACTTTGACAGAGCTTATGAATATTCCAAGTTACGTTTACATCTCAGCTATGTTACTCAGTTCACTTATTGTATCCTTACCCCGGCTCGATGCGATTATGAACAAAACGTTGATGGCGTAATATTACGCCACGTATACAAAATAAAATCTGTACTCTTTCTCTCAGGGCTAAAACGTGGTTTCACTTGCAAATGAATAAAGTTTTCATGAATTTTCAAAATATATTAAACAAGTTTTAATGTACCAACACAAATTGATACATTATACAAATAAAACGTTTTTACCCTTAGTGAGGCGATTGTTATTTAATAGCAACTGTTACAGGCTGCCCAACCAAAGTATTTCCGTTAATCTCTGCCGTTTAAGACTCATCTCACTACATGTATTTTTGTTTCAAATGAGGTAATTTTCATTACAATATTCGCCATTTTATCTTCAGAGATGACGCATCTCTCCTGCCAAAGATGATATCCTTTTATCCTCCATCTTAGGCAAAGATATGTGCCCTTTGTAGTCGTACTTCATTTTGAATATTCCAAGTTATTTATAACACATTACGAAAATATAGCCATTAATGATTTGTAAACGGACTGTTAATTCGAGATTAATTACTGATGAAATGTAGAAAGTTCAATTATATTAGCTGTGATTATATGTCAGACGAGTATGCGTATTCTATGTAGAGGCAAATGCAATTAAATTACTTCTAATGTTAACTACAAAATTTTTCACAACCTATTAAAAATTTAAATTGATAATATTTTAGTATAACATAAGGAATGGAGATATTTATGACAATCCTCGGTTAAGTTTCCTTTTAACTACTTCTTATTGATCATTAGAAAAAGCATGAGGACTGGTGTTGGCGTATTATTATATATATTGAGAATATTACGTTAAAATATTAATATAAGTACGTTTTAATGAAATGACTTAAAGTTGTAATTGGATGTAATTTCCTTTATCTATAATAAACTGCAGAAGAATTTTGATGACGTTTGTCGGAATCTGAATTATAGATGAATCATTTGAATAAAATAAACCCTTTTTTGTGAATTCTACCTATATACTGTATTTACAAATTTGATTATCAGAAAATCATACATAAACCTGATCTTCACATTATTCATTGTATATAACATTTATTTATATTAATAGGATTGCTTTACTTTTTCAAGTCCAGCTTGATTTAATGTCAGCTTATTCCACGTTAAAATTTCCTCATTACATGAAAAATTCAATTTTTCTCCTTGCCGTATTGATTGGAATTATTTTTATGAATTGTATATTTTCGGTATATTTGAAACTTACTTCAGGTAAAACCCACTAGCGAATTATTTGATTCGACAAGATTTAGATCCTTCTGGCGTTCATTAAATATTTAATTAAATCCAACAATAAACATAGGTGGAAACCCGTGAATGTTTTCTTCTGAGTCAAACTGCAATAATAGCGCGACGTTTCGACGACGGAAGGCACTGTCATCTTCGCTGGAAGATGACGTCAGTGCCTTACTTATTGCAGTTAGACCCAGGTGGAAACCCAAGAATGTTTTCTTCAACAATTACACCGGGAAAACGTATGATCTTTAAAAAACATAGAGGTGGACTGGACTCTATGTACAAAATAAGTGTATTGGATGTTACAAGGAAACAACAGAGAGTAGCTTATAAGACAGATTCCGCATTCTCAAATAATTTGAACGTTTAGAAATCAATTTTCTTTGCAGACCCGGTTTTAGATCTAGGTTTGAACACAGGTGTATTCAATTTCTTAAATACTTAACTATAGACAGAAAAAATCTTATAATAAGGACCAGAATAATTTAAGAATTTGCATGGCTAGAATGTAATTTTCTTTTACAGATCCAGATTTAAATCTAAATTGAATGCAGGTGTTTTCATTTTTCTTAAATTGTTTTTTACAAGGAGGAAAAAAAGAAGCCTTATATTAGAGACCGGAATAATTTTACATTTGTAGGGAAATGTTTCGTGTAAAAGCATTAATGTTGCATGTTATGACATAATTAGGTCCCACTTTGAATCGGGTCTCCAATCGTAGTTCGTAATGAGGGACGGAAACCTGTTCCACCAGCTACTGAAACGTTCTGACACAGGTTTGTACTCCACGTGGGAGTAAGGTGTTTGCCAACCACGTGGCAGGGACACGTGTTCGAGCCCCTTCACTAACGTGCCAACTTTACTCGACCGTATCCCCGTCATACATCTCGTTTACTATTATTAATGTTTGCTGCTAAAAAATAGTACTAACTCTGGTTACATTAAACCTTTAGGTTTCTTCCTATTCGTTAAAGAAGTTACTGTTTAAGAATCCACCTCTTTCTTTATATATATTAACTTAATCTGCCTCGTTAGCTTCATACTGACATTTTATCTTTTAAATTAATACTCGTTGCGTTGAATTAAAAATTAGTTCTTGATTTACAATTAATACATTTCAAAGACTAACTTGAGGATGGTTCCGTAACATTTGAATAAATTTCTACTAATAGTATTGAAATAAACATGAAAGAATCATAAGGTATACTACGATGCAGCACGCAAGGCGGTCGTTTTATGGGCCCAAAGAGCGAGAAATCTATAAAATTGTTACATAACAATTGCTTCTCCTTAATATATTCACAAAAAAGTCTATTATTTTTATTATTTTTGGAGTTGTAACGGATCAATGTTCGAGTCTCTCTTACATTGCTCTGAACTTGCCAAACTGATAACTTCAATGCGAAAATTTATCTATTTTACAGACAACGAAGGGTTTTAATGAGAGTGACCCAATTTACATGAACACTGAAGGGTAAGCTTGCTGCTGTGAAACACAACAACCAATTTACTGAAAAAGAATTTTGAATTTTTGTACTCTTAACTTGACTGAAAATTAGTTTTACACCTGCTATCGTTGAAAATAGGGGAAGAGTGAACTATATGGAGGACGTTGACCAAGGGAAGGGATACATTAATAGGCCACGGTTTAAGATATGAGGGTTTTGTGAAGTTAGCATTAGAGGAAAGTGTGTAGGGTAAGAACAGAAGAGGGAGGCCAAGGACATTAAAGAGGATGTGGGATGTGCTAGTTATGCGGAAATCAAAAGGCTTGCGCAAGATAGGTTAGCATTGTCTTGGGACAGAATACCACACCAACAACATCGTTAAACTTTCGTACCTAAAGGTCTATTTATTGAGGTGAAAATATATTAACCTATTGGGAAACCAACGAGTTGAAGATATAAATAAATATTGTGTGTTGTACTGATTGTGAGTCGTAGTTTATGATCCAGGTTTATGGGCTCGTTTTGTTTCATCCACATCGGCAAGGTCTGGGTCGACATCATTCACGCCTGATCGGATTGCTTGTTGTGCGAAGTATGAGAGTGACTGAAGCACGAACAGTGAAGAAAGCACGCACTTTTATCTGCGTCATAACACAGCTATGCGTGGGTCAGTCGGGCCAGAATGTTAGCTTCGTGTAATAGAGACCTTAGCCTCGTCGTCGTAAAAGTCACCAATGAAGGAGCTGGTAAATAAAGCGCGCTCGTAAAGCTATCGGAATGCCGACTTCAATTGGAGAACAATTCCTGGAGAAAAACACGCATAATTGCCTTTTCCGGCAACATGGCGTGGACTGCACGCTTGAAATCTGTTTCTGTCATTTTAACTAGCGGCCTTATTTACGCCCCGCCACCGGATACTTCGTTTCTAGAACTCTGTTTCGAGGCAATGAAGATTGACGGTACGTTCCCCGGATAGGCTGGCTGTTAATTGGAGATCCAGAGCGTCCTCATTTGTTTGGACTCGCATTTTTGGCCATGGCCGAGAGAACTCGTTCGGGTCTGGTTGGGCAGATCCGCTGACAGATTCCAGAGGACGAATAAAAAAAACTCGCCGTCGCTGCGAAGTGTTAAGTGTTAGTTTTGCATCATGAAGACTGATCGCTATCTCGTCCATCACAGAGGAATTCTTGGAGCCTGGAATCAACTAATTACTCTGAAGGCCTCTCACGTGATCAGAAATAAGAAACTGCGTCAGTTCCAGTTGTTAAAACGTTCGGAAAGACGAGTGTAGCCCATCGCAAACCAATCTCTCGCCTCACAGATTCCATAAAACCATTTTATTCTCATTTCTCCGTTTAATACTATTGCGTTCAATGCTGCCGAACCCTAGTGAAATCAATAATTCATGAGATAAGGGAGGAACTTTTCAAGTTCTTCAATGAGTTCAAGACATGTTTCTAATAATAAGAAATATGAAACCAACTGTGGAACATCAGCTCAAACCTGTAATCGGACTACAGAAGAAGGAGGGTACAGTTACGTACACAAATGTAATGCTGTTAAATAAAAAAATTATGAATTATACACCTTATTTTAAATAATCATTAAGACACAATTACTTCATTTAAAAAATTATTTACACATCAGCGTTTACTTTTTCTAATGAAATTTCAGAGTTTTTAAACGCCAAATCAATTCAGCAACTTATGATCTACTGTTTTTCCATTTTTCAAATATTATTTTTCTTCAATAATACATTAAAATACATAAAGATGCCAAAACATTGAAGAATACTCTTTCTTTATGTTTTACTTGATGCAATACATGCAACTAATGGTAAATTCAATAGTATAAACTTGGAATGTTGCGCGATAGTTGATATTTGATTATTTCTTAAAATGAAGTTCGCAAGGATTGGAAAGTTGGAATTGGCGTCAGCAAGTCGGGGCTTGGTGCCTGCCGCCTGTAATCCCCTGGGATGACTTGTGGACACGTAGGAATATGATCTGCGGAATTCCCGCTAACAGCATGCTTGGGAATCGGGGACCGACGAATACAACGAAAAATTTAAATATCACGGGCTTACCTACATCAATGGGGTTTCGTGATTTAAAGAAAAATCGATTATTAAATATCGTTTCCGAGGTTTTTGCTCGCGGCAGTGAGGCTGTTTATCAAGAGGAGATGTCTAAGGCTGCACCACGCCTCTTATTTTAATCTAAAAGTTAATGGTCCATTCACACATTACACATGTTCTGCCTCATAACATACAACGACAGACGTACACTGGAATATAATTAAGAAAGAACAATAACAAAAATAAGTTATCACTTCAGTTTCATTTCTTGCCGCCTAAAGGAAATTTAAAACTATTCATACATCAATCACTTTGATATGCGCTTGTGTACGTTAAAATTTCGATATAAATCAAAGATCTGTTCAGATAATTCAAATAATTACACTGTTGTAAAGCGCAGCACGAAGAGTGCGCATGGACAATGGCAATTTAGAAGACTGAAATGAGGCCGATTTATCACACTCAAGCTGTAATGGCGCTAGTTTCCCTATAAAGCTTTAGCCAGTCTAAATAGTTCATGTTCTCATTACTCACTCCACTAAAATACATCTTAAACTGTTACTTTAAAGAAGTTTGGATTAATGTTAGAGAAATTTTAAAATAGAGTGATGGACGCGACTCGTCTTTTTGATAGAGTTTGGTCTTCTAAACCGTTCATTATTATTTCCACCAAAAGAATAATAAACGTTTAAATTTTCTCCACAGTTTAGTCTCTCATGAATTTGCGCACCGAACTCTTCAGTATAATTAATTTACGTGGATTTTAGGACAATATTTTTTAGATTTATTTTAGCCAAAAGCCAGGATATATTCAACTGGTAGAATTATTTAGGGGATCATTCAATTAGTTTTTCAAACAAGTTCCTCATTTACTTTGAAGTTAATTTCAAAAGAAAAGCCAACTTCATTGTGTTGATTACACCTGAACATAATAAAAGAAATTGTTAATGAGACTCAACTGGATTTCGATAAACGATTCACATTTTTATGCTACTACGAGTCACGCTGCAGACGATGTCGACAAAAGCAGGCAGAGTTCTCTCCTCCCATCGGAACAGTGCGCTTAGTCGGGGCATGGAGACAGGAATGCCGCATTTACACTTCCAGCTGTCACGGAGTAATTTAATTGCGACGAAGGCGTGAGACAAA
The DNA here is from genome assembly GCA_034510155.1 of Eucriotettix oculatus. NCBI lineage: Eukaryota > Metazoa > Arthropoda > Insecta > Orthoptera > Tetrigidae > Eucriotettix > Eucriotettix oculatus. The sequence continues at coordinate 40,735,045 of CM067381.1, forward strand.
TATTCCTGTAAATCCATCCGCAGATCGGCAAACTACATGAAGTTGTGAATGAAGAAATGCTTCTCGAGTTTCCACCCGCTACTCTTCGAAATTTCGCGGGAGGAAACCGCAGAAGCATTTCTTCATTCAATTCACCGGGAAAGCCTTCGATCTTTACATGAATTTGTTTTCTCTACGTTTTTCCTTCCATACAGCGAATGTTGGGTATGATCCTTGAAATATACCAGGGAACCCTTGTTAACCCTTCAGTATTACGTTCTATCTTTACGTCTCTCATTCCTATTTTCATCACTTGTTTTGCCACAACGTGGATTAAGCACAGATTACTTAACAAGACTACATTAAAATTTTTCTTAATAATCGAGTTAGCTCTAATGATATATTTTCAGTGTTGCTGTAAATATTTATTCAGTTTCATACTTCCATTTTCTTATTATTTTCTGGACGACGGATTCCCAGATGCGTTGTTGTCATCTTCGTAGAAAGTAATATGGAATGAATGAGCGTGATAAGGAGGTTCGATGAACCAAATGCAAGGATTATTGCCCCGCATTAGTGTGTTATCAGTTTCGAGCGCTGATGTCATGGAGAGAATTTCTCTCCGAGTAACTACTCAGCTGCATGAGATGTTTTCTACCGTGACTTGTACTCGCAGAGATTAACGCTTCAAATGGTTCAAGAGAGACACCACTCTCAGTCGCCTAGAGAAGGCAATAACTTTAAAAAATTCGAATGGTCTACCTTCTCAAAATTTGAAAGTTGAATTCTCAGAGTATCCAAATTATGATACGACAGTCAGAAAAATGGTCCTGTTGCATTAGAAATATTCTTGTCGTATAAATTGCTGGAAGCTCCCAACAGTCATTCGAGGACTAGATTTGTTGTTCATTATGGAATGCAAACGCTCTTGGCAATTCACAAAAGGATAGCGGAGTCATGTCTTAGCCATAAATTAAACTCATCACTCATCGAGACAATGGCGGGTGTCTACAAAGCCTATTTGTGAAGTGACCAACTCGTCGTGACAATAAAATACCTTCGAGGAAGAGAGAGGTATAAAGTCGGCCTATGACGGCGTGCTTAGTAAACCTGTCCTCGCATTACACGTCTTCAATAATGACATATGACAATTATGGCTCCCACTATATTGTTCTATTCATCCCTTAAACAGGGCAGTATGATGGGAAAAACATCGCAACACAAAGTTAAACAATTATAATCTTTATCTTCTAATAATTTTAGAGTGAAATAATATTTTAATTCAAAATTTTATTTAAATCGGATTTCGTTACATAATAATTAATTAAAGGAGAAAAATAATAAAATTTATTACAACATGCTGAAAGATGCTTATTGTTTACATTTATTTTAAATTCTCTATCATCAGTGTTTTTTGGGCTGATTATGGGCTTAATTTATTTTAACAGTATATTATTCAGTCTAAGGAGAGTAACGCGCCATCTTGACTGACTCCTAGAAGCCTCTGGGACAAATACCAGGTAATATCCTCGGGAAGAACAAAATATGGCCGAAGTATCTGTGCTTTATGTGATGCAATTTCTGTACGTATTAACTCTTTACTATGAAAGCTGTTTTAATTAAAGCACCAATACTACAGGTGGCACTACTTCTCCACAGTCACCGTCGGTAATCAGGCACCTGTTATAACAGGAAAAATAGTATTTGCATGATTTAGAAAAAAAGAAAAACCGCCTAAAATGAAAGCCAAGTCTGCGCTATCTGATTCACATCATCATCGTCGTCGTCGAAATGTTTTCCGCCAAGGAATTTCTTGAGGTGAAGAAACGAATGAAATTCACTTTTCACCCGACTGTAGGAGGAGGGATGATCGAAATGTTTACAACTAAGCTCGCAACTCAAATTTATCTGGTGGTATGTGACCGTGCGTTTTCATGAAAGAAAATGATTCCACGCGAAAGAATCCCACGCATTTTGTTCTGTATTTCACGACGGAGTTTCCGTAGTGTCTACATAATAAACATATTTGTTATTTGTCACATTTCTGGAATTAAGTTAAATGTTTTCTCTTACAGCTTGCTGATTACAGACGTTGAGCCGCACCACGGCCTTCGTTAAACTGTTTAATTTACTTGCTCGCCTCTCTATAACTCACTAAAGTTTCCAAATTCATCTCACATAATTACCGATGAATTACTTGCATTCAGAAAATGAATCGCTGATGTGACTTCACAGAACCCATTTTGTTCCTAATACCGTGAGTCTCTCATTTTTACTTTCTTAGCTTTTGGCATAATTCCTTTTATTCGTTCTCTATTTCACTTCTCCTTTGTCTTCTTTATTACTCTTCGTACCACAAGAAATATGATATGAGAAAACGTCTCCACGAGGTGGTAGAAATGATTCCTCAGATTTCTCCCAGCGGCTTTGCTTTTTTCAGTTTTTTACTTTAAAAGCTTCAACTCTTCCTTGTGATCGGAACATCAGATTACAGCTCTTTGGTAGCCACTTAACTTTGCAATATACCGATTTCGATTAAGCATGTAGGAATTTTTGCTTCCACGATCGGAGACGGGAACGAGGTGATTCCTCGAGTGGAATCCGCGGACTGGCAATCTCGTGACGTCACGGCCTTATCGTTGCGTTCCGCGACGTGGGAACAAGAGCTGTTCCTATTGGCGAGCAGGCGCAGTGGCAGATAACCGCCAGAGATTGATGGCCGTTCCGATGAAAGAAGCCCTTTCTTTCCGCATGTCCTCTTGACCGCGTTGCTAGACTATAAATTGCGCGAGGAAAAGGGTCATTGGCGGACTCTGGCTGAATTTACTACAAATAAAATTTAAAATGTAAACGAATAAACAGGGTAACAATTTATGTAAAGGACCAAACTTTTAACAAACATCACTCCCGCACATCCCCTCCCTCTTTGCAAATCCCATCCTATGCTATTACAGGGGAATTACCGTCATGTAGCCATTCACCCTTGGTGAACGGGTAAAACTCGAAAACGGCTGATAATTTAACAGTAAATATCCAAATATTCAAAACATATATCCACAGTTTGAAGTAAAGAGCTGGATTTAAGAGTAAAGCAGAAATATTTTAGAGATCTTATCTGCGAAAGTCTGCATTGTTCCAATTGTTAATTTTAAAATATTTACTGTTATAGTGTGGAAGTTTTTTGTTGTCTTGAATAGACTTTAGAAAACTTCAGATGCGAACTGAACCATGAAAATAGGCCTTGTCTCGTTCTTTTTTTGGAACGCAGTAACAAATTATGGGTTGACGTCCGAGTGCGTTAGATTGAATCAATATTGTTACGTTCATCGTCAGGACATATTTTTAATGAAAACATAGGGGAGGTGCTGCACCTGTCAAGATATCGTTAATCTTTACGTCGAGTGACCAATTTACAACGCGACCAGGAGCATCGTTTATTGCATTACGACATAAACGAATCCTGGGAGGAATCGTTATTAGAGAGTTCCGTGCAGAACGCTATTAAGGATCTGAGACACGCGAACATCTCGGCGGCCATCCTCAAACGTCCTTCTCTGCACGCCACTACATCTTCTTCTTCTCCATCCGATCAGGTTTATCTGCTTCTATTTAAAACAGCGTCCGTTTCAGGTTGAAACTCGATCCGCCATAAATTTGATACGAAACTAGTGTTACGTAAAAAGTATTATTAGTGCATTATATTTATAGGGATGAAAAATGAAATAGATAACCAGTTGGCTATAAAGTGAAACAGGAAACTCCGCTGTAATGGCATAGAAAGGGATTTGCAAAGGGGGTGTGGAAGGTAGAGCAAAGTAGCCAAGGGTTGACTAGGGTCCCGGACAATAGTTGAAGAATCATACCCAGTGTTTCACTTAAAAGAGATGCAGGGAAAACCTAGAAAACTGTGAGGTCTTAAGTATTTGTTTTTTTATAACTCGTACCGGAGAGATGTTAGTCAGTAATGTATTTTTAAATCTACAAGAATCGGCTATTAATTAATGCGTGGGCATTCAGTACTGATTAGTTGAATAATTTGAAAATATAGCTGCCAGGTTTTCTCCGCCTTACAGCAACTTGAAAAAAGAAAAAAATATGGCTTCATAGAGATGGTGGAAAACGAATTTTCATGTTTGAACTACATACAAGTCCTTTAATGATGGAGTCAAAATAAGAACGAAGTAAATTGGTTTTAGTATCTTATAAATTTTAGGTTGAAAATAACCTTTATTTTATGACGTCCTAAATGTGAGCTGTGAGAAGTGGACCAAGTCTAAGAATACTTGGCCACCTGCTGTAGGAGATCTTCGCCGTCATGCGCGCACGAGACGGCTGTATACAAGCTTTGTGGGAGAAGTGGGGGATTGCAGGATAAATTAGGCAATCAAGGCGGAAATGTGAAGAACGCGCTGTTTGTTTACCAGCCATAACTTTCTGCACGAACATCGTCTTGGCGCATTCCACGCGACCCGGAGATGAATTAACAGCGCCGAAGCCTAGGCGTGTTTTTATTGGATTAATATTCCATTAATTTACAAGATTTACGATCTCATTACGTGCTACAAGGTTATATCACTACACCATAAATCATCCGAAAGCGTGCTCGTCTGTCCTGTCTACTATAGTACGTCGTCAAAACGTTAACTTGTCACTTCGTATTATAGTTTTCGACAGAGAACGTCTTGACTGTAACGTGTTTAATCAACGGCGTCTGATACAATACAGCCTTCGTAACAAAAAACTAACACACTTCTATTTTAATTAATCCAAGATTCTCAAAACTAAAAATTTATATCAGTTCAGAAAAAACGGACTACAAACCTAAATAAAATGTCTCATTAACATTTCCTTGGTCAAGGTAAAGGAAAGAAGAGTAACAAGGCAACATCTGGGGTTATGTACGATGATATGAAAGGATAACGTTGGCTAATTTATAAAATTCACAGTGTTGTTTATGTCTCTCCAGTTGTAAGTATCAGTAAATATCGAGTGATAGCTTATCATATGTAGGTGTCTGCTCAGGACTTGCGGAATGTACACCATTTCCAGAGTCCTTTGAAGCGATTGCACTGCCTGATAACTTGGTAAGTGGGTGAACGAGTTGAGCGGAAAGGAGACAAGTCAAGCCACATGTCCAGACTTATTAGGAAGAGCGATGAAGCTGATTCTTCTCTCTAGGAATGCCGCTCTGTAATCATAATTGCAAATGTCTCCAGCTGAATGAGACAATCTGTTGAGGCCGCTGACATCTCGTGCAACCTTCAAACCGCCTTCATTAAAGCGTGCTTCTCACGTCATCCACTGGTCTCGGTATTAATGAAAGCGAGCCGGGAATTACTCCAAGATTTTCAAGCACCTAAAATTGTTGTTTTGCCATAATATTCTGTTTGGTTCCTCAATACGAGGTTTTCTTCTAGAGCTGCCTGGTAATATTCCTTTTCGTGTACGAACTTAACGAAGAGTCTCCATAGTACCACTTCATAGTAGTTATGAAATTAAATGAAAGATAATTATAATATTCGTCAGTAACATATGATTCGTCTATTATTTAATTTAAAAAAATGTTTCAAGACAAACAATTTTAAAATATTTAAGCTCGAACCCTTCAAAAACTTACGAAGATAGTTTTAAAGCCTATCTCGTAAAATTGAATATAAATAAATAGATATATTCTACATAATAAAAATGGGACGTTTGTATAATAATTACAAAAATTTAAACGCGTGGATAGCAATAAAACTCGTTACAATTATTCTTTAAAACAGGAAGAAAAACTCGGGTGGTGTGTGGGGATGCGAAAACCACTAGTTAAAACATGCGAATTTGTCAGCATGCATAGGTTTCTGACGTCACCGACTGTTGAGTCTGACAGAAGACAGGAAAATCAGTCATATTTAATTTCTTGAAATATGGCTTCCATCTTTCTACATTATGCTATACTCACATGAGATAAATTATAGCCTGCGAAATACGAGAACATGGTTGAATGATGAAAAACAACACCAACAATTTTTTAAAACGTACGTAAGTATATTCTGTTTTATTTAGAACCACTTTTTAATGTGACATATTCCACGGAATAACGGCAACGCGACTTTTGCCGATTTTTATCTCGCAAATATCGAAGTAATATAAAAAACATGAAGTTAGATTTTTAATCAGTATAATTAATATATTTACTGTCAGTTTCATAAATAGCGTAATAATTGAGAGATATTTCTTGATAATCTTAAGTTATATGGGTTTTTTAATATCGTGTAATTAATAATAAATAGAGAATTTAACGTCTTTGAGGTTAATTTACAACAATCGGAGTAAAAGTAATGTTATTCAACTGTGTTACCCAGTTTTCTAAAACAATTTCTTACAAATATATTGTAGACGTAAACTCAATTCATTCAGGAAGTTTAGGAAAATATATTATATTTTCATTAACACTTCTAGTCTTCTGAAATACAAATAAAGAAATATGTGGGAGTGTTTGAAAATGAATTGAACACTGAACAGTTGCAGTATGGTACAAATGTAATCAACTGACACAGAGAATTTAGTGAGGTGGGAACAATGACAGAAAGAAAATATGAACAAGTATTTTATGTTACCGCTGGAAAGTGAATGGAAAAACTAAGTAATAGCAAAGACAATAAATTTGTTATGAAACATGTTATTTTTTAATGGTTGTGCCTCATCTGACTTCGAAATAATAGTAAGTGAATAAAAACAGCCAAATGTTTAGAGAAATAATTTAACAACATAAAAAATAAGACTACGTTTCGTTCTCATTACAGATAGAGCGTGTCTTAAAACTTCTATAGAAAACATCAATATCTGGATGATATTTGCTGAAGAATTTGACACTGTACAGGAATTATTTATAACAATCAAAATTCACTGTACATCTGATGAAGTCATAAATTGAAAACACGTGTTAATTTTTATGTTATAAATTTATTTTTCATAGAGTTTGCTATTTTCATTCATTCGTAATTATTCTACTTCGTGTTTTACTTAAAATAAAAATATAACAAATCAAACAAAGTAATTTTTAGACGTAAATATTTACTAACATACATTAGATATGATTATGTGCGACCATTTCTATCTAAGAAGTAAAAAATTGGGAATAAGCAAAATACATTAAAGAAGTCTTAGAATAATGGTAAGTTAAGTGAAGAGTAGATGCAACATACACAACAGAGATTTACTCATTGAGCATTAGTCCCATATAAGCTATTACCACCGAAATGTAGATATATCACAATTGGAATGTGTTCGCGATCTCCTAAGAGCTTGTTGTCTTGCAGTGTGGAATAACAAGGACCCTTAGGGCCATAATCAGCCCATTCTCTGCCGAATGCGAGTGCCACGAAGACAGGTTTACGAAGCCCGTGAAGTTGTGCCAGACGACGTGACACTCGCTACCGCCTAAAAGCGAAACAAGAACGTTACAACCGCTAATGGCTCCATTCTGGCCCACGAATTTAAATAACTCCGGCTTAGCAGTTGGCGCATTGAAGAATACATTGCTTAACAAATTTCCTGACACCAACAGCAATAAACTTGAAATCCCATGCGTCGATGCTCATACAGCGTTAATTCAAATTATTATGCCTCAATTATAAGTCATTATATATGTGAATAATTATTTTTATTATTTTCGTTTTTGAGAATTTGAAATTTTCAGAGAGACAACTTAACGAAAACTTTATAACCTTAACATGAAACAGTTAAGCTTCTTTCCGACATTTATTCAGCTCCCACAGTTCCAGTATGGTTTAATACTGTATGTTCCGAACAATTTCATATCCCTTGGACACAAATTTTATTAACCAGCTGTGCTATCCAAAATTAATATAGCTGCCGATACGTTTGTATTGCTCTCTTAACAAATAAAGAAAGGTTTAAGACAAGTCTGTCGCCCATGCCCTTTAATTTATATATAAGTATATTCCGTCTTAGTGGAGCTAGTTCTTGTTTAGCAGAAACCCGACACTTTGAAGGCGATTCCAAGGCATTACAGAGGTCGCAGGCAGATCCCACAATTTCTTGCCTCCTGGGATCTAAATGAGGAGTTAATTTACCGTTGGTGTAGTGTTTCAGCGCTATGGAAAAACAGTATCTGCAGCTCGTAAAATTCCCGGCCGTGGAAGAGCTATTAGAGCATCTTCTACCGCAGTCGCAAGGAACCGCAATTACGGCAGTTTATTTACAAGGCGCAGATGCGGGAATCATACCTTCATCCCGAGACGCGGCCAAAGTGGTTTTTAAGAAGCAGAAAGCACCAGGGCGCGAATATCAAAACAAAATTAAAGTATCGTTACTGCAAGGTTGAACAAATGGGCTGACTAAATAATCTCGTTATGATTACTTACATAAATTACAAATACAATTATGAGGTATGGTGCAATAAATAAATTCTTAACAATATGTAGATTTTGGAAATTTGTAACTTGTCCATTATTTTCTGAAAAATGTTTTCGTAAATGTCCTATATTTAAAAGATGGTAGTTAGCGCATTTTCTCTCGGGGCAGTTTTCAAAATGACAATGCTATTTTGTGAAAACACCCCCTCTCACTTTCACACACGTGTTGTGCAACAAGAACAAATAATTATAATTACCTGTTTCATGAATGGAATATTATTTAAAAATTGCTAATTTTTGTTTTATTATTATACATTGGCGTTAGCAAGCCATATTTAGTGTTCACGGTGCAAGTTTGTAATCGAAGAGCATTGGCGATTAACCAATAATATTTCTACAGTTACCCTTTAAATTTTATTCATCCTTATTTCAGCGTGTCGTGGGAAAAGGTGCAATACATTTTCCTCATAAAAATTGGAATAAATCGTGACATTTTTTCTCTTTGTATGCTAAATTATATCGATTAATTGCATGAGCGACAGGTAATGTAACGTAGTTGGCTACATTGCTCTACCTTTCACATGCCCTTCCTATGCTATTAAAGGGAAGTTGCCTGTTTCAGGATCAACCTCATGTAGCCTGTTACTAAAAAAAGATGCGATTATAAACAAAACGCCGATGACGTCATAATACGTCACGTATCCGAAATAAAAATTCTAATCTTTTTCTCAGGGTTTCACTTGCAACCACATGAACTACTACCCTACCAAATGAATAAAATTTATATGAATTTTCACAAATTATATTAAACAAGTTTGAATGAACCAACATAAATCAATACACTAACAAATCAAACGTTTTTACCCCTAGTAAAGTGATTGTTACTTAATGTTCACTGTTATAATCTACCTAAATAAGGTATTTCCATCAATCTCTGCCGTTTAAGACTCGTCTCGTTCCGTATATTTTTGTTTTAGATCAGATAAGATTTGTAACAAGATCCGCCATCTCGTCTTCAGAACTCTCCACCAAAGGTGATATCTTTTCTCCACCCGTCTTAGGCAAAGATATATTTCCTCCGCATTCATACTACTGTAGGACAATTTATTGGGGGACGACGACTAGGTTTCAGGACTAACTGACGCTAGTACCGCCATTTGTTCCAGGATTTTATAATTAAAGACTTTATTAATTATTTAAGTGAAGTGAAATAAAATTTGAAACGCCCTGAATCATAGTCTTGGTAGTTGTATCAGGTTTACATTACTACGACTTACAATATTAAAACTTACAAACATTGGGGAGGAAACTATTGATATTGTTTTCACATCTTAGTACTCTGTGTTGCCCGCTGTATTTGCTGATGGGCTGATTTCTGTATCAAGTGTTCTTATTAGTAAGTCACTCGCCGCTTCCTCCACGCGTCCCCAAGGAATAATGTCCCTTGGTCAATTTTCAACTTTTCCCGTCTCTCCCGAATCATTTGGCCACAATTCCCTTGCCGAGATGCCATTCAACTCTCCCCTGCTTTCTTTAATCGTCCAGAACTCGATAAAACAATTAACATAACACGCGAAACTAAACGTGATTACTTAGACTATTTACAAATTCGTCGACCAAAGTTGTTGACGAGTCGAGAATAATCTCAATTACGAAGTGAAGTGAAATGTGAGTATTCTAGATAATATTTTCATAATATTTATATTAATAATAATACAATTGAAATAATTTCATTTCTATGCGAAATAATGTGTGGGGAAGATAACCTGCCTCGGAATATGCAAATCAGTCATGGCAAAAATATTGGTAGAGAAATTTCTTCAGTGATATCACGTGATACGGGCGATTTTATCTCCAATTTAAATTACTTAGTGAAGCGCACGCGGCCTTAGTTATTTGGGCGGGAAGTTAAATGATTTCGTCCGCCGAGTTGACGCAAGAAGTCTATAATTCGCGCGATGTTTTATTAAGAACCGCTTCGTAAGGACACAGTCTCATTACAGAAACTGGTTTGTTATTATTCATTCCCCAGAGGTTCCCAAGGACTACCAGGAGGGCCTTTCACACTGCTATACTTATCGCCGTTGGCCCTCGAAAGGTACCCTTAAACGTATAAATAATTATTTACTAGAAGGTATCTGAGAGGTTATAGATATTTTGGTGACGGAAGAGTGATGGTTTGCTTGAGGTACTAGAGGAACAATCGCACTAGTGGAACAAACTGACATCTCTATTTAGTCCGTTCCGATCTTGACATGACAACCTGGTATATCTTGTATAAACAATGTTTTATTTTAAGGTGTAATCTTTATTTAGTTATCATCGACTATTGGTGCAGATTTCAATGTAAACCTTGAGACTTCAGAATTAAATGACATCTGCAAGGTGAAATGGAAGCGGACTGTCAGTGTTCCACAGGAGCAGGTGCTCGACCTCTGATGTATGCACGTCTCATGCTTCGGATGCGTCGGACGAGAATTAAAGTACATATGAGTACTGTACATGTGACAGAGTAGATAATCCCTTCATGGCTTGTTATTCGTTAATGAGCCCTGCCCAGTCGTATTAGGCGGCCACGCCAGGAGCAACCGACCGTTTCGTGGGCGCCCTCTTCTACCAGATCAGCCTTCCGGTATCTCAACACGGTCGAGGAATCGCTCCTCGTTCGTCCTGGTCACGAAAGAGCTCAGCTCGCTTCGTTTGACTAAATACATTTTTGGGAAACAGCCGAGATATTTGATTGACAAAAATATTTTCTTATTTGTGTACAGACGTTGTGAGAGCAGTGGAAATATTGTCTTTGATCTGGCACCTGTAGTCTTGGATAGTGAAATATAAATCTGATTTCGGGTCGGACAAAATTAGACTCAGAATCCGGCGTGTAGCATGACGTCATTGGGCGTAAAAGAACACTTTGTTGGATCGATGCCTATAACTGAATTATTTCCAGGATGAAAGGTTCGTCGCACGGCGAAGCAAAATCAGATTCGTAGTTCAAGACAGTGAAATACAAAAATACTGTTGTAATTGAGACCTAGCGCTTTTGTTATTGGTAATAAACCAAGATGGCTGGGTTTAAATGTAACCGTGGTTCATCATTCCCGTATTGTTTTATGTAGAATAGAAACAGATTGATTTGTATGAAGTGTCTGAGTAAAATACTGTGAATGATGTACTTCCGTGGCATGAGGCCTTGAGGCAGGTCACTTCTGCTTTTGAGGCGGCTGTCTGAATGGCCGAATATATCTGCCGTTACGTCACGTTTCCAAGGCAACAGAGCAATACCAAGGCACTCGTGGCCTTCTGCCTTCACTCTCTTCACGTCACGAACACTATGGTTCCGACAATCCCCGAGATCGGGTCAGTAAGTAGATCGGAACGCCTGCTGCGCTGGCCGAAGAAGGAGGAGGAGGAGGAGAAGGGCAGACGGAGGTAAATGTCGGAGCCGACGGCATTTCGGCGTACTTAGCGCCGGCGCAAGCTGGCAGTTGGGGAAGTCGGCAAGGCCACGGGCAAGAATGCGAGCGACGGCGCCCTTGAGCGGACAGCGCCTCCACAAAGCCACTCCAAATACATCTACACAACTCTAAACCTATCGTACAGGGAAAAGTAGTCAACGTCGCCGTTCTGTACAATGAATACGCGACAAAGTTCGAGAAGCGACGGAAAGATGACCTGAAATGAACCGTCGTTCACTGTCGAACTATCAGATTAATCTTCATTTCTAAATTTTTCTAAGTAATAGCTGCGGATACTCATCATCGGAGAAAGGTTGTATAATTTGTCGCTTTGCACAAAAAAAGAGAGCGATATTTGAGAAAAGTCTACACGACTGACAAATATTATATTTGAATTAAACAAATTTAGTACACATGTAAAACAGAGACGTACGTAGATAAAATGGTATAGAAATTTTAAGAAAAAATTAATTTCCGAAGAATGAAAAAAGCAAGATATAACCGGGGCGTGTTAATGCACTTCCATGCTCCGATAAACTGAGTTGTGATCGACAGCACTCTTTCCGTTGTTGTTGCAGTAGTACTCAGTCCTTAGACTGGTCTGATGCAACCCTTCCTGCTAACATATTGTCCTCCCGCTGGTCCGTGAATACAGAGTGAATGGAGGAGTAAGGGAGAGTGGAGGTTTATTAGTGATAGTAATTATAATTTTCGTGGTATTTTATCAAAACTAAATACAGAATGGAAGGAAAATAAATAAATTAAAACATTAATAATTAATAATAATTAACATTAATAATATGTTTGAGAATCACATTTATGTCCAATACATTTCGAGACAGAAGTGCAATTAAAAGACAGCACTAAGCTATTGGGATGAATTTTAAAGGAAAGCGTCAACATTTGTATTCAAAGCAATGCTCATAGAAGGTCCTTATTGGTTTCGTTTCACATTTGTTCACTCTTGAATGTGTTGAAACCTGATTGTGTATTCTGCAGCTGAAGCTGTCTCAGATTGCCGAGTAACCAGAGTGGAGGCTTTTCCCTTATCGTACGAGAGTTTCGTATTTCCTATTACCACCGCCGGAACGCCTCTGTTCTACTTTAGGATAGCTACCGTGTGTCCTGATCCTTGACTTTATCCCTCCATCTCGTGATGTATAGGTAATCGCTTCAAGGAAAACGCTGGTTATATTTGATGGGACATGAGAATGTAAGAGATGCTTACCCCAAGTTACCATGAGCTACAGGTAACAAACATGTAAAGCAAACATTGATAATTGTTGAATGGATCAGTGGTCCCTAATAGGTATTAAAGTACCAGTCCGAACAATAATGTAATTTAATGTTTTCATTTCATTTCGCATTGTTACGGCAAACAGCGAGATAAAAATGTAGAAGATTCGTCTAATGACCAGTAATTTAAATTAAATAAATCAGGATTCAAAAATATAACCAACTAAAAATAATTTTACTATCAATACACAGGTGAATAATCCAATAACAGCAGCCATGTTTCAAGGCATTAAAATATAATTAAAATAGATATATTTGGAATCTACAATTTCAAAAATCAGTTCAGCTTAATTCCTGTTTACAGACGCGACATTTTACAGTGAAAATTGATTCTTAGTTGTGAAAAATATTACAGAATATTTTAGAATGTTAAGAGGGAATAGTAAACATGAGCTCTTAGTGCAAAGGTATTTTAAAATTGTTTTAATATTTCCTAAATCTGTAAATGACTCACGTGCACACAGAAAATCATTACCCTTTACAAGTATTAGCATATAATTTTTTTATAATTGTCCCTCCACAATAAGTGACCCGTAAAACAAAGCGGATCACTTTTTCCCCATTCAAACGAGGCTTGGCTGTAATTTACGCTGCATCAAAGCGAACCGCTAAATGTTACGCATTGCTGATTATAAATTTTAAAATACACTCATTAACTTGGCAGGATTTAATATTTCATTCTGAAAGCTTAATAGCTTTTCACAAATGTTCACGTTCAGATCTTTTTTATATTTCGCTTTCATATTGGCCACTTGATTATTGTTCTGTAGTATAAATAACCGAAGTTATTGCCTTATTTAGCCGTATTATTAGATGACGAACTGGTTTATTTGAAGTCTCCGCAGGCAGCAAATACAAGTTGGAGTCACAGCAATGTAAGTTTAAGAGTTTTAGGAAAAATATTGTATTTAATGAAGATGAAAGCATTGCAAAGTATACGTAGAAACAACTGAATAATATGTTAAAGAACATTGATTTAACGTAAAAATAGAAAAAGAAAATGGGAAACATGGAATAATATTATAAATTACATAATTCGCGATAACTATACAATTTTAAAGTCACAATATTATATGTAATGCGATTGTTTCCTTATGCACATTCTTGCAGCTTGAGATGTCAATTTTTATCTTTTAATGATGAAACTAAGACTAAACATTCTGTGTAAAGAGGTTAAAACAGTATGGACGGGTCAGTTGGATTTTACGACAGTCAGTACGTCTTTTTTGATGATCAAAGTTATTTCAAACTGGACTTTATTATTTATAGGGATATATGACGCATGACCTCAGACGAGTTTTGATGTGAGGTGTTGTAGATGTCTACAAAGGAAACATATCTTTGCCTAAGGCAGAGGGAGTAAGGATATCATCTTTGGCTGGGAGGTATCTCGTCTCTGGAGATCAGATGGCTGATGTTGTTAGGAAGCTTAACTGGATTTGAAACAAAAATATATGGAGAGCGACGGGTCTTAAACGGCAGAGATTGATGGAAATACTTTGGTTGGGAAGTCTATAACGGAAGATATTCGGGAACAATCACTTCACTTAGGGTAAATACATTTTATTTAAATAGTGTGTCGATTGTATTGTTTAACATATTTGTGAAAATTAATGTAAACTTTATTCATTTGGTAGCGTAGTAGTTTATTTGGTTGCAAGTGAAACAGCGATTTTGAACCCTGGGGAAAAGAGGAAAATATTTTTTCAGATACATGACGTAATATGTCATCGGTGTTTTGTTTATAATCGCCTGTCATAAGTAATATGGCTGTGAAACATAAAATTATTATAATGTGCTATTTCATACCCCAACTTTGCTATTTTTAATGAAAAGTATAGAGAAAGGAAAACTCTAAATATTATCAATTTAATTGATACCCAATTTATATTAATTCCTTAGAGAAGGTATAAAATCGCAGTTCGGCCAAAAAGGATTTATTTATGTAGTTTCGTGGTCGTTTCTTAATAGTCCTATATACACAGTTATGCCAAATGCTCCATTAATGTGTTAATTTAAGAGTTCGTAAAAGTAATTCATAACTAAGATTCTTCTTTAAAACCAATATTTTTATTTTATTCACATGACGTTACGTCCACCATTTGGGACATCTTAAAGTAAAGACACACGCAGTTGAGTAAATTATTGAACAAATGCAAATACATATGAATTAAACATTAGAGATGAATAAACAGAACATTTTGCTTCCTCGGTTGCCTTAGAGACATTACGGTCAAAATAATTACCGTTTTCATTTTATACGACAATGATAAATCTATTAACGACCAGACAGAAAAAGTTTTCATTTAGTTGAATCAACGTTTCATCATATTTGGGTCTTTCTCACGTAATGTTACTACAATATTATAAAATATGTATCTCAAAACATAAGAATCTTAATAATAAATAAAATACAAGTTTTGGAGCATCATCAGTTCATTAATTAAAATACTACAAAATTTCATGTTGCTGTTGCAACATCCGGGCCGTAATGAGTTGCAGAAAGGAAAAAACAGAAGGCTTTGAAATGCGGTGCTATAGGAAAATGGATAGAATCACTAATGAGGAAGTTCTAAGCATAATAGGGGAAGAGCGAACAATATGGAGGACGTTGACCAAGAGGAGGAATAGATTAATAAGCTACGTTTTTAAACATTGTAAAATTAACATAGAGGGAAGTATGTGGAGTCTACATAAGTAGACGTTTCGATCATTCTCTGTGGCCCTTGTCACTAAACTAAATCAACTAATGATATAACACAAAGTGCATAGCCAAAAGATAAAACTAAGACTATTTAACAATCATATAATTTTTAAGTTTTAAAGACTGTTTAATACTCATTTTAAGTATCTACACATATTTGTGGCCAGAAGTTAGCGTTTACTCTTTACTTTACTCTTCAAGCGTATTGTTGGAATGCAACAATTAAATAATAGACAGTTTATAGTTGTCAATTATTTTTATGATTATTTATATACGTTTCCAGTTATAAATTTCTTTTAGCGCATCCTGTAGAAGAAAGTCTTTTTAAACTGTTCTGCGTTTGTTGTTCAGACAACTTATTGACAAAATTTGGTCACTGTGATCTTCAAATTTATTTTAGTTTTCTGAGATAGTGTTGTAGAGCGTGTCAAAAGTCTTTCCGATGCAAAATAGTAGCAGGGAAACCGTGCGGAGGAGGAGTATAATTACAGACTCGCTCGAATGAAGAGAGTAACAACGACGGGTAATTACGGGGAAAATCAAGTACGACTTTGGGAACCGCAAGCAGTGCAGCGTAACATTAGAAGTGGACAATGGAGCGTGTAACAGAAGACGGGCACACGTAACGGTTATCGGAGAGGCCTATGTAAATCGCTATGCAAATAGGCGAGTGTCCAATATTGGACGTAAATACACGGGTCATGAGCACCGCTGTCCCAAAGTGTTACTAATTACGGCCCATCGATCCCAAGACATTTGCATTGAATGTGTTGATATTAATACTGGTCCACAATGGGGGAAGGGCGTGTCTCTCCCCAAGATGTACGCTTAATTACGTCTGCGGACGAGCTTCCGAGCTGCCTCCAACAGCCTCCAGAGGTCAAGATTTCCTTTTTGACACACATAAACGTACTTCGACGCCAATTCAATTAAGACAGCCTTCTTTTCTCTTACCTATTTTAGAGTTTAACCTACAACAATCGTCTTACCTCCTTCGGGGTTTCATCATACTAACAACTAAACACGCGTATTAGTCGCTCAAGGACTATTAACCACAAAAAGTAATACCGACTTTGTTTCTAAACAAAGGTTTATTAAACTACAAACAATGAATCCAGTAATAGAAATACACTGTCTTAGAACTATAGAAACTCCATTGTGCCCTTGAAATGCAAATATATGAAAATAAAATTTCAGTTGTCCACGAATACAGTCCATGACGAAACATTTTATATTTGGAACTTAGGTGTTTATTTACATGCTTCAAAGTTTCAGAAACGTCACCTGCTGAAGTTGCGAAGGCGAAGACCTAAAGTAGTAGCATTTATTTGTCTGTGAATTGGTCATTTTCATTTATCGCTCTGTAAATCGAGACCTGTTGACAAGTTTTACTAGACGGACAAACAAACACATTACGGTTTAATTTTAATGAAAAAAGCAGTAAAAAGAACACAAATTATATAAAATTAAAATTCATTGCTTTCATAAACTGCACCGCACTACAATTAATTTTTCAAAGAGAGAAGAAAAGCTTCATTTGAAGCTCCTATAAACAGCGTACAGCTAAATCTAGACGACAAAAATGAAAAATGTCAACCGGCCCCTGATTTTCAGTCCTGTGTCCGATCCACATTTTTCCTTTCTTCTTTTCTTACAAATAAATACCCAAACGGCCAATAAGTCAGAATTTTTAATTATTAAAAACGTTAGAAACAACACTTAATAACTTTGAGACTTCTCCAGATAAACTATAGGATCTGCAGTAAAACTCACAATAAATTCGTTCTTCAAGCAAAACTAAATTTGGTCTTCAGGGAAACAATAACATTTTATGACAAACGAAATGTTTAAAGTACATCTTTGCTGAGAAAGTCCTGAAATTGATGGACGAAACATTTTATGTCTAATGTGTTGAATAATATAAAAACCTGTATTATTGGTTGTTCTGAAATTTGTCATAGATCAATTTAAATATTTAATAAATTCTTTCATTTGTTTACAGGTTTTCTGATATGTTTGTCATGAAATCATTTAAGGGCTATGGAAACATTTCAGTTTTTAATGTATTTATGGGAAATAGAGGTGAGAATAAATAAAATTCAATAAACAGGTCAATAGTAAGAAATAGAAATTTAATACCAAATCAAATATAAAACGTTTCGTCCCCAAGCTTAGAGACCTCTTCAGTTTTTTCTATAAATGAAAAATAAATAATTAAATATACATAGAAATATTTGGTTTCTAAACAAATAAATCAAGTTTTCAGGTGACAAAAAAGGACTGGCATTGATTGTCTTAGTTCGGATGAACTTCGAGAGTATTTTATGCTACACTGCAAAGTATACTTAAATTATAGCCAGGGTCGTCTTTACATCGCTTAGAGGGAAAACTACGTGACCCATTTAAATCATCTGTAAATATTAAGTCGTCACGCACAGAAAATTCACCCCTATAAGTAGACCGTACCGCAATCCTACGTACCGATTTAACATTCAAAACACTTTTAGAGCTTCTAAATCAGAATCTCGCTGCCCTAAGAAGTGAAATGTAATATTTTAATTACCTAAATAATACTGTTAATGGTCTCAACTAAGAAATTAGATGAGTGGATGATGGAAGGGTTAAGAGATGCCGAATACAGATACCAATTCTTGACAATCATAAGGTGGTATAGAAAGTTATAGGTCCTGTAAATATTATCACCACTCACATATTAATGAGAGATGATTGAAGATTCGGGATTTACATTAAAACTGAAGAAAGAAACAGGTAGCAACGTTGAAACGTCATTCACTTAAATTTACTTCAATGGGCATGAAAACGAACAGATTACATGTTTCATATTTTCAGTAAATTAAACTATTGTTAACATTCATATGTACTGTTTCGGTAATCGCTGGCTGTACAACCACCAGTTGAAAAATTAATGTGTTTGCAGACAGAATATTTCTTGTTCCTAAATTTGTTAGATTAGGTCGCATAAATTATGAATATGGAACTCAGAATATATGTATCATTTGCAGGAGAAATGAAAACATTGGTTAGTGATTCATCGATGAATTTCACTACTAAGATAAAATCTGCGTCGAGCGTAAGACAAATAAAGTTGCTTACTCAGTTTAGTTATATTAAGACATATTTGGCATTCATAATAAGTTTATGAGTGTGCCTGTGTGATCCACTTCACCATCTGTACAGAAGTGATATGTCACATACTGCTGATGTAGTGAAATTTAAGCTTGATAAGAACCAGTACGTGACCGCACGGGGAAACACCCGGAAAGTTAAAGCGTGAGAGCCTCGTCTTGTAAATATTGATAAAGGACTATTTCTTCTGCTTATTTTCCAATTTAATACACACTTATGTAAGCGTATTTGTTATTAACAATATTTACTATTGAAATGAATTTAAAAATATAGATCCACAAATCATAAAAAATGAAGTTTTTCGCCAATTTTTTGACAAAAATTAAATGCAGAAGTTTATAATAGTTCTTCAAAAAGTATTGGCCATAATATTTAAATTGTGTTATATATATTTATTTGCTCTATTATATATATTACGAATCTCTGATAAAATTTACATAACACATTTACACCGACAATTTCTGTTAACCAGTACTAAAAAATTATGATAACTGAACTGAAGTAAAAATTTAAATATTTTCTGTTGAACATTAATTAGAGCTTATTTGTAGAACACAGACAAAATTAGCACGTAACGACTGACATACAGTAAGACATGTATTATTTAAACCAAAACTTAAAGTATGCAATGTTAAAAAGATTGAAAAATTTGTGATAATTGATAATTTATTCAGAACTGATTGTAATAAAGTAAGTTTCATGCTCGTATCACTGAACTGAATAATATATCAGATATTAAAAATGTATTGTTTAAATCAACCATGACAATGAGACCTGTCAATCGTCCAATATATGGAAAATAAAATGAGGATATTTGCTTTATTGGATTAACGATATGAAAAAAAAAATTGTATGCACTTTCGGAAAAAAAATTTGTTTCGAAATACTCGCCAATATTCGCTGTAATGAAATATATTTTTTTACTTTAATATTAATTTATAGTATAGTCCTCAAAACGACGATTAACTACTCATTTAATAAAAAAAGATATTGTTCGCAAAATCAACTATTGGTTGGAGAAACCTGCGGGAGTGTTTAAAGTAAAACGGCCTGAGCAGCTCACGAATGCAAAATCTTCACTTCATTAGCACACAACGCCAAGAAAAGGTTCATGATAGTTTACCGAATATCAATCAATTTTCTACCGTATAAGTTGGCACTAATTACGTACGAAAAGCTCGTACCTGACGGGGAGTCGACTCGGATAACTCAGTAGTTAAGAGAACCACTTCCAACTGGAAATACTGTCTTGGTCGAAGTGTCTGGTCGAGACTTTTCCAGCACGATCCTTTAAACATTTTTAACTTGAAATACCTCACGTTGTAAATACTAATCTGCAAATCGTTTGGGATAAAATAACTGTTCAATATGATGATGTAAGCTTTGCTTAGATTAGAAACCGGCACTTCACTTGTTCCATGTTGAAATAAACTTCACAAATTGTTGGATAAGCGAAATCTTTTAGTTACGATTTTTCCTTATGAATGTACACACGTAAATATTGCTCACGACTACTCAGTCAGAAACAGATATCTCGAAACAAAATATTCTGTCGTCATCGTTATCACAAACTCGACGACGAAAGTGACATGTCACTGACCTACACTACAGAATGTACACTAATTTAACCATTATTGATTTCATTTTCAAGAAAACCCTCTGTAGAGCCTGTATAAATTTTCTAGTTGGATATTTAGAGTTGTAAAACTGTACAGATAATTAAGTGAAAAGATTTCAGTCGTCTGAAACCGATAATGGCGCACCGATTGAAAATATTTGTTAAGAGTTTGTCTGTAATGGAATATTGGTTGGAGGGAGAAGAAAAGAATGTTTAGTGGAAGGGATAAAATGTTTGTACGATTGGACCGTACATAAAAAGTACTCTCCAGAGAGTACTCACTGAAAACGTGCATTCCGTTGAAGCGAACAGTTTTTAAATTGTATAAGCGTCGAAAAGATGATACACATATTATTTGATTTATTCCTTAGAGTCTTAATATGCTTTGTTATTATCCTCTCTGTTTCCACATTCACTCCCGCTTCACATTTTATTCACTTTTGCAGGTTGTCCTTCGGCAAAACCGAATACTCGACGTATCTATTCATGTCAACACACCGTCAGAAAATAATTTTAAATACTGCATGAAGAATTAAATGGTCGATTGATATTCCGACCCGAATCACGTTAGATGGGTGCATTTGGCCAGTTGTTGGCGCCTGTCAATTGTCGATCGTACCTGAGAGCGGCCCGCATGGCGCCGGCAGCACGCTGTTGCTCCTCAGCTGCAGGTCGTCATAGCGTCCGCACTCCTCCAGCTGCCCGCACTCACTGCGCTGCGAGGCTCCACGGCGCCCCTCCGCGGCCTCGGTGGCCAGCGCGCTCTGCCTAGCTGGCTGGGTGACACGCGCGCACACACCACACCACACCACTAACAACAACATTGCATTCTAGTATCGCTATTCACATGCACCACCCCGATTCGTCCAAACGTATTCTTTACAACTATATTTTAGATAGTCGTAAGAGTAATGGGGTGTATGGGACGGGGGTGAAGGCGTGCGGGACGGTATTTCCCTCTCACTCAGGGGTAAATAAGCTGCAATACTCTGCGGGCAGCCAGAAACTCAAAGAATCAAGTAACCAGAAAAGAGAAGAATAAAATATACTGTAAGGTATGAGATGCAATTGTTTAAAAATTATGGCCTCGTTCTATATTGTTTCGGAGAATAAGGATTTCGTATTATTCATTCAAAACTTAAATTTGAAACTGTGAAAATTAAATAAGTAATAACAGCCTCTTTATTTAAATAAAATTAAAACTGGCAATGTACTATACTACGTTTCGTCTCTCATTTGAGACTGTTTCAGATATAATAAAATGAAAAATACTATTAATTACGTTAGGTAATATGTTACAAAATTATTTTGAAATAGAATACATGGTTTTAAAGTTACAAAATTTAGCTGTTCCAAGGACCGACTTCACACTATAACTCCTTTGGCCGAAATGCAGGAAAGTACCGAAAATCCGGCTTAGAAGGGTTGGAGTGAAGTTCCGTTACAAATTTAAACCAACTACAAAAATTGATTTAAATAGTTGGAATCACCTTTTATGTAAATACAATTAACGTTTTTATTTCTAATGTGGAGCATCTCGCTCATTAATCTTGATTTTTTTGGGTTAACAGGCTAAATGAGGGTGATCCTGAAACAGGCAACTCCCCTTTAATAGCATAGGAAGGGAATTGAAAGGGGGATGCGGAATGTATAGAAAGGTTGACTAGGGTCCCCGGGCTATAGTTTAAGGATACTACCCAGTATTTCAGATAAGAGATGCAGGGAAAACACTACAAAACCTGCATCAGGTAGGTCGGGCATTGAGCACTATTCTCACGCCCTTCCGAATGACGGAAGAAGAGTTTTCTGCGGAGTGTCTCCACCATTCTAGGAAGTCTCAAATGAGTGAGGAAACGTAGTATAGTTACATTATGTAAATGAAATAAAAAGGGAGAAAATGGCAGTTATAACTCATTTAATATCTATTTAAATTGTAACCGAAGACATCAATGAGATTTTTTAACGATAGTGGAGAGCTTACATAAGCACAAATGTGTACTGCTTAGAAATATTTAGATTTTATTTAAATATTTAGTTTGTGAGTCGGCCGCGTGAAGGCATCGAACAGTATTAAGAGTTAGCATGGCCAAAGGAGGGTTTAAAAGGTGAAAGAGAGAGTATCGTTAGTATGTTAAGAAGAGAAGAGAAAAAATTAAGTTTTGTATTTCGTGGTGTTACGGGAACCCAAGTGCCGATTGGAACTTGTTGTATGACTACAAATAAGAAAAGAATCTTTGCCCATATACGAGGAAGAAAGTATATCACCTTTGGCCTGGAGGTGAGTCGTGTCTTGAGATCAGATGGCGAATATTTAAACGAAGCTTACCTGATTTGAAACAAATATGTATGAAGAGATACGAGTTGGTTGCAAGTGAAACCACGATTTTGAAAGAGGAGAAATTTCTTTAAGTGAATCTTTATGAGGCATTATGATGTCATCAACAATATATTTCCCATAATAACGAGCCGGGCGCATTTAAAGTTAAAGCAATATTGAATTGGGAATAGAATATTACAAACCTATATAATGAAGCACACAGTCCAGCTTGGATACAATTTAAACATTATCTAGACAATAAATTCATACTGTTTGATTCATATTGCCTTGAAGTTTGGCCCATTTTCCCCCTGATAGAGGGATCCATGCGGCTGAGTTATTTAATGTAAAGGCAGTAACCGAAGATTTAAATGTAATGATATAATTAACAAATGAGTGAAATTATTAAACAATACTGTGAATCATACCCATATAATAAATTATTTTACAATTGGTAGTCGTAAGAAAAAAAATGTTGAACAAAGAGATGTCTAAATCCATTCTACAGATTAGGAAATTTTCGAAGTACTAAATTAATCTTTATGGGAGAAAATTACTTAAAATATCCTGTGAGTTTCTGGGAATTGAACTGCTTCTCCAGAAGCTTTCAGGGATTTGCCTATTCCATGGGAATTGGACTGACTAGGTGTTGTTGAATCCGCAATGGTAAATAGCATTGCGGCTGGAGTAATTTAGTGTAGCGTAGACATCCAGTGTCCTCGTGAGAAGCCTGTAAAATCTCGAGGACAGTACAAATTTCACCCGCCGTCAAACCGTCGAGTACAGATCTGCCTTAAATTACACGCAACAAGTCCGAATCTTCCACCCAGCTCACACTGGACCCATGCTAATAACATTCTGTAACATGCAGAACGGCCTTCTCGTCTTCGTTTGCAATGAAATGGGTTAAACCAAATTGAGGGCCGAAAGACTTGTGAAGTAGTTGAACGAGGAAATAAATACCTCATGTTTCAGAGCCAAGTATCTTACTGAGACATTATCCAAGGCTATCAGAATAAATACCGTTTGACTACGCCCAGTTTGAGATGTAATTATTTTTGGTTTTTAAAAGGCAAATGTGATTAGCACGAAAAACTACCGTTGCGAAAACTGTAAGAACAATATTAAAATTAGGGATACTGTCACGCATATACATTTTCGTTGTATATTTTATTTACCTTAAATTAATTTACAATATTAATAATTCCGTAAGACGTTTCCATAGAAACCCGGCAAACAAAAGAATACTGAATACTGACAGGCCCCTGAGGTGTATGTCTGAAAATATTTTTGTGGCTCGGTGAAAATCGCATGTCAGTCAAGGTAAGTAAGGTGGTTGACATAAGTACTTGCTACCATGTCTTTTCAACCATTTATATTATAGAAAAATCTACAACTGATCTAAAATATTAATTTTGAATTAACCACTAAAATCACTCCTAAACAAAGAAATAAAATTTTATGTATTTTCTCCAGTTGTTGTGTGACACAATTCATTTTGGACTTACGATTAATTTTTGACGTGAAGATTATTTGCTAAATTTTATTATTTTCAACTGGTATGCTACATAACCCACAAGTTAGACTCATCATTTTAGAAGAATTGCAATCAGATAGTTTACTAGAAGAAAGACAATTGTAAATATATTTCTGGATTACTTAATATACTCTTTGGAAATAAAAATATATTAGGTTCTACAAAAAAATTGTATTTCTATAGTATATAAAACAAGGTGTTACATTCTTAATGATTTGATATTCATGAAACTGAGTAATATAATATGAGTGATTTATATCCGCGTTCTCGTATTGCAACCATTAAATGGAATTACATAGAACTGATCATGGAAAATTTTCTGCGTTACTGAAGTATTCAAATTTACACAGAAGTGACGGAAAAACGTGTTCTGAAGGTCAGAAACACAAAATGGTTCCGTGTCACGCCGCTCGAAAAGTGGCCAAGCTGTTTGACACTGCGGATTTTCTCTCTGTCAACTCTGTTCCTGAAAATACTTTCAGGAGGTGAATTGTAATGGGTGACAGCTGTCACTTAAGACCACATTTTAATTGCGACTTCACGTTGAAACAAAACATTCAAACAAATAAGTTACTGCATTTGATGTATTATATGTTGTTTTACTTAAGAACAGTTTTAATTTGTGTAGTTATACAAATTGTGGGATTTTAGGAGGAAGCTTGTATTATTAATTGTGTAATAAACGTTGAAAAAACAGTGAGAAAATATCTCGTTCTTATTTAAATGATTTAAATGTCAAGAATTTGTGAGATAAAGTTAGTACAATTTCTGTGGTTCCAGTAAAGACTCTAGTTTTAGTTCTTCAGGTAATAAAGACAGTTTCTCATCGAAAACTGGCTTTCTTATAATTCATCATAACAATATTTACTTATATCTTATTCATATAAAACTATATTCATTGTTGTGAATGAATAACAGTGTCAATTTAGTTAGATTTTTATTAACTTGTATTCGTATTATTTTTAAATCCTTCAATAATCTAAAAATAGTTAAATAAATTAAAGATAAAACTAACGTTTTAGTAAAATTAATGTTGTATAGAAAATTAGTCGTCCTGGTAGGCAAAGGCCCGAATGCCGGATGGAATGCCATAGAAAGAAGATACAAATTAATTGCTTAGAATGTAAAGCTTGTTGCATCGGCCAAACAAACTAATCATTAATATCGCATATTAATGAATATAAAAACGTTTTAACTTCATACAACCTCTACAAAGGACATTTATTTAAACGACCATATTTTTAGTTGACAAGATATAAAAATTTTAGATAAGAAACCTATAGCCTCATCAAGAATGATGAGCGAAAAATTGTGCATTAAATCTAACAATTTTCCCATTAAACTAATACTTTAAATTCAATATATTATTCCTTAGTACCATCAATCAACGTAAAAAATTGTATCGTCAATTTCATGTTTCAACAGCTTAACAGATCTGATGCCAATATATGGACATGAAGCACCCTTAAAAATTTCTGCTTAAATCCATGAGATAAATTGCACGACGTCTTGCATTACAATTGTATTATATTATTTGATTTTTAACTGTTTTCTTCTACGGGAAAAGGTTAGAAAGAAAGGAACTACGCGGGTTTTTTATTCAAAACGTTATGAAATTTAATTTCAATTAATATTTCTGACTATGTGTTATTCATTTGAAGATCTGTTAGGGATGGAGTGTAAGTTGATGAAGAGATAAAATTTAATGTTTTATAATGATTTCTTTCCGCTTACAATAAAACGTAAGTAGCGTTTGCTAGTTGATTATTCTATTTGAGATAGAATTAAGTGAACGTTCAAAATTATTTATGTGCTCCTTTATCGTCATGGAAAGTATAGCTTCATTACAACAATCCTCTTTTCTCTATTA
Organism: Eucriotettix oculatus; assembly: GCA_034510155.1. Classification (NCBI taxonomy): domain Eukaryota; kingdom Metazoa; phylum Arthropoda; class Insecta; order Orthoptera; family Tetrigidae; genus Eucriotettix; species Eucriotettix oculatus. The sequence continues at coordinate 40,761,334 of CM067381.1, forward strand.
AGATTTGTTGGACCTTGAAATAACTTAAAGATTTCCAGAAACGTTTTATTCTGCATTTGACACAAAGTATTTGAAACGCGCCAATTATCTGGACTGTAGCGAATTAGTGTGGGACATTTCAGCTATCTAAACAGCCTTGTTAAACCGCTGTCTGTTATTTATATTGGCAGCGTTATAGGATGCCAGTTAAGGCGCGCTCTTGGCAAACCCAGCTGTTCCAAGAAAGTAATTGAAAAATACTCCTCTCAACAGTTGCCATAGCACACGAGGAACAGGTAAAATTTACAACGCTGGAAGGAATGCAAAATGGTAAGAAGGCAATTTGCAATGAAATGAGTTAAACCAAATTGAGGGCCGAAAGACTTGTGAAGTAGTTGAACGAGGAAATAAATACCTCATGTTTCAGAGCCAAGTATCTTACTGAGACATTATCCAAGGCTATCAGAATAAATACCGTTTGACTACGCCCAGTTTGAGATGTAATTATTTTTGGTTTTTAAAAGGCAAATGTGATTAGCACGAAAAACTACCGTTGCGAAAACTGTAAGAACAATATTAAAATTAGGGATACTGTCACGCATATATATTTTCGTTGTATATTTTATTTACCTTAAATTAATTTACAATATTAATAATTCCGTAAGACGTTTCCATAGAAACCCGGCAAACAAAAACAAACTTGAATACTGACAGGCCCCTGAGGTGTATGTCTGAAAATATTTTTGTGGCTCGGTGAAAATCCCATGTCAGTCAAGGTAAGTAAGGTGGTTGACACAAAAGATGGCTAGGGGTGGCCATTCCCAAATTTTGATGGGGAAGAAAAAAAAGTGGGGAGACCAATGAGGTGAGTTCGAGGTGGAAAGGGATGCGGAAAAGAGAGTCAGAGGTAAGAGGTCAGAAGGAGCTAGCGAAACGGAAAATGACTGGCTTCAAGGTATTAGAGAGGAGAGACGATACGAAAGTAAGATAAGTTACAACAAGGTACACAGTAATCTTGCACATACGTCCTGTATTCCTTATAATGTCTGAAGGTGTATGAGGAAATGAAAAATATGCTTTAAGTACGTAAGATTGAACGTTGATCATGATTCAGTGGCGTAAGTCTTCAGTTAAAACATCACACTGAGGGTAACATGGGACTGTGAAAGCGATATAAATGCCAGAGTGAAGGTCGACTTCTTAACTGTAGTCACCGGGAGTTAAATTATCTATCAATCGTTCATAACTTCTGGATTTTTGATGAAGCTACACACCTGGTCGTATTTCGTTGAGAGTGAAAAGTTGATACGTGTAGGTGTCATATTCTCGTTTGGTGAAATCGACGCTGTGTATCGTACAGCACTATAAGTGGCTACTTATCTGTCACCCTTTCGTATTTTATGGTGAAGAGATTTGAAGTGGAGAAGGGAGGGACGTAAATCGTGTGGTCTGAGAAGCGGATTGACGACGCAGCATCCATGTTCCTGACAGCTTTAGCGTCTGGGAAGTTTTTCTCTGTTCGATGACAGGCGTTATATCGCGTTTTTATTCGTTTTCTCGGCTGTCGCGGATATGCTAATGAATTGCTGAATTTTGAAACGTCCTTCCGGAGACCCGTTCCCGTCGGCGAAGAACCCGTCTGGCGACTACCGCAGGCGGAGAAATTGTATAATGGCCCGAGCTGCCAGTCTTAGGCATTGCTTCCTTCGTCAATAGCGCCGATATTTACGGCAACCGCATTAATTTGCTCCCAGGGAGCCTTTTTACTTTCGGCTGCTCGCGCCGTGGTCAGCCTCCGTGTCCAAATAGCTGTTTCCGTTGCCATATGAATTAAGATGAAAAAGAGCAGCTTCGACGAGGTGTCTACGAAAAATGCATCGTCAATCATTAGTCAACGCCATTGTGCATAATCTATTCTACAGATTATATAACACGACCTGAACGCAAATAAGGAACTATAAAGTAGAAGCTCCACTGAGTTAAGGCTATAACTTCCAGAAAAAAAAGTCCATCACTAGGAAATTATAATAACTTTGTTTCAAGACGTAGTTTTGCACCAACATAACCACAAAAACGATTATTTATACTTAAAAAATAATAGTACGTTAGGATTAATTCATATTACAATAGCCGCATCAAATGATAATACTCTATTATTGATATTTATTTTAGTCTGACCTACAGACCCCCTGTAGGCAAATACTTCCAAAATAGCAGAACGAAAAAATAAATTAATTAAAATGGTAAAAACGCAGTTTGTAAATACCCATACAATGTATAAGGTGGAAGGAAGGAGCTTGACATTAGAGTACCCGTTCTTTCTTCCCTATTACATACATCCAGCCTAATAATCTTTTCCAGCTGTGATCTAACCCTTCACCCTATACACCTCTACTCCTATCTCTCGTTTTTAGTTAGGTAGAAAGTATTACTGTATAAAATAATTTTTGTAAACAATTTTGTAACTTTGTGAAGATAATTCATGTTATAGATGTAAGTTACTAGAAAACAGGCCAGTTGATAATTCATAATATTAAGATCTTAATATGACAATATTAATTAAAAAACAAGTATATTAATAAAAAATCATTTTTGTGAATCTATTTATCGAATTTTATTTAATTTGATTTTATATTTTAACTTTAATATTGGCTGTGGTTCGAAATATATTGATTTCAATAACAAATCATATATTTTAACAAGTTTGTCAGATTTCAAAAAAATGTTCAGTTAAAACCAACTCAGTCCTGAATTCAGTGACGATAACTTTACGAGTATGATGCGGTAAAGACGTGGGGTTTTTCAATGTTAACGATAACATTGTTCATTAGATTATTTTGTAGAAGCACAGTAGACGATTATGGCATAATTGCCCAAAGCTACTGTTAATTTATCGATGACTTTGAAATAAATAATTTAAGGCCTGAGTTGGTTTTTATATTAAGTTCATTATTATGATCACGTTTCAGTGTACCTTCGATGATAAAAGTGGCATGCTATTTTAGATTGTTTAAAAAATTTAGCTCAATAGCTGTTACAATTACATCTTCTAGATAATGTATCTTCGTGAATGCAGTTGTTTAAAAAGGTTTATTAGAGAAATTTCGTCGGAGTTGGTTCTATTTCCAGCGTTTTAATAGGAATTCGCTCTCGGAGCAGAAGTTATGTGATACAATTTTACGCCTTGCCACACGGACCTTTATCGTTCGCCTTGACCTCCGAGCTCATGTTGTATAAAAACAGTCCCTAGTAAATGCCCCAGAGATTGCATGACATCTCCGAGCAGACTTTCAAGTTTTTATAACACGCGGCCACAATTAAACAGGCCACTGGCTTCAGAATTCGTGTAACGGAAATGTGTTCCATGCTTTCTCTATAATCAAAATACGTCTGCGAAAAGAAACGACTCCTTTACCGTTAGAGTTCCCAAAAAACGGGAGAACGTGTTGAAGTAACAATAAAAGGAACCAAATTTAACAACGGATTTTTAACAGAAATTATGGCTCCGTTTAATTAGACTATAATTGTAATGTCATTTCAACTTAAGCTAATAACGCATCTTGGTATACGTTTCCTTCGCCAGTCTCGTCTTCAATTTCCACACCTTGCTTGACTGACAACTCAAGCTATTTCATCCTCATCTTACGAATTCTGATGCTCACCAAGTGTCAATATTTCTAATCGTGTAATTCGTATGATATTTCAACCCAAATCGTACATTTTCCTCTCACACTAATTTGCAACTACTTTCTAATATTCCATCAACAAATGTCCATGGAAAATAATACACGTGAATAGAAACATTATTTTTTCACCACAACGTCCTCATATAAAATATATTCACTTTATTTACAAGTGCTCGTCACATTTAAAACTTCAGTAGCTTTCGACTCTTTTTAGTCATATTCAACTGAAATTAAATTACACATCTTGCCATCAACATATTATTTAACAAATACCAGGTAAATATGAAATTTTGTAATGGTTATTATAAACTTCTGCAATGACAAGCTGTGTTACACAAGTCCTTACATCTCTAAAATGGCAAAATAATACATTAATTCCAAACTTTCGTGATATATATATATATATGTATATATATACTGTCATTTGCAATATGTTAACACAGGAAATTTAAATTAGCAAATAAATCTTTGATTTCAAGAAACGACCCCATCCACGAGAAAAGTATTTAACAAGCTACAAGAAAATTTTATTATGTTTAAGGTTATTTGGTCTACACGTTTTTATATATTTGACTACTTTTACAAATTAATAGGAATTGATAGTTAAAAATAAATGACAAACCAAGCTTAATCTCAAAAGAAAATATTGGAAATAAAAATGTTGGACGTCATATAAAATTCTCTTTCTTACGTTTTAAGCATTACTTGATTTTGAGAAAAACCATATTTGTGTTCATACAATTTAAATTACGTGTAATTTTCACCAGTAAATTTTATTAAGACATTGCCGTATATACGATTTTCATCTTAATTGTGTAATAAAACGTCTAGACAGTAGTGTGATATCGATACTATCGAATTTGATAGAATACAATGGACCATGTTTCTTTAAAAGTGCTATTGAAATTTATTTACAATAAAATAAACGTATAGAAAGATTTGGGTGCACTTAAATTCTATTAATGTATCATGGCCAAAAGTCAGACTTTATTAAAATTTACATCTGTATGATAAAACAGATAAATAATTTTAGTACCCATAAATACAGAAATTTCAGTTCGTCCGACTCCTGCTTGTAAAATAAACCTTCAGGAAATTTAACTTGTAGTTATTGCCAGATTCTAAATTCTCTCAACTGCTACTGCAATGCAATATCTAAAATTCCTTAGTTGGCTATTTTTTAAGTATATAATTAATTACGATACTTCGACTACAACACCACAATTAAGACTATCTCGTATTTAATGAATAACAACCATTAATTTCACAGAAATGCTTTTATAACCTAAGAGTTTCCTGTTTTGTAATTTAAATAATATATTAACTTTGAGCAAAGGTAGTGAAAGTACCGAATATTAAAGAATGTCGTCTGTATAGATGTACTTATTTTAATTTTAACTGATTTTTCAGGGTTTAATAGCCTGCTGTTATTTCACTCCCGATGGTAAATAATTTTGAAAGTCTTTAGTTTCTTTAAAATCCTTAGGAATTGTCAAACCATTAATGAATAGACATATTGTCTACTACAGTAGTATAGGGATATGAATTTTGTTGTTTAATTAATTTATATATCCAGTAGTCCACGCCAACATTTGATAAAATACGTAGTTTTCACTTGGCATGAATGTCAATATTGAGTTTTTATTTATTGGTAAAAATATTTGGTAGACATTAATAAAAATAAATAAGATTTTATCGGGAAAACGCCCAGGTGTTTTAATGTATGATTATCTTGGCATGTGTCGTAACAAATTGGGTAAATCAGAGTTAAGTTGTGAAAGATTTTAATTGGCTTTGACAACAAAATAGTACATATTCGCTTTCTGATAAGTATGTTTGCGACTGAATGAAGAACAGAGGAGACGTAATTGTGATGAATTGATACTATCGCAAAATTTGACAGTTACTGCCTCAGAATTTTCTTATTTGATTGCCCGTAATTAGTGGGTACGGACGATTGAGGCAATAAAGAGGGCTTCGTATATATTTATCACGTTATGACACGTGTCAGATAGAAGTCCGGCTCCAGTTTCACGAGCGAAATAACGCCGCCGCCTCCACCGCAGAATAAGAAGGATAACAGCGGCCTTTCGCGGTCACACGGCAGTAAATTATTTACACTGGCAATTATTTCTCATTACGACACCACGTAATTGACCTCCTGATTAATGGGCAGGTAAGGCATTAAAAGTCTTAATGCTGAGTGAGATTTATTCCGCACCGTAGGCAGAGCGGATGGACCGAGCCCGAGCAGCTGCGCGGCGGAATAGAGGGGAATGTAGAGGATCTACAGGTGTCCACTTCTCTGCAGATAATGTCACTCTCTGTATTACGCTCCCTCAGACAAACAACCACACTGACGTCACGTACCGTCCAGGAGCACTCTGGACGAATGAGATAATGACAGGGGTGTGTAGATAAACACATCCCATATGGGGTCTACTTTGCGCTATAATTGGTCCAAATTCGTCAAGCAGCGAGGATCAACATTGCTTCAAACTAAACCAACTATGGTGACTTCAACATTTACCATAACATTCCGCTAAAAAACCCTGATAATGCACCCAAATCGAATAATGACTTTCCTGTCAGCTTTGTCACTTTCCTTTCACATCGAAAAAAATAGATCACTTTGACACAGATGAAACACTTACCATTTCTTTGGTCTCTCATCTGTCCAAGAGATTTTATAAATATTTTTCTCTGCTTCATGAGATGAGTAAAATTTTCCGGATAACGAATCCAGAGGCATTCCATTTCTATATAATTAGGACAAGATTTTTTTATGTTAACCTCAGAATAAAAATGTTTCTATAAGAGAATGGAGGGTTTCTGGCGAATTTATTGAATAAGAAGTTGTCAGGCTCTAACCAGGGCTATAGTTTGATAAAAGGAACAAACAGCTCGTATCGACATAGTGAATAGGCATGACATTTTATTTTCCAATAAAATTTTAGAGAAAATGCTAATATTATCAAATCCAGTCTTCGTTCAAAAACGTTACGTTTAAACCCAGACATCTTAATTAAAAGCCGCTAAAAATACAAAGAGAACTAAATTTTACAAACATTACCTAAATAATACATATTATACATTACAAATATATTAAAGTTAGCTTAAATAAATGTAGATCACACAAGAAATTGTCATAAATAACGTCGTGCCCATGTCATTAATACGCACTAATTTTTATTAAATTCAACGATTTTTCTAACTAATTAAACTGTTGAACTCATTTAATTTTCGATATTAATATCAATGAGCAAGGTAAATTTGTTCTAATTCTACTTAATATTATTTATGTAACTGGCTGGTATAAAAGCTATGCCCGAACGTTGTGTGTAGTAAGAATAAAACGAGGATAATCCGTGTTTCAATACTTATATTGATATATGGATTACATTGGAAGGAAGATTAGAACATGTGGATTAATACAGGTAAAACCAAGATAACGGAGTATGGGAAACAGTGGAAGAACAAAGGGTGGTGTTAGATTGGGAAGGGATATTTTGAAAGACGTTCAGGAATTCTGGGCAGCATTATAACAAGAGACGGTAAAGAATAGTAGATATAAAGAGTAGGACAGCACGGGCAAGAAAGGCTATCGCAAAACAGATGGATATATTGACGGCCATTGTAAGTATGAATATTAGAAAATGATTATTAAAAATGTTCGAATGGAGTGTGGGGATAAATGGGTGCGAAACGAGGACGGCAGGAGTTACAGAAATGAAAGAAATAGAAGCTTTTGAAAATGGTGGTGCTATTGGAGAATGTACAAAATCAGATAGGTGGATAAAGTAAGTGACGAGGAAGTTCTAAGCTGAATAAAAGGAGAGAAGAATTTGGAGGACTTTGTCTAAGAGAAGGGATGGATAGATAGACCACGTTTTAAGACACGAGGGTCTTGTAAAATTCGGATTAGAGGGAAGTGTATGGAGTAAGAACAGAAGAGGGAGGCCAAGGATGGAATCCACTAAGAAGATTATGGAGGACGTGGTAGTTATACATAAATGAAAAAGGCTTGCGCAGGATATGTTAGCATGGAAGGTTGCATGAGACCAGCCTAAGGGACAACAACATCAACATGGATTACAATTTAATTATTTTGGTATTAAATGATATAGCTGCAATCTGAATCCAGAATGCAGTGGGAATGTTTCCAATTAAGTTCTTAGAAACTCGTGGAAAATGAAACTTATAGACACTAGGAATTATGAGTAAGCATATTAGGTTCAAACTTGAGCTCCATATAGCTTAAGCGTGTTGAAGAGAATTGATATTTTTTTTCTGTAAGCAGCAAAGTCGACCAGTGCAGCGGAATTGTTCTGTCGATGGGCTGAACGTAATCAGTGGCCGAGCTAATTTAAGTCGGGTTTCTTCTCCTTGGCGGCGTATTACAGCAGCGGTGACCTGGTCTAACAACCGATCAAAGAAGCGGTGCTGAGGAGAAAGTCTCCGGCTGTGATGGATGCGATGACACGAGAGAGTCATTAGCGCCAGCAGCACAAAGGGGAGACTTCCAGACACACGTGCCAGATACCACGAGTACCCTCAACGTCTCAACGTCTTCTCTGTGGGTTTGGCATTTTTAACGACTGGTGTCAAGAGATTTTCAGACAAGCAACTAAATTCCTACATGTTCACACTGACATTTGCTAATAGAAGAATCCATTCTAAAAACTTTCTGATATTTAGTTCAAATTTTGGAAGGGGAGCGTCAATAACGTCACAAGTAAAGCGTGGTAATGTTCTACCTTTAAAACCGGCATTTTATGGTTTTGATTAATTCCTCAAGGAGATAGTTTTATATACGATCAATTGCTGTTTCCTTTTAGTCATCGGTTCTACGAATGGATTGTCGCATCTGCATTATCTGTATTTCCAATTTTACTGTGTGGCCTGCTCATCTGAATCCTATAAAGACCGAATTTCTTTACAATGTTTACTTTATTTGTTCGAAGCGTTTAGCTCTATCACCGATAGGCTTTCTATATCATCAGTTATTGTAAAACGATTGCACAAAGTTTCCGTTAATTTTTTGGAACATAACAAAGTCTCATGTTTTGTAAATATGGAGGCTGGGGCAACATTATATGTTGCCTCGTGTCAAAAAGTTACTAGTAAACAAAAAAGGGTGATTAGGTGCATTATCGTGGTGTTAAAGCCATGAATTGCTGAGCCAGAAAACTAGATGCTACATTCGGATTTCTTCACGTAATCGGCGTTGAATTTGTAGGTTGTACTCCTGATTGATAGTTTGAGCTTGTGACAAGAAGTCATGATAAACTATGCTGTTAATATCTAACCAATTTCCCCTCAATTATAATTTAATAATCATTCATAATTATTTATCTCACTTCTTCCACGGTTTCATCGATTGTTGATGTGCTATGATGTCAAAACCGCTCACCATCTTCAAGGGAAACAATTATACCACTAGTAAGCAGACTCAACACAATTAATATTTACAAAGCATTACTACACTTTATTACATTATTATAGATTTTTTTTTCAAATTCTCTGAATTATTTTTATACAAATAAATAATCGAGAAGTCTACCCAAACAGAATATTCGTAACAGGCTAAAGATTCTATGTATAACAATGTACAGATAGTTTCCAGATATGTTTACTAGCCCATCAATAAACATTTTTCGTGAATCTGATTGTAACCTGAGAAATTACAAAATTCCGGTTATTTCTTGAACACACTTCGATTTACATATCCTTTAACGTTCCTCTGAAGCAGTGTGTGACGTGACGTCAATTCAAAGTTATTGTTTACAAACTTCATTGAAAGTCGTTGGTTGAAAAAGGTTGTGCTTGTGTCATTTGGTTGGTTGTCTTTCGACGTAAATTAATGTATTTTACGTTGTGAAATTAAAATATGGTTAGTTAATTGTTAACAACTCTCGAAGAGAACCCTGAAATTAGAGTCGCATGTCGGAGGTACACTAATGAAGATAAGTATTTATTTTTTAGCCTAGGAAATTGTTTAAATTTTTTTATAAAACAAAAGGTATATTTATTTCATGTGCGTAACGTAGCAACTTTATTTAAAAAAATTTTCTTTCTTACTTCCGTATGAATGTTTAGAAACATTTTCGTCAAACAAGTATTTTATTGATTCTAATTAATAAAAACTACTTTCAGCCTTGTTGATATCTCAGCTAGACTATTCGTCAGTAGTTGATACGTTATTTTATTTAATTGACAAATATTTCTTCTGCGATGAAAATTACTGTCGTTTGAAAATTTAGGCATTATGTGTTCTCTAACATATCATATTTAGTTTCTGTTTTCATATAGTTATCATAATTGCGGAACAATGACAGGTAATGTTACTTGAACAACGTTGCTTCAGTACCCATGTTCTTCTTTTATTCTATACATATAGAACAGAAAATAGCTCCCCGTGGGAACAAATTACGAGATGAAACGGCAATTAGGCAATTAACTGAGCTTCAAACTTTATTTCCAGTTTTGTTTAACGTCTTCGAGTTGTGGACGTAATCGAAAACGTGACTGAAGCACCAGTTCTTCCTGAGATCTCTAATGCGAGAGGCGATTTGGAGGGGTTTTCTTCTTTCTGATTCCTTATTATAAATAAAGTATAAATATTACAATATATTCCTAGTCATTTTGGTCGTGTTAATTGTAACCATTATTAGCAGTTCTATTTGTTAATACAACTAAATTTATGCAGTGTTGTATTGATTTGATAATTATTTAACATTAAGGATAAAACGTAACCTAAGAAAGCAATAATGGTTTTAATGAAAAATATAATCCTTTTTCTAGTAACCAAGATGTAGTCTCACGAATTAAAGTTGTTACGGATAAGAAATTTGACGGTTTAGAATTTTAGCGGAGATGTCATTAGGGTTTCTGTAAGTCATTTTTCTTATCAGTAGACGACGCAGTACTAATCTACGTTGAAATTTCCGACTAACGTCTGTACTATTTTCCTTTGTTGTTCTTAAAGTTGTTGTGCCTTTCCGAGGAAAAATAAAAATATTCATTCATCTTGAGGAGGACGACTATTCACTTGGCGTTTTACACATCCGAGCCAAATAAAAGTAAGCAGTGGGTCGTTCACGACAGGAATTGTAAATATTCGCAGCGATGTGGGACAACCGCCATCGTCGCGTGTCTTTCGCGGTTACCATCTGTATCAAATATTTATGATGTCGCTTTCGCATACACGTCGGCTTCGAATTTCACCGACTGCGGGCGCCATGTTGATACGAGTAGTGTTATGATAATCGCTTGTGTAAGATACGAACGTAAATAAACTGTCAAGTACGTAATATCCCACACGCACAACTCTCTATCAGATAAATGCTGACGTCTGGACAAGGAAAGCTGTGGCATTCCAGTGGTAAGACACTTGTTCCGACGCCGGCTCGGGGCGAGAGAAAGGAACATCTCGTCTGCGAGGAAATAAAAACCCGCGGTACTGCAGCTAAAAGGCGGCCTCCAATTTAATATTTTGTCGTAAGGATAGATAACAGTGCCTACAAGTATACTGCTAAATAAAAATTTATCTTCAACGGTTAATAGTTCTTACCGAGTTGACTTGTTCGTACTAAAAACAAACGGCGCTACCAATTAATTAGGAAGATGTGAAAAGACAAAAGAAATAACAATGTAAGTAATACAAAAATTAGTAGAATATGTCAGACATCGCACAAAAATATAATGAAAACTATGGTTGGATACGAATTCAGCAAATGTTTAAGTCAATTAAATTGGATGCTTAAGTAGTATCACAAAATTGAATAATAATATGGAAGATATCATAAATGATTAAGTGGTGATCTGTTATATTTTGGTTGTCGAGAAATGCAATCTGTGAAATAGTGGCCAACGTATAAGTACTGAGCGAAGTCTTCAGCAGAGAGATGTAAGGGGTTTGGGTAGAGTTTGCTGTAAATATTAATAAAAACCTTAAAAATTTAATTTTGAATTCCTAGAAATATTGGTTAGATCGAAGTATATACAAGATTTTGTCTATTTTTTTCCTTCACTTTTTAGTTTATGCACATCTTGAAAGAGAGAAATTAAATGACTGGAAATATGGGCTTGAACAGCAGACAACCAACCCATTGTAAATTTTTGTAATGAACTACGTAATCAACATCATAATGTTTCTTAAACAACTGCGAAATAAACCCGTTAGCGACTGTAGGAGGAGGGGAAACAAATAATGAGAAGTAAAACCACCGTGCCAAATTTTTTTGCACGTACATTTGTATGATTAGTCGTAAAACCGAGTCTTCATTGATGGAGGAGGTGAAAGTCCGCGGATGAAGACTTAGCGACCGTCTGTCTGACAGAAAGGGCGATTAAGGCACAGCTTACAGGCGAGCCGCTCCGTTTAAACAATATTCCGAGGGGGCACGTGACAGGTTAGTATGGAGGCGTTCCTCCCTCTGTGGGTTTTAGGAGCCGTAAAGCATGAATTGTGGTAATGGCGGCCGTTTCTTCCGGCAGTTCGCGTGAGCCGCTCTCCGACGTGGGTGGCCCCCGAATCGGTGCAGCACCTCTCTCGTAACTGGACACTCGCGATATTCTACAAGGCCTTCTGTGTTCCATTCGGAGAATTGCACTTCATCCGTGCGCTTGTCCATGCTAATAGCTGCTCGGGGCAAAGCCACTGACGGATCAATTAATAAGCCTTCAGAGACCATTACTGAGATGATCTTTTCCTCTTGCTCGTGTACTCTTATTTTACTTTGACCCTTGCAACTTAAAGGGCCATTACTGTCTACGTTCCGCTGACGGCAATTGTATCTCTATACACGGTACGTTCCACTTCAACTTTCAGCGATCGATAAAAATGTAATAAGTAGGACGATAAGTCAACATGCAATAATAACATTTTCATCTTATTCATTTTTATTCCACAACACAATTTTATTTCAGCTCGATACACATAGTACACAAACCCCTTCAAACCTCTCAAATGTTTCGGCATTGTAGAGTTGTAGAGAGCCAAAAGACGCTATGTGACAAGAGTTACCTTCAGAAACTATTCTGGTGTGCATACTTTTACACTTACGGTTTGTCAGATTGTTGACGTTTCATCTTTATACCTTTGCACATGTTGATACTAGCTGACAAAAAGTTCCCAATTTTTATTAACATCCCAAACCTCGTTGTTCATATTAAAGTGCAGAAATCAGCCCAGAACCTAGTAATGATGACCACAAATAAATGGCAATTTGAGCGTTTTTGTCTATTTTCCCCGAAGATTTGTTTTCTTAAGTAGACCTGTATTTTTCATAATTATCATACTTTACCATCATTATATAAAAATTGGTTTCCAGTAAAAATCGAATCATTTGTTCATTACGGTCGCATTAACCTTTCAGAATTTACGCAAGTATAAGCTACGACAAAAATATTTTCGTCGGTAGGTTGCATACAACAGTAAGGTGTAGCTTTTGTCAGCCAAAGCTTACATATTTGCACATAGTAGTATTTCGTCCACTTTACAACCGAGCACAGTGCCAGATAGGAAACTGTTGTTGGGAGGAAGAAAGGGGAAATATATTTTCAACGCCACGTTAAAAAAGTTTACGCATTCACATATTTTGTGCGTGTGTGTGTGTAAAATGCCTGGTCCAAGTACGAGGACGCTTGACAGAATTCATTACAGGACCAGACCTCGAGGAATATGTCCTGGAAATGTGGAAATGTTTACACTCTGCTTGTTAATTGTAGCTTGCTGCGACAGCTTGTAAAGCACGTGTGGACAGGAACCGCGATGCCAGTTCTCAGCAGCGGTGTGTTAAAACAACATTTTACCACGGATTCAGTAGCTTTAAAAATATTATTACGTAACATTCTAAGGTTTATGGGGAGGGGGGATCTTGACATTGCTGAAATTTTATTACAATCATTTTTTAGAATAGTATAAAAGCAGGAAAATCATAGAAGTGAACATTAGCTTTTAAGGAAACTATGCTAAACGAATGAAATGATAATTTAAACCAATATCTGAATTTAAAACGTTATATTATCAAATAATCATTATTTAATAAGCTACCTACTTATGGGAAATACCGATTATTCAGGGTGGACACAAACTAGCATGGTGAGGATGCAACAGGGCTCACACTATTACCGACTTGAGGCACAAGAACAGTGATCCAGAAATAGCTCAATGTTGGACAAACACAAGCATTTTTTTAAATGGATGGAACAGCTTTAGTGGTTGTGTTCGTGTTACATGACCGAAAGAAAGGGGAAACTACAGCCGTGTTTTTAATTTTTCGAGGACATGCAACACTAAATGCATTATAATATGATTGCAGACTCTCGGGTAAAATAGTTCCCCATTCGGATCTCCGGGTGGAGACTACTCATCAAAAAAAAAAGAAAAAAGGACAGACTTTAGGAATTCGTTTAATTTTTTGGTAATAATTTCATTCCTGAAAACACTATACTTGGAACTCGACAGATCTTTACTTTCATTTCATTTATATTATTCCATTCGGAATCCATTTTTATGTAGTCGTTAAATATTTAGAAATGTTTTAAACCAATTATTTGGAATGAAATTCCAATACTACGGTTTCCATAATTAATTTATTAATCACTTTTATGAATTGATATCAGCTGAATGAAATTTTCCGCTTTAAAATGTATGAGAGGAGTAAGTGATATGAAATATAAAATTATTGTGCTACTAAATTTAGAATTTTTTTAAGAATAAAATTATAATCGTTTTAATATATGAAAACACCGTTATTTTACATTTCCATTTATAATACCAGATACACAGAAACTATTATTTTTAGCATACGTGTAAATGTGTGTATATGTTAATGTTGTCGTTCAACAAAATGGAACGAGTAGTTCGTCAGTGTTACATTACATGCCGTAAAAGTTCATTGTGTTTGGAAAGCCTGAAAATATTATCAATATATATAATATTTGTTTCGTCTTCCAATCCTTAACGTAATTTTATTTGTATTTGGTACGGTTTAAATATAATTTCTTTCATCCCCGTGTTCTCACGCTATTGAAATGAAATGTAGTGTTAGAAAAGGATACGAAAAATATATTTGAAGGACTTTAATGAATCGGTGTTACGCATTGTTAGTTGAATATTTTATTTTCTTTCAAACAAAACAAATTTTAAGTCGACGTTTGAGATAATAACACGCTGCTAGGATTTTTAAGTTCGAACCCGTATACTTTTCCCGTCCTACACGTCCATCGCAGATAATTAGACGTGAAAGAAAGTCAAGAATGTGAAGCTGTCTCTCATTCTATCTTGTTACCCTTTCACATTCTCTCTGATCGGCATCGTTTCCTTTAATTAACACATTGACATGACACAGCTTCATCTGAAGGACGCCGGAAGATTATTATGGACAAAAATTAAACAAATTCAATTATTCTCAAATCGTAAACATTTATAAAGCAACAGTTTTACTTCTCGTGTCATACGAATTTTAAGAAAAAGCTTGTGAAACTTTTCTGTACGTATAAAATGTTGACAGAATAGGTACAGTTAATTTATACTATATTACAGGCGTGTTACATTTGTATGTTAAATTATTTGATTACTAATATTTTAAATTCATGACCAGATAATACTGAAACGTAGTACTAGGGAATCTGATTTTCGACATAGATTTAATTGTATTGAATCGCTGCTTGCAGCAATTAACAGTCTTGTTGAAATGAATGTGGGGGGAATATTATTTTTATCATGAAAAATTCTTATATAAATGTGAATAATATTGAATGATTTTGATTTGCATAACCGCTTTCTTTTAGATATTAACAATACATATTTACAAAAATTGAGACAAATTAAATATCTTACAACTATATAAATGAGTTATAGCTTAGGGTCGTCTAAACGGGCCTTCCCAAAGAGTAGAATCACTAACACACATCCTACTCGGAATTCGCAGTACAAGGAAATCGGCAAAAGGTTACAAAAGTGGTATTTACCGTGTCGTCTCAGATTGTCTGGAATTTGTCGCTGGACCTATCTAGACTTCAGCGTTGATCGACTATGAAGAATAATCTAAATAATCACAAATAATGTCCAGTTTTAATCATAATGTCAATCATCAACTCGACGTCCTTAATGTTTAATGTCAACCTCCTTAGTTCCCAAAATCCATTTTTCTTGGGTATTTAATTTTTCCCAACTTCCTCATTTCATATTCCGTCTGTTTCGGGACTCGATAATATCCAATCAAATCTGTCCTCCCTGGGAGGATCCGTAGTGATACGTTCCAACGTCTGCCCTCATACGTGTTTAAATACCCAGGAAAAGGGAAGATGTCGTCGTGTCTGCAGCAGAGCGTCTATAAGCCTATTAATCACTTCATCGGAGCATTAGGAACCTATCAAAATTTCCGCCATTTAACGATTCCACACACACACATAGTGTGTTAAAATTATTACTATCGTCTCTCTTCCACTAAATAAATAAATTCGTGTTGAAAATAAATCCCGGAGATTTGTATAAATATCGTCTCGCCACATTTCAGAATAACCTTAACCTTAATTAATTCCTGTAACGACTGACTATATGACCGCTTGAAATCGCAATCCTTTGAGGGCCAGGAATTCACAAGATTCCTCCGAGATTACAAAACCGCATCGCTGCTGTTGTTCGTCGTTTGTGGCTGACCAACCACTCAGCACTCAGAAGCCAAAATTTAATTTTTGTCTGTATTAGAACTTTGCACGTCCGCAGACACTTTTATTGCTACTTTCTCAAACCTTTTGTTTTAACGATTTCTTTTTTAATTGTATTGTTTGAGTCAGTCTGCTAATTTCCACTTTTATGTATATAACCATATTTTTCCATCACTGGCTGTATTTAGGTTCCCGGTTGCTTGCGTTAGGCAAACGTCAGGTATATTATTATTAATATATAATAATAACAATGTCTTACTTTTTTTAAATGATTTAAAAGATTTACTCTGCTATGTTGATGCTCCGAACCAGATAAACTCTTCAGATGACCTGGATAGCGTAGGTCATTGGTATAAATCCACTTGTTGCCCTACCTTACCACACATCATCTGCCTTACAGACTCGGGCACTTGTTGGCTTTGCGAACAAGCTTTTGTCTGGACTCGACGATACGTAATTTACGATAATGGCTCAAGCAAATACAAAACGTCTCGTTGGTGCTCCAATTCAATGACTACGTCACGAGTCCGGGTATTTACTTTGTGATATATAATTTGTGAAGGTTTCTTGAAGATACTAAAATTTTCTTCTAAAATATCTATCCGCTCCTGCTTGAGCTTCGGGTGAAAACATTTTTACTTTTATACAGAACTTTCGCATGGAATAAACACCTATTATTCAAGAAAACGGGCTCGGAATATTTTCTCCTCCGTTAAATTTTTCTTCACATCCCAGTATAGTATGAAAGTCAAAGCGCCCTCATTCCACGTTTTACATATATAACCAGATTCAGAATAAATCAGTTTTTAACACTGAAAACATTGAACAAAATACAAAACATTTAATCAATTTTTTGTTTCGACAAATTAGGCACTATGGGATGGAAGTACCGGTTAATTTGCCCGTTGAATGTCATAATTAAACGCAGCTACTTCCATAACCCCGAATTTCACATCCGTATCGTTTGATTTCAAGTTAATGATTTTTGCCTCCTCCTCTAGGAAAAATTTACGACCGCTCCACACCCACCTCTGGGAGTGATAATTGTGTTTAACTCCAACAGTATTTGTTTCGGGGGTGCAAAGAAAGAGAGAATAAAATTTAGTCAAAATTTCTCCTCGCGTTTGTTTAAGATTGCAAACGGAACTTTTGTTTACATTGTTAACCGGCCTTCTCAATCTCAGAAACAGCCTCAGCGACTCACATTACCCCGATTCAGACACCAGTTTCGATAGTTATTTTCTTACTTTTATATGACATCTCTCCGCGCCCCGGCCCCTAGGGGTAGTAGTCATGTTTTACGGCAACGGTGCTGATTTTCAGGCTGTAAAGAACACGTGTACAAAATTGATTTGAAATCTCATTACCTTTATTATGCGGAACACATACGAATTTTTGTGAATTTTGAACCCTAAACAATTAATTTTATTTAGAAGATTAATGTAGTCTGTTAAGCGCGAAATAGCTTGAACATGTAAGGAACATTTTAATTAAGTAGCAATAGATTCTAAGTCCTTAATAAATGTACAAAATTATTTTATGAGTCAAATGTTCGTCACACGCACCACCAATAAATACTACACGCTGGGCCTCTTATAGTCACACTATGCTGTTTAGTTTTACTGCCAAATATTTAAATATATAATAAAGTGATGGAATGTCATAATACACCCATTTAAAAATTTAGAAGTGTTCAAATGTTCAGAGATTTGGAATGATAATATCGAGACATATCCGGAGATGAGTGTTCTTATTATAACTTTATAGAAGACGCAGGGAGGCAACAAAAGAATTTTGGTAGTCATACGATCTGATTGGTCTTGGTCTGAGACTGGAGGATCGAAGGCAGCGCTGAGATCGTCACGCCAAGACGGACAGGTGACCTTGAATGACAACCTCTCATTAATAGTAATAAATACGGACCCGAGTCACACGTCAATACTCGCGAATGGACGCTATCACCTCGGGATATTTACGATTATGTATCTGGCTCGACCTGGGTGAAAGTCGGGAGTAACTAAACAGCTACGCTGAGAACCCACGACTGCCATTAACACCGCATTCCTTCCCTGAAGATGGCAGTACAAGTTGTAGAAACGTCGAGGACATCACTACGACCGAAGAAGTAATTTGCTTCTCTGGTTTCCAGCTTCATTATGGTCGACATACTGAATGTCCTCAGATGTAAACAAGATCTGGGAATTTCTTCGATTTCATTGTTCTGTCTTCTGACGTTGACGTTACATTCAGGTCATTTTGTCAAGCCGTTGAGCATCACAGAAGGATTCATAAAACTGTTTTATCGTTCAAAGTGTTAGTCTATGAAATTGTAACTATACCAGTGCCGCCAAATAACGATTTATATTTTTTTACGTCTCGAAATAAATACATTATGCATACGTTATGCATGGAACTTCATCTTCTATTTCAAATAGTTTATTGGAGTATAACATTTCTCAGTGAACAAAAAGTAAAAATTAGATGTCGATTGTTACTTAAGCCGATATCTATCAGTAAACCTGGTTTATATTCAATTAATACTGGATTAAAAAATAAGTGAGTAGGTGAAATAAGCAAACAAGAATAATGCAATATCTGCAAAAAAAATTGATCCATGATCACAATCAGCCGAATCTTAAAGTAAATATCACTTATATACGTAAAATAAAAGATTGCATCAGATGAACATATAATTTGAACCGGAATACTACACGTTGCCAAACATTTGGAACGTTCTGAAATTATTTCTAACTTAACAACATTATATGATTATTGCTATTGAAATAATTCCTTTGTTTTTATACCAGCTTTTAGTCCTCTTTAATTTCAAATTTAATTTATTTTTAACTATTTCTTCTGTGACTACGTAACTCTTCGTCCACAAGCGACTACATCCCACTCGACTGGAAAAAGACCTCCACCATATTTCACTCTCCACCAGCCGAAAAGAATAGTCTATCCGTCGCACCGACGACGCAGAACGAACACATGGAATCTCTTATAACTTCATAGGAATAATGTCAGGGATTGGTACGGCATGCAATATCTTTTTTTAAAAAAATACTAAGATATATTAAGAAAGAAACTTAACATGTTTCGAGGCATATGACAAATGGTAACAAAATATCAAAACATGAAACATTCGAGTTTTAAATTTATCCAAACTATTTATTGTAATTATGACAAGAGGTGCTAATTTTAGGACGATACGTCATAGATAACCTAATACATTTTTACAAGAATAAACTGCATTTCTTTAATGAACTTTATTTTCTGGCACATGTGAGTGTTACTACTTATGTTAAAGAACATGGATTGAATTGAAAGAGTTTCCATCCTAAGTTTTTAACTCTGATACACGAACTATATAGTAGAGCTTCTTACAAATTACTTCTGGTTTTGAATATATTATATTTTTATTTTTTGAATAATTTTCAGTTAACACTGCATCCGTAGTTATTGTATGCTCAATTTACGTTGGAGCTTGTTTTATATAATTTTACGTATGATGATTAGTATGGAAAATGCAAAATCTTCTTCAACCAAAAATTTTAATAAATATTTCACACAAATTATGTTGGCTCATTATAACCTATTACTCTAATTAATTCTAGGAAATAATTATAAATCAGTCTTTAAATTAAACTATTAAAAGTTTGTAAAATATATTTTTCCTATATCTATTACAAGTAGCTGTATATTTTAAATTATTTCTATTATATCTTCATTTTCAATTTAAATAGTTTGTTGGAGTATAACATTTCTCAGTGAACAAAAAGTAAAAATTAGATGTCGATTGTTACTTACGCCGATATCTACCAGAAAACTTGGTTTTATATTAATATAATACTAGATTAAAAAATAAAGTCAGCAGGTGAAATGAAAACATAAGAATAATGCAGTATCAGTTAAAAATCCACGGCAAAAATCGTTTTAAAGGACCGTTTTGCAATCTTTGCTACATTATTGGACGGAAACCGCAATTAGAAAGGGCGGACTTGTTTGCGCTGAATGACGTTTCCTGTTCTGGATACTAGATACAAAGAAACTCAACTGGCAAGAGCATAAATCGTACTTGTCTACTTTCCAAATTTGTCTCCAACGTATTTCAGTATGCTGCTTGTGTTTCATGCTATTTAAAATTTCCATCCGGCTCTTTGTAATGGATGAAATGCATAGGATTACTTTTCCGATCGTTTTTTTACCATAAATATGTAAAACATCATACTGAGACAGTAAACAATTACAATTAACCGACATGTACATTTCGCAACAGAAAATTCCAAATTATTTGTTATATTTTTATACCGTCAGAATACGCGCAAGGAATCGAACTTTTAATACTCTTGTTTCAATGCTAGAAAGTTATTAAGTGGGAGGATATGGAAGAAGTGATGCACTAATTGAGTAGAGATAGTTATGGGAGTTAACCATTTATGGAGGAAGTGAGTAGAAATGACTTCAAGAGAACAAAAACTAATTGGATTCTGAAGTAGAGGGGCAGCAGGAGATTTGTTACGATTTAGAAGGAATTAGGAAAAAGAGTTTTTAGTTAGGAATAAGCTTACATCAGTGTGTTTTTAGTAGGCATTTGTTTATCAGATTTATTAAGGGTGACTTGGTTGAAAAAATATTGGCAGTTAGGTTTTGATCATTGTTATACAAACATTTAGTTAGAGGATAGTATTGGTATTAGAACTACGAAAGCAAAGAAATTAGCTAGGTTAAACTAAAAATTGCCTGTGAAATAAAGTTTCCTACATTTATGTTTAGTAAATTATTTAAAAAAGAGTGAAATCAGACATAGAAATGTGTAATAAATTAAGTAAATGAACTCTTTCTTCATTGGTATTCTTGTTACTTCCTCATTAATCGTCTTTTCTTTGTGTGGATAAGGTAATGTAGGTGTTTAGTCGAGAGGAGGTGGAAATGTGGGTCGTTGGGCATGGGAAGGAAGGAAGGATGTTTTGACAAGCCCCCGCTACCAGCAGTGTGACGTCTATTGACTACGGGCTGATGAAGCTTTTATGCATGTATTACAGATGCTATCTGCGTCTCCCACACAAGAGGTGCGCCTGCCGAAGATACCAATACAACAACGGACACTTGTTAACGCTGTTTCTTTGAGACTCGACAAACCCACGCCTAGGTATGCCCTGCCCAAGACCGCACCCTAAGCCACTTTGATTAACACATTTGCACGCAACATGTTGCTCATTTAGAAAGTCAAGTCTCTTATTCTTTCACTATTCACAGTCACGCGTCTCTATTCGAAATGTCTACATTAATGCGACTCCCTCCATTCGTCGCGCCACTTCTTCATCCTCTTGTTAGTTTCCTTTATATCTGTACAACATTTTGTTCCATTTACTACGATTTAACTCCCGTAACTCCTTTTTGAAAATTGAAAAGGTTTATGTAGTCTTACGACTGTATTAAAATAATCCTCATTCTGTAGATCCGTGGTTAAAATTCTTTATATGCTTTTATTGTTCGTTTTGATCTTTATATTACAGTCTTAAGATGAACCCATTTAACTTTGCATAGTTCTATTTGTGTTTATTTTACAAGAATAGTTAGCATGAATCACCTAATTTTATTAAAATATTAATATATGTAATAGGATTTAATGAGTTATAGCTATAAAAGTCAGGATTAAATTGTGATTGAAACTATTTTTAAACAGTAAAATCAACTCAACGTGTAGTTCCATCCTTTGGAATTTCTTCAGGGTCAAGAAAATTTTTATATATAAAATTCCGGTGTGCGCGTATTCGTAATTCTTCTCCCCTAAACGGCTTGGCCGATTTTGATGAACTCTTTTTGTTTTATTTATGGGGTCACCTGAATGGTTATTGGTTATAGTAGGACCAGGTAGAACACTTAATGTTTCGCCATTTTTTTTAGATTTCTCACAAAGATACGTATAATACCAAGTGGAACGCAAATAGGGAGAAGAGAAGCAATATTAGCTTTGTTTCCCATTTTATAAGACAGAATAAGAAAATCGGAAAGGATATAGGGAAAAAGAAAGGAAACCGTTGCTTAAAATGTTCGTATGGGTGCGAAAAGTGATGGTAGAAGTTGCAGAATGGAAAATAATAGATGGTTTGGAAATGTGGTGCTATAGGAGAATTCTGAAAATCTGGTGGGTGGTAGAATCATTAACGAGAAAGTTATAAGCAGAATTAGGGGAAGAGGAAAAATATGAAGGTCGTTGACTAAGAGATCACGTTTTGAGACATGTGGGTCTTGTAAAATAAGCATTAAAGGGAAGTGTGTGGTGTAAGAAGAGAAGAGGGAGGCCAAGGACGGAATCCGCTAAGTAGTTTAGGGAGGATGTGGTGTAAGGTAGTTATGCGGAAATGAAAAGGCTTGCGCATGATAGGTTAGCATGGAGGGTTGCATCAGACAAGTCTCAGGACTGAATACCACAACAAGAACAATTTATCAATTTTAGGTTTTTCATTTTAATTTACCCGTTATCGTTATTTACTATATATCTCATTCATTTATTTCCATATTTATCAATTTTCTCATAAGCGTACATACTTTATTATTTTTGTTCCTTTGTAATTTTTTCTAGTTACGGAGTCCTTTTTAAATAATTACAATTAGTAAAAGGGTACTTACAAAATATTACAAATTATATTTTGTATATTTTAAAAAGTAGAGATCTTCAGAAAGTTAACAGAAGAGGTTGTACAATGTTATATTTAATATACTTATGACGTATTCTCTTAATTTACGTAATTCCTGAATTCAACCCTTCAGATTAATTTCCAAATTTTATCCAAAAATTCATTTTAGTAGGAAACTCAGGTTTTATAACACATGATATTTGTAATCAGCTTAAAATGTTTAATATATTATATTTGCAAAGGATTCTCCGTTCAAGCTATTATAATACTTGCAGTGTGTCTTAAGCCACGTATTATTAATTTTTTATTTGATTACAGTATGTGAATTTATAATTTCTATTCTTATGTGAATAGTTTGTCAATAAAGGGATGCAGTT
Organism: Eucriotettix oculatus; assembly: GCA_034510155.1. NCBI lineage: Eukaryota > Metazoa > Arthropoda > Insecta > Orthoptera > Tetrigidae > Eucriotettix > Eucriotettix oculatus. Next base: position 40,784,695 of record CM067381.1, read on the forward strand.
TAATACAACTTACAGGTAAGTAATATGTGTAAAATAAATAATAATCTTTATTATCGGTCGAAATACTTTCATGGACGGTAAAGAATATTTCAGTTCTTACACGTTTACTTAATTAAAAATTACGAATTTTGTTTAGGAAAAGGAAAGTCTATTTCCTTATTTTTTATGTGAATAGATACACATATTTAATGTATCATACTTAATTGTGTTGGTTCTATTAAATCTTTGTTAACGTTATTACTGGTATACTAATAAGAATGGAGTCCGTATAATATATTATTACATGCTAATTCTATACTTGTTTGTAAGTATTCTGGGAAATGAGTGGTCTCACACAAACGGTGAATACGAGTTGGATGATTGACGACAGACAAAAGCAGAACGCGATCCAGACTACTGTGAAGTATTTGATAGAAACTTTTCAACAGCAGACCGCTTGTTTCTTTGTTTCGAGGAACAAATGTTGCCCCTAAATTGGTCTGCGTTTGAGTAATAGCACGGCTTCCACCGACGCTTCACTTTGACGTGGGTTGGGAATAGCTTTCCTTGATTTATTCTAGCTGCGAGGTGTTTGTTTTCCAGAGCCTCTCTGAAAGACCTCGTGTCAACAAATCTACGTGGCAACCTGTAAATTGGAACACTTTCCCTCAACATCTCGCATACGATTTCGGCACGCGTTCTTAAATTGCCCAATAAATAATGGTCTGCAATTCCTGAATTACACAAACAATTCAGAACGTATTTAATTTGGTCGGGCAAAAATTAATAAAATAAATTCGAATATTATTAGACATTTAAATATTTAATTTTATTTCAACTTACACCCCGATTCAAGTCTTATACGTTACTCCGAGCAATGATTTAATTTAATGCCAAGACTTCTGTTCCACTTATAAAATGGCAATTATCTTTGCTCGTTTGTGCTTCGTCCTTTGGATAAAACGTATCACACCTTTCTGCTTAGATTTTCTTAAGCGTTCATCTAAATTGTAGCTTCGGTCATTATTTTATAACCCTTGGACATGACTAGTCCAATTGGTGAAAAATACAGAAATTTATGATCAGTCTGCAAATATGTTTGTTTTTCGTCAGTACGATTTAAATTGTCATTAATAAGGCCCAAATAGACAAAAATTATAAATAATTAATTTAATATATTTCTATATATCAAAACGTTAATACGTTATTTTAAATACTATATAATATTGCCACATGTCAGAGTCTGCAGCCACAACTCAGGGGTTGAGGGCTGGACGGCAGAAATGTGGACTCGAGTTTGAGTACCACTCAACGCAACCATTTTATATTTGTTGAATTTATTTACTTTGTTTATTTTCCGTATCTATAATTTTCTGTTTCTGAAATATTTCACGAATGTGTAAATTGAACTGGACCTCGAAGCGGAGGCAGTCTTTCGCAGTTAGAGCTTTGTTCGTGTTAATAAACACTTATAACCTTAGCATTGCGTGTTACTGTATCTCACTCTTCATAAACGTGACAATATCTTAAAATATTTCTCAGTTTTGACCTTAATAATAACTCAATACGTTTTACGATTTATTGTCTCCTCTCTATTGTGTATTTCTTTACTCACCCATTTTCTTTCTATATATTTTTAATTTACGTAATAGTTTACAAAGAAAATGTGAATCAATAATTTCTGAATTTTATTTATTAGTTGATTGTACTTTTACGCCCGTTTTAAGTAATCATAAATAATACTTTGACTGTTTTCAAACTTTATTCTTAAAACAGTTTCAACAAAGAAGAAAACAACGTTTCCCTTACTTATTTGTTTCTTATTCAGGTTTTTATCCTATCATCAGCACCAAGTTTCACTTTCAGATGCAGTGGTGGAACATTTGCGATGAAGACTTCGAGAAATATTTAAAATATTGTTAATTGGTCTTGTGATTTATAAATATAGTGTAACTGAAAATGAAAATGTTAATTAGGATAAAAATCTGAAGAAGGTACTAATAAATTCCGAAACGTTTTTTTCTTTTTGTTAATTGTTTTAAGAATAAAGTCTGAAAGTGGTCAAAAATGTTAATTTTTATTTATTAGTATTATTTCTTCAGAAATTTCAACAACAGATGTAAATATTACTAGTACGTATCTGACAACCTTAGGCTCTTTTGTCATTCGTGTTTCAACATCGTCAGTACTGAACGCGTCAATGCCTGGCCTGTTGTCAATCTCAAATGCTACCAGGCATCAAAGATTAGTTAAAGTTAGTAGCAATATATCTTGTGAATGTTGATTTCACTTCTCATCGTCAAAGAAACCGTGTATGACTGAACGCATGGACTGTCTTTGAGATAAAGGATCAATTTCCGGAGTTAATCATCATTCCCATTTCTTCAGCATGTCGTTAACAGCAATCACCGATTCGTCGTAGTCTGTCCGTAACTCCGTAACAGTTTTTTCTTGTCTTCACAATCACATGGCGCCGACAGGCTCATGATTATAATTCTTATTTATACATTTCCTTACAATCCCACCGTTACAATCTTCACATTTTCGTTAGCGTGATCGTTTTAAAATGACTGTTTAATGGAAAAACTTAGAGCCAGATCCAACGTTTTTTAAAAAGAAAATTCAGTATATAGTTCGTGTTAGTATTAAATCATATTCCATCGATCCCATAGAGAAGTAGAACCTCAGATATGTGGAACGAGTCAGAGATTGTACATAAATTGCTATGATTCCTTAATTACTATTAACGCTATGTTACTATTAACATTCATATGATTATATTTAACTTACAATAAGGTATGCTTAAGGACTACAGAGAAGACAAGATATAATTTATATCCGATATATAATAGTAATAAACACTACTAATATCTTATACGAGTATCTCAACAATGTACTTTATCCATGGTAAGGTCTATACTAAGATTCGTCAACAGAGTAGAATGAATGACCAAATTTAAAGTTTGTTCATGTTTGAATTTATTTTGATCTGTCTTGTGTCAAATATTTTTATTTATGGTATCAAAACTATGCACATCTGAGTTTGTTGTGAATAGGTGACTTTTATTGGTCGCAAATAACATCACTGATTGAATATACTGGCAAATAAGATTAAGTATTCCCATTTTCTTGAAGACCTCCCCCCTCCTGCATTATTTCTTTGTGATAGAACCTGACATAATATTCTGACAACTTTTTCCTGTATACTTGTATGTTGTAACTTGGAGTTCTGAAACACAGTTATCAGAATATTATATTACTGGAGTACTATGGGAGAAATGACAGTACTCTGTTGATGCAACCTTATAAAGCAATAAAAATGATTATATATAACATTATCGAGGGTATAATCCCTACAAATGTAATGTCTAACTTCTGAATAAGTAATATATACACTGAATTTATCATTACATGTAGAATATATTATACATAGATTTCATTTTTAGATCTGACGAATTGTTCTGGAATATTAGAACCGACATTATAAAACAAAAATTATCGTCTAAGTAGAGTTTTAATTAGTAAGTTTTTATACAGTGATATATATATATATATATATATATTGAATTATATTACTCAATGAGTATTTTTTTACATCAGACAACATTACGGAGTTTGTCGAAATGTATTTAGCTTTTATTGAAACTTACAGCAAAATAGAAAAGTTTTAGACTATATTAAAAAATATCACCAGGTATCGTTATTCCTTGGGAAACTCTTCTGATGCGGATAATAATTTTTGTACATAATTTCTCAGGAGAAAAGCTAGAGGTTTTTTAGATCCAAGAAATTCTCTGGTGTGTGGTCTTTGACTTTTTACAAGTGCAAGTTTTTTTTAAAGTAGGAAACAGTACTAACGAATTAAATTAATAAATTACACTATAATAAAATTAATTTTTAAAAAATAAGAAAGAAAAACTTTCCAAGTGGGCTTGTTTTACTCACATTGCAGCAAGAAAAGTAATAAATCGTGGGATGAACTGTTAATAAAACGTTTATATGCACCTGAAGAATTTCATAGGTCGGAATAATACGTCGTGCTATTTTTAATATATTAAAAAAGTTTTAGTTTTATTTCTGACTGACTCATTAACTTCACTTAAGTTAGCTGTAATCAACGATTTATTGAAAAATAATTATTTTTCAAAACAAAAATTTGATCATTATATGTACGCAGCCGTAATTGGGTTATTTGCATACATAAAATAATTAGAATTACGCTTATTCAAATTAAAAATTTATTAAATACGTAATAATGAAAGTCTTATGGGAAAGATAAATTAATGGAAATTTATGTTGTTGTTTAAGTGATTGTTTCTTTGGGAGAAGAAAATAATCAAATTAAATAATAAGAGCTTTGATAGAAAATTATTTTTCAAGCAAAGAAAAATTATACTATACAACCGTATCTATTTCAGTTAAAATCATAATAAAATTTGAATTCCTAAAACCATTTCGTTAAACTTAATCGATTTCGAACCATGACTGTTATTGTTTGATTATTCTATGTCCTTGAATCTTACAGTTTTAGTGAGCCCTAATTTTTGTTTTCCTACTTTAATCTCACTAACACTATACAATCTTCAGACAGTCTCTATTTATTAAACCGGCGGAGTTTTTTTCACATTCCAGTATTTTAATAACGAGACATCATTCGTTCCACAGAAACAGACGGCCATAGGTGTTTGGTGATTATAATATACACGAAAAAAATATTAGCATATACTTTATTTCTCAGGGACATTCCGCATTTCAAATTTCACGGCGTTTTAACATATTTCCTTTAAAAAAATAACTTATGTACATTGGTGAAATTTTATGCAAAAGGACAGGTCATTGGACTATTCGCATACATTACACGGAAATCATGTCACTTGTGGACATGTTGAATGTGATTCTCGTATATATGCTAATTCGCGATGTCTCGTATCATTTACGCTTGACCAGACCTTGTCACCGCGTGCCTCGAAACTTGATTCCTCCACGTAAATCTGTAACACCCTGTCACAGTCGAAAAACGCCGACGTCGTCGTGGTTTACGTTCAAGCTATTTAAGTCTAACGACCATAATTTTTGAATGAGCTGAGCGTATAATTTGCATTTGTTTCAAGGGCGTGGAGACATCAAAGACCACCAGAGAAAAAAAATAAATTCCATACCAGATATTTTTAATTAAGCAAACTGACTTTGAAATAACAACCGATTCTAGTCTCAATTTTATTTTAAAAACTTATCTTGTAAGATTGATTTCCGATGCGGATAAATTAAACATACATTTTTTAAATACGAAATGAAAATATTTTAATATAAAAAAATATAAATAAGATTCAGCTATAGCATTGCACTTGTATCTATAGTTAGTTTAATGGAGCTATTTTAAAAACGATAGGAAATGCAATTTGCGTTGGAGATGTGCATATCCAGTTTTCCGTGTAAGGAGGACTACGTGTATCACCCCCAAGAAATAGACGTGTTGGATAATTCCTGAAAAACGGCAAGCGTCAGTCTGTGCTTCCGGGAAAGCGTCTTCCAGAAAATTTACTGTAACAACAAAGAGGGCTACTTTTGAAAACCTTGCCCTTGGAAACCATCGGACGGCTCAGATTAGGAAACGTTTGAAGAGTATGAGTCTATGAAAGTAAGAAAAGAGGTTTGGAAGGCTAAAACTTTGAATTAGCGAGGACAGTTAGTTTTGAGACACGAGTGAAGCTTTTGAGGAGTCACGAGTTTTATTGATAAGTTGAGAGCTCTAATTGGTTCATGGGACAGGTTTATACTCATGAATCCAGCATCGGTATCTTTGGCGTTGCCATCACCGCAGACACCGCCGCTGTTCCACTGTACGCTCCTTCCTACATTCCACGCATCAATTGTAAAGAATTACACGAGAAACGACTCGTATATTGCTAATGTTTTGGTTAACACGCTACATGAGGGTGATCCTGAAACAAGCAACTCCCCTTTAATAGCATAGGAAGGGCGTTGTAAAGGGGGGTTGACTAGGGAAAGCCCTAAAAAACCTGCATGAGGCAGATCGGACTGTTGAATAATATTCTTCCAATATTCCCAATTTTCCATTGTCTATTTTTATTGACCAACCTACTAATCCACGAGGAGAGAGAAACTCCGTTTGAACAATCCGGAACATGATATGTTTTTATCTTTTCCAATTCAATATTGTTTTTGTTTTTCATATGTCATTTCAGTTATTGTTTAAGTTTTAATTTTATCCTCTCCCTTAAAAATTTATTATAAAATTTCAGTTACATTTTGTATGAGTTAAAATAATACTACATTCACTATAGATTGTTATTTATATTCATGTCCCTTTCACCAATGTTTGTCTGGTTTAAGAGAAAAGGCATTTCTGGAATAACATGAGCAATATGAGCATTCCTTAGATATCCCGATAAATCAAATATGAGTGAACGACTTGGATGTCTTGGTGGACGTGAGGTTAAGAAGCTGAGACGACGTGAACAGAGTAGAGATGTCCTTGGCGGTGCGGTGAATGCCGAATTTGCAGTTCCGCTGCAATGTTGCGTCCGCTCCACCTCGATCATAGACAAAAGAAGTACGTATCGTCGAGGTTAATTGGCGGCCATTGAGTGCAGGCAGATGGGGCTGTGTTTCATTAGGAGTAACACAGGAAGCAGGCTAGGCGCGGGCCCACATCCTGCACCACCGCCCTCCCAGGCCCACGTCATATCGTGGTGACAGATCTGCACTGCTCAGCATCACAAAGCAATGCAACACTGCGACGTTCACAGGCACTCAAGACGGGACTAGCCCAGAGTTTGCAACTATCATAATTCGGACAGACTTGTTCACAGGATTTATCTCAATATACTTAAAACCTCACACTGAGAAATTTCTGATTATGTATCAAACATCTAACTTCATCTGAATCAATGATCATGTAGAATACTTTTGACTCGAAACTCTTTGGCAATGGTGCACATCGAAATACAAAAAATTATTTTTACTTTTTCTGGCCGAATTTAACTCCTTCCTACCTCGGCTGTGCAGCCCATTCAGGGTCTTGGTCTATCGTGTCAACTGCGGACTGACATGCCACATTCTGAATTAAAAGTAATACGTGACAAGTGTATTCTCCAGCAGTCAGCAGTCTTAATCCCAGTCTCCGTGGCCATTCTGAATTTAATTACGTCATTATAAATTAAATTTAAAAAAAATTTTGAAAACATTTTTAGAGAATTTTGCAGTTCCTCGATGCGTGTTAAGTAACCGAGAAATTGTAGGTTCAGTGTTTTCAAAGGAGGGGCGTATAAGGTATTAATTTTGAGTGTTGCTGGAGTGGGTTGGCTGATTCTGAATTTTAATTTAGAACCTTAAAATTGTGATAAGTATTGTTCGTTTGGAATTGAGCACGTAGTGTCGTGAAAGTTTATTCATCACACTCACTTTGATCTATTGGTATCGGGGATTACTATAGAACCATTAATATTAAGAATTGGTTGACACCAAAGGTATTGCAGCTTGGCACTGAAAGTTTCATGTGAAGTAATTTTGAAAATTATATGTTATCGGTTTCAAATTGTGTTCATTTCATATAGATTACAGAAGAGGAATGCTAACTGAAGAGGCTTGCAGGAAACCATCAAATGTTATAAGGGATTATTTCTCTTTGGATCTATAGCTAGCTTTCGCTCAATTTAAGTAGAATTCATACGAAATGTTGCATTCACTGCTTTAGCCCTTAACACGCTCCAACTTGATCTATCGTGAGTGTAGGAGTAGATTTTTAGCTTTTCTTTACGAAAGGGAGAGAAGTACCCGTCAAGATGGCAGATATAGACCGTATTTCGCAGTGTTTTCCCACGTCGGTGCCAACAGCACGAATTCGGCCGAATCCGCTATCTGGCTAACCCCGTGACCTCGCCCCGCCCACGACTTTGCGATCCGTGGCGTACCGTCTTCAAACGCAAACAAGGAAATAGGCCCGAAACTTGGTCCATCCGCAGCGAGGCATATCCATCACTTATGTAAATGCCACGCGGTATTTGCATGTGAAATTTGAGATGAAGAATGGCCGGCGACGTTGGGAGCGTCATTTGCCATGCAGACGGTGAGATGTATCATTACCCTGCAGCATCCCTTTCTCGGAGATGTTGCCAATACAACACACACACACACCCGAGCTGCACTCTGTAATAACAATCGACAGAACTGGTTTACGGCTTCGTTGCTTTCCACAACCTGTGATTTGTGTTTTCATTCAATTCCCTCCTCGTCTCGTTCTACCAACTTTTCACATTAAGTCAGTGAATATATTGAAGAAACAGAACTATGGGTGCAGATTCCATTGAATACGAATTTAAATACGATGCAATAAAACATCGTTTAAGACACTAATAGTTGACATTTGTTTGATAAAATGTTTCACAGAAGTTGCGTTTACCGAAAGGCGAAAACGTCAAAACAAAATATTTTCCATGAACGATTAAACAATAAGATACCAATAATTACTCCAGATTCATAGTACAATAGTAATATACAATAAATAAATTCTTCGCATAGTTTATTTGGCAATTTTAATAAACAACTCATCCATGTATTCAATGATAGGTGTTTCTAATCAAACAGCAATTTGGTATCCTCTTTAATTTTGTAAATTTTAATTTCCGAACATTATTAATTAATTATATTAAAAATACTGATTAATTTATTGAAGGCTAATTATAAATCTGTTTTGATTCTATGTCCAACAGATACTTCACATGAGATTTACATTAGCTGAAAAGAGCTGTCCGTTAAATTATTCCAAAGATGATAACATTTGAATTTTTGCATCATTTTCTTGTATTAACCCAACTGTAGTGTTATTTGTGCAGTGTAGTTTAATTGCCAAATTTAGTGCTATTTGTCAGAAGAAGATATATATTACTAATAATAAATATTTTATCCTTAATTTACATACAACCTTCTAGCTTCTCCGGGGTTTTCCCTTTCTAATAAGCTGTAGTCCTAAAACATTCTCTCTTATTTACGTATATAGTGGATCAATGACCCCATTTCATGTATTTTCAAATACGAACCTTTGTAATTTTTTATATTTTTATTCATGTATGCCCCTAAACATTTATTGTATGTATTTATATGTTATTTCATTCATATTTGTAATTCATATCAATTTTACTTGTCCCATTAGCTCGGCAGAGGAGTAATGGAACTCATAAATTTAATATAATCCTCTTAACAAAAAATTTATGCCCCATAATGAAATGAACACTATAGATTTTAATCTAAGAATTATTGGGTGTTAAATAAATTATCTCCCGTTGAGTGATTATTCTTCACTTGTTCCCGGTTCTATTACAAAAGCACGCATTATAAAGAGCCGGGAAACGCTAAATTAAACAATAAAAAATGAGAAAGTCAATCACAAAGCAGTGTCTGTATGGTCTTTAACTAGTTAAATAATGAAGTGCTAACAATTTAACTCTCAATAAACTGGTTGTTACTATAGCTGCAGCGTTTAAAGTAGCTGGAAAGAAGCCACCTTAAAATTTTTACGTATTAACAAGGAATTAGTTTTTCCTCTCAAGTTAAAGATACCCTAGCATAATCTATTTTATTGAATGCAATATAAAAGGGTAAATGTATTGTCTAACGTTAAATCACAAACTTTTCTTAGAAATAAAGCCAACAAAAGACTAAGTTCATATAATGCATTTAAAAATATGAAAAACGTGAATTTTATATCGTCAGAAACGTACATTTGAGTTTAAGGGATTTATTCAAGTGCACACGATACACTAATTTCATTTCTTTAAATAATAATGGTATTCCGGTAAGTAGTGCTTAGTTATAAAACAAAAAAACTCTTTTCGTATTAATTATTTCGAATAAAAAAAAAGTTGGTCATAAATTGCACGCAAAATTCACATTTAAGGAAACTAAGCAGTGACTTACCTAGTGGTGTAGCCATCGCAAAAAGCAATAATTAGTATCAACATTGAATTCATCAAATATCTATCCAACTTCTACTTCCTAAATGTAATAGTATTCATTGATCCATTACCAATGAGATGACAAAGCTTTTGTAAGTCATAAATATCAAATCAGGGTGCTGCATAATTTATTTGTATTACATCATCAGATGCTGTCTAGACATACAGCCCCGAAAGTGTCAGTGAGATCATCTGTCGAGCTGAAAATCTTGTTACAAAATTTTTACGATTTACATATATAACATTTCTCGTGTATTTAACACCCCAAACTCAAATATGTTTAATAATCATGTTGCAGTCAAATATACTCATCTATTTCACGTACGCGAACCCTTTCACTTGATTTACGGAGCTATACCATGGTGACGTTGCTGAACTAATTGTCGTCATCGTGTTGAAAATGGGATATTGGACGAAAACTGAACCGTAATGAATGACGAAGTACAGTGATTCTTTCCAAAATTAAGTGGCATAGAGGAGTTAGTTTTCTGTAACTATATCAGGATAAAAAATTATTACCCACCGACATTAAATTTTATATGTATCTTTTAAACTTCAACCAATTAAGGACACTAGAAAATGACGAGTCTCCCTGTAATATTTTTCAAGATACAGTTCCCGGGTTTGCACCCGGTAAATCGTTTCACCAAATGTGATAAATAAGGCCATCGTCATAGAATGAAAATTAAGTTTTATATTGCAAATAATTAGTTATTAAAATAATAAAATTAAAGATAATTAATATATTAATCTGTATAATTTTAAACAAAACACTTCATCCTACATGAACGCCATCCAGGTTAGGATTTTCAGCTAATCTGATAAATATTTGATCGGACAACGCATAATTTTGGCTGTAACCCTGGCAATATTTGGCCACTTCCTGCGTGCACTAATTTGGTGATGCGTGAGAGCGGTATGATAATTGTGCAGTGACACACTCTGGGAGTGTCCTGGGTTGGGCTCCACTGACGCCGTTGCTAGGCAACGCGATGTCCGCGAGATCGGAAGCACGCCGCAGTAAATCCCGCAAGAGTCGGTTCTCTGCCAGCATTCATCATAACAGCTAGACAATGTTCCACTTGGAATGCATGAATGCAGCGACGCTGCGTTTATAAGTCCATTCTTTAGCTTCAGATCAGCGGAGACAATGGGAGGCCTCTTTGTTAGCGTCACTACTCTGAGATATGGTCCACGATACGTCCAGGTGAAATATTTACTGGATTAAATCGTGAAAATAGCACAACGGAAATTACATTTGACTCTAAATGATGCATCATGGATCTATGCCATTGTATCATTATAACTATATAACACACATAATATAATTTATTTTAATATACTTCTTCCTTGGCTCTGAAGGCCATTCAGGGCCTAGGCCTACAGAGTTGACAGCGGAATGTCATGACACATTTCGAATTTGGAGTGATACGTGATCAGAATATTGATTTTCCATCAGTCTTAACCATGAACACACAAACAACGCTAGTCACTAGACCACACAGGTCGGCTATTTTAATATACACATCTAGAAATATATTTATACGACGTTTTCTCTTAATTTACTATTTTTTCTAGTATGCTTCAAGTTATTTAAAAAGAAAAGTAGGTACCAGTCCTCGAGTTCCGTTTGCTACCAACCCAAACACGAGACTGAGAATATTTTAGGTGTTCTAGGTTGGCAGATAGACACTTTCTGTCGCGTGTTAAGAGGTGGGGAGAAGGGGGATGACAAGTTTGCTTCTAATTTTACCTAGCTACTATTACGTTTCACTCAATGCACAACTTTAAGGGTTAAATGAAAATTTATTTTCATTGAATGAACGTCAAATCCTCTACTTGTGCAAACTTTCAACGGTTTATTTCTACCGATCGTATTTGTGTTTTGAGAGAATTCGTAATTATATTCTGAAACCTACAGATTTATGAAGATAAAAGTGTAGCAACGATTCAACTTTAGAATTCAGTTATGGAACATTTTGTGGTGATTGGAATAAGACAAAATATACGGCTGATTTTCTGCGGGAAGAACACGTTTTCAGCATTCTTTTTCTAGTAAAGCGTCTACCGCCAACCTGGGCAGCTAGCCGAGTTGATTAGTCGTTAGATATCGGTTCCTTCATTTGTCTCGGGCCGCCTTCGGTACATAATAACAAACACGAGCTGTCTCACCACGTGCCATCTCGCATTAGTAATTCGTAATTCGTGTCACGAACTGTTGCGAGCGGCGAGAACAATGGCCGCGGTGAATGGCAAGCAAGAGTGAGCGAGTGAGTGGCTGGCCGACGACAGTTCCCAATTGATTAACAAGTGTGGCCAAATTAGGAGCGGGATCTTTAATTACTGCCAGGCAGACGTGCAGCTGCCTGCTGATCAAAAGTGCGCGCGCCTCGAGCCCTAGCTGCAGCAATTTCTCATACGTGAAACAATCGATACATTTATAAACATCGATACGCTCCCTAGGGGGAGGAACGTGTTCTCTTGATTGTTTTCTGTAGCTCGCTGAACAACGGAGCTAAGGAAGTAGCTGTCAAACAAACCATTTATATCTACCTGCAACCTTAGAAACTGCCATAAGAGCAACTCTAGAAAGCAACGTGGCTCATATTTGAACCCAGTGCTAACATATGCCAAGGATCAATCATTGAAAATAAATAATATTTATTAATGAGAAACATAATTCCGATATTTTCTTGTATCTCAGCAGTTCAAGGTGACGAAGTACCAGTTTAGCTAAAGTATGATCATGTCATTGGCTTCCACCCCAGAAACGTTCTTCCACAGCTGTTTAAGACATTCATACTTAATTATTTAAATCTTCCCTCTTACGTGTTACAATTTGTTTATTCTATGTAAGATGTACCCATTTCTACAGTGTTGGTTTATGTCTGAGAAACATGCCCGACACAATCATCCGGCTTCCTCCCATCTCTTAACACGTTGCACAAAGTGTCTAGCTGTCAACCTAGAGCGCCTATCTTGCTCTCAGTCTCGAGTTTGGGTTGGTAGCAAGCGGAACTCTGGGTTCGCCTGCTTAATTTGATACTTTTTGAATTGCCTGGACTTTGGCTTGGTTTCTTGGGACCTCGGTCTCCATGTCACATTCACCGTTCTGAATTATTAAATTCTCCACCCGTACAGAGAACGATCATTATTGACAAATCATGATACAATACCAAGGGATATTTCGTGCCACTGAATGATGCCACGAAAGGAAACCCAGAACATTATTTGAGGACAAAATTATCATCATCTTCAATAATATTAATTCTCGCGAAAGTTATTTTCCATACCATTTATTCTTTCCAGCCAGGACACCAATAAATGTGCGATAAGTGTAAAAAAATATTAAAAGTGTATTTTTCAATTGTAAGTACTGTTTAACACAATGTTGTTTCTATATTCGCCAAATATTAAAACAAAATTGTGATTAAATCCTTATATCAAAATAATACATTCAATAGCTTTCATTATTAATAAATACAAAAATTGAAACTTACAAGAACCGGTCACTAGCAAAATATCTGTGTAATATATAATGATAAAAAAGACCATTCTGATTTATTTATTTACTGAGGATAATTAGTTGTACACACTGTTAACAAGAAATTACGAAAAGGATATGTTCCATCCACATTCCGTGAATCTCGTCAGGTGAATATTCCAAATAATTTAAAAGAAACACATAAACCAATATATGATTGTTCATGGACTGTGGATGGAACATAGTGTTTTAGTAATTTATTGTTAACCTGTTATACAATTAATTGGCTTAGGAAATAAATATACGATTTCAATTAAATATTGAAAATTGCCAATTTCAGTAATAATAATTGAAATTACACCAAATGTACAAATTTCAATTCTTAAAAATTTAATTTGCAAAAACAGCAAATAAGTAAAACTAGCAACAGCTCTTGTTCTCTCAATGTGAACTTGGCACATAAAAGGAATTGTTGTAAATTCATCGCTTTCTTCCAATGAGGAAGATTGAGTAATTGCATATGTAAGATTTTATGTTCTCTGAGAAAAAAATACTCGTTTATTTTTAACCCTTCTTTGGATTTGTCAGACTTCAGGATAAGTAAACTCCTTTTTCCATAGGTAAAAATCATTTCAACATGTCTAATTAAGAAAAAATACAAAGGAACGGAATATCTTCTCTCTGTTATTACTGGTATTAGGCAGATCTCTGACTAATTTGTCTTGGTGCCAGAGTCATTCATTACGAAGGCCAACGTCTCTTAACTTCGGAACGACAACGGCTACACGTAGCTTCCATTTAGGGCTCTGCTTTACGTCGTTAAAGGAAATTATCGCGAGATTGGACGGCCTCATTACGAAAAAACGATTCTCACTTGGGAGTCTATATAATAAAGGCGTCGAGGAATGTAAAAATTGTTAGTTTGCGAACCGCGAAGTAATTTTAAATGACAAGAAATTGACTCCGGCGAAGAAGTTGGCGCCCCAAATATCGCAATCTTGACTCCGCTACGAGACGTGTTCGGATTCGTAATCCATTTCGGCTGTTTCATCAAACGCCGTCCGTGGGAGAGGGGCTATTGGCCGAGACGTGTCCCGAGATACGTGCCTTGGTAACTAAGAGCGACAAGTTATGCTTCATTTTGGTCTGCTTAACGGTCACGCGGGGACTCGAGAAGGTGTTGCTCATCAACATCGGTGTCGGGAAACTCGGAAAAAGTTTTACTCAACGGGACTCAAGAAGGATATGATAAAGTTGAAAAATTGGTCCACAACGCGCCGAAGAACAGAAAACGTGAACTTCTTGAAGCATACGAAGAACAAAAGCTTGGCTTGGTATTCATTCGAAAGGAATGCTATTTCGGAATACACATGAAATGGAAGCTATGATTCAAAGAAAAGATGTAGGCAAATGTGAATTACTTAATAGGACAATAACGGACTAGAACAATCTCTATGCAAAATGTTTCAGAGGAAGTACCGTAATATGACCACAAAGAAAGGAAAACATCTTTGCATGGAATGTGAAGAAAGATCATATTTGAGAGGAAGGAGAGAGGTGTCATCTCTAGATATGGCCTGCTAGCTGGAAAAGAGAATTGTTTTTGAATGCTGAATGGAAGGAAATTATTGGTTAAGGAGAGATATGCATAGAGAATTCTTTTGTTTGGAGATGAATGAGCAGTAAGATTCTATTATTATTGTTTCATAAATTGGCAAAAAATTGTTGTATTCTGGCATGGAAATGTGTAATTTTGTTCAATAAACTGTTTCAAGGTATGCAAACTTTATTCATTTGTAGATTTACTAAATGTGTTAGATTGAACGTAAAACCACGATTTTGAACCATGAGAGAAAGAGTAGAAATTTTGTTTACGCGACTCTTTAGGACGTATCAAGACGTCATCAACGTTTTGTTTCTCATAACAACGAGTGGACATATTTAAAGTTAAAGTAATTTTGATTTTGGGACACGAATGTTACACTACGGTATTGTAAAACACGTTCCGATTAAAATTCAAAGCAATAAATTAGGAACGATTCGAGGATGCGAAGTGATGATGATATCGAAAGTGACGTATAGAGATTATAGCATATAGAGTGAAGTGTTAAAAGATACCTGAAAAAGGGACTATATGTTCTCCTTGAAAACATTTTTCTTATGGTTCTTATTTTCTCTCTAAGGATATGATTTTCTTTAATGTCATTTATATATAATATTATTTTTGAAGCTCCACAGTTCATATGCTCAATTGTAATACAATAAATAAATAGAAAAATAGAATATAAATGTGCTATTCTACTTTTATCTGCTCCGCATACTTCATTTTAATTAATGAAGCACGTGATTTTTATGCGTATAGAGACTTTAGTTAAGAAGGAACCAGGGTGAAAGACTTCCTTCTTTTATGTACTGGTGTCAATTTATTTCCCTGGAGGTTTTTAAACTGCCAGTGAAGAGCTGAACAGAACTACTTCGACTTTTAAGAGATTTCTATTCGCCTCGCGTATTGATATTTCGTAGGCTCGTGCAGTATTGTTTTGCGACGAGATCACTAATTGATATTCGTATCGTAGTGTCCGATATGGTGGTCCGAAGAATATAATTTGTGGGCGCCTTTTTATTTTGTTGAGGGAGGAGGTCATCGCATCACGTCTGTCGCGGGATATTATTCAAAGATATTCCCATTGTGACATCGCCGTCCCGGGAATACGATTTGCATGGCAATGAGTTGTCGTCGGAGACGGCGGCGCGGCGGTTCGCACCTAGGATTCGCGGAAGGACCGAAGGACCACACCCCTGGTCCCGAGGGAGGGTCATTGCTCCTCCGCGAGGCGCCAGCATCCCAATCTGGACCCCTTCAGACAACACTCGCGAAAACGAGCGCCACCATCTTTATGGCAGATAATGACATGGCCCGGCTTACTGATTAACAAAGCCAGCTTGTTTATCCCTGTAGGTGTCGGTTGTGCACCGTCCACTATTCGAGTCGTGACGCCAAACGTGCGTTCAATCATGAAGGAGGGCTGCAATTAAAGTATAATGCGCCTATATATAGCGAGAGGGCTCACTACTTGCCAAATATAGAAAGCAAGCACCGATTCCTGCACGTAACGCGTAACGTTTCAGGTGTGAAATTGAAAATTAACCTCCGACGGAGTATTATACACCGTTTTTCCTATTCATCAGTTATGCTTATGGTCAATTGCATAATTTTGTTAATAACATTTGAAGGTAAATTGGGGGATGGAGACGGAGAGATAAGACCTATCGTTGGAAATCTAAGAAATAAGAATAGAACAACAAATTAATTTATTCTACTTGACACAACCTTGAACATAAAACAAGTGTTCTTGCTGGTTACATTGTGTCATTTAGAATCAATAATTTTATTTTTGGTTTGTATTAATTTTGTGCGGTATTTACAAATTCCACTGTTTATAACTTCATTTGTGGAAAAAATATCTCAGGGCTAAATTTATTTTATTTTCTTGAATAAGTTGTGTATAGAATAAATGTTACTCAATTTCCGAGCTCGACCAGTCATTATTCACTCTGCATATTTGTGAAGTGATTGTGGTAGATCGTATCACAGTTCACGAATATCTGCAACTTCCGTAATGTGAGTTGAATATTAATATCCTCAGAAGGTTCTGAATACTAAACTGTAGAAAACACCTAGCATATTACAACTGCAGACATTAAATGCAACGCAAATATACATGCTGTCCTATTTCCATGGCGATCAGAAAAAAATCTTCAATATAACTAATAATAATTCTTGCCCTTTTTACAAACAAATTTATTTATCCAATTTAAACATGATTCGATGTATATTCGCCTTTTCTTCAGTCTTGCTTTCGAACACGGACTGGAATAAAGTGTAAAGTATTGTGTTTTTAGCTCAATTATTTAAGTGTTATTTATGTTTCGATATAATAGTAACTTGTTAGAAATACCTGAAGAACGTGTGAATATACACCGAAACGTCGTGTATCTCTAAATTGGTTAAATAAATTTGTCTGTAAAAAGGTCAAGAAATATTTTTATTAATTTTCCACAGACGTTAAGTTACAACTTTAATCAAACTGTGTGCACTTCCATAAAATCTAAAGTTTCCTTTGTGGCAGTACAGAATACAAGATAAACTAGTAAACTGAAGGGAATTCTCTACCTAGGTTGCAGAAATGCAAAACAAAAATTATTTGGCTGCCTTATTTCTTAGATAATTATTAACTAGAAGTGATGGAATGTACAACGTAGTTTTTATTTCAATTATAGGAGATAGACAAGTGGAAAGTAAGTGATATGAATACGAGAATTTTCCATTTCCGTTTTTGTATAAGTCATACAAATGAAAACAATACGTAAGGTACAATATTTTCCGAGTGATATTGCTTGCCGAAAGTAAAGTTTCAACAAAAAGAAACTATCCAGACTTAAATGTTTAAATTCATCTGACATTTATAAAATAAATAAATAAACAGCACACATCAAATAAGGCGGATTTTTTTATTATTCACACGGCGCTTCGTCTACAATTTTGGGACCTCTTCAGGCAAAAAATACGCAATAAAATTTCTGAAGTTAAATTTTGAAAACTAATATGAATTAAGAGTTAGAAATCCAAAAGGAGAAAAGTTTGATTCATGCCTAATTTTTATTGTTTTTGTAAATTTATTTACTACCATACTGAGCTCACTGAGCGCTTTCGTGCTTGCACGCTTTTCTCTTGTTCTCAACATAAAGGGGCGTTTAGTCTAGTCTTCCTTCCGTTGCAGTAAATTCCTAACACAATGAGGCCGATTTTGCAAGCGCCCGGTATTTTCCTGCAACAAAATTTGCCTTGGCTCTCTGCAATGTTTACAGTGGTTCTAAACAGGATTTATTTTACTTTTACACGCAGGAGGAAAAAGAAGAATTCTAGTGCTTTTACATTTAACGCTCCTTAACTACAAACTGCATAGCAAGGCCGTTTGTTTTTGACTCCCGTGGACGTTGAAATACAAAACATTTAAGATATAATATATCAGTTTGTTTCCTTCAAAATTTCCCTCGCAAAACAAAATCGTTTCATAAATAATTTGTATGATTTACTCTATTCCAGAATGAAATATAATGCGAACGTATAAGTGTAAATTAAAGAATAGTTAAGGAAAAGGGTTAATGGTATATTTGATTGCAACTTTTTAAATAAATAATTCCGACTTCTCGATTTTTGAGTGTTTAACATCAAATACAGAGGGGTGAATACTCATTTTGTTATATGACTTTCGTACATTATAAATGAAGGATTAAGAGGTTTTCAACTTATTAATGCAATGTTTCCACATAATAAACAGAATGGAGTCAGAGGCATTAGGCTATGATATTTTGGACCCCACACTTTTTTACTTATGTATAAATGATGTGTACTTACTGTTGTTTTCAAAATTGTGAGGTCAATCTGATGATGTCCTTATATTCATTTCTGGAAATGATCAAATTAATCTACTTAATGAAATGAACCTTGTTTTAAGTAAATTGAGTAATTTTCTCTGTGTAAATAGATTGAAGTGTTAAAAACTAAATTTATGTATATTGACACAAAAGTTAGCTGTAATAGATTAGATGATAATTATGAAGTAGCTATAGGCTATATTGAGATAGATAGTTACTGATTTTAAATATTTTGAGTCATATTGGATCAAAATTTTCAAAGATTTTGTAAGTAGAAAGATAAGTAGAAGATAGGGTTTTTATATAGAGTAGAACAATTTTTAACTAAGGAATCTAAAGCTGTAATACTATAACTTTTTAACTATTGTTGTACTGTGCTGTATGGGATATCTTATAAATGTATGGACAGAATTAATAAGTTGCAAAGTAGGGCAATAAGAATTATCTCAGAAAGAATAAAAGATTCAGTGCCACAGTGATGATTTGAGAAATGAATTAGCTTTGTTTCAAGTACTTACATGCCATGATATTTTTGTCGCCGTCCTATTTTAATAATTATTTAGCTTATAAGTAGCTTAGAAGTAACGTAGAATTAGACATAACTGGGGCTAGGTTAGATTTAAAACATAACAGTATATTTATTAAAGGCATTAAGGAATTTAACGATATAGAAATACATAATGTAGGAGTGTTAGTAAATTTAAGAGTTGTTTATTTAAACATTTGAGTTTTGGCATGTGAACATGTGACATGTCAGTAGCATATCTTTGCGAAATAAATTCTTTGCTATATACCGTGCAGTCGTCAGGTGTAGCGTAGCTTTAGATTTTTGATTAATCATAATAACTATAATAAAATATCACCACACTAAACTTGACGGCAATCAATGAGGGTGAGCATAATAAATCCGTCAGACACCTTAATGTATAATTTACACGGGGAAAGTTCCAGCGATTTCCGTCCGATTGTGTAGAACGTCGCTTGTTTGAGGGTACGTATTTATGTCACTAGTGATTAGTAACTTACGTATATCCGTATGTCCACAAAGAAACAGCGATTTTATGATGGATTGTGAGTATCGTGGAGCTGATACCCGTCCCTCACCCAGCACGATAGGCCCGTGAATGAAGTCGTTTGTTTAGTCCTCGAAATAAAATGCACCGTCCACATTCCATTTGAACCGGAATACGACCTATCATCCTTACGATTAAAACGTTTTAACGGACTAAGCTGTTTATCTAGCGGCAACAAGGTCCGTGTCGGACGCACCACACAGTTTCATTCCATTTCCCAAACAAAATTGTCATATCTCTGGACTTGTGTTATGTGTGAGTTGGTAGACGTGGTAGCTAATTACGACATAAACTTTAAAGATGGACGGTGTTTCATATATGAATGAACATCCAAATAATGAAGCCAGGGAAATACCTTGATAGAGCCTATTTTACAGCCACTGTGTTTTGAAAAATTATTCGATACGTGTCGCCTTATCAAGAATGCAACAGATGAATGGTTCAAAAATATTTAAAAAACATATGTTTTACAAGAAATTTCTTTACAGTTATGAAACGTAAAAATTATATAACTGTATATATCAATACATTTCTATATATAGTCTAATAATTTCAGTTACTGATTATTCTGAATAGGAAAGCTGCCCTGTGATAAATAAATTTACTCCTTTTCTCATTTATATAATAGATTATACTTGTAACAGTAAATTTGTCCCGTTACAGTGGCGACTAATGCAGAAAACATTGTCGCGAATGTGTTATTTAAAAATATAAATTATAAACTATTCAGTGAGAAAAATTTAAATGTAAATTCTTCTGTAATGGATAATAAAACTCTTTTTCGGTCACTGTTTTGAGAGTTATTTTATTTTTAAAATGGTCTATTTCGGCAGTTATACTGCCATATTCATCCAAATGGTACAGTAAATCAATCAATATATTGATTACAATTCCGTTCTTAAAAGGCTTTACAAAATATCAGATCTAAGCTCTTAAAAAGGATATAAAAACTTTTACATAACCTGTACTTACAAACTATTTTATATTATCCCTATTTTCCGTACACACTACGTTCTTAATATTTCAAATGTTTGTCATGTTTTACACGTCATCCGTTACAAACTGACGGAAAACTTCAGTATAAGCGAGGTTCTCGTCATGCACTATCGATCGGTTGATCGATAGTGTATGATAAACATACATTATTTGTATAATATTGAGTATTGTTATGTTTATAATTTATTGATGGTCTCAATGTAATGGATTCCGATTTCGCTTACTTCATTTCTGAAATTAATTATTTGATCTCTAAGAATATTAATAAAAATTAATTTAAACGGTCAAAGAACGCAATGAAAATTCTGCTTGAAACTCTGTTTATTTATTCAATATTTCAAGTGCACGAATTTGTGAGAAGCGTAAGAATTTTAGATATAATTTTGCTCCAAGTTCTAAAATAAATACAGTGGAAAGAGTGTCAAGGAAAACCTCACATGGCTGTTGCTGGTATATGAAGGTTCATGTTCTTCCTGGCTGGCCCTATGGATCTCTGAATATTCTGGTTTTCTCGCTTACTGCGCTGAGTATCTCCTCGTCTATTTGGAAATTACTTCTCGGATTAGCCTTGGCAAACGGGCTATGGTTTAAATCTTTGTAAATAAATATTTTTAACAAGTGCTTCCTCTGGGTAGTAAGGACTAGTGCTGTCTCTAAATTCTCTTCCATCGTTGCCTTAAAACCTCTGGCTCACCTCCTGGCTAGACAGTTTTCTTCCCCTCTCCAGGATTCACATTCGTGCCTGACAATCATGATTTCATTTATTCATGACACCGAAGATGGATAGGGCTTATGGCCGTTGTCCGCCAAAATTATTTCAGGGGTGAGTTATTCAATGAAACTGCGACTTGACGACTACGAGGCACCCATTTTTTTACGGGGCTTTCCGAAGCTATCGCCACTTTGAACTTAGTAAATCATAAAATTATCAGTGTGTGTGAAGTACTTTCGCGTTACGGAACTAAATGGTATCAATGGAACTAATGGTATTAATAGTTACCGGGAAATCAATTGAAAATTCAACTTCGCTCTATATCTGCCATCGTCGTATGAACGTGCTAATTTATATAAAACGGCCGCCATAATTAAGAACCTTGAACTGTGTATTCAACAAATTTACTTAGTATCTTGACCGCACTATGATGCGTTCTTATTTGTCAGCATCGGATTTCGAGAACATACATGAATGGAAAATCGTTCTCTCTATAATATTGCGCTGTTTAAACCTTTGAAGTTTATATATGTTATTTCGTTTATATGCAACTGGTAAGTAATAAATACGTCGTGATTTTGTTAATTTATTCTAATTATTTGTTGCATTTAATTTTTACTAATGTGACTGCTGTATTAATTTATTTCAATGAATTGATATAAGTATGGAAATATATATAGCTAATTTCGTCATTTTATTTAAGTGTGGTATAACAGAAACCAATCTGCAGTCTAATCAAATAATGTAGATTGTTATCTACAAAATTCTTAAATACTTTCTAAGATTATATTTATAGCGTAAGAAAATCAACGATTTGAAACATTTGGATGAAATACACGAAATATTCGTTGCGAATTTAACCTTCACGGGTAATTTAGGGTTCTGAAGAAAAAAAAATAAGAGAATTTTCTCGTGTTGTCAAACAGTAGTAAAAAAGGAGAGGGTAGGGTTGAAGATCGGCTTTCAGTAAGGACGAATGCTTGAGCACTTTAAAGACAAGGGCCCTAATTAGAGCTCTTCGACTAGTAAAAGGACCGGATTTCACGGAACGTGAGCCTGCAAATCAACTCCAACTTAGTTACCCTGGTTACGATATAACAACTCAACATTTTCTCCTTGAAACTCGTTACGATTTGTGAATCATTCTACTTCTTGTCAGAGTCAGAAAACAAATTACTGTCCTGTAGAATTTGTCTTTTTATTGGCACTGAACTGATACTAAGACAAAAATTAATATTAATGAAGTAAAAAAACGTGTCTTAAATAACGTCGCTGATAATTTAAGTTTTTTTTAATTCCTTTTCATTTGTAAATGTTTGTTGAAATACGCTCAAGTGGAAACGAGGATAAATACATGTCTATTTTATTGTGTGACGCAATGCCGGGAGTATAACAGAATTGTGCATACTTTAGTTGAAGAATGTGGTACTGAGTGACTGCCAACGCTATACAACCTCTGTGTGAACAAGATTCAATACGAATCTCAACAGCTGTAGAGAGGCTTTGTCAATAACGTCTCTTTGTGGGCAACATGACGGATGGTTTCCTGTTCCGTCAATAGGCGCTGGATTCGGCAAACTGATTCTGCAGATAACGCTAATTAACAAAATTAATATTCTTGGCTGATAAATGAACACCAACAGCTGCTTCCTAATGTATCTTTGTTCTATAGTTTCAGTATACCTTTATAAATAACGATAATAAATGTTAATTTTTCTAAATTAATTAATTTAAACCAAAAAACCTCAATTGCATAATGAATGATTCATTAATTTTAAATCTCAGGTCACAAGCATTGTACTTACATTTGATGCTGTGAAGAAAGATAATTTCTCTGTGCTGAAAGCTGTGTTACTAACTTATGGGGCTACTTAAGAAACTTAAGCTTATATTAATCTTACTTGTTAATATTACAATAAATAAACTGGACAAAATCAAGAAAACACTGAAAAAGTGACACAATAAAAATATACTAACACGACGTTACGTTCTTACGTTGAAGTTCGTATGGTTGAATTAAACTTATTATTTAATTTAGTACTTTATTGAGGAAATACAAGTCAAATTGAGTTTTTTACACGAAAAATAATACAATTAATTGTGAGATTACTTATTTGAAAATACATGAAATATGATTATTGAAAAAAGTGGCATAAATTAATTGTTAAAAAAACAGGTACGTGGGACCTTAAATTATTAATTTAAGAGCAAAAAATTGATACTCGTGTAATAGATCCCCTTAGATTATTAATCGGTTTCAATCATCTCTCAACTTCATTAGTAAATATTATTTATTAATTTCGTTAAACTTGAATAAATTTTTTGGACTACGATCGTTATTTTTTACAAAACAGCTTCAGGTTATTGTTTCATTGAAAATAATTATGCATAAAATAATATATTTCTTTATATAGGTAGTTTTTGGCATAAGCTTGGTCGAAAGTTATTTTGTAAAAAAATTGTAAAAATGTTAAAAATTATATTTACTGATGAACTTGTGAAATGATTTAATGGTAGAAAATGAGTTATATTAGATAAGCATGAAATTAATACAACTTAAAGAGCAAACTATTTATTATAATTTGTATGCTACACCAAGATGTTATAATAATTTCTTCAAAAAGTTTTATAAATAAATTTCAGCGGCATGTTCCGGCTTCCCTTCTTGTTGAAACAGTAACGTAGTTGATTCAAGGTGTACATAACTTATGTCCCTTATAATTATTTAGTTTTATTGGGGTGACAACGCTTTACGGGACGACAGTGAGAGAAAGTCAAGTGAGTTTAGTGAGTGTGTAAGGGCGACTGCGAGTGAGAGCGGTCATTGTAGTGCATATAAGACGGTAGAGACTAACAGTAAAAGAGTCACTATTTCCCCGTGTTAAAAGTAAAGCAAATAATATGTAATGTTCATAGCCATTTAATTTTTTCGTTTTTTCGTATTTTCACTGTTAATTTAGAATAGTTGTCAGACTATTAAATAAATAATAATCAAGGGACTCAGCCTTTTAAAATATAAAAAAAGTCTAATGGGTAAGGATGTAATAACTTTTATTTACAAACACTCGGCGATATGGAGAGAGTTTTGTGGGATACGACAGGGAGGAAAATACCACAGCGCCAATTCCGATAAACGTCCCTCCCGCCTCAGGGTGCGCTGTGTGAGTTTCATGGAAATGGGAAGTAGTTCACGTAACGGTCTTGATGGAGATACGAAGGAAGACTCGCCGCTTGCTGAGTTACGTGAGATAACATCACGGAGTCGGGGGTGGCCTTACGGTAACTCGACACTGACCCACAATCAAGTGGTCAAAGTTGATTTAAGGCCTTTCCTTCCTTCCTTCCCTCCCACAGATCATACACTCCATTCGCTCAACCCTTTTTTGACGTTACAATGTCTAACAACGATTGCGAAGCTTCCGACAAACTATCGTCGTACCTTACAGCTTTTAGTGGGTAATCACCATCGTTGACGTCTGGAAATTTCTTCGCTATACGCATACCTTTCAGAATGTAATAGTTTGTAAAGATGAAATATCAAAAATTTCAAAGCAGCTTAACGTCTTTATTTAACAGGCTATATCATTCCCGATACTCGGAAGGCACAGACATTCTAGAATATTTTTAATCTGGCACACTGCAGAGCTCTTTACGTTTTCTGGTAGTTAATTTTTTGAGTTTTAATAATTACGTTTTTTCCAATCAAGGGTCTCACAGGTAATAGTCGATACGGAAGAATAAATAGTAGACCAGATAATCTATGTGCCTGTGTACTGTACTGTATTGCGCCAATTATGAGGTAGAAAAGACTATAAGAGAAACCTTAAGAAAAGAAAGACTATGGGAAATATTAAGAAACCCACCATTCACCACGGTTCTAGAAATCAGATATCCACTATAGTACTGACAAAATACAGTACTTTAAAGCAATGAATATGAATAATAATAAATAACCATGCATAATTTACTACATTATTAGTTTCAATCTACCCATCATCGGACCGGACTCTCAAATCCTGTAAACGAATCAGTTTAAAGACCATAAAATAGAATATAATCTGTAGTAATAATAAAATTAATAATCTTAAACAAACTGCATAACTAATATATATTATGCAAAACCCATATTATCAGAAATAAAATTAACATTTGCTAACAGTGGCAATACTAAAAATTAGCATAATTATTTGGTAGGAGAATATACAGAGTACAAAACTCGGAATAATTTTTCAAGCTACCACTACTCGACCAACGCTTCATGGAGATCCGGAAACGTGAGTCGTAACGGGAAAAGCGGAGTTGTTCGACAAACAAAATCTATAAAGGCAGGAAGGATGGAATGTATTTAGGACGGTTTTGGCTCCCAACGTTCGTAAAAATGACCGGGAGCCAAGGAAATTAAGAATGATTTCCTTCAGTCTCTCCACGAAAAAAAATAATAAAAAATTAGTAAAACAGATCACTCTTACACAATGTGAATATATATCACTAAAATATTTTACATCCTGAAACTAGTTTAAATATAAAAGTAAATTTAATTATATATATATATATATAAATTAAAATGTATGAACAAAAAAATTGTTAAAAACGGCCTGTTAATAAATCTAAAAAACAGATCAATTTATCAATAAATAAATTAAGTTTTATTTGGTGCATTATGGGTTTAGCAGAAGTCAACGGAATATGTGACACTGAAACAATGATGGGATAATAAACACTATAAATGGCGACATTTAGCAGAGAAAATCGCTTGACAAAAAAATACTCAAGAGCAGATAAAGTATTCGAAAAGAAAAAAATGTTGGAGATTAACCAGAAAAGTTTATATGTACGGCGAAATTGAAATATATTTAACAATTAAAGATTTACCAGTAACATACTTGAATTTTGTATTCAGTAGGTAATTATATGT
Organism: Eucriotettix oculatus; assembly: GCA_034510155.1. Classification (NCBI taxonomy): domain Eukaryota; kingdom Metazoa; phylum Arthropoda; class Insecta; order Orthoptera; family Tetrigidae; genus Eucriotettix; species Eucriotettix oculatus. The sequence continues at coordinate 40,811,267 of CM067381.1, forward strand.
TGAAGACGTGTCTAAAGAATGTTTAACTCATTCAGTGAAAAAATTGGCAAGAAAAAAATCATATACTTTATATATATATATATATATTACTTTAAATATGGTACATATAATCCATTCCAGTGGCGGCACACTAATATAACAAATATAATTCTTAGATGGATCCCTTGCGGAATTGGAAAGTCTTGGGGAAATGGAGGATGGCCTCACGTTAATCCGATATTTCCTCCGAGCAACTTCATTAACCGCCTCATTTGGAATTTAAATGCCCGTCGTTTTATTGGTATCATTTAACAGCAAAGCCTGCCCTGTGTTACCGTACTGCAAACTATGCTGGAACTAGTATCCAATTAGCCCAGCAAGCTTGTTAAAAATTACTCCATTAGGTCGGTCGAAGTGCCTGATACATTATTGTTAGGGTGTGCCCCAAACTTTAACATTGCGACACTCCTGAAAACACCGTCTGTCAACAGTTTCACTTTATATTGTAATACGGGTGGACATCTCATTAGCCGTTCATGAGTTATGTATGAAATTAGAACCTTAAACTTAAAAAGTATATATCTACTTATTCATTAACCAAAACAGTAAAGTTATAAATTTTCAGGTCAATGTACATTACTGTTCACTGCTACACCTGTAAAAAAATTATATTTGTGTAAATCAGCAAAAAGATTCTTTAAACTAAAATTTATAATTAATGAATTTAATATTTTGATAGAGATACAGTACGTGATACATGAAAATAAATTTGATATTCAGTCCACTGATAAATAATTAATTTATTATGTACTCAATCATCGTCATAAATATAATGAAATTTTTTTCTCATTTTTGTAAAGGGTTTACCTGCGAAACTTAAAACAAAAAAATTGTCGTGAAAGTACGTCATTTTTAAATATATATGTTTGACACAGTAATTCATTACGGATGAGATTTCTTTTAGTAACGAGACGTTGTCGTTGCTAATATCATGGGATAATTTTAAACCTATTCAACAAATCATAGGAAAGTAAATTTCAGATGTAAGAGTTGAAAATTCGTTTATTACTTCTTTTTTAAAATTATTGCCTGTTCTCGTAACAGGAATCTCAATATTGTTATTAATAATTGAAATAATCAGAGCTCAAGAAAAATAAAATTAATTCATTATTTTATTTTTTCTATGCTACGTCTAAATCTTAAAACAACCATGTTTTTTATATATAAATTAAAAAATGGTAACAGAACCCGTATTTATTTTTTTGTAATATTATTTTTGTAGTACGCCTGAGGAAGTCTCAAAAAGGAGAGGAAACGTCGTTTTTGAATAAATACCGATAAATTTATATGCTCACTTATTGGCCATCTTTATATTTATAAAATAATAAAGTTAAGTTTATACTAAGACGACCTGAAATTCATTATACTTGGACTTCACACACCCGCAAGAATTTGAATTTTTTTATATGCCTAACCTATATATATATATTGCTTAAAACCCATAAAAAGTCCTTAATCTCTAGGGAATAATTAATTTCTTCTATTTCAATTGAAAAAAATGTTTATGCAAGTAAAATAATATGGTTCACATTAATTTTTTATTTTATCAACAATTCTATATATCTTTTTCTTCCAAATTCTGCAGCCCATTGAGGGCCTTGACCCACCGGGTCGACTGCGGACTGCCATTTTACATGATACTTTCCAAATTTGGAGTTATACCTGGTCAGCGTATCCATTCTCCAGCAGTCGTAATCCTAGTCTCTGTGACCGTGACGTCCCATGCCAAGATTCAAAACCGGGATCTCTCACTTTGTTATCTGTAAGGGTTATTTGCCACGTAACAGTTGCATATTTCATTATGATCTACAGTTGTTTACGTACTGCTTACTCTGCTAAAGCTCACAGCTCATAGCTCATACCACTGTAACGTCTGTTACATATAAAGTGAAAAAACGAACAAATTAAATTAAACAGTAAAATTTAAATTCTTCTTCTTCGTTGGCTCTGCAGCCCATTAAGGGTCTTAGCCTACCAGGACGACTGAGAACAATTTGAAATCCTATAGGAAGTAAAATCCTTAATTTCTCACCAAAAACATTTGCCGCAAATAAATGATAACAACGTTAGCCGTATCAAACTCTGGCCAAGTACTTACAAACGCCTTAATATTCTCAAACGCTGAAGAAAGTTGTATTAAAAGCAAACGGGTGTACAGATAGGTACCTGGAAATATTTTATTCCCGGTATATTGATACATAAAAAAATTTCAGTTTGAAATCAGTCGGATCTAAAAGATGCGATCTACTTGTTGCTGGCTATTGAAAGCACCTGCAGTAACAAGGGAGTGAGATTGAATGTGGTGGGTTTCCGTAATCACTTGGCGATATTTGCGGACGGAGCTGTAGAGGTTTTCCGCAGCTCCGCCAGGTGCGGGCCGGCGTCTTCCGAGAAGACGTCTGCTTGTGGGCGTGAGCGGCAGCAGCATCCCCTTCTTATCGCCTCCTCTCGCCAGCTGGGGCCATCCATCACGACGCCTTGTTTATGGCGCGGACCGATTACCAGTAGCAGATAGCGATATAACTCCATTAAAAAGGACCGCGGCAATTTCGGCTATCTTCCCCGAACGTGATTGCCGCAAATTGCTATTGACGAATTGGATCCCGGAGCCCGCGCTTGCCTCTGTGTAATTAACGAAATGTGGCGCGGTTCATGGAAAGGGACCATTACCCAGTTAGAGTAATCGTTACAACTGGAGAGTGACACATGACCCCTGGGCTCCCACCCACGCTCTGGAAACGTGCGTGTGAATGGACGCCAATTCCTCAGGAATGAGACCGCTACAGTGTCACTGTAAATACAGCTCAACGTTCTCTGATAAATTACGTTTCTACATTATCCTTCGTAAAACCACCAAATAACTGTTTTATTATAATTATCTACACAGTGGACCCTATATGGATCACGTGAAGTCTCTACGATTTTTCCTACGATTCCCCCATGAGATTTTCATTTTCTCACTCATGACTTTCTTTCTCTTTTCTTACCAACGTGTGCCAGTCTTTTTGGTTTTTGTCTCTGGCTGGACTGCTTCTGTAGATGTCTCCATCTTAGTATCCTGACTGGTGAGTTGAGCATCGATCAGGTCTTTTCGTATGTATTCAGTCCATGTTATCTCACTTGTGTCCATAGAATTTTAGCCGTCTTTTTATAATATCGGCCGAGATATTGAAGAATTGCTCAGTAATTTTGTTGGTTTGAAATTTATACCTAACATTATTGTTTTAAATATAACGTTTATACTCTATGGTCCTTAAACTAGTCAGATTGGGACACTTAACGTCTAAAGAAGAAGGTGTATTCCCCGGCTTTGTGTACTGGGATTATGACCAAAAATATATTATCCAGTTATCTAGCTCAATAAGAATACAGTAATTAGGTATTGAACATAATACGAAGTATTATCAAAAGATTTTATAAGGGCATAAGTATAATAAATTATCAAATACTAAAATTTCTGCTTTTTTTGTTAGCTTCTAGTTTATGATTTTCTCAGCATTCATACTATCGCAGAAACCAAAAGATGGCAGTCCGCATTCAACCAGGTAGGTAAAGGCTCCTAATGGGTTATAAAACCAAGGAAGAAAAAGAGAGCAATTTTATAAAATGCTAAAAGTAGTTTTTGTCTCAGTCTGTCCTGACAGAATGGATAACACAAGTTTATTCAAGTAAAATTCTAAACGACAACAATTCAGTGAGTTGAGTAAATATCTGGATAAATTTAAACAGATATCTGAAACAAATTCAATACAATTCTGAAATTTCAGAGAAAAACCCACAAACTGACTTAAAACCAGGTCATGATTGACTGTACATCAGTGACTACATTATATTTATGTGACTTTGTCAGTATAAATATACACGCCTGTGGTCTAGTGGCTAGCGTCGCTGCCTCACAACACAGAGGTCCCTGGTTTGAACCTGGCATGGGCTTGGATGTTTGATTCGTCATGATCACGAAGATTGGGATTTAGACTGTTGGGGAATCGGCACGCTGACAACGTATCACTCCAAATTTGGAATGTGACATGCAAGATGACAGTCAGCAGTGGACCCATGGGCTGCAGAGTTTGGAAGAAAAAGCAATTGAGTAAGATATATAGAATTGTTGATAAATGTAAAAAATTAATATGAACCATATTGTTATATTTATGTATATGTATCTGACGTTAAAATTTATGGCTTTGGATTGAAGTTTAGTTGAGTCATTATTATTGCAAGTGAGGGTAAAATATTTTTCGGAAAGAGTATTAAACGATTCAACTTAAATAAATTAAACAGTGCACAATTTACAACCACGTGAAATTCTCATTGAACACAAAAAGAAAATTTTTGTGTTAATGATAATTCGGAAAGTATAATTATAAATCATCCCGCAATTAGATTATATAAATTCGGATGTCTGGGCTACGATCCTTCGAAACACTTATAATTCGTCAAGGTTGAGAACAAACAACTAAAATCTCAGATTCAACAATTAATTATAGAATTAATATAAAGTCTTATCCTTTTTGAATGAATAGACTTACGTATTACTAGTTCCGGAATTGCCATCATAATTAGCGGTCTTTCGCGAGGTTACGTATGTGGACGAGCGGCAGTTTGTACCTTGCTAACATAGCGGATAACCTCCTCATATGGCTTCAGCAAGTCATTCAGCATGAATGCCGCACTGTCCGAGACAAAGAGGATCGGTGTTGAGGAAAAATATCACATGCGATTCCAGAGTAGTTGAGACCACGTCCTTGACCTCCAGCGGCGTAGGAGCTCACATCGTGACGCTGGAGATACGCCAAAATAATCTCACTTCTACGAAACTATTTTACTTTGTTTTGTACTTTTCACATGTTAAATTTAGTAAGATCGAACAACAATCAAAGAGAATACAAAATCCATAACAAACTAAATTTATTATTTGGCTTAAAAAAGTCACGAGACAGGAAACGTTGCAGGCTATTGTTAGAAGAAATACAGATTAAAATTATATTGAAAAATACAGACAATACTGACTGCGGTGACAAAGAATATGAGGAATATGATTCGAAGAAGTAAAGACGAAGTAAATAAGTGAAATACGATATCAGGATAATAGACGAATATCAATCAACAGTCAACATTACTATGTACATTGTGTTGATTTTGTAGTAGCGTAAATAAATAGAAGACAATGCTTTGTTTTATATATTTTTTCACTTCCGTATATTTATATCTGCTTTCTAACACAAAATAAAGAAATATATTTCTTCGATTCTTACCAAAGATCCTACAAATTACTCGATAGATGCAAAATAAAGTAATCAGAAACAAACGAGAAAGATGTGAAGCATCGAGATGAAATGGAGGAAAAAAATCCGTTTCTATTGCAGTATAATTAAGGAATGAGAGGTGGCGTGCTTAAATTTTGGACCCGACGGATATTCGAAGTAAAAAATTTTGTATCTATTATTATTACCAGATTACTAGCTGGAGCGACTTAACCTGCATATAAAGGAACCTTTTGGATCAGTAGGTTGACGCATGACGTCAACTCATGGCTTTATTTTCCTTTTCCGTTCTTAAGCCTTGATACCTTCACAGCACTCTTACTTTCAGTCACTAACGCGCCCGAGAAAGTCTGTGGTTTGACTCCTACTTTAAAGTTAAGGTTCTACAGCGTTCATATTAATTATAGTCCACGGTTACCTGAGATCAAAGAGCGTTTACGAATTTTCCTATGGAAGTAAATAATAAAAAAGAAATATATTTTTTGATTTTGTGCTATAAAGCAGGTATAAACATTCGGAAGTGTTGCATACAAAGTTAAAAATATATAAAAATATTCTAGTCCTTTATTTATTTATTAAATTTTTGTTTATAGTCGCGTCAACTACAAGGTCATTATCGAATGTGCACGATTAGGGGAACTTATACCCATGTAGGGATTTCATAGTATGGTTTCTCAAACAACAAAAACATCCAAGCCCATGGCAGGATTGGAACCTGGAACCTCTGGTGTGAAGCAGCAACTGTAGCCACTAGACCACACAAATTCAGCTTTATTCAATTATGATAGTGCAAAATCAGTATATGTCAGAGCAAAAGCAGAGTAATGGTGAAACGAATGTACGAAAACTGAATTTATAATTAAGGCCGATGCTTCGTACTATGTGAAACATATTTCTTATAATGGTGGTAAAAAAAATGTATCGTTACACCAAATTCTTACGAGATAGAGTGATAATGGGAAGCCTATAAGAATTTTAAATAATACACCGTTTAATGATAGCGTCAATATTTCTTAACAGAACCACTATTTGGATGAAATATACCATCAGCGAAAGGATCTATGACGTTGAAGATTCGTAACTAATATTGATACTGTGTGATGAAGTGTACCTGAAATTAGATTCTTGTATCTCAATTTATGCAATCGAATTAGAAGAGTTCGAGAGGGTGTTACTGATCTCGAATGTATACTCTAGTTGCGGAAATGTAAAGCTGTTGGTTTGATTATGAACTTGGAGGGTTGTTACGTCGGGGTTCGTTGGGAAGCATTAGCATCAGTTGGCCGTTAGTTCCGAGTGGCTAGAGGGCGTCCTGCACGCTCCGCTGCCCCCTCCCCCCTTTCCCCTTCTCCTTTCCTCAAACCTCCCCATGAAGCCCACCATGGCACGTGGCCAGACTTCATTAAAAATTTCCGATCATCATAATGTTGAGAAGTTAATGAGGTTGGCCCCGCTGCGAAGTACAAGCGTGCAACGGTCCCGACTTGGGTGAGTTCCAAGGGCCCGTTTCTCAGAAACACTATAATAATCGCACTGTCCTTCCCTCGCTCTCTCGAAACTCATACACGGATATCTCTTCCTCTCTTCTCAAATGCACCACGAGTGTATTCATCAGACTCACACTAGGCGACTTATATGTAGATTAATAAATGTCTTTAGGTAAGCCACACGACTATTTATAGGACCAGAGAGCTTAATGAATCCTATATTTAGGTGATATAGGAATTAGGAGCAAACGAAAATAATATTCATGAGAGTATTTGAAATTGGACTGCTGTTATTTTCGATAGAAACGTTGAAGAAACCTTATATTCAGTCCCTAAAATTACAATTTATTTTAATAACGTATTCATTTCCCAAGAGATTTTTCACCTTATAGTCTTGTTGTTGTGATATTCAGTCCTAAGACTGGTCTGATGCAACCCTCCTTGCTAATATTTATTGCGCAAGCCTTTTCATATCCTCATAACTAGCACAACCCACATCCTCCCTAATCTGCTTAGCGTATTCTATCCTTGCCCTCCCTCTTCTGTTCTTACCTCACACATTTCCCTCCAATGCTAATTTTACAAGATCCTCATACCTATCATGGCTATTAATCTATCCCTTACTGCATATTGCTTGCTCTTCCCCTATTCTGTTTAGAACTTCCTCATTAGTTACTCTATCCACCAATATGATTTTCAGCATTCTCTTGTAGCACCACATTTCAAAGGCTTCTATTCTTTTCCTTTCCGGAGTTCCTATCGTCCACATTTCACACCCTTATAATGCCACGCTCCATACGAACATTTTTAGCAACGATTTCCTAATATTCACACTTATATTACCAGTAAGTAAATTCCTCTTTTTCTATCCTGTGCTATCCTACTCCTTATGTCTAATATACTTCTATCATCTCTAGTTATTACGCTTCCTAGAATTCCTTAACTTCCGTAAAAATATCCCTTCCCAATCTAACACCCTTTGTTATTCCATTGTTTCCCAAACTACACTCCATTACATTGGTTTTCCCTCTGTTAATCCTCATATTGAACTCTTTCTCTTGGACTCCGTTCATGCCATTTATTATGGTTTCCAAGTCTTCTTCTGATTCCCCTAATACTACAATATCGTCGGCAAGCGTAGTTTTTATTTCTTAATAGTCTTATTCATTCCAAAACATTTATTACAAAAGAGTAATGCGCCATCATTCCAGTTATTAAAAAATTGAATACTTTAAACATAATACGATCTTATAAGTAAGACGCTGGAAGCCCCGCGTCATTTGTCATTTTATCAATACACGGAAAATGAGATACATACGACAGAGGATCAAAAAGTGAAACATATCCACGATGTTTTCTTAGAGAGAATATATCGCAGGAAGAGTGAACACTAGAAATTGTACAGACTTCAATCTAATATTTGTGACGATTATTTTTTTTTACTGGTGAACGTGAGAAACTTAATTATTTCTTAATACGCATGATATTAGTGATACACCTCAGCCATTAAGAGTTACAGATCAAACCGCTTCCTCGTAGTGAGCGTATCTTTGTTACCGTTCTTAATGATTAAGGTTAAGTCTCCAACCATTAATCATTAAGTCCGCTGCAACTGATCATTAGGGAATACTTCACCAGTTCATCGATCAAGACAATCAGACCGTTCATTCAGTATTGTTACTACAATAAACCAAATTAAGAATTAATTGACTCGAAACGTTTCGTTTAGTACCTTGTATACTTCCCTTGTGTTTAAATAAAATCGTGATATATTGTCTCTATACTGAAATAAATATATTTTTTGTTCATAATTCAATTTTACAACATATTTAAACGACGAGTTTAAATTTTATAATATGACTTATAGATGTTTCTTGTTTTATGATAAAATTGACTTTAACATTATTAATATTTAATTTTATTTATTAAATCTTTGTTTTACATCACAATATTGATCTTTTTAGTTTTTATGTTCAAAGCACAAATTTTTCGAAGTTTGCTTCCAAGACCTAACTGGTACATTTTCCAGGTCTGAGGGTACATAGGAAGTCTTTACTCCACGGCGACGGAAGTATTATTTTATATATCTCATGCTTCTGTGGGGATTCATGTCCGTTCCGCAAGAAACTTTTTACTATCTTTATTATCTCTTTCTAATCCCAGTATTTCTATGGATCTCAGATAGTCTGCCGATTGCTCACGTAAAAGAACTGACAATTTCTCGTGTCTGTGTCTCTGTTTCTCCACTCTACAACGTTACCGCATTTCTCTTTATTCATTTACTGCATGTCTCCACTCTTAATAAGAACCAGTATAAAACTTAAGTCTTCTGTCTGGGCTCATGATGGACCCAATCAGCAAGGATATTTAAACTTGAATAATGTTTTCAGACACTATGATCTTCATCGCTGAGGACAAACTGTTGTCACCATGTTTAAAGGAGACAGAGAGAGCTTGACGCTACGACTGCTTCCTGTGAAGTAATGTCTAACGACGGTCCCACAGGAAGATACACACAGTCATCGTTGGAAAGGGGGGTGTTTTTAGTGGGTAGAATCCCACACTACTATCCAGTGCGGACCCTGAGATAGTGTCTTTAGAAGATTTTCACCTGTCCTCGCAAAAAAAACCTGTTGTCACCAAAGAGTTGTTTCATGTGACGCCGAGTGTTAACGCCGATTTTTGTCAAAACTGCTATTAGAATCCGTAATTGTGCCGTCGAGATAAAAAGATAAAAATTTATTATTCAATTCATTAGTCCTCGGTCGAGGAAATAGGACACGTCAAATATAAGATTACAAGAAATTAATAAAAGTTTACAATTAAAAAGTTGAAAGACAAAAAAAGATATGGATATTATTAATCTTAAATTTTCAGTCGATGGAGTAGGCAACAGCAAATCTTCCGTACATTCCCGTCAAACACGGAAAATAAAATAAATCGGCAGTAAAGTTCTAGTAGATTATAGTTATAAAATAATAGCAGAATTTGATAGGATACAAAAGACGATATAATTTGTCCTTCCTATCTATGACCTTTTAAGCGAATAATACGCTCCAGTCGAGAAACAGATGCTAGTACTTCATTCTTCCTCGATATTTCGCCAGACATCGACGAAAAGTAATATTTTTGATACGATTTCTTCGACATCTTTCAGGTACTAATTTTGAACGCCACAATATATGAACGTATAATTACAGTATCTTAGTAGCATCAACTTCCTTGATTTGTTTTGTGAAATTGGGAATGGTTAGGTAAAGCCGTTCTATCGCCATCATATTTGATAGACAGTTAAAAATACGAATTACTTGTACTAATTCAAATATATAAAGCAGTGTGTGTACTGCGTAAGCAGACGAGTCCGTTTATTTGTGTCCATGCGTCAGCTGTGATGGCTGCTCGCGTAGTAAAGCAAGTATGTAGAGCGTGTAGAAGATAAGATACCGCACTTGTAAGTGCGTTCCTTCACTGATAATTCCCTACAACACAACACGAGCCGTCCAGAGTAAGCTTTTAAACTATCTCGCAATTAATGTGTTATCAATAGCTTTAAATATTGCATACATAACGGTTTATCGTCAATTAAATTAAAATCATCCACATTTGTGACGTAAAGTGGAAAACGTCCAGTTGATCTACACAGATTATATTAATCAAAAACTGATTATTGGCTTTCACACGTGGTCTATTCTGAGACGTCTGTGGACCGGCGTAAAGGCCGACACGTGTTCCATCGTCAGATCACTGTGAATTTCACGTTAAGTTTCACAAGAAAGAGCATCTGCAACTTAAGCTCTATTTTATCAAACTGAAGACAATTCCTCGTTGTCTTTTGTCTGGATGCGAGACGACAGAAAAACGTAGAGCTGACTATGTGGTTACTTTGTTACTGAGAGATAAGAATCGCTTTCACGCATACGTAGTCAGCTAAGTGCTATCTCAAATCTGACGTTCTCGTTTGTAAATGAGCCTTCTTCCATGTTTTGTCTCTTCAAGCACGTGGCTCTTTTTTGGTCTCATTCATGAATTTTTACCACTTGAAAAAGGCTGTTGTTTTAGAAGAACGTCCCACTTCACGAGTAGCTCCATCATCTTCCCTAAAGACCTCTTAACAAAGTAAATGAAAGAATTTATTTTTATATTCCTAGAGTAAAGCTTTAGGTACAACTGTCTAATATAAATGTTTTCAACCGACACGGGTAGAATTATTAAACATTAGTAATTATTTTTTGAAGTGTGTCTTTATATATTACTAAAATTTTACAAAGCATTAAATGCGTACTCAAGCTGAGTTATAGTGAAATAAGAGATGAAAATTTGAATAACTAATTACTTGCAATACATTGTTGTTCAGGAAATAATTTGATATACATAAATTTTACATTAAATTTTCAGATGAAGTGCCATATCTTCTGCATTTAAGTCTGTCGTCTAGTTTTCAATTCACAACTATAAGGTTCTACTGTCTCTACTGACTTTCACGTTAGAGCGAATTGAGCAATTATTATGATGTAAGTAGCAGTGGCTCCAATCACGGAAAACAGCAGCTTCATATCGATGGTGAAGAGACCAGAAGCGCTGATGGACGGTGGTTTCCTCCATACACTTGTCTGTTGCAAGAAGCCAGCAATCTCGGATACATTTACGATTGCTGGGTGGTCAACAATTGCTCTGGAAAGAATGTTCCCAGTTCGCTGAAACTCAGAGACCAAAGCGGTGGCGGACCAACAGGAGAGAAATATCTTGAAGCCTTCAGTCAACAGCCAGTAGCAGCTGTCAACTAAATAACTTGGTCCTAACGACTGTAATATTGAATAGTGGAGGATCTCGTTACCACACATGATGATGCAGCAAAAGCTTTGCGCAGTCCCGAATAGCAGAGAAATCCCGAAGTGACGACCCACCAGCGTCGCGGTGTCGTGAAGAACGATGTGCAATCTGCGTAACTGACGCATGTTGCATTCTTTCCCACCACTTATGCTGAACGATAGCTCCTTATGCGCCTCAGTAATTGTCTCGAGTTTTCTATTCATATCCGCAAGTCTCCGACGGATTTCTGAAAGCAATAGCCAGTATTGTGAAATGCTCAACGCGGTTATAAGGTCCACGCCGAGGAACGCGATCAATTCCATGCACACCCTAACGGGATACAACATGTAGCCTGATATCCATTTTGCGATGTTTATTAACACCACCAGGGTTGGAGTGATGATTGAAAACATACGTGTGTACCGGAACTGTTTCGATGAGGCAGTCATGACGATGTATTCATTATCGACCACGCTGAGCTCTCTGAAGATTGTGAGGTACCTTTTCGTCCCTCCGAAGAAGTTATTAAGCAAAGTGGCGACTGCCGCTGCAAAGGTTAAAGTGTTCGTTATGTGGTACGTAACCAAGATCGAACTCGGGACCGGGTGTTCGACGCTGTCGTCAGCTGGAAAAATGGACCATATGTAAGATGACACGGCTATGGCGACTAACACGAAAGTAAAGAATCTAGTCCAAAATGTATTGTAATAAGTATGCACTCCTCCATTACAGATTTTCACGTCAAAACAAAAAGGCGACACACCGAAGAGCTGACAGATGAAGTTCATGGCCCTGGTGGCTACGACGAGAGGAGCTTCCACGTCGTGAAGCATTTTGAACGTCTCTAATTGTACTGCGATCCATTGATTTGTCCTTGGGAAGTAATTGAATTATTAAGTCATCTCATTCACTTCAATTTCATTATCAGTTATTATCAAAGCCGTATCCGCCCAGCAAGTAATAACATTGAAGTTCGATTATATCGGGCCTGTTCAAACTCACTGTGCGTTATAAGGTTTGCCAGTAGACGTCCTTATAGCCTTATGACTTTATTTAGTTTGAGATCTATTGCAGTTTCAAACATTAAGAGCAATGTAAAACGAAAAATTGTTAAATTACATCGTCCTCTGAAGTATTCAAACAGCATACCCACCTAACAGCCAGTATTTAAAATATTTAGCAAGCACAGAATTCAAAATATTCAGGGACTTACCTTCTGCAGCGCAAATACCGACGGTACAAACAGAAACACCGGCTCAACGATCTGGTCCTGTGCTCTTTGGTTATTTTCCTTGGATGTCGTGTTTATAGTCTGTCGTCTTTTGGAAAGCGGAAACAGTAGTGATGACGGCCAACATCAAGAGGAATAACGCCAAACTCTCACAGTGCTACCTGGAAAAAAATCTTCCATGTATTCATGAAAAATATTTAATCCATATCCTTTAGCGAGAACACTACTTGTTGCCACATTTATTTAACAATAAGCTACATTTAGATTGAGACTTAAAAAATAAAATTTGTAAAAGAATATATATTTAACCTAGAGATTCAGAAAAAAATATTGTCAATGTAATATTATTGCTTGAATATCACAAAGTTACATTAAGTAAAAAATTTAAAACATTAAAAGAACTGTTATAACAAGCTGGAAAACGAAAGCAGTAATTACTGAATATCAAATTAAGGATACCATGAAAGTTACTTTTTAAAATGAATGTTTTTCTGACCCGGCCTCAGTCGGAAAAAATCGTCAAATTAAGCAAAATCTATGTGGAATATATCTGAAAAGGTTCCCGTGCGGTTACACAGATGTCTCATCGAATCTCCTGAGGTATATGGGACATGAGATGGGCTTAAAACTTTATTTATTGCTTCATCTCAGGTTGTTAAAAGAACTCAGCTTTCAGTTCCCGTAAAAATGGTTCGTCTACATATATATTCTAACACTCAATAAATTGAAAAACTCGATTGACCATCCCAGTAATTTTCCGTGTTATTTGTTTTGAAAATTATTTTCAACTGTGAGCTCCTGCAACTCTGTAAATGATTATTTAATGTCTTAACATATGTAGGTTTATTTCTGATATAAAGTTAAACGATCAATTACTGCCAAACGAAGTTTTTAATCAATTCCTGCAACGTTTCTGCATCACATTTGGGATATAATCAGGTAAAATTTTTCAGGATTTTAATACAAAAAATTGTAGAAAATTTAAACTAACATTATTTCCTTATAAATTAATTATTTCAATTGCCAATAACAATTAAATCGGTTAAATAAATAGATACGTATTATATAAGTTATTTGTTTTTTACTTATAAAATTTTTAGGAATTGAACAATATATTTTTTTCTACAATTGGTCGTTTAATTTAATTTTATATAAACATTTTGAAACACTTATGTCTAGTGATATATTAGATATATAAGTGCCATAAACTGCCGTGTCTGGTAAAGTATTACTGAAATAATGTGAATATTATTCCATTTCTTTTACCTGTCTAATAAATCAGACAGTAGGTAAAAAGAAAAGCAGAATATAATTGATTTTGTTTGGCCACTTTGAATTTATTTGCAGGCATCATCAGTGCTGGCATTGTAAGAAGGTAGAAAAATAAAAAAGTTATCAGAAATTTATAACTACAAAACAAATTTAATTAATTAACAGTTAAATAATATAAATAAAGTTCCCATCCAACCTATGGACTTCTACAGGTAACAAAAAATATTAAATCAATATAATTTTGAATACATAAAATGTTTTGTTAAAATATGAAGTACAATTTTGACTAAAGTAAAATAGATAACAGACACTTGAGCTACTTACAATTAATTTCTACTTAATTGAAAATTATACATCATATTTTACGATTTCCAATTGATATTGTTTTTATAATTCGTTCGTCTAGTTTTCTGAAGAAGTCCACAATTTGGATGGAACATTGTATTTATATTAGTTAAATTTGTTTTCTGACATATTTGTCAGTATTTTTATTGATTAATATACTTAATGTCAGAAAAATGATCTTTGTGTTCGAAAAATATATATAATGTGTAGAACGTTTCCTAGAAGCCACAGCGATGTTATTCCTTTTTATGTTATTCCTATTAAATAAAGTAGCTGCCATAGTCCGGTATAGTCAAAAAATTGTTTATATTATACAAAAGTTTTATTTATATTAGTAAATAGTGATTTATAGTTCATATTAGAGTTTTTTTTAATTTGTAGCACATGTATGTATACTTATGACGCATTGAGAAAATTTTAAACTATTATCCTTTGAATAATTTTATTGCTATAGTTCACACAATGCTCCATTTCAATGTTTGTATATTTCTGAACGTAGCGCCGCCTTACATATCGTAAAGAAAGTGTAGTTGTCAGCTAGAATTATGTGATTTTCTGGTTGGACCAGTGAGACACATCGGGCCACACACGAATTCCCCAGCTGCAAAATCGGCCTGAAGCCAGAATTTCCAACTTAAATGGGAGCAGTTGCACGCCACGGACTGACAGGAAAGAGGACAGCTGATAAGTCATTCAACAGGGCGCAAATGACAGTTGTGAGCGAAGCTGATTCAACAACCGCGGGGCTTTCTTCCCGCCCAGGAGATGCACGCCACATGCAAATGCAGATAATTGAGAAACGTACACGGCACAGATCAAGTCTTGCAGACGAGCTTTAAACTGACAACGTGTCTACTTGCGAACAAAATGAAGGCGGATATTAGATCTGCTATTTCACTCATTGTTATAGAAAATAACTAATTGGTAAATTATGAATAATTCAATAGATTCGTACAAAGACCGTCAGTACTATTATCGTAGTTTCCCTGTTTCCATTAATTTTTTTTTCTCTACTGACTGAGAATATTTTAAGTTCTTCAAATTCAATCTGTTCCTGATGTTCTGCTACTTTCAGTTCTCCATTACAAAAATTCACGATTTATCACTAATCATAATTATTATCGTCTGGTTCGAAGTTTATCTTCCTTGGTGACACGTTCCTCACAAAACTTAGATAATAGTTAAGTGTAATTTTATGATTTCAGGATACAATAACAAATGTGGTCGAGACGCAGAGGATGAGCGCGTATTCGAGAATGGTTTCATAGTTAGGGTTGGATCCCGCCTTGGCCAATTATAACGTATGTATAAATTCCTCTCGGGTTTCCAACCGAGTCAAAGACTTGCCTCAGACTATATAAATGCTTACACTCACCGAATTTGACACTTCAGTCTGAAGATGATGGCAGAGCAAGCCATCTAAACGTCACTGTTAAAATCTTTGACCCGGTTGGAAACCCGAGAGGAATTTATACATGCCATTCACCGGGAAATATCTCGTACTTTAATTATAACGTATATTATGCCTGGGGAATCTGTTGTTGGAACATCAGGAATAGGAAAAATTCAACATCCTAGGAAGTATTTCAGGAGTGCTTACGAAGAGGACTATTCTTTGGCGGTAGGTGTCAACATGCAACCGCCTAAAAATCGGTTACTACAAAAATGTGTTTTGAAAGTAACAAAACATTTCATAAACTAAACTAAACGGAAGAACATCGACAAGGTAACTTTGGCGACCAGCGCGTGACCAACCTAAAATCGTCAACGAGAATCGACTAAGTAAGTTCCCGAAACGGAAGTATCTCGTGCAGTCATACCAAACCTCGTGGTAACTTTTTACGTAACTGATCGCCGCTCTCGTCTAAGAACGTAGATATTTGGTTAGTTTGAATTTTAATGACTTAGATTCTGCCCACTTTTCTGAGAGAGTGGCCATTCTATCGCTACTGACAGAGTCTGTTTATTTTTAAATATTACGTTTCTTTTTAAGTGTATATTTTGGATAAAAAATATTTTTAAATATGAAGAAAAGGATATTTATAACGAAAAAAATGAAACCCTCATTTGATTGAAGTTGTAATAAAATTGAATTTCATATTACACTTATAATGAAAACTTTAACAATTTCTTTAAATTAATTCTAAACCCTAAATAATAATTAAAATAGTCAAAGTAGCACTACGCTACACTTATATATATTAAACGTACAGAGAAACCGAATAACGTTCGTAATTGTCACTTGATGTTGCGCTCACTTATTTTACACTCACTACGTTACATCGTCAAGCACCACGCGTTGAGTCATGATCTTGCCAATTTTGTCACTGAAATATTTAAACATTTTGGAGCTCATTGTACGAGGACTGAGACGAATCAGCATTCTGGTATTTCTGGATTTGATTTAAAGGTCTCCTAAAATAAGTCATCCGCGGTGTATTGTTCACCACTGCACTGGACGTTTACCTTAATTGCCGTGGTTGAGAAATGCAAATGGCGTTTGTCGGCCACGTCTCATAGAGTGACTGGCAATGCCGCCAGCGCGTTTCTCAGAAAGAGAACCTACGTATGTAACATAACCTCTCATTTGCGTCTCTTTGAGCTGTCACGTGGCGACGGTAACGCCGTGCAATTTAGCGCAAGTGTAACGCACAGCTGGAGGAACGTTACATTAGTCTGGAACGTCGATTGCGCAAGTTTCCAACCGACTGCACATAAATTATGAGCCGAGCAATCCCAAACAGCGCCAAGGGTTAATAGGAGCCAACACTCGCGGACCTTGCATAGCGAGCCAGCTTCTTCAGGATGTCCTCATCCATGTCTAACCACTCTTATATCAAGAAATGAAAACTTCAGGTTGGAAAACTCCATTCATTACATTGACGGCATCAGATAAACTGAACTGATGTATTGGCATCGAAAACTTATTAAAAGGTTTGAAGTGATGTTTGCTTCATTCATCCATATTGCTGCTGTAATTTGAAGAATATAAACTTTAAGTTTTATTCAACTCATCTTTTACTAGTCTGAATTATGATTTGGAAAGCACAGAATATTGCAGGGAATTATTAATACGAATAATTGGTGATACAACTATACATTTGCTATCATATACCTAAATAAGTTGCTCTATGGTAGCATCGGGACTCTTACCAGAAAGAATGTTCCACCATGATTAGGAATTTGCCGTGTTACCAAGAAAATGACGAACAAAATCTGAGAAGTCTGATGTATTCGTATCTCATCCTATGGAAACAAGAATATCTTGAACTTTAACTGGTGATGTGGTCAGTTTAACCTGCCCTAATTTAGTAACAGTCAGATGAAAATCAGCATTATAATTATATCTAGGACTGTATACTACATTTAACTTGCCATAAATTAGACAGGCAGTTGCTAATTATTTAATCGATTCCTGTCGTCAAATCTTTTTATCGAGTTCCGTATATGGGAGCAACCAATGAAATCAGATGACCGAGACGACTCCTGTAAGTACGAATTAGTCCGTCAGCTTTTCTTATTCTTATTTCAATGACACGTAACGAATAGTTAATGGCAGGGAAACTGCAACGTGAGTTGCAATTTTATATTGTATTGCAGTTTAATAATAATGAATGTCGTTTGGTCGGTGTGATTTCGTAATAAGAAATTAATTACGTTCTGCGAAGTACAAACAACGTATTTCCTAGGAACAGTGACAATCAAACATGTTACAATTCTTTTCCGTCAAGAGGTCAATATTTAATTTTTATTCGAATTATCTAAATTAATTTACCATGTTAAGCATTCTGTACGAAGTTCCATAGGGAAGAGGTCCTGAGATATTCGCAAGGCACCTTTCTGGGGTAAACCCGGTAAATAAACTTGAAGCCTGACAGGAACCTGACGAGACTCAGTCATTTGTCTGAAAGAATTTTGCGGCTCGGTGAAAATCCCAGGTCAGCCAAGGTCTGCAAGGTGGTTGACCCAAAAGACCCACAATTCTATTTAGTATCCTCCTTTCTTCCGTCTTTGGGTGAATGTTTTATGCCCTCAAGGATAGTTTCGGTTAACCAAACCTACGCGAATGAAACTGAACGTCAGCAGTGTAATATTATTGGCACACGCATCTGAATCGTGTGGCTAGGTTTTGGCTGAGTGACGCGCATAACCTCGACCCCTTGAGTTATGGGGGCGCGGTTCCCCTGCTGTCCTTCTTGGTCGAGGGCCCTTGAGCTAGCAGTTTATCTCTTAGCGCAACAAGCCGACGACACTCTCGACTCTTATCTGCTTTATTGAACTCGCCGCCACGCCACTAAAACACCCTGCATATGGGTTCTAAATAGCGAGCACTATTCCCCGTCCTCCTCCACAACCCCGGGGCGCCGGGCTATCGAGGTGGATTTATCAGGTGCTGGACCGTTACGTAAAAAGAACAACAGGCCGCCAGATTCACGATCGCCATTATTGCAAGATGACTCAGACGACTTTACAATAAGGCCAACGAGTTTTTGACGTGACATTTGATCCTGGAGTACTAACGATAAATTAGGTGCGCTGGACCTGGCCATCAGTATACGATATGTGCATGCCTCAATTATAAATAGAATACTGATGTTTATTTCTGGTACGTAAACTTTCCTTTCAATGATCTGATCAGGTGTCAGCTCTAGTCTATGAAATATAATCCATATTATTTCTGTCTTCAAATAGTGTTGCGGCAGTCGCAACCGAAATTAGTCTTATAGGGAACCGTTTTGCTATCAGGATACGAATTCTACAAATAAATGTCTAGGTTGGGTCTTTTGTCGTAGTCCAGAAGGAGGCAGGATATTGCGTCTCCCCGGGGTGAAAATGGCGTCATATCCGGCAACGTGGCAGGGCGCGCCACGTATCTGTCCGAGCTGTCACAAGGCTTTAAAGCAGAGGTTCACGGCCGACTAGTCCTTTTTTGCATGAACTGTCCTCATGGAAACATCGTTTCCATGTTCTACGCTCGCTCTGCCAATTTACGAAAGTGTCCTACATGACACGTATCACAAACTCATTTCCCTAAAAACCTCCCGCGTGCTTTCGCGTTGCGTAATATTGCAATGCCATTAGTGCCTAATAAATATTATGAAACCATGACCACAGACTTAGAACAAGGGAGAAGGTATTACGAAGTCGCAAGTGAATAAAATCGTTTTAATTGTTAGTGACAAATTCGGAGACTCGACATCATAATTAACCTATGTAGCTGTGAAACATAAAAATTAAAAACTAATAATAGAATTAATAAATCTAATAAAACTATAAACTAGATTGAGAAAACTAAAGATTTAAAAAATACGATTCTGAGATAATAAGACACAGTAATGAAAAATAAAAATCGAAAGAAGAATAAAAATGCAGGAATAAATAAAAAAATATAGAAGGAAAAAGAACAAGTAGAACTAATTGCATAAAACATTTTGACGATAGGAGCATGAGGGCCTGATAGCGACACTCGGTATCGTAAAGGCCTCTGATAGCCGCCGGGCTTGGCAATTTGCATCCAAAGAGGACGATGGAAAACATCAGCTGTGACTCTATCTCGAACAACTGATACGAAATTGTATTTGGGTGAATTGACCCGAATAGACTTATTAATGTCCACTGAACCCTCCAACTTTTTTAAGGTTGAAGTTCGCGTTGACAAACAGAAGTTTCTCAAACATTACCAGACAGTGATGGCGTCGACGATTTAAAATCAAATATATTCAGTTATTATTAACAGGCACTATATTAATAAACATATGAGTGAGCAATAGTAAAAACATTATGATAATGTAAAGAATTAGAGATATGTTACAGTAAGATGAGAATAAAGTGAATAAGAACTATTAAGAATATTGCAACGAAGTAAATTTTTAACAGAAGTCACCAACATTTTTTTTTATGATTTCATATTTATTTATTAATAGTAGTGACAACTGCTAAGGTCAATACGGGCTTTCTTATTACGATTCATATTTTTTTGGTCAGCTGTAGAGTTTCACAGAATTGAACTCACGCACCGTTTACTTGGCAGGATTCGAACCATGTACCACAACGACGCTGATCCCTACACACAGGAGGTGGACAAATCTCACATTTGTTATATTTCTACCTCGATCAAGCCAACAACTGATAGACACCGAGAACAATTCAAGAATTTACTAAAATTTGAGCCAATAGATTAATAATTAGAAACTCTGAGCTGCGGATAGTAAATGAATAACTAAATATATTTTCTTCAAAAATTAAATATAATAATATTAAATGACAGTTTTGTATTTTTATTCCTATTTTAACAATTTTCTTTTAATGCATAATATAGTTAATTTATTTAAACATTCTGTTTAATATTTAATATTTATCGGCTTTTCAGATAAAAATTAAGAACAGGAAATCTTTTCCGAAAGTAGTGATAGAATTTAGAATGGTATTCTACTGTTATTAAAAGTATGTATTCGGATTTATACGAAATTTAAAAAATGATAAATTAGAAAATCTTCAGGCAACTTTGCTTCGTGCTTAAGACCATTTGTTTCCATAGACTTTAAGATGCTTATTCCTTACTCTGTTAGCGTCTGCTACTTTTAGACTAGGACTGAACGTTGCCTCTTCACTGTAACTTGACAGTTATTAAAGACACCCAATTTGTGCCGCTATCCTGGTCGTACATTACAAGATGTGATGTGATTACGTCAGCGAAGGAATCAATCTTACGAGATGAATCTGTGCAGATTACCGTCCTTCAAGTACATATTACAATAACATAAACTCTCGTTGTAATTAATTAACATATAAAATGTATGAAGAATTAACGACTCTTTAACAGGCATAAACAAAATATTTGGAATTTTTTAAATATAAAGCGAACGTTTCGATCATTCATTGTGGTCCTTGTCAATATACTAAATCGCAAAGAGCGTAGCTGTAAGATAAAATTAACCGAGGCAATTTAATAAACCATCAAATAATTTATTTAGTAGCAAAGTGTCACGTTTTATATTGACAGAAAATATTTTGATTTTAATATACAACATTTCTAAAATTAATATTTCCTTTAAATTCACTTCATCACCTGAAACAATAGTATTATGGAAATTAAAAGAATGATTTAGCTGCAAACAGTGTTTAGTAATTGAAGAGTGTTTATATAAAGGAAATTTTCAATTTGCTCATTCTAATAATCGTTACAATAAATTTATAAATAAAACTCCGTCAAAGTTTCAGTATCGGCTACGATTTAACTGTCTAAATTCTTTCACCCTGTACTGAGCCATTTAGTCGACTGTAATTACTATCGCAGGAGGATCAAGATGATAAATATTTTAATTATGATCATAACTGCTTATCACCGTCCACTAGCCGTTTTCTACGAGCTCGTAACCTGTGGGTTATGCGATGTGTAATGCAAATTCCAGTTGATAGAGATGTAACGAGTTTATAATAAGGACAGCTTTAGGCTGTAAGTCAATTTTCCGGTTCGAGGCGCCGGTTTATTCTGTATCCCGGCTATAAATCACAGACGCCTTCCTGATCATTTGTGCTGATTTTAACTGCCGCCGTATGCAAAATAAATATACATAATTCGTTGCTCCCAGAGCACCTATGTTTATACACACGTTCCGTACATATTATTCTTCAAATTAACAAATTGCCGAGAAGTTTACACAGACTAAACAACGCCCACAATTATTTTCACCTAAATTCCAGCTTTTCATAAACATTTGGCTAAAGAAATTAATTTTACGGCATCGCTCCTCTTACTGTATATGTAATGTGATGCAGAAAAAAAACATTGCACAATAAATATCCTATAAATAAATTGTCTAATAAAAATTGTTTATAAAATTTCTAACAAATTAAGTTTATGCCGCATACAAATATAAACAAACGTACAGAAAATTATATTAAGTATAACACCTAAAGAATATTACAAAAAACGTGCAGTTGATTTAATGAATTACATCCTTGCAAAAGACCGAATTAACTGTCGAAATATCGGCCATAAAATATTTATGAAGTTATATGAACAAGCTGCATCCCTGTTCAATTCCTTTCCTATGCTATTAAAGGGCATTTGCCAGTTTCTGGATCACTCTAATGTAGCTTTTTACCAGAAAAATTATTTACTCGTTAAAATGAAATAACAGTGGCAGAAGTCAACTGTAGGACATTAAAAGGAATATGATCTGTCAAGTACCGTAATTATCTATAAGTAAATAACGATATGTACCATTGTTTAGGGGGACACTGAACGAAATCCTAAAAAGGATGAAGAATTTTTTTACATAACTATGTAGCACTAATACTCTTGTAATATTTTCAAAAATTTGGACATTCCCGCACCCTGTCAACTACGTTCAATTGATCACAGACAACACGCACATGAATCTCAAATAAAATTAAATTTCGTTTACAAATCATTTTAAAATCCTGACGGTCCGAAAACATATATTACAATCTTTATCCGTAATAAGGTTTTGATATTTACATTCTTTATACACACTCCTGTCTTGTCCTATCATGCTTTCTCGTCACTTTCAACCAGATTGTGGCATTCTCTTACAGCTCTCCGGAGTATCGCAATAAGACTTTATTAAATATAATTTAATTTCTTCAAAGTTAGTTTTTTTAATTCGTGGTAAAATTAAAATAATACGAAACTTGGCTCAGCGCCTGAAGAGTGTGTACAGTAAGGAGATGGTAAACATTAAATGTATGTCCGAAGTAGAAGCTTTAACTCTGTTCCGTTTTTAATTTTGGGAATCTTTTCTAATTCGCGGCGTCTGCTCGCTTGGCGGCAAGGAACTCGCAGGAGCTGCCTCGACAGATCGTACAGCAGGCCTCGCTGTGCAGCATCCGGCTCAGGCTACTATACTGATACACTAACAGAATCACCTGTTTAAATTCCAACAGCTCAGACTGATATCTTAAACTTAATAGTGCGCAGACTGACGGAGGTAAATTTTCTTGCACACCTTAAAAAGGTAGAGTCTGCGTTTTCCCCGCAGAGTGTAAAACCTTGTGGACTGCCACTATCGGTTGTGAGTCTTAATTTACTCAAGACCGAAGATCTGCACAATTTCCCAGCCTTCGAATACCTCCAAATACTCCCTCTCCAGTAAAAAATGTAAACAATGAATTTAGCTGCATTGCAGCTTGTTGATTCATTTTCCTACTCGGTTCCGGGGCTTTATTAATTTATATTTAATATATTTCATTCATGCTTTCTGAGTATATAAATTTCTGGTTAGTCAGATTCAGAGGCCTAACTTGCATCATAGCAAGTTTCCTTCCATTTCTTACTAAGTTAATGTCCCATATCTTTCGTCAGAGAGAGACAAGTAGCGGATAAAGTAAAACCGTTAATAGTTATCGTAGCACAGTTTCAGCACAATGATAAATTTATTAAATGATCCAGGCGACTTGAACTACCAATTATAGGTTCCTCATATGAAGTTCACCAAGCAGCATAAGCTCCTACCGAAGGATCTCAAGAGTTTCAGGATAAGTTCCGCCTTAGATTCCTGCGAAGCGTCAAGCGTTGCGAATTTCTGGCCATATTCAATTACACAGTCTCTGTTTAGCTGTTTTACGGCCCGTTGACATGCCTTTACGACATCCGCTTTCCCTATCTCTATAGGCCGTAAAATGTAATAGCATGCAAATTAACTCAGTGCTGAACTGCAAACAACACAATGACTCTAGCGGGCGTCTTCAGGTCTATGTCATCAGCCCCGGGCGTCGCGTCGGACTCTGGACAAAGACATCGGAATTCCCATCTCAATCTTGGCCACGTTGGACGAATTATGTCTCTACTTTTGTAAGAAACCTTTGGATCACAAGAATCAGTAGCGGCGTCATGAGCTTCCGTACGAACTACGGAAGTTGAAAGTAGTCCCTTGACAAAACCTGATAAAAATTTTATTTGGAATTATACTTTACACTACTTTAATCATTTAAATTAACCATTAGTCCCCTAATGAGGAAATATGCAAATACACCATTACATAATTAAAATATATGGATTCATTACAAATGTATGAATATTAAATTACAAAAACTAGAAAAATAAATTTATAAACAATAAAAAATAGAGTAATGATATCTAAAATAACTACAATTATTTAATATTAAATGTAATAAATTTCTTTAGTGAAAGAATCGATGCACAAATGTCAAAATTTTCCCATTATGGTTTACGGTAAGATATCTGACATTTATAAAATTAACGAAAAAAAAGAAAGCTAATAAGTCAGGAAATTACTTTACTTTTCAATACATTAGATACGATACAACGTTTCCCCCACAATTTTGGTACTTCTTCGGGTTAACAAATACGTAATCAAAACTTTTCTGCTTTCAAATTTTTTAAAAATACAAATTTGTATGACCTCTATTTTTTAATTAATATACATGTTTGTGCATCCGCTCAGAAATTTAACACGAGTAGAAATTTAATTATGTATCTGTTTTCCTCAAGAAGTGCAAAAATTGTGGACGAAACGTTGTAAGGTAACTAATGTGTTAAATAATATATTGTTTTTCTGACTTATTGAACGTTTCGGTGAGTATAGATTCAATTTTAATATATTTGTCAAGTGTGTATGAAGTTGAGTATTGGTCATTTTACTGTTAAATATCTTCATTCCAGAAAAATATATGATGATGCTTGGCCCAGAAAAAAGCGTTATATGGCATATTATACTTGATTACCGTTGCCTTACAATTGTATTATATTGATCATTATAACTTGAAAGCTATTCACTGTTTATACCTCGTAAATATCCTATGTGAAAAGGAGAGCTGTAGAATTTAAATGAAAATATTATGTTTATTCAAGGATACCATTAATAATACTATAAAGCAAAGTAAAATGATTAAATAGGTTGGAAATCGAATCGGGTCATTCCGATTCTTACTAACGAGCGGTTTATTATAGGGTTCATGTGATAGAGATAAAAGCTTTACCATTCATCATAAATAAATAATTTATGAGTTAACTTGGGTACTAAACATTATTTTTAAACACAGTCACAATAATTACGTTATTCTGAAAATAAGCATTCTTTCTAATATTTCACATATCGTTCACGAAGCTTGTAAAGTACGAGATTTTCCATGTACATAAAATTTCTTGGTTTCCAGTCAATAATTTATTTATTTATTTACGAATGTTACTCGAAACTTGTGTTCAATTTATCACAGTTTTTCAATTCCATTACAGTAGATCCAACGGTCGTAATATTTAATCCAACTTACTTGTTAAACATCTTTCACTTTCTCAAGCAAGTTTCCCAGGCTCAATTGGGAGCTCGCATTACCCGAAACTTTTTGCTTCTAGCTATCTAGTCGATTAATTTTGCCGCCGTTTTAATTTACGGATTGTTGACTCGACGGTTTGCCCCCTTTCCATTGAAGGTTTCCAGGCCATTGTGCCGTTCATTGCCGGACCTATGGGCAATTAGTCCCAGACTCTCCACCAACTTCCTCTCGTCTGGTATGCGGTCCGTGAACCGAGTCACTTATGGAAGGGACATAAAAATTAATACGTAAAGGCCATCCGTAATAAAATTATAGTAACAAAAAGAATCGAACTAAGTAATAAATCAGACAACCAGTTTAATATAAAGCACTTGAAATACTTAACAACGTTACCTCTACAATTTTGGAACTACTTTAAGTAAAAATATAAATAATGAAATTCATTATGGTGAAATCTGCAGACAAAAAGTTAGAAATGTTAATTAAAAGTATTTTTTTTTAATATAAATTATTCAGATTTGAGTTAATTTAGCCAAATTACCGTAAATAAGGAGAATAAGAGAAGAGAGAGCAATATGGAGGACTTCAACAAAGAAAAGGGAAATATTAATAAGCCACGTTTTTAGACTTGAAGGTCTTGTAAATTAACGTTGGAGGGAAGTGTGTGGGGTAGGAACAGAAGAGGGGGGCAAGGGATGGAATATGCTGAGAAGGAAGGCTGTACGATTGTGTAGTTATGTGGAAATGAAATGTCTTGCAGAGAATAGATTAGCATTGAGAGTTGTATAAGTTCACCCAAAGGACTGAAAACAGAAACAACCGTATATAAAAATAAAACTTACAATTTTTAATGAATGAAAAAATATATAGTTTAATTAAGAAATAGAGGAACAAAAGAGAAAATTTTGAGTCCTTTGCTACGTACAATAATGATTACAGCCAAAACGAGATATAAGAAAAAAACATTAATATTTTCATCCATTCGAAAAACCTTAATTTTTGTAATACATTTTAACTAAAATAATTAGAAACAGAATAAACTATATTTTAAATAGTAAAAATCAGATGAGTGGATACAGTAACTAACTAGGAAGTTCTAAGCAGAAATGGGGAAGGGAGAATAATTTGGAGGATGTTGACCAAGAGAAGGGATAGATTAATAGGTCACGTTTTAAGACCTGAGGGTCTTGTAAAATTAGCATCAGAGCGAAGTGTGTGCGGTAAGAATAGAAGAGGTTGGTTAAGGATGGAATACGCTAAGAAAATTAGGGAGAATGTGTGATGTGGTAACTACGTATAAATGAAAACGTTTGCGGAAGATAGTTTAACAAGGAGGATTGTATCAGACAAATCTTACGACTGATTATCACAACATACATTTTTTCTGTGCAGAAATGAATGGAACCTATGGAGTTAAAAGAAAAATTTAGGAATCTGCTTTCTATTATATAATGTCTGTTTCAACCAGGCATCTTGAAGTGATTCTTTATAACGGACATAAATTAGTAGATTAATTTCTCTTAAGAGTTTCAAGCTTCAGTTGAAGGCGGAAAGATTTTCTGCTGTTATAAATCATGAATTATTTGATAGTGTTGTGATAATTTTCCCTATATATCAGTTATTTGCACGTGTATGGTTGAGTTACTGCATCTGCGCAACGTCTTCGGGCGATTGGCTAATAACGGCCTCGGGGGCTCGGTTTCGGTTCTGGTGCGTTGCATCGGAAAATTATGCATCTGTAGCGGCGTATTGAAGGGCGTAATTCACGGCGAACCGCACTGAACGCAATTTCACAGTGCGTAAGCCACGCGGGATGACAATGGCGGCCACTGACACCTTGACTGCCCGATCCCTACTGCAGGAAATTAATTACGGGTGCGCCGTACATCTCTCTCTCTCTCTCTCCTCTCTCGCTGTGTATGAATCATGCATAATTTAATACTTCCTTCTGGCTGACGTCGAACGCACAATGCTGTCGTATTTGTCATGCCTCGTTCCGAACAACACGCACGGGTAAACATTTGCTGAAGGTTTCTTTCGACCGAGCGACTTAATTACGAGCTTCCAGACACGTCACAGCCAACTCCCTCTTCCTTGTTTATGACATCTAGGTTGTCTTAATTTCAAAGTATGATTGGGATAAACTAGAGCAGGATAATTTTCTACCTTAACAACGATAAACAAATACCTACTTGAAAAATAATAATGGAAACATATAAAACTTAATAACAGTTACTGTTAATCGAAACCAATTTCTAGAACATACTTATCAATAGAATCTTTTAGCACTTAAATATTTACATCAAATAAAAACGGCCAAAAAAGTCAGAGTTATATATATAACTATTCATTAACGAAAGCGACGTTTCATCTCCATTTTGAGACTTCTTCAGGCTTACTACAAATATAATATTACAAGAAATTAATTCTGAGTTATATGTTAGAATTTCGAAGTTATAAATAAAAAATATGGTTAAAAACCCACAAATTTGTTAGAAAAATTTAACCAAGATTTTAATGCTTGGTGTGCTTCACACCCATACTTATGTTGTAACATAGAACTCAGAATTACTTTATTGTAATATTATGTTTTTAGTAAGCCTGAAGAAGTCTCAAAATGGAGATGAAACGTCGTTTTCGTTAATAAATAGTTATATATTTAATGCTGACTTTTTTTGGTCGTTTTTATTTATTCCAAAAGTAATCACTTTCTTATTGACTTAAATTAAACTTGTATTCATCGCTGGAGAATTTTAGATCTTACAATAATTATCTCTGAAGCACGAGAAAAGTATTCTGTTAAATATTAATAAAGACAAATATCCAAAATTTAACGAGTTTACTGTTGTTAATAAACTATTATAGTGACATAGATGCATATTATTTCATTCTTCAACTTTTACTGAAATTATTTAAAAATGTTACTGTCTCGTATTTGTTTTAAATCTGTTTGACTTCTTCATCTCTATGTCCATTACGTCGTAATAAGAATTTCTGTGTGTTGTATACCATACGTATAGGTACAGAACCGCACACTCCAATTATGTTAAAAATTTGAAAGCGTACAAGTCTCAATATAATAAAAATAAATAAATTAATAAAACACAAGGATTGGCCAAAAGTCATAAATGGAATAATTGAATTATAATACGTTTCTTTGGCCATCTTATGGACCTCCTCAGTTTTTAATAAAACCTTTACGAAATTTCGTGCAATGTTCGGTGCCGAAAATAAATGTAATTATGTTGATATTTTTTAAATTAATCAAAGATATACCTCGTCATTACATTACGCTAAAAGAAAGTTATCGAAAAGTTTCTTTTTGTGACATTATTAAATTAATGCTGCTGGGGTTTGATCGAGTATCTCCTTTAAAACTTCGCCAAAGAAGCAGATGCAAAGTTCCTCCCTACGGACTTGTCCAAGAACTGGCTTAGTTAAGTAAAAAAGACATTGCCAATCCGACGGAAAACTCACTGATTGTAGACTTCACGGTAAACTGAACAAAAGCAACTTTATCGTTGAGCACACGTGGATAAAGGGAAGATTAGTTGGATGTCTATTAACTGAAATGGGAGACCTTCACGAGAAAGCTTGTGTGGCTTTATTTAGTCAAGCTGATATGTTAGAATTTTTTGTAATTGTAACATGTAGAGTATGAGAGAAAGAGGGACCAAAGCTATTTCGGAGAATGAGGGGCAGCAACGAAGCTAACAAATTTAACGACTGGACGAACTTCAAAGCAGGGGACGCTGCTTGCTACTTCATCCGGAAATATTTCGCAAAAATACCGATGTTATGTAAGCAAAACCGGCGATTTGGTATTATTTACATTTACGATAAATAGGAAATAAAACTACGTTTCAAATACTGTAAATTTATTAAACAAAACTATTTTATTTATGTTGGACGGCTTGTACCAAAATTGTAAATGTAGAACTTCAGTATTTAATGTAATTTAACAATATTTATATTAATAACACCACATTATATAAGCGGAATTAAATTATTTTGAGGTCTGTAAGAAAAGTATGAGAAAAATTAAAACACGTTTTCTACACCAAAATATTGTTTATTTGGACGCAATAATTATCCTTCTACTTTGTAGTCACAATAATTTATTTACTATTATGTTATTATTTAAAAAACTGAAGAATGCAACTAATAATATAATTAATTAAATATTTATTTGGCTTCATTTAATATATAAATTTAACAGACATATTAGTCAGAAATAAAATTTTATAAAATATTAATGACAGTAACTCGACGAATTATTGATTACATTCAAATCTTTTTGACGCAACATAAATTATAAAAAAATTATTTCAAGAAATTATAATGACAAAAATTCCAGAATTTTTTATGACATTTTCTGGCTGCAATTTCTGAAGATGCTACAATGCAAGGTACATCAGGCAATTGACATTAATATGGCATCAGTTTACATTGTTATATAAAAATTTAATCCTAAAAAGTTATTGTTCTTCTCTGGAAACAGGTTGGATATAAATCGTAAGTATTCAAAAATAAAATACTAAAGCGATTTAAAATTTTAATTTTTGAAGAGAGAAAAAAAATAGAAAGTGTAGAGAGTTCAATGGATTTTTCTGATTAGCACAAATACAGATATGAATGTGAATTTTTATTCCCATGTACTAATACCGATTACAGACGATGATTAATACAAATAATAATGAATGAAATGATTGAATAGTCATTTACTTGAATTATAAAACAAAATATGGCTTAACGATGCATACTATGAAAATAAAAATTTTAATCATTTTAAATTATGATGTCAAATACATGTCACAAGGAAAATAACCTAGTGATAGTCAAATGCCAAAATATGAATTTATTATTACTATTGTGTAGAGAATAAAATGACGAACGGCAAGTGAAAATGCCGGCTCAACCTTCAAAAATGCCAGCACCGCAGCGACGAGATAGTTCGTAATGGGTAACATCTGTGATGCCCTTTATCCTGCTAACCATCAGAACCTTATTGATCCTTAACCGTCGACCCAGCTCTTAATATCAAGGTTATTGTCTTCGCCATAACTTTCGTGGCTTCATAAATTCTATAACTTTTAATAAAAAATTCGTCCTGGCTGTTATTACGTTTATTAAAATTTGAAACGTATTTTGACAAATGAAACCAAATAAAAATGTCCGAGCCGTAAATATGTAATAAAATACCGTCGAAACAGAAAACATTACATTAAAATATGAAACTTTTTAAAAATATCCGTTGAGTTATTCAGGTATGTAAATTTTTAAAATAAAACATCAGGTACCGCATGAAATTTTGTAAATTTTAATTAAAGAACTAAGGACGTCCCTAAAGTTGGGGGACGAAACATCTTCAAATTAAATGATTCCGTTCTTTTGGCCATTTTAGTGTATTTTTTATAATATTATGTCAGATAATTTAATTATTTTATTTACAAGATATTATTTTACGTCTGTTTTTACCAATTTCGTTATATATAAGTTGCTACTTACAACAATTATATAATTAATAACACATTATTTTCGGATTTTGTTAAAGTGATATTGATTTGTTAAGAAGTAAGAATTTATGAAGTTTTAAATTTTAAAATTACCAGATTCAAAGACAAATATGAAAATAATTGGGAAATCTAATACTGTAATGTGTCAGAGAATAAGTAATTAAATATCAATTATGGCATCGTCATAGAAATCAGTAACAAGAAATCATTTGTTATGTTCCTTTCTATTTCAGATTGAATTGAAAATTTTCTGCTCATATTTTAAATTGATTATAATAAAATAGTAATATATATATATATATCATTTGAAAGAACAGTAGCTTTCGAAATGTGGTGCTGTAGGAGAATCCTGAAAATAAGATGGGTGAATAGGGTAAATAACCAGGAAGTTCTAACTAGTAAAGAAGAAGGGAGAATATTTTGTAGGACTTTGGCCATGATTAAAGGGGTACGTTTTGAGACTTGAGGGTCTTCTAAAATTAGAATTAAAGGAAGTGTGTGGGGTAAGAACAGATGAGGAAGGCCTAGGATGAAAAACGAATAACAGATTAGGGAGGACGTGTAATATAATAGTTCCACAGGATAGATTCGCTTGGAGGGTCGCATCAGACTAGTCTTAGGACCGATTACCACAACACAGCATATTATTTGAATTTTTAAGCTTGACTTTAATCATAGTCTGCCATTAATTAGGTGTTGTCTTGATTGGTTATTAATATAAAATTAAAAAAAACATCTATATTGAAAGCCTTTGAGAGTTATGGACGAAATTCATTACTGACTGTGAGCTGAATAAAGGTTTAGTTTAACTCTTCCCATCGATTCATTATTTTAGTCTTTCACAAATGCTTACGTGTTATTTTACCCCCCAATTAATAGTCGCTTCGTAACATGTTCCGAATTAAATAATGTCAGTTGAATTGCTTTGATTAAGTTATCTGCCAGAAATAAACCTGTTGAAATAAATTATTATCGTTTTACGTAAATCGCCGTTACGATGTTTTAATTTGTAAGCAATTTTAATAATCTATAATATGGAAGCATTTGATATTTTGGAACCTAGTGTGAAAATTACGACCTTTGTACAGAAACAAAAGAGTTATACTTGTGATTGTGGTGTAGTGATCAACGACGCAGCCATATAGTGATGCCCGAACATTAAATAAGTTATAATTCTGATGGAATTATGGAAAGGGAGAGAAGTCGAGCCGCCTCTGTAGCATCCCCTCGGTCTTACAGATAAGAATATTGCCATTGCTCACTGTCGTTCAATTATTCTTAGGCATTATAGTGAGAATGCACTCAGGCCATATCTATCGGTCGGCATTCCTGAGAAAAGCTGTAATACTGTACTCTGGGAAAATATGCAGAGCTTATCAGCTTGCGATGAAAGTGTATGTTACTGAAGGGTGGCCTATTAGTTCATGACAAGCTTTTAGTTTGGCAACCGCGACTAATTGGTTGATATAGGAAATCCAGGGATTGCAGAATCTCAGAAGAATCTCGAGAATTTTAAGGAACGTGTGTGGTCCATTAACAATCATTAAATGCAAGCACTCGGATAACTCCAACCAAAAATAAAACAGTTTGACGTCTTCATTCAAATTTGGTCGATTAACGGCTAAAAAACAATTATATTATGAAGAATAATGAATTCTTTGAGATGCTATTCATATTCAAATTTATTAAAAGTGATAGAGATCTAAGATGATTTTTATTAGATTCTTAAACACGAAAATTCGTAGCTCTATCCTAAAATTTCATCCATTTAAGCTATTGTTTGATTCTGACGAAGTGACTCTTGTCTTATTTATTTATTTCCAAAGAGACAGTTATTGTAACCATTAATCCTAAAATTTAATTAATTTATTCTTCTTGTTTTCATTTGAGTAAAGATATTGAGTATCGACTTTGAAAGAAACTTTTTCACGTGTCTTTTATTATTTTTAATACTGAAGGTTAGTACATTTTAAATATGATTTTTGTCACTATTTTTTTATTTTTTCATACTGAAAATTTACCTCATTTAAAATAAAAATATTAATTCTTTCTTCGGTTTTAGAGGATATGTAGATACGGTATCCCAAGATGAAGAATATGGTTATTGTTAATTTCTTGGAAGTGAAATAGAACTATTTGCAACGTATCATTCACACTTAAGTTCGATATTGTTTAAATCTTAACTGATTGGACGGAATTAAAATGATTTATTTTTTTAATAATTCGTGCTCTAATAAATGTGAGAAACGGTTCATCATCTGAAGATTTTATTTGAGGGAACCTGTGAACTTAAACTTTGAAACAAAGACGATTTAATCGTCAAATTTGTTTACAGACTTCATATCATGGCTATAATTGATTATAAGACCTTCGTTTCAGTCCAATTAGCAGTTTAAAGGGGGTTGGGTTGTGAGGAATCACAGACTTCAAGAACGTGGGAAACGGACTGATGTTCCTCACAACACCGTAAGGTTCTGACCGATGGCTATTTATGAGCGATTGGTACAAGATACGTAATTAAAATTTGATACACTATGTAATTAGACTTTATTGGATAATTATTTAATCACTGCATACCATTATAGATTTACAATTTTGATTGATCTAATGAACGACTCTTACGATACTTGGGAACCGTGAACGA
The DNA here is from genome assembly GCA_034510155.1 of Eucriotettix oculatus. Taxonomy (NCBI): domain Eukaryota; kingdom Metazoa; phylum Arthropoda; class Insecta; order Orthoptera; family Tetrigidae; genus Eucriotettix; species Eucriotettix oculatus. The sequence goes on from CM067381.1 coordinate 40,845,133, forward strand.
CTTCGAATCTAACATTTATTATAATAATAAAAAATAATTGTTATTAAAGTTTTTAAGTTTAAATTAATGTTTAAATGAATTACCACAATTTTAGACAAAGGCAGCAATTACAAATCCCGTTTAGTTTACGAAATGTTTCACATTAAACGAAACACACATACACTGTAAATACGGACGCTGATTTGCTCAGTAGGATATATGTTTTAATCCATGAAATCTAATGTTTAAAATGTATACTGATGATCTTTGTTAAATTTTAATGTTTTTTGGTTTTCTAATATTATTTGGCTGCAATGTTATATCTTTGTAATGTAACAATTTTGTGTATTGTTATTTTTAGTTCAACTTGAAAAGGATCCACATCAGGGGTGAAACATGTAGTTGTATTAAATTATTGTTGGTTTTGTTTTATCAATTTTTGTCTGCTTTCGCCTCATTCAAACAGTAATAATATAAATAAACAAATTGCCTTGAGTCGGAAAGATATTTTTACTGTTTACTACAAAAAAATCTGGTACACAGCAACGACGTTTCATATTCTTCTGGGTCCTCTTCAGGATATGAAAGTTTTAATCAATAATTTAGAGAGGAAATAATATATGATTTATTTAATTTTGTAACACAACAATTTGCATTTGTTACTAATATTTGGCCAGTAAATATGTTAAGTGTTCTCTAAATTATAGATCAAATTTGCTATACGTGAAGGAATTTCAGAACGTAGGTTTTATGAATAGGATATATTTTGTAACAAATAGTTTTCTGACTTAAATCCATTTATACTTTCCGATTATATATCCACAGAATGAATTTATAGTGTCAATAACTAAGAATTTATTTAGCAAAGAAATTCTACTCATTACTACAGTTTACATTTCATAAACTCAAATGTTTAAATAAACCATCCTTAAATTTACTAATTTCTATTGGTAACTCGTTAAATTCTTTTATGGCTTTGATGATAAATATACTCTTTTGTTTTAAGCATAAGCCAGCCCTGTTGTGGTTTTCAGTACTAAGACTCCTAAACACTTGAAATACATAATTATCATCTAATCTACTACAACTAATTTTCGTGCCAATATACGTAAATTTAGTTTTTAGCACATTTAACTTCAATCTATTTACACAGAGATACATTACTCAATTTGTTTAAAGCAAGCACCATTTTATGAAATAGATTAATTTGATCTTTTCCAGAAATGAATGATTACAACCAAAGACTGACATCGAAATTTTGAAAACAACATTACATATCATTTTTATATTTGAGAGTGTATGGCCCAAAACTCTTCCCTGTGGAACCCCAAAGTCACTGCCTAATAATGCTTCTGACTCAACTTATATCAAATAAAATACTTTATCTGCACATAAGTTTAATATATTGCAACAAAGTTAATAAAAATAACACGTAATAAATTGTGTCTCATCAATCACAGCTCTGCAATTTACACCTAAATATTTTCTGTAGAAAACATCAGATTATTTTGTTTAAGAACTAGTTCTCCGATACATTACTGTATCACCAAGAATAGTATTTTTGAGAACTGTGTAATAGCTTTAGCCCTGTGGTTTAACAATGTAATAATATTTTTTTGCCGTTCCGTAATTCAGTTGTTTTGAAAACACCGATATCAGTTCAATAAAGGCAATGGGCAATTTCGAAATTGCTTGTAACGCTTCTGTGGGAGGGAGTTGAGCGTTATCTGAGTTGGCGAAGTTGGGCGAAATTACAGAGGGTCTGGAAATGCCATTAGGTCTGGCCGTAGATTACGACGCCGGCGTCCAATTATGCCTTATAAGCGGGCAGGCACGATGGCGGCCAGATAGCTCTAATTCGCGACTTCCATTGCCGCAGCTGGGACCTCGTTACCTCGCGACTTGGTAGCCTAACAAGCCCACCTTCGTGATGCGCCACGGCTATGAGCTGCGCGTGCGTGCACATCACTTAAGGTAACAGCCACTAACATTAACAAAAATAAAAGGGCTCTCATTTAGCGATTAATCGGAACAGACAAATAGAAGTGTGGGAGAGTGGATATCTGAAATGCATTTAGTTAGGAAATGAAATTTTAATTAATGAAAATATTTAAACATATTTTATAGTATCGGTACGCTGGCCACGTGACTCTCCAAATTCTGAATGTGCCAAGTAAGATGACAGTCCGCAGTCGACCAGCTATGCTCCGTCCCTCAATGGTCCGTAGAACCAAGGAAGAAGAAGAAAATCTCCTAGGTGCGTCAGGAATTGACAAACTTGGCATTTGTCGCCGTCGTTACCCTGCACTTTTGGATGAGTAAACCTTGCTGTTGAAGTCCTGCTGGTCCCTGCTCGACCACTATACGATGAAGAATCTTGGTCTTCACAGCAGCACGACTGTGCAAGAAGTAGAAACTTTACTTACCGTTTTTGTTGATTTTCTTGGAACACTGAATTTCATTAAGTCAATCACGACGTCTATAAATTTTTTTAAATTTCTGGAACCATTTAGTTGTTAGAGGTTAACACTTCGGATAAAACCATCGTGCATACTTTAGACTGGAATAATTGCCTACCCGACAAACTGGAGCACGTTCTAGCATATCAAGTTCTCAACCCTTGCTAAGATCTCTAATGAAGCTAAATTGAATTAAATATATCGTAAATAAACACGATACAGACGATATCCTCAACACCCTAATAAAACTTACTTTGTCTTCATTGCGACTTAAAAGTCTCAGAGTGCAGAAATTGATTTTAATAATTGAAACTGCAGTACATTTCTTTGGTACTATAGTTTTTTACCACTTGTTCAGAGGACAATTTCTTTCCACTAATAACGTCAATAATTTAATGAAACATTGACGGTTTTCTAGGCTAGTTGACGTCTATTTTAAAAAATTGAAACACTTTCCACTCTCACGCATTTCCACAAAGTCTGTGCCATCTGAAGTGATGTATATTTTTATTTGCAGTTCAGGCACATTTATCTATCTTCATCCAGTTATCAGATAAAAAAATCCTGTATATAGAAGGTACTATTTATTCATTTACAAGCTTTCAAAATCGAGTTGAGTTGATAGATGTACGTTCAGTAAGCCACTATAGTCATTCATATTGTGGAAACAAATTGAAATTGATGCCAGAATTCGAAGTTGTGTAATAATATGCCATAAAAATGTGCCTAATTTTTAAGAGCTTTAAGTATTGACCTTACTGTGCTAATTTACATTTATAAGTAATTTAAACCCCCAAATAAATAGATACCTAACTTCATTTAAAGAATAAAAATTACTCCGGTGAACTAATTTCCATGCATCATAAAATTTATTATATAAAGTTATAAATTGTATATATTATTATATAAATATAAGTTAAGTTTAAATTAATGTTTAAATGAGGCCATCAGCCATCACGGAACACAGATCCAATATCAACTCCGTTTAGTTTCCGAAATGCTTCACATTAAACGCAACACAAATACACTGACTGTAAAAAAGTGATACTTAAATAGTTACCAAAATATGTTTTATATAAAAGTTTAATTAATTAAATTAGCAAAACTGTATTTTCAATGCTAAGCGAAAACGTTAAACAAATTTCCCATTTACAACCAAATTATTTATTACAAGCGAATAATCATAGCTAAGATGTCTAATAAATATTAATTGCGTGTTAATATTTCAAGAAGTAATATTAAATAAATTTTTATACATTGAAAATGCTTATTTACTTTAAATTTCTAGATATTATGCACCTGAAGAAGTTCCAAAAAGTAAAGATACTGCTATTTAATTTTTATTTCTCTACTATAATCCGTCTTTATGTATTAAAGAGATGAAATATTTAATTTTATTAAAGAATTACTCTGAAAATTTTGATTTCGTTTGATAATGCTATAAAGTCATAAAATTACTTTATGTTTAATTTCTTGTACATTAGTGTCATAATCTGTATAATAATGTAACATACTTTACAAGCTTATATTTTACTTCAACAAATCTTTGTGGGGTTACAGCTAAGTTCAAAACTGTATTTTTTATCTATTTGTGTGAGGAGAAAGAATTGTGGTATTTAGGAAAGTGTTGAGGTAAATCATTCTGAAGGTGAATAAAATGAAGCATAGGATAATTGTAAAGATGATGACAAGCTTTAATTTGATGGTCAATGTGATAACAATCACAAACGTATAAAAAGAGGAAAACAAAATTAAAAAGTAAACTTAACATAAGCTTATTTTTAGTTATTTGTGGGCAAACTAAACGTGCTCTTGGAACTATATAGAAGAGACATAAAAATTATTATAAACTAAATTGAAAGTCCGAGCAGTAAAAAGCATCTTAGAGAAACAGAAGGAATGGAAAATTAAAATATTTTTGTACATGTCTATACTCTTAGTAAATGAAAAGGCCATTTAACGGTTTTAAGAAGGCATGGAGTTTTTCTCGTTAAATGTCGTATAATAAATCTACTTATCTGACTTTGAGAAATTTATGTAGATTATATTAATAAGCTGAAGGATGGGTCCCGATGTAATAATTTTAGTAATTGATAGGACTTAATAATTGAGTTGTAAGCGAGCTTAGTGCTTGAGTTCGCGGTCGTGGCTGTTGAGTGCGGTCCAGGAGGAACGTTGCCCGCCCACTTCCACTCCCTTGGACAGGCTTTGTTTAGAGGGCTTGACCTTTACAAGGCTATTATTTGCCTAATTACTAGAACAACCCCCGGGCGCAGGTGGGATTTACGCCTCTGCCCCATTAACGAGAAAAAATGTTAACAAAGTCACCGCCAGCGCCTCAAAGTTAACACGAAACTTGCTTAAATAAGCGTCGATTCTTTTCTGAAATAAGAAACACGAGTTTAAATACGCAACTTTTCTTCTGCAATTTTTGAATGAAATGGTCAACCATAAATATAAGGTAATTTTGTACAGGGCAATTGTTTTTAGAAAGCTCCTTAAGGATCTTCCTCTGAAATTTATAGGCCAATTCCAGGTATTGACGACCTCCAACAGAATTTAACGAGAAAAAGTAGAGAATGAATAAGTAATATTCATAGGATATGAATATAACTCAAAAATTATCTAATATCTTGAGTAAAATAATAAAAAGTACGTCTCATATTTACGGTAATTTTGGAAGACGTACTGAAACAGTTACATTGGCGTAGTTGTTTGGGGATCACACTTTTAACCATTCTACTTTCTGTTTATCAATCTCACTGAATATTTTTCTGACATCACACTTGTCTTCATAATAACACCAGATTTTTCAATTTCATTTATTCTCCGTGTAACCTAATGTTTACAACAATTGAATTTATCTAAGAAATCTGAGAATTTTGGAAGCACTATTTTCCGTTTCGACCACTCATTATTTTGAATATGACGAGTAAATTATATGTGAATGGAAATTACTTTAAAAAGTGGTCAATTTAATAAAAATCTATATATATATATATGATGATGTAAATATTTTTCAACTCCATTCCTATGCTATTAAAAGGAAGTTGCCTGTTCCAGGATCACCCCCATGTTGCCTGTGACCCCTACCCCAAAAAATGGAAAGGTTTTCATACAGTTATTTTGTTTTGTTGATGAATAATAACTAAATTATCGGCCAGAATTTCTTTGGTTAGTATCGAAGGTTTCAATTATGTTGAGGATGACTAAAGCCAGTGGCGTAATAATTTAGTGGGACACATTGTGAAAAGGGGAAGCAACTGACTCTCCTTTCAGATTGAAAATTCTCTTTATTTAATGTTTCTGTTCCTGTTTGATGTATACGAATGTAAAACGTGCGGCCACTCATCACAGCGTGCTAAAAGCGACGTGGTACATCGGAGAAAGAACGTTACTGGGCTCGTAATAAATTGTACAATTTGACGAATAGGGTAATAAATATAAGATATTGCGGACGAGGTCGGGCGTAGATTTGCAACTCAACATTAGTTAATGGCCGTTTACAAGAGGTTATCTTCATCTGAGCATATTTATGGCTTGGCCCGGAGAGTTGGCGGTAAACAGCTTGTTAAGTATTTCCATCTACATCTGATTGTGTTCGGCAAGTTTTGTCTGTCTGAACTCCCTCCGCAGCGCAGCGTATAGGTCATGGGCTCCAGACTCATATATTACGGGTGCAAACGTTGCTTCCACAAATTTATGGCGTTTGCGCTCCAAACGAACGCATATACGAGTAATATCATATTTAATGTTAACCCAACGTACGATCAATAAATTTTACTCGTTGGCAATTTATTATTGAGGCTGCAAAATCTATTAGGACCTTACCTAATATTACAACTTATACAACAGAAAGTCAAAAACATGATGCACTATTTTATCTAATAAAATTAAAAAAATAGATTAAAGAAAACTTCATTTATCAACAAATATATCACGATTTTAAAAACTCTTCTTCAACCCACTGATCGTGTCGTTCATGAAATAAAGAAAACGAACGGTCTGCATGGGTCGCAGGAACTTCAGCGATACGGCCTATGAAGCCATCCCTTCCCTATTGCTAGAGATTCGTATGCAGATGGAAGAAGAGGAGGGCCTAAACAGCCAATTTGCTTCCCAAGGGATACAGCAGGTGTTTATGTCTTCATCTGGGCCTGCTCGTAACTCAGACGGTTAATTTCCTCCCTCACAATGGACCTTTGTCTGGTCCCAAGTGCAAATACGCTACACGCTACAGTTACAAAGGAGACGGCCAATTCAAAACAAACGATATGTGCAGATGGAGAATGTTGAGTGATCGCTCAACACCAGATGTGTATAATTTGGCAAACGAGGTTATTTGATATAGAGCCAGTATAATCAAGAGAACACTAATTCATTACGATTCAAGCGCTCACAATGCATACCTATTCAAACATTATTCATTGAATTATATAGTTTATCTGAGTTAAATCAACCTGTTTGTCAGTTTTTAAAATTTAAATATTGAACATTACAACGTTTCGTCTCTCATTTCAGACTTCGTCAGGTACTGAAAAGAAATTTACAAAGGATTACATTGGGTAATATTTACTGTAAGTTTAAAACCATGTTTTGTTACGACAAAAAATTAAAATATAAAACATGGTTTTAAACTTACAATAAATATTTTCCAATGTAATCCTTTGTAAATTTCTTTTTAGTACCTGACGAAGTCTCTAATGAGAGACGAAACGTTGTAATGTGAAATATTAAATGAAACTAACAAAGAGGCTGATTTAACTGATTTATTATTGATTGAAATCATGCGCAAACAAAATGATGCTTTATTTTGTTGATTGAATTCATTGTATTTGTAAAATTTTAATTTATGAAAAACTTATTGCATTTCATAAACTAATTTTTATCCGTTTGACTTAATTTTCTCTTTCTGGTACAATAACTTATAAGTATACTGTTCATCGTTTTATTTAAATACGAGTGTTTTCAAATGCTGGACGTGATATTTTATTATTCTAAAGGTTTAAATTTAACGTCTGTTGTATATAATTAAACAACTGATGACCTTTCACAGGCCTTTATTATAAAATTTACTCATAACAAAGTTTCAGCATGTTTTTATGTCTTCTTCAGATTATTTCCTCCCACAACAATGTCAAAACTCCAACAATATGGTAGAGACCAAGACAACAAATAAAACTTCAACTTCTTTCCCACAAGTAGTTATTGCCAGTAAATTTTATAATAAAGGTCTGTAAAAGGCCATCAATTGTTTCATGTCCTCCAAAAATAAAGTAAGATATACCTTTTAAGATTCAGATAATTTTTTTAAAAAAGTTTGCATACAAACATTTAACATTTAAAAAATAAATATTTAAATTATAAAGTAGTGAAATGTGCGAGGTTGGATAAAAATCTAATGCCTCCTGTGTCATAGAAAAGTTAATAATGAACATATAACAACGGAATTAGTAGAGATCATAGCCTCCAAACAACCATTACCTTTCAACATTTGGACAACTTTTGCCACCGTTGAACCCAGGCATCAAAACCAATTTGGAAAAATTCTGACTTTTTATTTTTTCTTTCTCCGTGGATAACCACGGTGCCACCATTACATAGATTCCCCTTCACTGTCTCTGTCATAGAGGGACGCCTTGGTTTCATCTACAATATCAAAAAAATTTAAGAAGCCCTATTCATCAGCTTCAAATGTGTCCAGAAGCTCTTCACTCTCCAATTATTGACGGGAAATTGTTTGGAAGCCCACTCAACACATGTGTGAAGTGAGTTCAAACGCTTTTGTGTCCTCGAATCACTTCTTCAGCACGTCCTCCATTGCAATCAGTGATAGGTACGCTGTTTCTCTGTAATCCCCGTTACCAGACTTCTTCAGGCATGTATATTATAGCGTTGCCATATACTTTCTTCAAGAGACTGTTTGAATTCCTTACGTTCTCTACCTTCTTGTTCCAAAAAATTAAGGCTTATTCTTTGTTTGTCCTTCAGAAACATGGTTTTCATCAGTCAATCTAAAAAATAAACTCCGTAACAGTGTAGTAAGAGCACCTTTATATTTTCATGCATATCCTTTAGCAGATACAGAAAGTATGTTAAGCGGTGTCCTGGTCACGGAAACGAGAAGGTTCTTCAATTAGCGTGGGATATGTTAGAAAAACGACGACAAAATTTACGTCTCGGGGCTCTTTTTAAAAAGTAGAGGGGATAATCATTGTAAAATTGGGCAGTGTAGCTTTAAAACTGACATTGGGAAATTTTCATTTTTAAATCGGACTGTAAGGGATTGGAACAATTTACCTGCAGAAGTTTTCGAAACATTCCCTGCCAATAGTAACGTGTTTCAGGGAAGAATTAGGAAGTGTAGTGAAGTGCAAGTGTAGTGCGACGAAACAATATATGAATAATGGGTACTTTTTATCTTTTTTTGTTAGGATTTAATTTAATTTATATTATATTAGTGTAATTATTATTTGTAACATATTTTATTTTTAAGTTTATTTTTTGTAACTGCCACCGAGTGCTACTCAATTGCAGTATTAATAAATTCAATTCAAAAACATTTAAACATTTCTAAATATAAATGATTTACTGTTAAAATAAAATTTTACTGAGTTTGTGCATACATTTTAATTCCATAAAATTTCATTTCCCACTTTACAGGCATCTGAATAAATTTGAGTCAAAGTCTCTATCGGATGAAATGAATTATAACCTGTTATTATTCAATTTTGATTTTCCTCGTGGAATTTCTCAGAACTTTGTTCACTTTGATTTCCACCACTTGCCTTGGCAAATTAGTCTTTTCGCCTCACGAATGATTACTCATATGATTCCCCCTACCCTACTTCTCACTTGTAACATGTTACGGGTGCGGTGACTGGGTCTAGGAGTGGACCACAGCGTGGGTCAGGATCTGGGTGGCGGCCATGTTGCCAGCGTCGACCCCGTGAGGACTCCTACGGGGAAGGTCAAGCTTCATCCCTCAATAGGCAATTAACGGCGCATTCTTCACCCGCGGAGATGATGGGGCCTTCAACACACCCATAATGGCTTTCGATACACGTCTCTTGTCCCAACAATTCGATCACTAAATTAACGCCGCCGCTTTACGGCGCATTACTGCCCACGAATTAAAAGGACGCACCGTCCTCTATACTAATCCTTAATTCCGACCGTGACTATGTTAATGTCCCGCCAGCAATAACTCCGATTACACGATCATAAACTATAGCTATTTTCACCTCTGTGGACTGAAATAAAATTAATGGGAAAACCTGTTGCGATATAGGGTGAGAAACGCCGTTTTGTGTCACAACCTTTCATGCTCGTTAAATCTCTCCGCTCAGTATTGCTCTCTTGTCTTAAAAACTGAAATTATTTTTTCTCCTACCGAAGTCAGAACCTTTTGTAATAATAGCCTAATACTTATACAGATTGCATAAGGTTGCACTATAGAATTTTTAGCTAGTTTAGACTATATTAACGTAATTTGTAGTAATCTTTCCTAAATATGATTTAAGCCGACAATTTTTTACATAGATTTTTTCACCACAGAACTTAAATAGTAATTCACACAAATTGTTAATACTTGAATTGGAAAATTATGATAATAATGAATATAAAAGAAAAATAATTACATTCTTCAACAAAACTTTTTACATTCAGTCAATAAATTTTATAATGATTTAAATAAATAGGTTTGGACACGTATGCACAAGTACGACTGCTAAATTTCGAGGTGTTAATGAATACTTAGTTTGACCGATGTAAAACGCATTACATTCTAAATAATTTGTTTTGTATGTAAGATTAATTTAACCTGAAATTTCAATTTTATATTTAATACTTTTAAGAAAGTTTGTATTTTCAGGTTCGATTTACGTAATAGAAATAAAACTTTTGTATTCTCAGTTGCATATCTGTTTTGTTTAGTACTATATCGCTACTAAGATATTTTGTAAAATGTTTCGTTGTCTCGTTATCACGATGTTTATCAATATTTCTCCACAGAATCATAACCTGTATAACATAAAAATAAGTACCGAAACGTTGTGTTTAACTTTTGGAATTTTTTTAAAGAATTAAATCTGAAAGTAGTAAAAAGTTTTATTTACCTTAACAAAGATTAAAAATAACTTGAATACTATAATTTGCAAACAAGTCAATACGTTTAAACGGTATGTTTTTTAAAAATACGTAACGTCGTGCTATTGTCACTACTATTTACTAAGTATTTATTATTAAATTTTATTTTATTTCCGACTAGTTAGAATCTTGAACTCGATTGTTAATGTAACATCTATGTTGCGTTTAAAATAATGAAAATTAAATTTTATAATAATTTTCCGAAACTAATTCTATAATAAATTCAGAATTTCACTAATGTACACTGATACACGATAGTAAAAGATAGAGGAAACTGCTTATTGACTGAATTCTATAAATCACAGTAGTCGGAAATACATAATTCGACTGTAGTTTATCAATTTTACCATTTTAGTAGCATTGAGAGTATACGTAGTATAATTTATTTAACTTCAAATAATCTTTTTCACTGTAGAAATTAATGCATAGATTTATGGGTCATAGGAAAACGTGAATGATTAGATGTAGGTAGGAGTTGAAGTTATAACTAAAAGACAGTGACATCTGGATTCTATTATGGTCTATATTGTGATTTGAAATATATAGTTGCTTTATATATACGTCCTCAAAGTTTTGGTCGAGTTGGAAAATAAAACTAAAGCGTAAAGTCATCAAGAGGATTTACGACTTCGTCTTTAGTTTTATAATTCAATAACAGGATTTTTCAGCGACGTACATTCCACAGCAGCTTTCCCTCTTATGAATATAACTTCTAACAAGTTTAGGGAGTTTAAAACTTTACAATATTGATAAAAATGTGATCAAATTTCCTGAAGTGAACAGTAGCTCGCTTGTCATAGCTTCTGTCATTCTCCGTACCTTTACCAGATGAAAATCTACGCTAGCAACCGAAGAGGAAATTAGGAACATTACGAACATTAAAGAATAAATCATAATTAGATAAAATAAAATTTACGGTGAACGATGAGTCGTATTTTAAGCTTTAATAATAAGGACGCCTATTCGCTTGTGTGACATTCAAGTCTAAATTGAATACGAGCACATTTCTTGATTCTAGTTTAAATCACACCAGATGAGGTTCCTAATTTAGGACTACTCGATAAAATTTTCAAATAATTAATTTGTGGCTCACGGGCTGTTATAATAATTTTCAGATACGTATCAATCCAAATTTGGAATGTGTCATAAAGTCCGCAGTCAACCGGATGGGCTGCAGAGAATAGTCAGATTTTGTGCCTAATCTTTCATATCGCTTTTATCATACTTTCATGAGTTACAGGGGTTCGTATCGAAGGATAGAATTAATAAAACGAGAGAGTGAAAGTTTGTGAATAAATAGGGATTACATTACACGCAATTAAAATTTCCCTGACGTCATAGACTTACCCATGCATGACATATTCGTTTACTTTCACGTTTGTGTGTGGGGTTTCTTACTCCCACTACTCCATCAAAAATATTTTGCTCCGTAGGTTTGAGAATGTGTGTGCCAAATTGTGTTGAAATACGTGTTAACAACACACAAACGTACAGACATAAAAATATAAAACATTTTTGTTACATAGAAGGCTGAAATTCAAATATTGAATGAATCCAACAAATAAGAAGTAAACGATGAAAATAAAGATTGATATTTCTCAGCTTTCATCTTAGTGGAACGCAGATTCGGGATGCCGCATAATTTTTTTTAAACACATGGCACACATCACTGCCTTCAACAAAATATAATAAATAAAATGTACGTAGAATACAGATAGATGCAAAATAATTGTAACTGTATTTAAAAAATGGTTAAAGAAGAAGGTCAAAAGGCATCAAATGATGAATTAAAATCTTTAATTATGTTTCTCGTCCCATTAGTTTTGATATAGAGAATTGTTGTTTATTCACATCTCTTCCTCGTTACTACTATGTAGAATATATATATATATTATTTTACTTCAGTGATTAACCGACTGAAGCTGTGAAGATGGCAACACCCAGCAGAGGCTGGAGAACTTCCCGGGGCGATGGTCCACGGGTCGCCAAACATGACCCGCGAAGGTGAGCGGCCGATCTTTGGCCATCGCTCTTATCGTAATAACTGTTTTCGGACACGCCATTATTAAATACCACCCTACGCCTCCGACAGATAACCCTGTTAATTCAATATCCTCAAAGGTGCTGCATTAGCTGAGATCGCCGATGAACCGTGAAGACCCACTGTCACATTTAGGAAGCCTCGGCTCAATGTAATGAGCTCTAAACACCACCACGAAATTTCCAGCTAACAGAATCTTCGCCTTAAGATTCACGTATCCGTGTAATCACTCGAACGCGAATTCCGTGCAAAATACATGCTTCGGGTAATGGATTTCCTGACGCGATCCTTACTTAATTTGGAACAATTGATTATATTAAATTGCGGATCGTTTTAATATTATCAAGGGAGACTGACGCATAATTATTATTATTACTTTAAATTTGAAATCGGTTTACTACATCAGCAGCATAAAATATAATACTGAATTGCGTGAATGCTCGTAATTAGGCACAACTGTAAGGTAAGATAAATTTGATTTATGTGTGTATTTGGTTCTTTTTCTCGTTTACGACTAGAGACTATAACTGACGCCAAAGTGTTTACCAGATGCACGATTTGATCATGGTATAGGACCTCCCCCAGCCCATAACTACACGCACACATTGCTAGTTTACAAGCAGACGCACAACCCAAGTGACCTACAGCCGCTCTAATTCATTTATCCGTACTAAAGCGTAAAAAATCATTAATTTAGATCTAATTTTATTAAAAGTAATGGCCATAGGTAAGATAATTGGAGGACCTTTTTTATCCGTTTATTAGCCATTAACAGGTATAAACTATTATTTAACCAATAATTGCATCAAAACAGCATATCACTTCACCTTATACCAAAAAAATTTTTTAACTTGGTTAACTTCGTCATACACATAGTTTTTGAATAACAAAATATTTTGACTTTTTACAAATGTCAGTAAGTTTCGTCACTGTAAGAACGAAACTGTTGATATTACAGTTAAGGAGTAACAAGTGGAAACAAGCTTCTCAGAAAGTCGTAAGATTAATAAGAACAGGAAAGGGAGAGAGAAGGCTACGGCTGGCCATCACTGGAAAAATCTTCCTACCCTTCAGATGAAGGGGGCGGTGCCTCAAATTCAATAACTTCAAATCCTACATGGTGCCTGCCATCCGTGAACCTCCTGTCCTTAATTGTTTTAATTAACCTGATAATGACATTTTAAGACGCATATATATATTCCATTAAAATTATTATTTTAAGGTTTCAAAGTTCATTTTGTTCATAAACAACTGTTCACAGTTATCGGAACAGATAATTAATCCCGCAGGTAGAATTGACGCAGCTACCGTGTCACAGTTAGTTACTGCGGACCAAAGCGAAGACTGGGTAACCTGAGGACGGCCGCTCCTGCCATCGGATGCGGAGCCACGAACCGGAGACCTAACCACACGGGACCGAGAGGAGAAATACGATCAGGGATAACAAGAGCCATTACAGGGCCCAATGCAATGCTATGCGAGGGTCGCGACCCCGAGCATGTATCATAAACCATTGCTGCTTCGGCCCTCGTGCTTCGAATTAACTTGTCCCACACACGCGCTCCCTCTCCCTATCTCTCCTACACGTAACAATACTCGGAACAGCTCACTCCATGGGACTTCACAAACAATCATCAAGGGTAACGTACCGCAGAACGTAGCTTTTCGTAAGTCAGTAAATTAAATTATGACATGTTTAGGATTATGAGAACGTGCACTATGCACTGTGATAATATCTTACATTAAATCCCTAATCTGAAAACAGTCGGAGCAATTTATGAAATCAAAACTTTCAAACTAAACAAATTTAATAACTGCTTTGACGCACAAACTTTTGAATACATAAATTATAAAACGTTCAAAAATAAACGTCTGTTTCAATTTCTCATAAACCAAATAATTGTGTGAGGGAAAATTGCTGGTAACGGATGTTAAACTTCATTATTTGAAAAATTCAAAAGAAATCTGTATGCCTGTTCAACTGTAGTTCTTCATAATGAGATGATCAATACAGGCAATGCTTAAAAATTAATTGCACAACGTTTGTTTATAAATCTCACTCGAATAGGAGACCTTAATAAGCTTACTCGCCTTACACTAATCTGAAAGCCAGAAGCTTTTCAAGTTTCATCATGTGAAATTCCATTAACCGCCTCCTTGAATAAATCTGTGAGTTTAACAGGTACTAGCTTCTCTAACGAACGGAGGCGACACACATTTACATCGAGCTAGTTACCTCAATCGACTTGAAAGTGGCCAGTCCAAGTCAGACTGGCCGATAACGCCAAGATTTGTGTTCAGTAGTTGGGAGAGAGTTTCCTTGCTTTCCAGGAGATTCAGGCACGCAATTCGCGTGCATGTCTGGAATGCATTCAACAGCCATGCAATTAGCGGCATGCAAATTATCGCAAAACGTGACACGCCTTTATAAAACTCAACATAAAGCATTTAGTATCTCAAACGGAAAAGCAGTCATTTTATTCAATTATTCTGCTCAGCCTAGAAATGGTCTGAGATCATTTGTAAAACGTACTCATTTTGAATAAAGCAACTATCTACCGTAGATAAAATCAAATCATCAACTCAAACGATGTTTCTCAAACCAATTGCTTTTAAGGAAACATCACCTCATTTTTATTTTACTATCCATCTGATAGATCCTCAGTGACAAAAAGTAATCTAATAATAAAAACAGTGCTGGACATTTTTATAAATACCAGAAAATGAAATTGGGTAATTTCAAATCCAAAAAACTTGAGTTTATTTTAAAAAACATATCACGCTTTAATCGGAACTTTCTAATTTAAAATGAAAAATATTTATCAAACATACAATGCATTTCTAAACATATAAAATATGATTGTTCAACTCACATTAAACGCTGAACTAGTAACTCCGTCGTTACAAGTCCAACCGATCCACACTCTACTCAAGCACTTCGTCAAATGATAGCCCTGTTTATCTATTGAGTCCCATCTATTCAACCTTAAAATTTGTAACAACCAATGACAGTAATTTATTTTACAATCTTGCTGTACATTTTCGTATCAATCATAATTTACTAAAGACCTAATTCCTATTATTTATTTAACCTATATTACATACCAACTATCATAAGAATTGACTAAAATCTCGTTTTATATGTTTTTTTTTCAACAAAATAATCTACGATGCTACACCTTCAATATCGTTTTGAAAACATAACTGTGGCATTCTAGTTGGCGTCACATTAATATATTAATATTTAGCTTAATTTTAATTGGTGAGTTAAGTTTGGTTCGGCCTTTGATGAACGTCTTTGGCAGTGAGAGAGCGAAATTCGCTGGATGAAGAGAATTTTTTTTATTGTTGTTTGGAGGTTTTTTTTACGTAAAATGTGAATGTAAATATTCGTCTTTAAATAAATATTAAGAGTTAACTACAAATTTGTATGTCAATGAAAATCCACGAAGAGCTGAGAGTCTCGTGCAAGTAAAGATAAGTATCTGTCTGATATTTAAGCTCAAGCACATAAAGACGAATATATATTTTAAATGCGTAATGTTGCATTATATAACTGCTATGAAATATTTTATTCATTTACCTGGTTCTTTCTTATCCACCTTCTCAATCTCCCCATCAATATCATCCTTTCTATTCACATTCTCCTAAATAACCCTCCATATTAGTGATCTAAACGGTGTGATTAACCATACCAAACAGATGAGTATGTCTGGAACCCTCAGCTCTGCCTTCTACGAACCCGAACACGAAACTGATCGATGTGGCCAGCGCCGGAAGAACGCCAATCAGGTGCCAAGGAGAGGAGAAAACAGAAAAGGGGCCGGACATATTTCCCACACAAAATACCAGCACAACTAAATACTCATATTTACCATTACATGTTGACTTAAGCTCCAATTATTGATAATAACATTTCTAGGTTATAATTTTTTAAATAAAATATTTATTATCTCAGCTTTTATTTTTCCCTGTGCAGTCAGAGCTAAAACTCTATTTATGAAATTCCTTATTATATTCATCTTTTAATACATTTGATAGTTTGACCTAAGTTTTTATAAGGTTCCAATCGAAAACATTCAACGGGAGTTTCACGCCTTTATTTAGCTTAAAACTTCGTGTGTATCGCGTGTCAATAATTTTTCACTTTTTACGACTGTATAATACTTATAGATATTTTAAAAAGACATGAAATATGTTACGCTGAAAATTGATAATTGAGAAAATTATTTATAATGGTAAAAAGATTAGGAAGAAAGTGCGTTGTTAGCAGGGTACGAGTTTAATGTTATTTATGACTTTTGTTAATTCTCAAATTGCAAAGCAACCGTTAAGTATTACTTACATTACTGAATATGTACTGATGATGTACAGAAAAAGTAACATCCCAATAGCTCCATAACACCCAATTAAAACTTATTTAGATGGTGTACTCTTCAAATTTACACGAGAAAAAAATTTGGTTTATTAGAGCTGAAAATTGAGATCTAAATGGTTTGGAATTAGCAGGATCTAAACTTTCTCAGACTTTCAATCATAGAATAGTCTACAATTTGGAGACACCCAGAAACTATTTTACTTAATTTATTATGTTTCACATCTGACCATTGAAACGTTGAAAGCCTACAAAGGTTTAGTGGTAGTTGCGAGTTGCAGGTTTGTGTTAAGTCTTTGCGGAATGCCACATACAAGGCCCTGGCGGCCATCCACTAAGCTGATTTAACGCCACCCTCCCTTCCGTGCCTTAATTCCCTAACACCAACTTCCGTCACCCAAGGGAACACTACCCCAAACTCGGCCAAGCGAGAATAGGAGAAGCTTTGTTACCCAATACTGTGCGTGCTGCTTGTGATCTGGAATTCCTCAGGTACAAAGAGACTTCCTCAGAAAACACGTCTGCTCTCACCTGAAAGTACCTCTTTATTAATTTGTCCATTTCAATTTTATAACAATGTACTTACTCCCTGTACGCCTGCCAATATATAACAAGGAATATTTTATTTCTATAAGAGCATTTTACGAAGTTTTTCCAAATTAGAATTATAAATATTAAAATACAATTGATAAAACTGTTGGAAATTTATCTGACTACTCACTTACTTGTAACACAATTTTTTGTCATTTAAATCGTAATACTACACCAAAACCTTTTTCATTAAAAAATAATTTACGAAAAACTGGTCAACAGTCAGAAATATAAATTTAGTAAAATCTCAAATAACTATTACCACGTCTTAACTTCTTCAGTTTCTTGAAGCAAATATAATTTTTTTTATAAAAATATTCACACACAACAAGTAATAATAATAAAAATACGGAATAATTTGCTTTACCGAATTTCGAAAGAATTCAATATAAAATAATTATCCTCTTCATCTAGTATGGTGTTATGCTAAAATTAACATCATATAATAATTTAAATGTTGAGAATTTTATACAAATGTAATTCGTAATTTTGATAATCTCATGTTATTTATTGAATGCTGGAACTGTTATATTGACCTGATTGAAAATAAGTTTCAAACGAGAAAGGAACAACCTTCGGTTAAACAAACTGTACTAGCGGAAATGTAATCACTGGATTGATTGCACTAATGTAAAAGTACTTGATGTAGAAAGTAATTATTATCCTCGATGATTAGTTTCACTATAGATCAAATATAAATTATTTACATGTAGAAACAGAAACACAAAATTTTAAATTAAATATACGAATCTGTATTATTAAGACATAAAATACCATTGGTTGTATTAACAGTGGCACAAAATTTTCTGTTATTTTAATTCTGTATTTTTAATTATTTACTTCACCGTGTAATACTAAATTAATTTATTTGAAATTAAACAACGGCTATATATTTATATTAAACCATTCAGTTTTATTTATAAAAAAGCTTAAGAGGTTTTTAAACTTGAAAATGAAAGCGTTTGGTTTTTTATTATTTGTTTCAGTAAACCTGAAGAAGTCTTTAAGTGGAGATGAAACGTCGCTTTTGTAAATACATAATGTTATATTTAATTCTGACTATTTGGCCGTCTTTTTAGTTATTGTTAAATTTGAAATGATGATCCGTAGGTATCAGTTGCATCAGGTGGATATTAATTTTTTTATTATTTCTCAAAGGATCTTGAGGATTTATTTGAGTTAAACTTGGGTTTAAATATCAGCAGGAGTGTCACCAATTGTCTAAAGATCTGTGGATCGCACACTAATTGCCTAATTTGGGCTTTTTGTTATTAATCTCTCCTCACGTCACCAAAAAATTATTTTATTTTCCCTTATTATATATCTAATAACATGAAAACTGTGTATTAACAAGAGAATTTTTAAAAAAATGTTAATAGTGAATGAGAGGTTCTCATCTGATTCACACTGTCCACCCCTACTTCATATATACCGTGCACAATCCGCAAATATATTTTCACACGAGGAATAAATCGCCCTTGCTGATACCGGAAAAGTGTTATCAATTGAGAAGAATCCGAGTAATAAATAATGTACAACCTGCTGGTAGCGTCCCTCCCCCAGTCCAGTCGCTAGGGGGTTGCCCAGGTAATTAAAAGAAGGAATAGATCTTGCGTCAGGCTGCCCTGGAAATTAATGTTCGGAGAGTGTCCTGCTATTGTTTGTTATCTTTGGAAATTAATTATTGCTGCTTGAAGCACGAAGCTATTTGCATCTGTCGCTACGGGCGCCTGTGTCGGTGATTTACTCGCTTCTTCTCAGCGTGTTACAGATAGGCACCGCACACCGTGTTAATGAACGCATACCTACCCGTCAACAGCCTTCTCAGTGACCGTGCTTGCTAACGTTCTCTAGCTTATGGTACTCAAGTGTCTCTTAAACACTCCTGAAAAATTAAAACTATAAAATAATTTAGGTTCGTAAGCAAACACCACGGAAGTAATTTCATGCTTCGACGTCAATTCGAGTAAGCAAATTGTCATCCTCAAAACAGATTTAAATTAATTTTAGATCCACCTTCAATAGTTCCGACATGTGTCTTCTTCGACACGCCAAAAACACCACAATTTTTCACGCACATTTATCCAATATAAACATTTGCATGTTTAGGTTAGGTTTAAATGATGTCTAAATGAGTATTATTTTTAGGTACGACTAGGTCCTATGATTTTCATTTCCTCTTTATTTATAACCAATCCTCAGAAAACGTTCTCTGGGACGCTGTACCTGCTCTACCCTCATAGTACACATTCTGGTCGTAATAAAACTATTCGATTCGATAGAAACGAGGACCACCTTGCCGAAACTCAAATTTCTCTATTGTTGGTGAGGTTGCAGCATGAATGTAGGATCACCCGGTTTCGGCTACGTATGTGGTCAGTGGTTTTAAATTACTTTCCAACCAGAGTATAGGCCATCTATTATTTCAACATCGATTGTGCATGTTGATTATTGATGTCATGTTGTTAAATAAATACTCATTGCTTAATATTTCTGAGTACGAAGGTTGAGAAATTTTATTAGGAGACCAATAATAGTTTTTAAAATCGCAAGTTGTTGATAAGATCAGTTGGTAGGTTAGTCATACTTTTCCGGCTCATGCCTACTAGGAGTTGAGGGTACTATGACGCCTGTTTGTTGGGCGTGGGTGTGTTCCGCAGTGGGTTTGAAACCGGGTGATGCATCTTCATCCGGCAGCAGGAGCTGTCCACGGCGGAGACGTACAATAGCTCCTCAGGTAACGGACCTCTCACACAGTCAAAAGAACGCCTTCATATCGGTCTGGTGGACTTTGTGCCGTCAGCGTCTGCTTGACTGAAGATCTTTGCGATCATCGTAAAGCAGGCTTTGCGCTTTGTGCTGGGTCAACTTCCCTTCCGGGTGTAGCCGAGAGTAATGTGGCAGTTATGGCGCACAAGCACAATGTGTCCTATTTGGTTCGCCTCCATGTCTCTGTTGAGGAATCCCTTGCGCGGATCAGGGCATCCGGCTGTTTTCAGTCTCTCTTCTCAGCTACTGGAAGAGATGTATTGTTAATTATTCCGTCTTGCCGAAGCCAACCCATGGATGTTATCCAACAGATTTTCTCATTATAACCAGGGCTATAGTCGATATATACCGGTCGATGTATACAGAAAAACAACAAAATTTTACTTTTTTAATAAAAATGGTGGTTATAATGTCCTATTTAATGTTATTTTATGCCATTAATACCAGACTCATTGAATCGATCAACAACTTAAAGTTGATGTCCCATTCTCAGAACGCTCCAGAGAAAAGGTTTTAATAAACATTTAATACTGTTCCTGTGTTTCTAGATCATAATGTAACACATTAGGAAAAATACTGAATACAATAATTTTGGGGGATTTTCGTTCGTAGATAGACTATGAACAGCCCGTGAACAAATACACGCGAGTACCTGCAGTAATAGGATAATATTTAAAATACTTATAGGCAGATATGTTCAAAAATAAACTATTACTGGTCTACTCACCTGGCACTTAACGTTACCCAATTCAGAATTTATCTGCATAATTTATACGTATCGCTGAAGTGTGGCATTTAGCTATACGTTTGTTTCTTCTATACCAATGCACTAACAAACAGTGAGGGACTCGAAACTCTTGTATATATATATATATATATATGTATATATATATTGTTACTGGAAGCGAATCTATGAGAAAAATTATGGAAGTATATATATATATATATATGCGTTAGGAAATGACATTTTTAGGTTAATTAAAACAGTTAATAAAGACAGAGAAGAGAGATAGAAAGTTGGTGGCTTACCTGAGGTTCACAGATGGCAGGCAACTTGTAAGGTTTGGGGTTCTTTAAATTTTCGGAGGCATTGCCCCATTCATCAGAAATTTAGGAAGTCATTTCCAATGATCGGCTAGCCGATCCAAACCTTAGAAGATGTCTACCATCTGTGAACCTCAGGTAAGTCACCTACTTTCTATCTCTCTTCCCTGTCGTTATTAATTATATATGAAAATGTAAATAATCAGCCTCTAAAGCGTAATTACTAAATTTTATGAAGTTACCAAAGGAAGAAAATAGATTTTCTTAATTTCTTAAAGCACTTCTAAATAAAAATAAGAAATTATCGAATTTTGGATCGGTCGAAGCGTCACAGAAATGAGTATAGATGGATTGGAATTATTACAAGCAGAAAACGACCTTCCAAGAAGAGTGAGCACGTGGTGGCCGTGCCCTTGGGAGCACGTACAGCCGTCGCGTGTCATCGCGGTGACGTCGACAAATGGTGTTGAAGCTTCGGAATTCAATATTTCTCATGGCGCGGTGACACCTACATATGGTGCTTCATCAATATCCCCGATCGCTACATCGCGTGACACATGAAAGCCCCCGGTACGTGTTTACAAAACGCCCTCTGAAGAATGGAACTTCCCGTCTTCATTACGGCTCCTCGCAGCCTGGTGAAAGCGACTATTGTATTGTCCCGGGCATTCCTTCCAGGACGAGCCAGGTTTCCCGGAAAGCTGCCTTGCCGGAGGCTCACAACGGTTTCCTCCCTTTAACAACCACCATAAGGTTGCGTTCATATCTGAGTTACAATAAAATTACCATCAGGCCATCGGACTCAATAATTTTACCATACATCAATTAAATACAGAATAAATATTCTTATTGGCATTAAAAACTTTTAGTGAATCAATAAAAATAAACGCGCCTTAAGTTTTACTGGTTGTTCTTTTAGTATTCAGAACTAAGACTCGTCTGAAGAAATCCTCTATGTCAACCTATCTTGCGCAAGCCTTTCCAAGTCCGTATAACTACAACATCCCACATCCTCCCTAATCGTCTTAGTCGAATACAACCTTGGCCTTCCACTTCTGTTCTTACACTGCACACTTCCCTATAATGCTAATTTTACAAGTCTCTCGTGCCTATTATTCTACCCCTTCTCTTCGTCAATGTCCACCATATTCTTCGCTCTTCCCCTATTCCGCGTTAGTGATTCTTAACACCCACCTCATTTTCAATATTCTCCTATAGGATTCTATTCTTTTCCTTATGCAACTCCTACCGTCCACGTTTCGCCACAATCCATACGACCATTTTTAGCAATGTACGTAAAAATTTACGACCGATTTCAGACTTTATTTTTTATTTATAACAATTTTCAAAGAGAAAAAAACTCAACGTTTCGGTACGTGTTTGTACCTTCGTCAGTACCAAATCGTTGTGTTTTTACCTCATTGGAAATTGTTATAAAAAAGAAATAAAGTCTGAAATTGGTCGTAAATTTATACCTATATTACAAAATCAGACGTTAAAATACATTTCATTTTTAGCTATGATTATATTACCCGTAAGTAAATTCCTCTTTATTTTTGTGAAAGCTATCCTACTATTTATGTCTACTATACTTCTACCATCCCCATTTATTATGCTTCCCAAGTAGCAGAATTCCTAAACTTCCTTCAAAATATCCCTTCCCAATCTAACACCCTTTGTTATTCCACTGTTTTCCATACGGATACTGAAATAATTAATTACGTTAGGTTGAAAAAATTCATTTTTTAATATCGGTTTAACGTCGCTCAAACCCGAGGGTTATTAGCTACCTTCCATTACATTTTCGTCATAGTAGATAACAATAGTTTCTTAGAACCATGGAAAATGCAATAGCACAATAGTTGCTTCTTATTATATTATTTATATTTAAAATTTGAATTAATTATATACATATTTATAACATTATTAAGGAAATTCTCGTACATTAAGATTCCCAAACTAATTACTTATAATACTAAAAAAGTCAGTAGGATACTCATGATTATTTTCATACAATTTGAAAATAACCGGTTTTGAAAGGAGAAAGACTTATAAAACGTCGATAATTTTTTTAACAAATGCATGCTCTTGAGCAAATTAACGGACATCGCTAGTCTATAGAAAAAAATTAGGATAAAGCCAAATCGAATGGATGGCGAAAATTAATGTACAATAAACAGCACAATAGTACTTCAAATACATTTTTTGCAAGCGAAACAAATTTAATTTATTTTCAGTAATTTATCCAGTCCTAAACGACATCATCATCACATATAATAATAATTATCATATTAAGAAACTTTGTTTAAGAAAGGCAGGTAACAAGTTGATTCGTAAATCAACTGTGAATAATTTTATAGTAAAATTTTGAGCCTGTTAGCCAGTGGCTGGCGAAACTGCCTGCCAGAGACATCTATCAGCCTGTTCTTGAACTGCTAGCCCTTACTCTCCCGAAAATCATTTATGCATTTAATTATAGAATAAATAACCGTTGGTCGAACGACGACAGGTAATTACGTAAATATAAACATGGTTGTTCATGTGGGTATGTTTCTAAATTATGTGGAAAGAGAGAAAATATTGTACATATTGACCTGTATTGCTTTTCTAACAACCTTCATTACAGGCATTTTTTATCGTAAAATATTTTTAGAATTGTGAAAAATATTCATTTTTGCACAGAATAGCTAAGTGCTGCAGTTAATTACATTTGAAAAAGTGAATCAATTAACGTTTGTTAACCCACAGTAATTAAATTGAATAAATTGAAGTAATCGCTAAGGGAATTAACGCAAATGAACTGTATTTATAGCATTTATTGATATAGTAAAGGGAGGAATTCAATGCTGTGAAAAAATAAGTATTATTTTATTTTTAAAAACACTATTAGGTATATTTACAAAGAATTAGGTGTTTATAAAATGTTTTTAATTATATCATACATACGGACGAGATGACTAAAGCAGTACAACTGTTTATTTATTTGTTTATTCCTTGATATTTTAATTAGTAATGAATATATGGAGCTACATATTATTTTATAATGAAATAACATAAGTATGAGAAAATCATTTGCTCTACATTTATCAATTTTCAATATACTACAATTTGATCACTTTGAAGTTACAAGCCGGAATGGTTTTAACATTAACAATATATTTATTTACAAAATTTACACACACTAAATATCTTATAAACTAAATATATGAGTTCTACACTAAGGGCCGTTTAAACGGTCCTTCCCATAAAGCAGAATCACTAACACAAGTCCTACTCGCAATAAGCAGTACCAGAATATCGGTAAAAGGTTACTAACTGTGGTCGTCTCGGCTTGCCTGGAACTTGTCGCTGGATGTTGAACAATGATGTTCACTTTGGAGATCCGGGCTGAATCACGCCTTCCTTCCGTTGTTTAAATGTCCACGGCCAGGACAATCTCCAATTTTTAACTGCCCATTCTAAATTATCACAATTCATGTTGTCTTACTCATAATTCATCTTAACGTACTATCTTAACTTCCAGTCATAATCTGGTTCATTTTCTGTCATTATCATCACATCCGTAATGTCCGGAAATCTTTTTATCTTGGGGGTTTCCCCAAATCCTTATTGCATATTGCATATTCCGTCGGTGACGTGGGTAAAACAATAGGAGGAAACTCTTACATTGGTCGTTAATTACTCTACATTAAATTTTATGTTACTCTGCTGTATTATTATATTTACAAGTTATTTATTTTTTCAACAAATAATTTAATAGTAATTACAACATTTTTCGGTAACCTTTTTGTCTACATACTACAGGAACCAATTGTGTAACTGTGTAAACCAATAAAAAAAAGTTTGTCTCCACCTAGGCTGACATTTATTTTATATGCGAGAATTTAACAGTTTGCGTCAGTGTCATCTGATATTCACTTTGTTTTCATGATTACATCAAATTGCATCCTACTGTGCGATGTAATTTAAAACTTCACGAGTTGCTGATATCGTTTCAAAGCCGCAGGTACGTGGAAATTATTAATGCGGCTAACACGCTCGGTTTTTGTTCCCACGCTCTTTTGACACTTGAAAATGTTTTACGTTCCACAATAAAGATGAGCTACTTTTTCTTTTAAGGTGCAACGATTTGTCTGCAGTCGTAACAGAAGAATCAGGTAATTTTTACTCTTAGAGTGGTATTTCAACTTTGAATACGGTAACCCACTTAGCAGATTGAATTCGTTGGTTGTAGGATTGGTATATTGTGGATAAATATATTAAACAGCTCTTTAACTGGTTGTGGAACGTAATGTTATCGCAGGAATACACTGAAATATATACAAATAAAAATTTCTGCCATTTTTAAATTAAGTTCAAAGCTAGAAGCATGCTCTTTGATTTATTTAAGTCCACAAGAAAGAAACATGTTGGTACTCATAATTTCGTAAAAATATGTAATAACAGGTAAAAAATGCTAAATTAGTGGGAATGCTCAATTTCATATAGTTAATTTTTTTAGAAGATAGACAAGAATGGTCCGGTTGACATTTTTCCATTCTTGTCTATCTTCTTGGTAAAAAATTTTCAAAGCAAAAAATTTACGCTAAGAAAAATTGAAAATAATTTATTATTTAATACTTCATAGAAAATATAATATTTGGTTGGATGAACTTCTAGGTAATTAATATATTTTGGAAAACGAATTTTATTTACAGAAATATCTTATATATATTGAAACTATGAACTTTTACGATGTCAAATTTTAAAAGAAAAAGCTTCAAATTTACGTTATAAATATTAAATGCTCGTGGATTTTGACGTTACTAAACATAATAATTATAAGGTATTATATTAAAATGCAACCTTGAAAACAATTTACAAAAATTTTCTTTTGATTAGTTTGTTTTAATCTCGATTGTTTTTGGTCTTAAATAAATCACATTTTTAAATATATATTAAATCTGAAATGATCCAGGTCATTCTTCTTTGCGATTTTATTTGTTGTTTTAAACAACTAAAATCATTCTGACGACCAGGTCTTTTCTATGTCATCCGCTCTTGGAGTATTATTGCTTTTCCGAGAGGCAATATAATCCTCAAGTCCTGCATCTGCGTCGTAAGGAAAGGAAACTACATCCTCCAAGTTATTATATGCAAATTTAAAATTTTTCTGGTGGTCTTGTGTCCCTAGATACCTATTTGGAAACGGTAACATACTCTGACTTATAAGTTGAAAAGACGAATAACCTCTTTTGTAGTATATTTATTGAAGTGTCCTGTGGATGTATTCTTCAGATAATAATGATCTTATTAACCATTTGTGGTGCCAAAGTTTATGATAAACAATGACATACGAATAATTAGATTTCAAAAAGAAAACGAAAGTTTATTAAATTTTCTCAGATTTTAACTTTACCGACATTTAAATTTTTAGAAGGATTACATATCCATTTACATATATTTTGATTCAGCTCAGAACTTCTATTATGTAACTTTTGAGAAGGAAAATTATTATGATTTTAAATTATATCTGAGCTATCTTTATTTCAGTTTGTAAGCATATTTTATGTTAATAGGGGCAATGTGTGTTTAAACTATTGTTAATAAGGTTTGGATCTTTGCGAAACATAGAGCTACCTCTGAAATAATTTACTCGTAGAACAATATGCTACCAGACGGTCTGCTAGTAAATATAAACTCTACCAACAAAATAAAACAGCGCGTCCCCCATCTTTTCACGTGTAGTTGCAGCCGTGCAGCTGTGACGCTGAATGTTATGTTTATTTTCCGGCATTATGTGGCGTCCAGCTTGAGTAAATAATGTATAAAGCATATTAGTCATGTCATGTAAATAAAAAGTGTGGAAGTCAAATACATTTTGTGGAAGGTAACTTTTTTTAAACAATCCGTAAATACACGAAACCCATTCATTACATTTAAAACACGAAACTAGTCGTTGGTGGTTACTTTGTTTAAGTTCACAACTTTAGTTAATTTATGAATGAGTAAGTACTGAAACAAATTGACAGAAAAAGTTTAATAACATTAATATAGGACTTCATATGGTTTAAACAGATTAGGACTATTATAGATATGGAGAACTATGAAATTATATATAATTTGGTGGTGACATAAATGTTTTAGCTAAAATTCTATTAAATAGAGCTTACTTAGAATTTCTGTTCACTTCCAAAATTGCCTTATTAATATTAGCCAAATATTGATGTATACAAATAAAATATGAATATGAGGGATATTTTTGTTCCCATACAAACACAGGTACATACACAAACTCTACGCAGAATTGGCAATACGAGAAAATCGGCAAAAGTTTACAAAATTATAGTTTTCTATATTTGAAAATCAGCGCTGGAAAAACCGCCGCTCGGTTCCAGTCCCAATGGAATACTTCAAACTTCCTTGTGACCACCTACTTACATGCTACTACGGAGAAGCATAATCCAGTTTCTCATAGCCAATTGCAATATCCTACTTTCCTCTGCTTAATCACCGATTTATGTTCGAAAATACATTTTACACGGTTTTTAGCACCTTTTCCCCGCTCCATTATTTTAATTCCTTTGGTTGTGGGGACTAGATCCTCTCCAATCAAAATTATTTGTCATTCATCTTTGGGAAGAGCCATTCACCCAACTCTACGAGTTTTTGGGGTAAAAAACCATGTACCGCCACATTACAAGTTTCCCTGAATTCCAAACTTTTTTATAAAACCCAGGTCAGAGCCGAATTGTCTAGGTTTTAGTACCCTGACTGTAACCTTCAACTTCTGTCACACCACCTGCCTTTGGTATTGTGCCACCGCATTTACTTGTGGTTTACCATTACAAGTAGTCATTGTTGTCTACAATGCCCGTTGAAACCGAAATAACGAGGTTTATTTATATGACATTAAATTATTTCTGATTAATTTGCGTGTTTTAATTAATTTGCAATTATACAAAAACAAGATAAGTAAAATTATTTCATCATCATAGGTCATTTTTGTATTATTAATTAGGAAGGTTTGTATTCCAACTTCACGCGACGAGTTATTTGCAATTCTTTGCTTGAATACTCAAACTCGGACTGATTTAAAATTTAGACAATACCTTGATTGAGTTATTTAATAGTACCATATTATTTTCAGGATGTTACGGAATAATTAAAAAAGTATTATTTTCATGTTCCAGTAATTCTGTTTTACATATCAACATAATCATCTATAGAAACACTGTTTTTAGTTTGATTCCTGAAAAGTTACCAGTATAGACATTCGGAGACGTATATCTCATCCCAGTTATTTGAAGAAAAGCTGAAAGCTAGAGACGGTTATTGTTTTGCGATTTGCTGACTATTATTCACGTTCTATCAGCGGATGAACCGAGGCTTTGGTAACTACGTCGTTAACAGACAAAGGGAACGGCTGTCTGCGGACTTCCATTTTCAACTCCATTTGTCACAGGCACCTACAAAGTATTTTCTATTGACGAGACGACCAAGTGATCTTTCCTGGTGAACAACGAGAGGTTTCCTGAAGGATGGCCAGTGCATTATTTGAGTAATGATACCACTTTTACACTGGTTACATTTGTTATTCCGAATACAGGGAGAAATAGTGTAAAGTTTGAATCCTTCTGGCACATATACAATTAAGAAATAGAAATAGAAATTCTCATTAAGTGATAAAAGCACTTCATCACGTACCATGTTAGATACATTTAAACAAAGTAGGCATATATGCAGAATGAACGCAATGAAAGGATGAGGCTTTTAAGATAGTAAGAGAAATATTTCTAATTATTAACTAAGTTAAAAAAATGAAGTAGGTATTACCAATATTAAATATAATAATCAAACATAACTTCAGAATATCGTGAAATATTCCAAAATACAGGGAGTAATTTTTGAAATTTATAGAATTAAGTATTATATGAGTGATAGTATATAGTTTAACCCTTCCTGAATTGTATAAAAAAAGTGACGATAAAGGCGTCAAACAGACGAAATTGGGTAAATGCAGAAATAAACTACTCAAGTTGTGTTACCGCCCGCTACGTAGACTTCCCAACGTACACGTCAGCATCCAAGGCTGTCTACTTCCCGTACACTTAATTTTCTAATTTATTTTTTGTATCCTTTTTTTTATTAAAGTTTAACGTCGGGTTGACTAGTAAGTCATTGCCGGCAGTAGAAAATTCTAAAACAATGTTACATAGTGAACCTCAAATAACTTAGAACAATTAAACTGATACATTGAATTAAATCATGTTGATAGTATGTGTTCTTAATGAAATTTAACATTAATTAATCCTTCTTGTTATTCATTTAACGATTTAGGCTGCTATGTGCTGAGATGAATTCTTCTTTGTGTGGAATATTTATTGCAGTTCAAAAGAATGTGTATTATAGTATTTTGTACGTTGCACGTGTCACATCTAGTTGGCTCCTCTCTGTGTAAATGTTAATCGCTATTTGTATTTGATGGTCTGTTATAAAATAAAGTCTTCC
Source organism: Eucriotettix oculatus (assembly GCA_034510155.1). NCBI lineage: Eukaryota > Metazoa > Arthropoda > Insecta > Orthoptera > Tetrigidae > Eucriotettix > Eucriotettix oculatus. The sequence goes on from CM067381.1 coordinate 40,875,029, forward strand.
TGGAGAGATTCTTAATATTATTCACGAGTCTTGTGAGTTTGATTTTCAGTGATCTGTCTTTTATTTCGTGGGAGATCATAGCAACATCGTCAATGAGGTCTTCTAGTCTGATGATGTACTCTCTAGTAGTATAGATGTTATTGAATTTGACATTCCTGATTTGATCAAATTTTAAACGAAGGTTAGGTTTTCTAGATTCGTATACGGCACGAGCCTGATCGAGCGCTCCTTCGCAGATAACCTAGATTTAGTTTCTTGATTAGGTTCAAGACTCTTGATTCTACTGACATATGTATGTCCGATTGCTCTGAGTTGTCTGGCTTTTGAGAAAAGGTGGTTGATGAGTGTCGCATATTTTATGCTTGAATGGTTTTCTTGACCTTTGCAAAGATTGTCTCCCGGTTCGTTAGTACTATCGAACCTGAGGGTATTGTGGTAGGTGCTGTGGACGTGTGCATCATTGGCACAGTGGCGTGTTCAGTATTCTCCTGAACATATTGGGTGTTGGTGACATCGTGAGGAATTTATCTCAGGTACCGGCTTATCTAGAATACTCTACCTTGTATTATTTGGGTACGCTTCTTCGTTTTCTGCTGAAATTGGTTGGTGAGTGTCAGATTGGTCTTTTGTTCTTCAAAGTGTGCATTTTTTGGCGAATGTCCACTTTTTTGCATAGGTAGCACCTGACGAAGTCCCAAATTTGTGGCCGTAGCGTCGTTGTAGCTAAAAAAGTTATTTACATTCATCACTTCATTAACCTTTTAAAAACAGAGTTTTAAATAAAATGTTTTAATTAATAATAGTTTAATTTTTTATTTCAGGTATGCAGCCTAAAGGAGGTGCAGATATCGATCGCTGCCTCAATTTCCTTAAATATGGAGGTCTCTGGCGAGTGGAACGGTACCAGTCTCTGTACTTCATTTATTCTGGAGTCGTAGTCCTTACTCTGGTTCAGCTCCTGGTAACTCAAATAGGCTTAATACCTTTGCCCCACCGGGATGTAGATCATCTTGCTACTAATGTCTACCTCGTGGTCGAGTTCACCTCAGTCTTGTGCAAGATCTCACCGTTTCTCGTCTTGAGAAAGAGTGTCTACGACCTCGTAGAACTTCTTGATCACGAGACCATGCAACACGACGACGGAACTGACATTTCAGTTTCGATAATTCTTGAAAATTCCAAGAGACACGCCGGCAAGATCTTCAGAAATTTTCATGGAGTCGGCAGGGTGACAATAGTGATGTGGTTTCTGGTGCCACTGATCAACAACTTCGTCCCCATAGCGGAGATTTGCGTCACCACGGGCAACACGACCGTCTGCGAGAGGATAATATTACCGTTGGAGGCTTGGTACCCGTTCGATCCGACTCGAGGGCTGGTCTACTACGTCGTTTACCTGTACCAGGTTACGGCCGTTTTCTTCGCTTACGTCGGTATGGTGGGCGTCGACATATTCTACGTCACTGTAATGATCTTCATAACGGCACAGCTCGAAATACTCAACAACGTCATCGTGAACATGAGGAGAAATGCAGAGCTAAGAGTTACTGAGCGGCGATCACATGCAAGATCCTTGAAAGGACCTGTGGAAGACAACTACGATTTTGACGGTATTTATTACAACCCAAGTAACTGCAAAACTGGAACGATCTTGGAATGCCATGAATCTATACAGTTTTATGCCGACATAACTAATCACGAGCAACTAGAAAAAGAAATTCAGGTAGAGATTCATCAGACACTGATAAAAAGTGTGATTCATCATCAAAACCTTTCCAGGTGGGAATAATTCTTATACTTTGTCCCGAAAATAGTGATAACATACGCGTTTCCCAATCGCTTCACGAAATTATAATATTCAGTCAACGATACTTGTTTATTGCGGTAATAATTTCTCCTTATTTTTATCAGTCACTTAAATAACCAAAACTATATTTTAATTTTGAAATCAAAATTTATTAAGAAGAAGCTTTTGGGCATCCTCATGTAATTTAGTATTCATATAAAATTTCTAATTTTTGTCATGGATTTGTACGCGATTCCAGACTGTGCTGGCCTACACTGAACATTTTTCTAATTTCGGAGTTGCACAAGTTCATTCTCATGAGCTCACCAAGCACAATCGGAAACATACAACCACGAATCGTATAAAATTTACATTGAAATTCTTTTCAAAGAGTCCTAAATATTTAATTTAGCCACGTCGAAAATTATGTAAAAAAATTTAATAAATTCCTTGAAGAACTTGTTTATTTTTGTTTTAATGAAAACCATACGGTATAAATGACCGCCACTGTGGTCTAGTGGCTAGAGTCACGAACTTACATTACAGGGGTCACGGGTTGGATTCCTGGAACGGGCTTGGGTGCTTTCTAGTACCCTTACAGAGAAAACGAAAATTAGGGACCTAAAGATCAACTCGCTAATGACCTCGTTGTTGCAATGACTATAAACAGAAATAATTAAAAAATTCCTAACAATCAGATTCAAGAACTATGAGAATGTGGCATCGGATCTGGTGGTTAGAGCAACGGCACGGGAAGCGTTAGGTCCCAGGTTCAATTCCCAGGTCCGGTCGATATTCTTTCATTCTTATTCTCTAAATTAAGATTTGTTTTTTTAAAGCGTTGTTAAAGTGTAATGCTGATTATTCAAAGTGTCCACATTATTATTTATCACAATTGTTAATTTTTATTGGTAAATACAATATCAGCTAATACGTTACCAGAGATGTTCTAATTATTGAGCGTGAATAGTATTAATATTCTTAGACTTATACGAGACACATTTTATGCCACTTGATTAAATTTGAAGTAATAAGGCTGTATTTTTTCGAATTACTTAGCATTTTAACTGGCACTAAATTGGAACGACTTAGAAATTTGGTTTAGGGTTATAAGTAAGTTGTGTGTTTATAGCATGAGACCCACAATAAACTAACTGATTATTAGGAAAATCCCTTACGTTCTGTTTCGAATCCGTTGACGAAAAATCACAAATACCCCATTTTGACCACAACAACTCTCATTACAATAGTTGTGTTTTGTTTCACCTATATTCACCTTTTGAAACCTGATTAAATAAATTAAATCCTGTTCACTATTGTTATATACGTTACAGACCTTTGCCAACGTATAAAGTCAACACATTATTTTAGTACGAAACATGATATAAACTAATGATAAGGAATATTATCTCACAAACGCTAAGGTACCCTCGATTACATGAATATTCTTGTGCTATTAAAAATCTCATTCTAAGACAGGCGGAATGTAGACTCTTGGATTGAAATTTCTACAGGAAACAAATTCAATATTTAACACGAAATAGATCTAAGAATTATATTTAAAAAATGAACGACTCAAATTTAAAATATTTCAAGTGAATGTGTTCAAAAAATTATAATGTTTTCAGATGTGTTGATAAATTGCAAACGGTAATGAATCCATCAGCTATTGGACAATTTCTCACAAACATGGTGACGTTGTGCATCGCAGCATTGTTGTTGACTTTGGTAAGTAATTATTGAAAATAAATATTATTGTTTGGAATATACCAACAACTACGTCAGGTAATGGCTTACATAGGAAATTACGTCGATGAGGGAAATCAAATTAAATATAGCTGCGTTCCATAAAGTTATGTTTGTAATTGAATATTGTCATATCTCGACGTCGTACAATATTTAAAACTCTTATTTGAATGAGTTAATTACTTATAAAGTTATAATCCATTAAGTTTACAGGCAGAATTGTAAGTACTCTTTCATCTGTCATTATAAATGCATTAAATCATGGGACCATTTGAAATGATAATTTTAGGGTTTGTGGCTACAGAGTACCACTTCAGTATCTCAAAACTAAAAGAGATAAAACTGAAATCTTGACTATACCTATCGCAAGTTTCATAAATTTCCTACTTTACGTATAATCAAGTATTTAATATTTAATCTATATCAATAAATAAAATTGAAGTGTGTATATCTGTCGGTCTGTATGTTTGTCTCGAATAGGCTCCGAAACGTTTCAAAGGATTTCAATGAAATTTTGACGGTTTAAAAACAAAACATTTAACTTAAATATTCGTGCATATTTAATTTCAATATATTAATATAAATATGCTAGCTGCCTAGACTGTTATCCACGCTCCGAAACGGCTCAACAGATTTCAATGAAAATTTCAGGAATTTAAATTGTCGTGTATGTTTCATAATCTTTTTTTGGGGTTACAGACTACATGAGGGTGATCCTGAAACAGGCAACTCCCCTTTAATAGCATAGGAAGGGAATTGAAAAGGGGAGATGCGGAAGGTAGAGCAAGGTAGCCAAGGGTTCACTAGGGCCCCCGGGCTGTGGTTTAAGGATCCTACCGGTGTTTCCCTTCCGAATGACGGGAGACGAATTTGCTGTGGGGTCGCAGCATTCCATTCTCGATGTCTCTAGAAGTTTTAGGAGGCAGTTGGCCGACTGATCCAATGGAATCAGAAGATATTAGTGTAAATATTTATAAACACATTGTATTGCCAACTGCGAGCTAATCGTCCTATTAGGCTATACCATTCACCCCATTAACTGTGTTATTATAATCATAATTTTGGTAATATGAGAGGGGGGGTAGGTCGATCATTTTCACTCCATGTATTGTTGTCAGCGGCTGAAAGCGGTACATGTTCAAAACCAACTAAGAGTTATAAGATTTGCCGTGAAGTGATCATAAATAAATGATCCGTAGTTTCGTTTTTAGGGCTAAATAAAAAGAACGAAGTCGCGGACATAAAGAGAAAAGATGGATAGCATTTCATTTCACAAATGTAGTGTTAAGGAAAAGTAAGAGGAAACCTAACTTAAAAAAATAACATAACGAGTGATTTTTTCTTTAAAAATAGTCGTAATTATTATTACCGTTAGAGATGCTGCTGGCAACGTGCCGATTAACTATTTAAGTTAAATACATAATGCAATATAATGATAATAATTTTTAATTTTCTGACCTGAGGCAGAACTAATATATATATATATATATATACTGTAAAAGTTAATTCGTTTTTTTTCTGTTTAGGAATCGTCAGATGGTGGCAACAAATATAAATTTGCTTTTAACCTTGTTTTCTCAACTTTGGAGAACTTATTGTACTGTTGGTACGGAAATCAAATCATAGAACAGGTGAGAAACAAACTTTCGTTGATTTATATTTAATATATTTTACATAACAATATGTGACTATTTTTGTTTTTAGTGTTTGACTATTTCTCTATAAAAAAAGTCCAACGATTTTATATCTCTTATTCGTTAAATCCTTTTCCGGAAGAGAGCATTGAGTAGTTTCTGAACAATTTTGGATATAAATATTATCGAAATTACTATTAAATATTACAGTTGCACTTTAATTCTATATATATATATATATATATATATATATATATATATATATATATATAAGCTTTGTAATTATTTTCCAGAGTGAACGTCTTGGATTTTCACTGTACAGTTGTGTGTGGCCTGAAAGTAACGACGACTTCAAGGCAACTTTGCAAATATTCATGCTGCGGTGTCAGAAACCATTAAAAATAACGGTTGGGAAACTTTACACAATCTCAAGAGAAACCTTCAGGCAGGTAAGAGTTCTAGGTTGACCAAAGAAAACGTCATGCTCCGAATATTTCGTAATTTTTTCCTCCATGAAATTACTACACCAAATACTTATAAAATTTATGTCTATTAAAAATTTAAAAAAATATAACGTGTCTACAAAATTTTAGTGTTCTATTTTGTTCAAATTTTATTTTTGAAGTCTGTATATGTAATTTAGTGCAAGAAATTGATATCTATAAATTGCAGGGTCTATGAAAATAATATTTTGCGTCCAGTTAAGTTATGAAGCAGCATTTTTGAACAGATAATTTTAATTTGACGAAATAAGTTTTTCAATTTTTTTGGTTTGAGAATGGGCGAACGTGAATAGACAAACACTAAGTACGCATATCATAAACGGATATTATTTTCATAATTATACTAAAATAATATTATTCCTCAACTTCATAATTTTTTGTGCATATAATACGTTCTCAACACTCCGCAACTGTGATTTTAATTATTCATAAGCTTTTATCTTTTCATTTTCAGCTGATGAACGGATCGTACAGCTTATTTGCTGTTTTACACCAAATAAACAACTCTTAGTTCATGTCGGCTAAATGAGTTGTTTTAAAGCTTTCTCAACTTTATAAAGTAGCACTACAGTAAATATTTCACAAATGGGAAATTATTTACATTACACATATCCAGCGCTTATAATAGCACGCAGAAGTTTATAAACGATAAGGAAATTTATTTTGAAAACATTACATTACAGACGTAATGCAATCTTTATTGCACTAGTAATAATAGTTAAATGTAGAATCCTCACCTCAAAAATCATGTTTAAGTGTTTCCTTCCTCAATTTGTCAACATTGTAAATCGAAATCATTACATATTTTATGAAACAAATAAACTTTAAATATGTAGAATATAATTTAATTTATTTTAATTACCATTATTTTCATTTAAATATTTTCAGTTTAAATTTAGAAAATTATATTAGATATAATTAAAAAAATAATATCATAGGCTATTAAAGGACAAAAATAATTTCTAAATTAAGTACCACGTATTGTTACTGGAGTTCTTGCCGCCTTTTTCTTCTGACGAAAGAAACATGGATTACAGAGATGTTTCATTTTATCACTTTTAAACGACCTCATATTTTTGTTAATTTGGGGAAAAAATTAGCTCTTTCAATATAGCTTAGTGAATCTGCGATTTTGTATCATTTAAGAAAAATGATCCAGTAAGAAGTTCCAGCCAAGAATTCCCGGAAGGGCCAGCAGAGGGGGAAAATTCATCCTCCTGCTGTTACGGAAACTGGCAACAGATTTGAATGATGATGCTAAGACCAGTTTTCCACCAATTAAGTGAACTGTAAGAAAAAGGGAGAGGGGAGAACAGCGAGCGAAAATTAAGGGAAAGAGCGAGAAACACTTTTGATATTGACGGACAGAAAGCATCAAGGAAGACAGAGAGAGGAGTAGATGTATGGCTGCGTGGTAAATGAACCGGACTTCGCTTTCAGCAGACTTTCCTGGCAGAAATCCTGTTCCTAGTAAGCCGTCCGAAGTTTATTTCCTGATGTTATTGCGACGTTAAGTTTGTTAATTTTTTTAACTTTATCAAAATTTTCTTTCGAGTTTCCTTACCCATACACGGTAAATTGGGGTATAATCTCATATTAGGGCATTCGGTAACATATCTTTTAACTTAGCTCATTTATTGTGTACATATTTTCTTTTGATGTTCTGAATAAATACAGAATTGTTAAATATTAATTTGTGTAACCACGTGGCGTGTCACAACTTGTTGACACCTCAATATAATAAAATTGTTATTTTAATCATATTTACCTACCAAATGAATACTTGGGAATAGTCGTCGTCAAGCTATCAAGATAATCGATTTAATTAGCGATAGCAGTAACATATTGATTTACCCGGAGAATAGACTCATAATGTTCCAATATTAACTAAAGTAATGACGGCTTCACGGATCACTCTTGACCACGCTATGAGGCCTCTTCTTTTATTAGGCCAGACTTGTGGAATATGTCCAATAATTGATGTTTCCAACGGGAAATGTTCGACAAGGTTCAGCAGGAACATTGCCATGTCTTGGATTATTTTGGTGTTGGCCTGGTACGCTTGGTACCTAAACACGAAAATGGAGTGCAGCAATATCAGCTGTGAGATTATGCTGGTGATTGCCCTCACGTCTACTTGCCTGTCCGGATTATCCGTCTGGACTGCGAACATAATCGATGGATTTCAAAGACACTCAACAATAATGTTTAAGTTACTTCGTACGGATGTCTTGTTGACGAATCCACAAAAACACTACAGAAGAACGTGGGTGTTTACCGTCAGCATGGTTGTGACTCTGGTTATTATGAGTTTTCTTGGGGTTTTGTGTCCTCTTGGGTATAGACCTTTTATGTATCAGCTCGATGTCCTAATATGTTGTATAACAGGTTTTGTGAGCGCGTTGAACACCGTACTGTACACCGTCATACTTTACGAGCTGAGAAATAGAGTTTGCACTTTGAATAAGAAGATATTCACCATTTCAAAGATGGCAAGAGCACACTGCTTCAGTGTTCCGCTGACGTCTAAGATCAACGACCATTATCTTGAGTATGATGTGAGAATGCGACAGCTCAGGTACGTCCACTACCGTCTGCACGAGATTGCGTCCCTCGTGGACGCTCACTTTGGAAGGTCGCAGCTGTTCGCCGTCGGCAAGAGCTTCTGGGGAATCCTGCTGTCAGCGCACGAGATCCTGTGGGCGGCCACGGCGACAAGTACGGCCCCCTGGGGCCACGTGGTGGCCAGTGCCCTCGTGTGGATACTATCAGAAGGCCTGAAGATCGCCTTTCCATGTGCTTTCGCCGCCGCTGTCGTAGCCGAGTCACGACGTACTGGAACGGCTTTGACCGTCGTAGGACTCTCAACTCCGACATCACCAGAGAAAGACGCTTTCTTCACACAGGCCGTAAGCTGGAGTCCTGCCATGTCTTTTACTGCTGCTGGATTCTTCCCCATTGACATGACGCTCGTCTTTTCAGTTTTTGGAGCCACTGCAACGTATTTGATTGTTATCGCTCAAGTTGTGCTTAAGTGAAGAAATTGGCTCTAACAGTCTTCTCATTAAACTAATTTATATTATTTTCTCAAATATTAATTACTGACATTATTATTCAAATGAAACGTACATTTTTACACACCCGTTTATACTAATTTTTCTATACGTTTAGTTCTCCTGAAATCTGGTTCACTAATACGTTTAAAATCATTCTATACAAGCCTAATATAATTCTATCACAAGCCTATAAGAATTATAATTGTGTAATGTGAGTGATAACCATTACTAAATTAGCAGAGAAACGAAATACATTACTTTGAATGTTAAGTTTATAAACGAGCCAATAATTCATATTAAAAATAATACGAAGTTTTATAAACATAATGCCGGATAATAAACATAAGATTTATTAAAATTATAAAATAAAGTAAATATTAACATCTGTGGAATAAATAAAAATTATTATTCTGTCGAACCACAACCACATACTAATAGTTAAAATTATATAACTAAATAAAGTAATATTAAACTATAATTATATTGCAATACGCTGCTTATATTATTTAACTGATTCAACATTCATAAATATAAAAAAAATTATTCGAGATTCTTTCTGTATTATAAAGCAATAAAATAATACACAAAATATTTATAAATAAGCCCACTTTACTGTGAAACAGCTGTAATAAAATTATAATACTGACTACATATCATTCCAGTGATATTAAATTATATGAATATATCTCTTCTATGACAGGTGAGATGTTTGCACAATATTATGTTAACAAATTTTGCAGGTTCCATATGGAATTATAATTGTGCTTCTATTTTAACAAGACTTTAATCATATTCACATTCAATTATATGTATATATGGTTCCCTTATTCTGTCATATCATGAAATGTTAGTAAGTTATAAATTGAAAATAAATTTTTTGTTCAGTCCAGGAGAATAAAACTCTTTTTGTGTGACCCTCATACAACAAGATAATAAATACCACTATTTCATAATTCACCGCGGAGGATCTCTGCACAAACCTCTCGTGGTAATACATCTGTTAAAATTTTTGTTATTATAAATGTTGTTAGTTCAAATTGTGTAATTAATATGTGCTGTCGCTAATGGCCTACATGTCGAAGCGACTTTATACGTTAAATAAAAAAAGTAAAATAAAATGTACTCAAAACAAATATAACCAAGTTAATTTTAATTTACGTGAGAAAGGAATACGTTTTCTTGAAAAAAAAGTAAAAATTAAATTATGCTTCGACAAAGATATCATCCATATTAAATAGTGTACAAATGACGCGTTTAAGAGCACAGTCACTTTCAAATTAGTTCCTTGATTTTTTATTCAATAATGAATAGGTGCAGAAATAAAATTATAGTAAAATAGTACCTTCGTGAAATTGTGGTAAGTAATTTTTAATGCAACTATTCTGAGAAATTTCATCTGGTTTCATGATTATTACGACAGCATGCAATAAGTTAGAAAGGCTGGCATTAATTTTGTAAATTGATTGAAGATGGCTTTCGAAGATTGTTAGTTAAATCGATTTTGACCCAAAGGAATAATATCTTTAAACGTTTCTCAAACACCGAGGCATATTCCTGGTGCCCATTATGGGGCATCTAACTATGAAGCAAGGAAAATGTCGTTTAGAGCATGCCTTGAGGCCGTTGACCCTGCTATGTAACGTTTGTGGCCTGGCGCCGGTGTTACGTGGCTCCGACGGTAAACCGAAGATGATCATTAAAGTCATCGTAGGTGTGTGGATCAGTGTCGTGGCAGTTTGGTGTCCATGCTACTTGTACAATCGCTTCAGGCAGCAGTTATCAGATACGTATTACCACATACAAATCATGCACTTCTTTGCAGTCATTACGTGCTGTTTGTCGGGGATATCTTCCTGGATAACCTGCCTTTTTAGTGGGTATGAGACATACGACTCCCTTTTAGAAGAATTGTCGAAAACTGACAGGATCCTTCAAAGCTGTAGAAAGCACTTTCGGCAAACCAGGATTTTCTCGGCAGCTATGGTAGTGACGGCCATTGCGATAGAAATAATACTCTGCTGGTGCTTCTTTTCGCGATTGCAATCTCACTACTTACTAGAGTTTATGATATTTAAATATGGAGATATCACGAATACAGTACATACAATACAATACAACGTTATTCTTCGGGAGTTGAGTGTGAGGTTCGCTTCTGTAAATAAAAGTATTGAGTTGTGTACCAACAGCGCATGTTGCCATGTCACTAAGCAGCGTTTCGTTCACTGTGACGTGTCGACGTTGAAGCAACCAGGGAACACGTTGCAACTGAGCTATCTTCAAAGGATACACCATTCTCTCCACCAAGTGGCAAATTCGGCGGACACACTGTTTGGTCCATCGCAGTTTTTCGGCATCGCTAAGAAATTTTTCGGAATTCTTTTTGCGGTTCACGGGATCCTCCTGGTGATGGAAGAATTTAAAAATCCGCGCAACTTGTTCATGTGTGCTATTTACGTATTGGCAGCACTGACCCAGACGCTTCAGTTGATCTTTCTGTGTATGTCGTGCCGCTCAGTGATCAAGGAATACCTTCGGACCAGATATATCCTGACGTCTGCTGTCCTTGGAAGTGCTTCCGAAGACCAAACAGAAGAAGCGCAAACTTTCCTGCTTCAGGTCACGACTTGGCTGCCGAGTGTCTCCTTCAGTGCTTGCAATTTATTCACCATAGACATGTCGCTAATTTTTTCAATTTTAGGAACAATAGCTACCTATTTAATCATTATCGCGCACGAGGTTATACAATAAGATATTATTAAAACACTATATATCGGTTACTTGAAAACGTAACCTTCAGAGCCTTATATAATTTGTATTTCTTAGTTACCAGTAATGCGGTTTATCCAAACGAATAACCTGTTTATTATCACTGCTATGAATAAATTTAATGTTACCAGCCTATATAGCTCTATTGTCATTAGCAAATCACGTTAAAAGCTTACTTATATTATAGTGCTTAAAAAATTGAAGTCCAAGGTGGAAACTCACTCTGGAGTAAAAATATATGATTATATTCCTTGAAACATTGTGAAATTTATCAACAAACACTAAAAAAAATTTTAAAAATTAATTATTTTATGGAACAATATCAAACATTTGAAAATACGTCTAAAATTAAGAATAATGGATGCTGATTAAATTAAAATAAAACTAAAATTGAAATTGGTTCTTCTTAAAGATATTATTACGTGACTAATACAAACCCTATATTTTATCCTTGAACTAATTCAATTGACTGAGTTGTCGCACATTATACAACATGAATATCTCATTGTAATTTTTACACAGTGATATTTAGTCAATATTATCATAATACTTAATTAACAGTGTTTTCAAGTGGAAGTATTGATTTTTTAAGTAATTAGTTTTTGGGAAAAATGAGTTTGATAATAATATTTAAGTGAATGAGATGAGTTAATATTTCAGCTACTTTTCAGGGACAAATTAATAAAACGGAGTGACATTAGATAAGCAGAATATGGTTGGCGGCTTGGAAGCTCCTCTCCTCGTGGCCACCAGGCCTATGAACGTCGTCTGTCAAATCTTCGGCGTGTCGCCCCTTGGTTTGCACGTGAAAATATTTAAAGAAGGAGTGCATAGTTATTACAATACACTTGGGACCAGATGCTTTACACTGACGTGTATCACACTAATTATCTCAAGCTACTTAACGTCCATTATTTCATTTATGAACGGTTTCCTAGATCCGGTTGCGACTGGGCTCATGGTGACATACCACATGACGAACACTTTAACCTTTGGAGCGGCAGTTGCAACTTTGTTTAATAACTTTTTAGGAGGGACGAGAAGGTACCTCACAATTTTCCGAGACCTCAGCGTGGCCGATAATGAAGAAATCATCATGACTCCCTCGACGAAACACTTCCAGTACACACGGATGCTTTCAATCATTACTCCAACCCTGGTGATATCAATAAATGTCGCTAAATGTATATCAAGCTACATAATATATTCTGATGGAGTGTCCATGGAATTAATCGTGTTCCTCAGCGTGGACCTTATAACCGCATTGAGCATTTCACAATACTGGCTATTGCTTTCAGAAATCCGTCGGAGACTTGCGGATATGAATAGAAAACTCAAGAAAATTACTGGGGCTCATAAAGAGCCACCGTTCATCATAAGTGGTGGGAGAGAAACCAATATTAGTCAGTTACGCAGATTGCACATAGTTCTTCACGACACCGCGACGCTGGTGGATCGTCACTTTGGGATTTCTCTGTTATTCGGAACTGCGCAAAGTTTTTGTGGCATCATCATGTGTGGTAACGAGATCCTCCAATATTCAGTATCACAATCGCTAGGACTAAGTTCTTTAGTGGACAGCTGCTACTGGCTGTTGGCTGAAGGCTTCAAGATATTTCTCTCCTGTTGGTCCGCCACTGCTTTGGTCTCTGAGTTTCAGCGAACTGGGACTATTCTTTCAAGAGTAATTCTGGACCATCCAACAACCATAAATTTAACAGACATGGTTTTGTTTTTGCAACAGACAACTGTATGGAGGAAACCGCCGTCCTTCAGCGCTTCTGGTCTCTTCACCGTCGATATGAAGTTGATGTTTTCCGTGGTTGGAGCCACTGCTACTTACATCATAATAATTGCTCAACTCGTTCTGAAGTGAAAGTCAGTAGAGACAGTAGAACTTTAAATTTTGTCTTTAAACCGAGTTGTCAAGTTTTTAAAATGACGTTCTAGCGCTTCATCTACAAATATGAAGCAATATTTTTGTATATTTTATTCATCCAGTGTCTATCAACAAAAAGATTTTAAAAATAGTGAAAGGGTGATTGACACTAATATAGTCAATCATTGTGGAATTTAGAATTGCGATGCCATTAAGATCATTTGTTTCAGTTTTCGCACCTGATTTCTTGACAATTTATGAACAAATTATGAACTATAATTAGTGCATGACGATATGAATCCATTCTCAAAATTACATGTTGTTAATAGAGTATTAATAATTACTTAACTTACCTTAATAATGGGTTTTTTAATATTGCTTTTAATTGAATTTATGAAAAGTTCGCCTTTTTAGCGGTCTTTACATTTTAGCTGGCACACAGAATTCGGATTGTCAAATTAGAACAAAGAGTATAATTAGCCTGTGAAATGTATCAACTGTACTTTGAATCCTTTAATTAATTTTTCCTGTATTGAATGAATTACTAAATATTATATTGTTAAAAATATCTGACTTCAATAGAATTAACGAGAACAATAGCAGTCTTATCTTTCTGCCTAAGATTTTTTATTTTTAATTAAATTTTAAATGGCATATTCTATTAATCTTCAGGTATGGAAGTGCATTATTTTACCAAAAGCCCACACACCTCTCAATTCGATTCCTGAAACTTTGGCTCTTATTTTAGTGTAGAAAGGCAGATACGGCGTGTCAATACATAAAAAAACAGATTTTGGATTATTTAACCCTGCGTTAAAAAGAATAGTTTTTTCATTAAGAAGAGGAACATTACTAATATTTATTGAATTATTTATTACACTGCGCAAATTGCGAGAACTGCGCGGTCAATAACACTGCGCAGTTAAAATATGTGTGATTTTAAAATGACTGCGAAATTAAAAATTATTGCTGTTAAGAAATATACGAATTTAAAAAAATTGCGCAGAATAAAAAGTTTGCAAATTATAACATCGGCACAGAAAAAATAACGCAGTAAATATATTTGAATTTGTGATAAGAAAATGTAATAAAAGAAATGCGCAAACTGCACAAACATGGCGTACTATGCAAACACCCGGAACTGCGCTAGAAGAGCAAATTGCGAAGTTAGAAAAACTTTCTCAGTTAAAAAACTTGGAATTTTAAAATAAACTGCGGTGTAGGAAAATTGCGCAGTTAGATAATAACTCCGGACTTAAAAATTCTACGCCGTTAAAAAATGAGCAGTTGTAGAGAAATTGTGCAGCGAAAAAGCAGCGTAGTTAAACGCGTGAACCGCGCAGTTGACCAAGTGCCATATATATTTGAGATGATTTAAAGAAAATACTTCAAATGCAATAGACCGTGGAAAAACATAGATAACAATATATTTACAATAACGTCTCCTTGCAGCGTAATAACATTTCACTAGAGCGAAATTCTCATTGAAGGGAAACTTCCTAACATTTTTTACTACAAATTCATATACTTAAGTTGATTCTAAGAAACGTTTTTATATTAAATTGTCCATGGAAATGAATATTTAGTGAGTTTTTTGCAATAACATTTCGCTATAGTGCATTAATATCGGAAGGGAAACTTTTATTAATATTCATGTGAATAATGGAAATATGTGGTTGAAATGATATAAAATAAGTCTCCAATTCTGTATCTTAGCCTTTACCCAAAATGGAAACTCACTCTGGAGTAAATAAAACATATAATTTTCATTGTGAAATTTACTAACTAACCTGATTTATAAAATTATACGTTTTAAAGAACATTATGCAATAGTTCAGAGGTGTCTGAAATTAAGAATTATAGATTTTGATTTAACTAAAATGAAACTACAATAGAAATTTGTTTCTCCCCAAGATGTTGTTATATTGTTGATATGAATATTGAATTTTATTATTGTTCTAGTGATATATATTAGGTAATGTTTTCATATATTGCTTTTAATTAAAGTGACAAAATTGTTTTTCACCACATACACACCACATTGTGTAATATGTGACTTATAGGGATTGTTTTAAGGTGCAATTTTCTAATGTTTTCAAGTTAATGTATTGATATATATTAGGTAATAATTACTTATATTAATACTAATTGAATTGACTGAATTCTGGCACTTTTTACATGAATATCTCATTGTAATTGTTACACAGTGATATTTAGTCATTATTAGCAAGATACTTAATTAACAGTGTTTTCAAGTGGAAGTATTGAACTTTTAAGTAATTAATTGTTTTGGGGGATATAAATTTGATAATGGAATTTAAGTGAATGAGATGACTTAATATTTCAGCTGATTTCCAGGTATAAATCGATAGAACGAAGCAACATTAGATAAGCAGAATATGGTTGGAGGCGTGGAAGCTCCTCTCCTCGTGGCCACCAGGCCCATGAACGTCGTCTGTCAAATCTTCAGCGTGTCGCCCCTTGGTTTGCACGTCAAACTCTTCAAAGAAGGAGTGCATAGTTATTACAATACACTTGGGACGAGATGCTTTATACTCACATGTATCACCTTAGCTGTCTCAAGCTACTTAACGACCATGCTTTCATTTCTCAACGGTGCTATAGTTACGGTTGCAAGTGGGCTCATGGTGAGTTACCATATGACTTACACTTTAACATACGCAGCGGCAGTCGCAACTTTGTTTAATAACTTCTTAGGAGGGACGAAAAGGTACCTCACAATTTTCCGAGACCTCAGCGTGGCCGATAATGAAGAAATCATCATGAGTCCCTCGTCGAAACACTTCCGTTACACAAGGATGCTTTCAACCCTGATTCCAACCCTGGTGATATCAATAAATGTCGCTAAATGTATATCAGGCTACATAATAGATTCTGATGGAGTGACCATAGAATTGATCGCGTTCCTCAGCGTGGACCTTATAACCGCATTGAGCATTTCACAATACTGGCTATTGCTTTCAGAAATCCGTCGGAGACTTGCGGATATGAATAGAAAACTCGAGACAATTATTGAGGCACATAAGCAGCCTCCGGTCGGCGTACGTGGTGCGAAAGAATGCGATGTGAATGTTTTACGCAGACTGCATATAGTTCTTCACGACACCGCGACGCTGGTGGATCGTCACTTCGGGATTTCTTTGCTATTCGGGACTGCGCAAAGTTTTTGTGGCATCATCATGTGCGGTAACGAGATCCTCCACTATTCAATATTACAGTCTTTAGGAGTAAGTTCTTTAGTGGACAGCTGCTACTGGCTGTTGGCTGAAGGCTTCAAGATATTTCTCTCCTGTTGGTCCGCCACCGCTTTGGTCTCTGAGTTTCAGCGAACTGGGACCATTCTTTCCAGAGTAATTATGGACCATCCAACAGCCGTACATTTAACAGAGATGGTTTTGTTTTTGCAACAGACAACTGTATGGAGGAAACCACCGTCCTTCAGCGCTTCTGGTCTCTTCATTGTCGATATGAAGCTGATGTTTTCCGTGATTGGAGCCACTGCTACTTACATCATAATAATTGCTCAACTCGTTCTGAAGTGAAAGTCAGTATAACTTTTAATTTTTTTCTGAAAACTAGTCGTCAAGTTATAAAAATGATTTTCTGGATCTTGTACTACAAATATGATGTAAAATTTTCTTATATTTATTCTTATGTTTTTAAATAATAATGATAGAGTGATTACAAGCAGCTTACGCTAATGAAGTGAAGTGTTGTGGAATTCAGAATTTAGAAGCTATTACATTAATTTGTTTCTTAATTTTTTACAAAGAAATTTGAACTATAGTTAGTGCATGTCATTTTGAATCTATTCTAAAAATTACATGTTGCTAATTGTTTATTTATAATTACTTAATTAACTTTAATAATAGTTTCTTTTCAATATTTCTATTAGAAGGTTTTAGGAAATGTTCACCTCTTTATTGACTTATGCGTTTTGGCTGGGAATTAAAATTACGTTTGTCAAATTTGAACACAGCGTTGAACTTAGCAATTGAACTTTGAATATATTATTTCTTCTCGAATATAATAAACAATTCACTAAATATAGTATAGTAGAAAATTACCAGACTTGAAAGAGAATGAAACATGATCAGTTTTCGGCATGTTCATCTTTCTGCATAAGAAATTTTAATTTTTTTATTACTTCAAATAGTCTATTCTATAGATTTAAAATATTGAGACACTATTTTAAATGATGTTAGGACAAGTATGTTACCCTTTGTTTAAAAGATATTTGAATAATTATTAGTAGTTTTACAACACATGAAGATTATTGAATCCTGTTCTTCTATCAACGTAATAGTAGAAAGATTTTCATTAAAAATTGGATTAGTTCTTATGTTAATTGAAATATTTAAAATACTATAAATAATAAACATTTACGCGTAATGGGAAAACTGTGCGAAAATTCAGATTGGCTAAATAAAGGTTTATAATTTTGGAGAAAATTATGGCACTTTGGTTTTGTTTTAAATCGAAGCTTTAATATTGTCAGGCAATGTCATAAAATTTATTTACTCGCCTTCCTGATTTATCTTTAAAATATGCTTACATATGTTTATTTTCTTTTGCTGACTTCATCCTCGAATTGACGTTCATTTTAACCGACGTAGTAAATTTAGTGGAGTTGAAGATACTAGCAGAGTTTGAGTTAAATTATATTACATTTACATGCCACTTAAGAGATATTTACAATTTTTAATAATGTGTCCTGTATTTCAGTTTACAATGGTGATTTTCAGAATTACAAGTTATACTAGTAAGAAGGAAAATGTTATTATTATGGTTGACAAGAGTGAATGCTTCTTAATGGTTTTCCATTTTGATCCACAGAGATGAATTCACGAAATATAAAATTAATTGGCCAAAGTCTTCTAAAATTGTAAGAGACCTGACAAAGTGCTATCGTGGTTACTGACAAAGGATAGTTAGAGTGATCCAAATTTATTTGAGAACAACCTGTGCGATGATAACCAGATAAGTGACAATCACTCCCAAAACAGATAAAAGAAAGTTTGTGTCAATTTTGAAGTATCCGGCCGCCGTAAAACTAATGTGAGGATTCCAGATGAAAACCTGTGACAAAAAGTCGTTTTCTTCAAGAGATCTGGCGCCTGGTGCTTTGTCGAGCAACGTGGAGACCAGAATGTTGCCAGTGCGCCTATACTCGGCAGTGACGTGGTTACAGGCCAGACACAGTCCGGCTATCCTGAGGAAGTCCGACGCTATCCACGATAAGAAAGTAGTGACTTTAATTGTGTTCCAGGCCTTGCTGACAAGTATGTCATGAGAAGTGAGTATGATGCCGCTGAAGCTCTTTGCGATGCCTAGGAGCTGTGATGAACCAAAATATTCGTCAGCGATAGCCGCTACCTCAACGATGGTCTGTCGAGTGCGCCTCAGCTGGCGGAGTTTCAAGTCACGGGCAACATGGTTCTGCTTCGTCTCCTCCAGGTGAAAAATGCTTAAACGCTTTGTCGGTTCGTTGTTCTCCGAGATCCTCGTGTTCAAAGCTGAAAGCCTTTGTCGTAGGTCCCAGAGTAACACACAGTACTGCAAGCTGTCGAGTTGGCTGACGAACGAACACATGAGGAACGGTAAAATTTTCAGTTGGAACGTCGGAGCATATAAAAACGGAAAAATGAACCCAAATGAGTGCAATATGAAATTAAATGTCATCATTATCAACGCAACTAATTTAGTTTTCTCGACGTGCCTCTGGGGATTGCGAAATAAGATGTCTGTTTTGGCGAGGAGACTTTGTAACTTAATACGCTTATCAAAAGGGTAAGTGATGTTAGTGATCCACGTGACGACACCACTTAAGCCAGTCAGACAAGTGGATATGAAATACACACCCTGTTGTATCGCATTGTTGTAGCCGGAGTCCGACCAGAAGAAGAAGCTCATGAAGATAATGAACCATATTAGAGTCTGGATGATCCACATCCAGGAGATTAAGTTCAAAATCTTCCTATGCTTGTGGTGTCTGCAGGAAAGTAGCGGGGTGTAGCCTAATGCGTGCCATAGCGTATGTAAGGGCAACACTTCCTGACGCAAGGGCACCAACGGCTGCCAATCAATCGTCCCCATCATTGACTGAAGACTGACCGCACGCGCTTTCACAGTAATGAAATACAATACGTTTATTCGTCTCACTTTGAATCAATACTACTCTAATGTAGTTTCATATCTCCAATCTTAGTGTACATGAACTGCTCCTTGCCCAAACATATATATCAATTAAAGTGAAAATTTTAACTTTTTAATAAAGTCATTTTTAAATGTTTTGTACCTTCTTTCCAAATAATAATATATTACTGAACAAAGAATGAATTTTTATTAATATGGTAGTGGCAAGTAAGAGTTTGGTCTGATGTAACCTATATTGTGCAATACTTTTCATTTCACATAACTACCACATCCCGCATCTTCCCTAATCTGCTTAGCGTATTCCATCCTTGCCCTCCCTCTCCTGATCTTACCCCACACACTTCCCTCAAATGCAAATTTTACAAGACCCGTTTTCTTGGTCAACTTCCTACATATTGTTCGCTCTTCCCCTATTCTGCTTACAACTTCCTAGTTAGTAATTCTATCAACCCATCTGATTTTCAACATTCTCCCTATGGCACCACATTTCACAGTTTTCTATTCTTTTCCTTTCTGCAACTCCTACCTCGCACGTTTTGCTTCCATATAACGCCACGCTTTATACGAACATTTTTAGCAATGTTTTCGTAATATTCACACTTATATTACCCGTAAGTAAATTCCACTTTTTTATGAAAGTCTTTCATGCCTGTGCTATCCTACTCATTATGTCTACTATACTTCTACCATCCCTAGTTATTACGCTTTCCAGAATTCCTTAACTTCCGTCAAAATATCCCTTCCCAATCTAACACCCTTTATTATTACACACTTTCACAAGCTACTCTCCATTACCTTGGTTTTCCCTCTATTAATCCCTATATTGAACTCTTTCTCCTGGACTCCACTCAAGCCATTTATCGTACTATATTCAAATAAATATTCATTTAAAATACTTTTATTTATTTAAAACTTACTTGAATCTGTTGTATGTAAACATACCCCCCGAGTTTTATAATTTAAATAAATGACATCGTGCCTTCCAAAAACAATTTCGCACCATATTTTATCATATTACGGTTATTAATTGCAGAATATATTAGCTACAGTGTATTATTGCCTGAGTGTCATAATTCTAGGTGAAAATAACTAACGCAGATGATTTCCTTCATTGATTCCATTTTGATTATTTAAAGAAAAAGTTAAAAGCAATCACGAAGTGAGTCTGGAACAGATAGTTCACTGTTATATCATACTTATGCAAAAACGGTTGTAGTGAAGTGAAATGATAAAAGTTACTCGGAAAAAGACTCAAATGAGATTGTAAGCGATGAATGAGGTTTTTCTTGTTTCCTTTCCTACTGCAAAGATTTTTCTCTTTACAGAGATAAAGTACGACGAAATGTAGTATTTATCTATTACTCAGCTATAAGTAATTCGGGGAAACTTTTTGCGCCAGATACAGCTTTTAAGTTATGTCGTAGCATAAGAAAATGAAGGGAAAGATTAACGTACCATAAATAAAGAAGGGACACGACGAGTTTCTCAAACTTCGTCTCCTAGAAGAACGTTCCATTCTCAACGCAACACAAAAGTTAAATTTTCTTAAAGAATTACAGGAAGTCGTAAATATTAAAAGTACCTCGTTTTGCTAATATCTGCTACGGTAACTTAAATTTCAGTAAATTATGGTTAAATAAAATTCAAACTTGGATATAGAGCTTATAAAGTAAAGATAATTTTTACCATAAAATAAACAAAACAAGACTTTGATCAACAAAGGTGAAAATGAAAAAAATAATTAATTCAGTTTGTCAATCTTATTTGCTCAGTTGACTTGCAACCTTTGTGCAACTACCTTACGCAGAACAAAAGAAAACGAAGTTATTTCTTAAATAGGGGTTCCAAATAACATTAATAATTTGAATGTATCGAAAATGTTTATTGTTTGTATGAAATTATGAAGCAACGATTGTCACGATTCATTCTGATGTAATATTCCATAAATTGGTGAAATGTATATGTTATGATTACTAAACATTGTTTTTTGAAAAATATATCACGTGGAACATTACAAAATGCATTTGTTCAACAGGAATGTGACTCAATAATTTAAATATTATTTTTATTGTTTCCCAGAAACACATTGATGACATATTATCTAACATTTATACAAATAATTTACCTTTAGGAAATCATTTTAGCGAAGAGGTGAAAATGATTCGGCGAAGATTTGCAATTCCTGAGATACGGAACAAATTTACGTTTTTACGTTGAAATTGGTTTTTCGTTTTCTTGTAGATGAATCTGATTGTATGTCAATTACTCGTTGCTATGAAGAAAGATTCCTAAACTGTCGAGTCATGGAGAACGGAATGCTGCGACCACACTGCAAGCTAATCTCCCGTCATTCGGAAGAGCGCGAGACAAGTGCTCATAGCTCTAGTTGATGCAGGTTGTCTAGTGTTTCCCTGCATCTCTTTCAGATGAATACTCATGGGTTGAGATCTTAAACAATAGGGCGGATGCCTTAATCAACCATTGTCTGTCTTCATCTACTTTCCGTATCATCCGTTTCAAATTCCCTTCTTTTGCTATTTATTCCATTTATTGGATCATCTTTATTTAGCATCGCTCCAAAAAGGAAACTTTGAGCCTAAATAACCTGCTTTTTCTTCAGGAGGAGAAAAAATAATTCTCAATCAGAAGATCATAATATTCGTACCAGATTTGAATGACGGCTCAATGGACAATTTACTGAACTAAAATCAATATAATAAAATTAGTTTTCTTAATGAATGTAGTTAGTTACGGCTCTTGTAGAAAACTGTTTTTTAATGGCTTGACACATAAAATTCCATTTTTTCCACCTTTAATTTCCTGGTGATTTCAGATATTGTAGACAAAGTCAAACACGGCTATAGTGCAAAATGCTTTAACAACGTTGTCAACAAGCTTCACAACCACATGAAATCATTTTGACCACAACAAATAGTACAAAAAGTTATATTGACTCTTCCCGGTGTATTGATTGTTACTTAACCTACGAGATCAGTTTTCAGACAAGGCCTTGAATTAGCCTTGTATTAGTGTAAATTTTCAGTAAGTATCCGTCACAGATAATGTCGTTCTGTTTTACGTGAATAGAGTCTACAGTTTCATTGGAGAGCGTGACAGTCAATTTATTCTTTTGGTTTTTTCTTGTTTCATTCTTCTCATAGCTTTTGAAAACAACCGGAAGTTGCGTTAATAGGAGAGAGAATAAGACTCCGTTATTAAGCACAACGAAGAAGAACTCTGTTCAAATCTTTCGTATCTTAATGTGGTGGAAAGGTAGAGATTTTAAATGGCACTTCCTGGGTGACTGGTTACTCATTGGATGCAGCAGTCCCAAATCCGTAGAAATCGTCGAGAAATTGTCGAGGTGTTGGCTGAGCGGTGAAGATCAGTATTAAACGTCTTCCAGTACTTGAAGAATCAATCCGAGGGGACTGGAGCCAGATGCTTGATTTGGTCCTGATTTCTGGGAGATGATCCACAAATCAGCTCTTTGGCCACGCGTCGGAAGTTGGCTGACAGAAAAGCGTAGAGCAATGGATCCAATGCAGCGTTCACGTACGTCACGAGGAAGGTGACAGGGGATAAGATGGCGCTGAAAGGCGTAGCACCTCTGTAGCTTGGGGACCAATGCTGCCACATTTTCCGCGCGTGTAGTGGCAAGTTGCAGATGGCGAAGGTGAGCACCAGAGCAATGAGCATGCGTACCACGTTGCGACGAGCCTGAAGGACGTGATGACTTGGTGCCGAGCAGGACGGAGCATCAGCTTCCAGGATACATCCGTGGCACAAGAGACGGCGTGCCAACCTGATGCGCATCGAAGGCTGTAAAAATGACAACGTCATGAAATGATAGATCAAATCATAATTATGTTAATATACTATTAAGAAGGATATTCACACATCATCTGTGTTTAAACTACTAAGAGTAGGCTGTATGTAGTCTTCTATAGTGGTTTTCAATAAGGACGGGTCGAAATATTTAAATGCAATAAAAAAGCTGATGTGAGGTATTAACAAAATTATTTTTGTATTTGAAAGGACATACAGGGGACTTTAAATGGGAAAAGAACTTTGTCAATACCACACATACAGCTTGTTTAATTATATATCGACATCGATTATTGAAATCCTCTGCATATACATGAAAATAAATGTATTTTTGGTTGCTTCTATGTTTGCCTCTTATGCATAACATTCATCCAATTGCATAAATTTATGGTGATTCGTAGTGATTGCCTCACAGAATGTTTCAGTCAATCTTTCAAAGATTTAGCCAAAACAAGGTCCTCAACAGACGTCACGCAATGCACTTCTAACTTCTTCCGCCATATTGACAGCCAGCAGATTCAACGAAAGAGTGATTTAATAAAGTTTTAGGTGTATTACTGCACACGATTGACATCATTGAAGAGAATCAAATAAAAACAGCCACAATTTAGTTACTGTGCCCTGTTGGTTGTCAAATTCCAATAGATACTAGACGCATTATTTTTGTTTTACCCCGTTAATTTGTACTTGTCAAATCAAGAGAAACGCTTGCCGGGCGGGTACTCTACCAACTGAGTCAATCCGAGTTGACGTCGAAGGACCGATTTCAGCATCACTCCATTCCTGTAAACCTAAGCTTGGCTCGCCTACAACTAAGTAATCACGACCTATTATCTAGGAGTTTTGTGAAGTATGGATAGCGTTTATTTTCGACTCCCTCTAGTTCACCGGTAACATTTAAGTATCTGGCATATTTTCTCGTCTCTTGCCGCATTGAGATTATCTTGAGGTAGCGTGCTTATATAATGTTCCAGGACAATGACTGACTGGATTAAGGTTCCGTCAGTCAACCACTTGGTTAATTTGAAGTCAATTCTTCGAAGATGGGTCAGTGTATTTGTCAAGGATTTATCAATTAAATAACGTGTTGAGTTTATAAATTAATTTCAGGACTAATATAAATAATACCATTGCAACGTTAATAAAAATAATTTTGGAAGTTACTTACTCAAACTGAAAGTATACCAACGTAAGGCCGATTAGAATGACTAATATGATAGAAAAGAAGATACTAACAGTCAAAGATTATGAAATATATACTCATCGCAGTTCAAAGTATTGCGTAAGGATTAGTGAAGGCAAAGAAAGAATTATAATTGAACGAGATTAGTTTGGGAGTAAGAGGAATTATGAACACGAGGACTTTATGCGTGATTATTATGAAAGCTGGAGATACATTCACAATTGTTTTAGAATGTAAGACAGTTTATTTAGAGAGTACTCCATGACGCTTGGCTCTGTATATATGCCTTCGGACATGAACATACAATCTAGCTCAAGATAGTCCTCAGATTAACTGACCCAGCTATGTAAACGTCAGAATCTCCACTTCATCAATACACCTCTACTGCAGATAAATTTGTTAAAAATGTATACATTTTAGCCATGTCAAATTTTACAAGTGTTGTAAATATTAAGCTAACAGTGGATTATATTTGGTTTATTCTGACGAAAATTTGAAACACAACTAAAATGAAATGTGTTAGACGTTTATTTCGACCTCAGACAACATCTCCACCGAGACAAAAAAGTTTAATCGATAATTGTTTACTTAATATTCGGTTTAAATAATAATGACGTTTCGCCCATATTTATTATTCATTCTTTATACATCATTTCAGCCATAAATGTCAAAAGACTCAGGCCACGACGCCAAATAATCGACATGTGAAATAATTTATCCATTTAAAAATCGAAGTTATTTATTGAAGGCACTTTATTACAAATTAATCGTTACATTTTAACCAAATATTATGTATTAAAATTAATATTGATTTTTAAAATAATTTTTGTCTCCTTACCTAGATTTACAAATATGGACGGAACGTTATTATTAACTAAAGGTTAATTAAATTTTTGCTGATAAATTGGTTGGATTTGTTTTATTAATTTTACCGTATTTTGAGATGTGATGTTTTACTTCAGTTAAAGTTTCCAACTTAATGGACATCACTACTTTTATCTCTTTTAGTATTTTTATGGTTTTTGCCAGTTATGAGTTCCAAGATTTTAAAATACAGTAAACATAGTTATTAATTTATTCAACACTTTGTCCTATATCCAAGAATTAATAAAGATCGGCAGAATCATACTAGTGCAAAAATAAATCTGAGATCCATCGAGCTAGATAAGAAGTCGAGTTGTATAAACTACTATTGAGAGTGTTACCAACCTGATGGCAGTATCCGTTTCCTAGTCCGTGGCTACTCTTCCACAACACGATGGCGATACGTGAGTAGAGGAACGTCATCATGACGAGAGGAAGGACATACAGCAGGAAAAAGTTCATCACGTCGAAGAGTTCGAAGTCGTAGGACTTCATGTTGGGCACGCATATGACGTTGTTTCCACCCGGTTCCTGGAAGGCTTTCATCCATATTAGCCGTGGTGACGACAGCGCCGCCGATGTCAACCACACAAGCGTCACTATAGCCTACAACATGAACCATAGCCATACTGAATATCAGTTAGCTGCTATCCACCAGAGTACCACGAAACGATAACTTACTGCTAGTCTAGTGGGCGTGAGGATTCTCCTGCAAGCCATAGGATGGATAATCGCCACGTAACGTTCCGAACAGATCAGTACCAAGATAAGAATGGATGCCGTGTAGCTGAGGCTGTGAACGAACTGGCTCATTTTGCATATTGTGTCACCCAGAAGCCAGCTGGAAAGAAATGAATGTTGGATAATGAAAGGACTGATACGATTAAAACTGAGAAAATTTTAGAACAAGTGATTGGATCCTGATAGCAAGAACGCAACTAAAGGAGTTGGGCTAATGTTGATACTTCAGAGTTTGGACAACTTTGTTATGATGGTAAGAGGAGGACAAAAACAGTAAGGGGAAGGAAGTGATTCCAGTACATAATTCAGGTAATTGAAGGTGCTAGGTGCAGGAAAGACTGCGAGGATGGCTCAGGACAAAACAAGATAGACAACCAAATTCAAAAATAGTAAATAATAATTAAGAAGAAAAAAATTTCAGATGATTTAAAAAAAAATTGTAATATATTATGTCAAATGAAACTGAAGGTCAATAATAACCTTTGGTTTGATGACAGGTAATGCCTAAATAAAAAATACGTATGTACAAACAGATGTACTATATAATTGAAAAGGTGTGTGTTTATTAAATAATTTACTGAACAAAAAACTTGAAAAATTTTCACATTTTCCTATAAGGTATATGAATGTAATTTATATGAAATATTATGGTGCACTTTTTACTTTAATTATTATTTACTAAAAGGAGAATAAAAGTTTTAACACAACATTTTTCAGTAATAAGCGCGGGAAAGGATTAAACGAAAACAAACTATTTAACATATAAGTTCTATTACATTTTAAAACGTAATGTATATCTGAAAACCAACAACGTATCTGGTATATACAAATGGTAATGTAGTAAAACTAAATTCACCATTTATAAAGAGATTTAAATCATACTGTGTAGATGTCAAACATTGAATTTTTTATTTAACAGGTGAATTCTTTTTCGCGTCAGTTAAAAAACTTTCCTCCGCGAGCAATTTTCATGGCTGACTGGTTTAAGAAAGCCCCGGCTGCGCAAAGTTCGGCAAAATCCAATATCTGACTCCTGTTTCAGAAATAATATCTCTCCCTCGATCTCGTCTTTAATTGGACCGCCGTTTTAATACTAGACATTCCGCAGCTGAAACATAGGTACCACTGAGGGAGGATTGAATAAACATACCTAATTTTAAGACTTTCAGGAGTGCAGGATTAATAACACAGGAGAAAGATTACACTTTATGTTCTCGTAGATTATTTAACAAAGCAGCGATAGATTATTAAAATAAAAAAATAATGCAAAATGCAGAATTTGGAAAGCAATCTGTGACACAGCTTTTTTATTTTTAAGTCAATTTCTTCATGGAAACACTATGTATACATGTATATGAGAAATAAACCTCTATTATATGTTTATTTTTTTCATGAGCTGCGCTTCGAAGTAGAATGAAAGAAAAGATGTTGCATTGAAAATTATTACATTAGTAGAGCATACTTTATATCGTCCTACCTGATGCAGATTTTCTAGGTGAAACACCGGGTAGGAACCTTAAAGACATAGGAAGGGGGGAATGTGGAAGGTAGAGCAAGGTAGCCAAGGGTTGACTAGGTGCCCCAGACTGTGCCTTCCTATGCTATTAAATTGGAATTGCCTGTTTCAAGATTAAACTCCTGTAGCCTGTTAACGAAAAAAAATCAACGTATTGGCTACTAACACTCGGAAATATTTACAATGAAGAAATATTACAAAATGATGTATAAAAAGGTTTCTTACATTCTTTTACTTAATCAGTAACAGTATAATAATGATTCAATCGATTTCTCTACCGTTCTTAACTTTCACTTTATACAAAATATATTTATCCACAATTTGAACGTGTCGAGCAAGCTAAAGTTTTTTTTGTAGTAAGAAGTGGATAATACCTGTGTGTGAAGTATATATAGAGGTTCTGGAACACGCAGAAAACGCCCACACAAAGGTCAGCCACTGCAAGGTTTGCCAGAAGGAAATTTGTGATGGACCGCAGCTTCCTTGACCATGTCACCACAACGATGACAAACAAGTTTCCTGAAAATAAACAGATTTTTTACTACGCTTCCTAGACTATAGTCAACCGGCACAAATTTCATCTTCCTGGAAACACGACAGACCCAAAATTGTAACACAGTTTACAAAGTCTATTCAGAAAAAAAAAAGCTTGAAAGCCTATATACGGAAATAAAAAAACATAATTTTCTTTAATACAGAATTTTCTAACAGAAAAAACGCTTCAACTGAGCTCAGCACAGAGTTGAATTTAGGGATCAGGATAGAAAAATATCGACAGGTTCGGGAATCGATACCTTTGGTAGCTTTCGTCCATTAACCAATAAATTGACCATAATTTTCTACAAACAAAATTATATTTTTTACAAAAACAAATTTTTTAATACGTTGAAAGATTTATATGTAATGGAATTTGTAAAATAGTAATTGTTTCTGTTTCGTAAAAGTTATAATTTTATATGTGGATAATATAGGATAAATTATAGACCGAAAGCTTCTTGATTTCAAGTTTAAAAAATAAATAATATTGAGTATTTTAAAAAATACCTAAGACTAATTAAAAACTTGTGGAGTTATATTACAAAATATAAATTCTGATTTTAACGTTTATAGCCTTAGTGCTTTGCTGCGTTTGAAAGTATGTCTACCGTACTTGAATTAATTGCATTTCACCTTTCATCATTTTATTCTTAATATTATTTCATGACTGAAGTCCCAAAATTAGGTTGTGAAGGATGTGATGTGATTGAGTAATAAATCGTAGGTGATCCAGGGTTTAGGTTTTTTTCAGTGAATAGAGAAGGAGGTCACACGGATAACCAAGTACCAAGTGAAGGGTCCGGGTTCGATTTCCGGTTCGGAAAAGATTTGTATATCCTTTAATTGATAAGTTAGAAAATGTCCAATTGTAAAATTAGTAAGTGATGTGGGATTAAGAAACAGAAACTATCAATGAATTTAAGTAATGGAAATTTAATTTTCCTAAATATATAGTTTCTTATTTATTTTTGAACTCAATAAATTTATGGGAACTAGGTTTAATCGTTAAAAACGTAATTATGCTTCAAGATCCGAAATTAACCTATATATTCATTAACACTGAAATTCGTTTAACTGAATTATAAGTCAGAAAGTTTTAAGAGAATTTCTTAAATAGCCAGAACAGAACCAATTAAAGACCATCTTTATTGTATTTAGTAACACTAAATAAATAGGAAATAATTGTAGGTGTTGCATACTGTCTGCGTGGATTAACACTCAAAGGATGGTCGTGTAATAGTCATGTAAAGAACAAAATCTTCCGAGACGTTCCGTGCTCCTCGTCTTTTGCTTTTGTTGCAAAGTAAACGTTTGGGTTTCCGCCACAGCACCCTCCAGACTTGGGCGGTTTCTTTGTTTTATCTGTAAGGCAGACGAGTCTGTCATGTTTACTTGTGGCGCTATCTAGAAGCAAACTCAGTCTCCTCGGAGCTATCAGCAGTAAATGGGTCCTCAATCAGGAGCTGGTGTACATCAAGTGACCATCTTTCCATCAATAATTATTTTATGATTCCAGAATATTTCATATTTCCGTATTAATAATAATGACAAAAAAATGAGACATTGTTTCTCAAACCGTTACTGTTAACAGAGCCGTATTAATGTTTCTATCAATTAAATTGAATAATAAAATAAATATTAAGATAGATTTAAACCAACACTTTTCAGACAAAAAAAATTGACAGAAATATGTACCTTCTGTATTTATCATATAAACAAATAAGTCTATGGATACAATCCAGGACCGAAATATTTTGTATTTGGTCAATTTTCTGTCACGATAAATGTCTAATTATATAATTAAAAATTTAAAACACTCAAATAAAATTATTTTTGCTTGATGAGGTCCCAAATGCGAAAATAAAATGTTTCAGTAATTGAATAACTCTTCTGTTTTGTCAAAATAATTTCCTCTGGGTAAACGCAAGTGTTATAGATCATTCAAAACTTTGTTTAAATGGGAAACGTTAAGTATAAAATTCCGACAGATAGTTTTGTTTTAATTCCGCATTTTACTACTGTAATTATAGAAACCATGAAACAGTAAAGGGATTCAAAAGTAGTATATTTGTGGTTAGCTTTATCACTCTTGAAAGAGGAATATTACAAAAGTGTTTGTTTAAATGGACAAAAGTAAAATATTAGTTACGTTAGCAGGCACATGTCACCTGACTTAAAGGTTCTTTTGTGCAATAGTTTCCTTTAAATTATGTTAATCTTAAGTCTACGTTCAATATATATATATATATTTCTTGTACTGTATATTTCAATATATATTTATATATGATACATGAAGTGATTAAAGTTATGTAGGGGAATACACAAATTTAAATAAATCCAAAAATGGAAAAAAAGTTGCATAAATACTATGGGAGGTGACGAGTAAATAAAATTAATGATTTAAACTTGCCAGAGCTCGTCTGTAACAAACTGAAATTCGTGAGGTTTTGTGCAAGTGAACACCTCGCACTTTGTTCCTTTAGTCCTACAAAAGCAAACAATATATTAAATTTTAAATACATATAAGAATTTTGTCACAAATATAATTCTTGATTCCTAGTAATTAGGTATCGGTTTGATTACGTCATCAAGCATAGTGTTAGTACGGCTTGTTATGCATTAGCAAATAGACATTTTAAGTTTACATTTTGCGTAACATTACTGATTACGCATTCATCTCTAAAACTATTTCCATTATGTTCTGTTACGACCAAACAGAATCCTTTTGTCCAAGTAGTAAATATTTATGTAGGTTGATTACACGAACTGAACTTTTATTACCGCCAGGATGAAACCACGAAAACGATGCTAAGAATAAACTATTGTTCTGGGGGAAACAAGTTAACCGCTTGCATTCCTACAGCTGGGCCATCCTCAAGTTCGCTTCACTTAATGTTACTTCTCCATTTAACTGGAATTAGCTTACGTTTTTACCCAGAGTTAACTGGCCTGAACAGTTGCAAAACTAGGATTTATAAACCATAAAAAAATTGAGCTTGAAAAAGTAATAAATTAAAGGGGATGAATAAACTTAAGTGTATCAACTTTGGCAATAAAGAACATTATATTGAAATATTTTCAACTACAACTATCTGACGTCAACGACACACGAAGTTGTCACTACATTAAAGGTTGAAGTATAACAATCATGGACGGGAGGGGGAGTGTTGTGAAAATAGCAATTAGTGCCTCATTATAATTTGAAGTGAAAGACGTAAATGTGGCTAATAACGCGCTATTCACTGTTCGGACACTATTAGCATTCCACGAATTGGCGTGACGTAAATTATCGCGATGCAACACTAAGGTTTTATTTGAAAACAATTTTTTGTGTTGGTGTAACCCTAAGGAGTACTTTTGAAGTTTGTTAACAATGGTGATTTAGTATCATTATTGAGATTCTTCGGGTATTCCATTGTCAGAGGAAAGTTAGAAAAAGGTTAGATGAGAAGCAAATCTGATAGAAGGATATCGGAGAAACCCGAACAAACAGGTTAGGCTTATCCCTGTGAAAGCGATGCAGAGATACGTCTAGCAGAAATGGGCAGAAAGAAAGAAATTAGAGTAAGAGAACGAACTATAAAATCACTCCCAGAAAGCACCCTTCCTTGTTTCTTCATTCGGGTGTTATATGCGTGGACTAGGTCGAATTGAGTAAGTCAATGTCTTGGTGATTTCACGGACTCTCTTATTACACATCTGATCCCCTCTCCCTGATGACTATCAGAATTTATTTACTGTTGGAAACGTTGGAGTAATTTCTCTCTTACTCTGCTCCCTTGCAGTAATTTTCTTTTTTTTATCTGCTTTCTTGGGGTAATCTGTTAATTATTTAACCCTGTTTTATAAAAAAAATTGTAACTTAGAACCCACGTTTAATTTATCGATTATTACGTTTGTCAGTCTGCAGTCGACTCGGTAGGTCCAAGCCCTCAATGCTGTAGAGCCACGGAGAAAAAAATTATGTTTTTAGTATGCCTGACGAAGTCTCAAAAGGCAGACGAAACGTCGTATGTATGCTAATTAAATAGTAATTTTGTATACTGACTCATTGGCCGTCTTTTTATTTATTTTTAGCGTTCTTAACTTTTTTTTCGTGAAGTGACTATTTAAGCATTACTTGTTTTGTTTCCTCTTCTTCCAAATGTAATTGAGTGGCTGTACAGGCGTTTTCGAATTCCAGCCAGGTTCCTTTCTCCGCGGCGAAAGGTACACGCGTGAGCCGTCTTTCTCCTCTTGGCACATACACAAGTCACCAAGAATCCACACGAATTCAATTTATCCCAATCGCTGATGTTGGATAACTTCTTTCTTCTATAAGACCGTGCCAACGAGTGAGTTGAGAAATGCTGCGTACGATAAGAGGGGAGAATTTGTCTCCGAGTTGTTTCTTTTCACCTCTGGAGTGTCGCCTCACACTTTCCAAACTCACTTTCTCCGAGCAGTCTGCTGAATAGGGAGTTCAGTTTTCGACATTTCCTCAATGTTTCGGCTGAAAGTTTCAGTGCAACGACAACATTTTAATTTTTGAGAACAAGGAATGGTGGGAAATGAAGTTCTCGGACGTTTATGATGATTTTATAGCTTGTCACAGATTGAAATATGTGGTCAAACAAAAAGATTGGTTACTTCAGTATAGAAGAAAATATAATTAGATAATGTGTTGACGACGTGTGAATGAAATGTATTTTCTGAGCTAGCGTAAAAACTAAACTTTCTTCGTCGTGATACAGTGCTACGATTTTTTCTCATAAAAATTTACCTTTTCCCTTAAAGTAATTGTCGGCACTATTAAACACTGATATACGATATAAAAATTTGCAATTTATTAATTTCTTATGGATAAGAACAATATTCTTATCTAACTTCCTCAGGATGTTTTTAATGTAAAATGGCTCATATTACAGTAGCCAGTACATCCATTGATTTTACGTGACGAAAGCATTTCAGCTAGAATGTGACTTTCCACCCACACGGAGAGGAGGAGGAATATAATAGCCGCGTGGGATGTTTGACGCACATCAATGATTCAACCCCATACGAACCCGCATTGGATGCATTTGCGTCGATGTAAAGGATGTCCAACACATCTCTGAGCTTCGATTGAACAGGATACTGCATACGTGGGTACTCTTAATCAAGTGTGCAACGATACCTCAAAGACTTTTCTGGTAGTTTTTAATTTGTTTTTGAATCACCGAGTTTATGAGGTTATCATAAACCAAAAGTGTAAGACTATCCTGGTGTGTTGAATCCTAAAAGTTTAAAACCTTCCTGTGCCTTGTCCACTGCCAGGATTAAAAGTCGGGTACGGACATCCAAAATTTGGCGTATAATTTCAATTGCATTTGAGAACTCGGGTCGTAAATTCAAATTATCTGAGTGTACCCTCTTGTAAATCATCATTACAAATTAATTATATAGATAAAATTAAATACAGGGAAATTATACACTTTCGGCGCCCTTTAACCAAATTCCCGACCTTTCTCCACCCGTTTCTGTTAAAATGTTACATTACATATTGAACGATCACAAGTTTTTGAGTTTAAATTCATGTTGCTTCTGTTAAGTCAAATTGAATAAAAACATGTTATCAACTCGAAACCACTTCGCCTGTTTTCCAATATAACATCCCCGTGTGTTGGTTATTATTTTTTATTTTTGTGTCTAACGATGTAGATTTGCTTCAATCCGATTTCTGCGCCAATTAAAAAGTTTTAATTACAGGAATATGTGAAACATAATTAAGTAAATACGTCTCCTACATTCAGTACCGCAGGTAAAATATAAATCGCGAACAAAGAGACGGGTCACGGATTTTGTTATTTAACGGAATTTTTATCGCATTTAATTTTAAAATCTGCGGAACCAAACTAATCGCTAAGTAATAACCAGAAATTTTTATAATGGGTGCATATATCATTTCAGTATATTGTATAAAGAGAATAAATTCAAATGAATGCTTGTTAAAATGGAAACAGAATATGTTCATTTTGATCATATCGTATGAAATTTTATATATTCATGTCGTCATTGAAGTGAAACTTGTCAGTTGTGAGTCTGAGCTGAAGCAAGTTGCCTCAAACATACTGACAACTTTCATAATTTTTTAACACGTTTTAAAAAAGTAAAAAATAATATAGCATTCCACTTGTGTTATGTTAATGTAGCAAACGGTTTAGGTAATTTTCATTACAAGTACAAACTTTTTGTTAAAATATATAGCAAATTATTGTGAACAAAAGTTGTATCGTCTCCTAATAGAAAAAAATTAGTTACAGTAGCATAGGTACTGAAAAAATCAGGATAGGCATTACATTATATTATTAAATAACCTCCATTACTACGATTACAGTTTATTTGATAAATTCCATCCCTCAATCGAAACGATTAAGTGCATCCCCATAAAATCTAAATTTTACATTAATTAACATATAAATTGTAAATATTTTTTAATTATGTTTTTAATAAATATTGTGATTTAATTTATGTAAGATAAGTATACCCCTTTCAATTATATATTTTTATTTCCGTAGACCTGGCTTCGCTGGAAATTACATTTTATATTCCATCAATTTAACCTGCCACATTTTATATTCCTGTAAACGAATTGATTCTCGTTAAGTATACAATACAAAGTAATAACTTCAGGAATATTTCATTATTAATGGAGAAAAGGCCTTTTACTCCGGCCAATAGTCATTATTCAGTGAATAAAAACGTTTAAAACAGCATATTATTGCTTTATTATTATTTGCAACTTATTTCAGAGCCTCCGAAAATACGCAGAAATGGAATTTGGGAGGAAAGTAAATTAAAATTGTACATCCTTCAAAATTTTTTGGCAACAGAAAAATTGCACGAGTTTCATTATATATAACATAACTGATTATATTACATTTAATATTTATTGAGTTGCTTTTGTTTTGGGTTGCAATTTCTCCAAAGTTTTTCAAATTAAGTTAAACATTTTTGAGGAGATTGTAAAATGGAAATGTCTTTATACCTACGCAAATGTAGAGTTACTGTTTTCGTTCGCTTTATCTAAACCGTAAATTATGTTCGCTGGAAGGAAGTGTCGAAAAGTAGATTCCTGCTTGCTGCGAAACGAATTTATGTGCTTGTGTTCTCTAATGAACGGCTGATTTAAGGATCCAGGAGATACATTGAATCCATGTCCTGCTTGATCTATGGTGCGGTATAATGTCAGGAACAGTAGAATTCGGTCATAGATCAATTTGATCGTTTATGCTTGTATGAAACCCTGCAGAGAAGCCAAATTCATTTCCAAATAATTTTAAGGAAAGTAAATCCTCACGGTAACCGACAACAATACTAGATTATGTTAAAAAATAATTAATAATAAAACTTAGAGATGTCAAATACTAAATAATTTTTAGTTTCTTCACGCAACGTTTCGATGTCACATTTTAGAAGTCATCACGTAAATCTATTTTGCACCTTAACACGAAAAATTGTGCAGTAAATTAAGACAAAATAATACAATAACATATTCTTATAAAGTACATTATTTAATTTTGTTAAATGAATAAATAATTGTTACAAATTTAAAGCATATAGATGAACATTAACTTAGATAAAAATACAGATCTACGTATCCGTATAATATTTCGTTCTTGTCTGAATACAATGATGGAATAATAATATTAAGTTAGACAATGTGAAACAGAGGGTGATCGTATTATTTAATCACTAGACAGTTATATTAGAAAATGTCTTTGTGAGAATTAAAACAAATAAGGATACATAACATTAAGCCACAAAACAAGGGTTTAAAATAAATAAAAATAAATAAAAAAAACCTGTTTTCAATAAAACATAAATGTTACAACTTGCATAAAGAAAATAATAAACATAAATATATTATTAAATTGAATAAGAGGATAACTTATGAAATTAAAATTAATCTTGCTCAGAAAATAACTTAACTATTTACCAAGTTGTTGTATTATGATAATGGGAAAGATATGAAAAATTTTAATACCTCCTTTAAAAATAAAAACTAACTTAAAATTATAAAAATAGGTACAGCCCAAATTAAAAAAAATAATTAAACAAGAAATTATACCAAATTAGTTTTGTTTAATGTAAACGTGGAGAATGCTCTTTAGGACAAAATAAACGTGCTCTTTGAACGGGATTAAAATAATATACCGTCTTTAACGGAAGTAATCATAAAACCTTGAATCATTTTGTTGTTACGAACCATAAATTGGAATAAAATCATGAATTAAAATGGAATAATGTTCGAAATGTAGTAAAAACAACATTAATTTATCAATTGTTCACTCGAGAAAAATGAATCGTGAAGTTTTCTTATAGGAGAGATCTGGGAAACGCACTCATCATACCGATAAAATTTTGGCATTTAGTAGGGACAGAGAAGTTTCATAATATTTAAATTAATAATTATTAATCCTGGAACGTTTCTTTCAGAAACACCAAAATGTTTTTATGTTTTAAAGATTGGTTTATTATTTACAGGAAAATATTAATAGGAAGACGTTGATTATTAGATTTACAGTAATAAAAGGGACCTACGAGTTTTGTGGGCCATTAATAATAATATAAAAATAAAATATATATATCTCTGATTATTAATTCCGCAAATAGTCTCAGGAACCAATGGAGATAGAGAAAACGCGAAATATTAATTCCATAGAAATAAATCGTGTTCTTTATAATGCTGTACTGCATAGGAGACTCACTCGGAACTAGTGAACATTAAGACCTTTAGTTTTCTCTTTAAGAATACTATTACAGAGATATTACGGCGCTGTCGAGTGGAAAATGGAAGCTATGACCTCTGACTTTGCTTATTTCTGCGAGTTTGTGTCGGTATTAGCAGACTGAACCGCGTCTGTATTCAAATTCCCTGCGCGTGAGCCAAAGTCCGCGGCGGAATTTAGAATTGCTTATTTTCCTTAATGACCGGAGTCTGGAACGTATAAAGAAGGACGAAGAACATTTGAATAGCTGAAAGTCGCCGCCGCTGAAAAACAGATAAAAAAACTTTGCCAGGCATTATCTCTCCAATTTGTAGTCGTATTATTTACAGTGTACAAGTTCGACGATCAATCAGTCGAAAAGACCCATACATTTTGCAGGCTGAAACCACTGAAGTGGATGTTATAGAATTGACTCCATGTATCAAATATTGAAAGATTATTCCATATTTCTGTAATTGCTGAGTATGTACACTGAAACACAACTATTAATAGGTCGTTACAAATATCAAATTGTACAAGGTGAGTATTGTCATCATTGAAGAAAGGCCGTTGGAATAAGCAGACTCCTTGTGTCATAAATTCATTTTGTCTTTTTGTCACAAGAAATACAAGTATAACAAATTTGTTTTTTCAATTTAGAGAAAAAATAATGCCAGTGATTTCAATTTTTTGGTAGTAAAAGTAAATTATTTTAACACATTTACAATTTTGTATACAATCTATTTTTTGTGATATAAATTTTTTATTCTTTTAAATGTGATATACAGAGACGGGCAGGTTTTTTTTAACACGTCTTACTTGATCTTCCCTTAACCATGTGATCACAACAAGTTGCAGATGTAACGAGTTCAGTACGCGAGAGGAAAATTATTTAAAGGTTGTTTGTTTTTAAGCGTGCGGGTAAAAATTTCAACCTGACGGTCCTAAATCATTGTCCACGCATTTCTGTGTGAAACATCCACTTTTCAAAAACGCCTCGCCCACAAATCAGAATCGTCTTTGTTTAATGCCTTGTTAGCCTTCCCGCAGATACAAACTTTTGGTGGTTACCCACACATGATCAATGGAATTAAATTTTACTGGTAGAACGTAGCGACAGGCATGTACATGGAAGTTAATCTGAAATCAATTTAAATTTTAACTAAAAGCCACGATATAATATGATTAATACATTTGACAGAACAATTATTACAATACATTGTACAGTGCATGGAGTTTACATTTAAGGATTAACAATTTTATTCTTCTTATAACTTTATTCTTTGATTTTCATTACTTTTCAATTAATTTTCCGTCAACGATCTATTATAATATCCGATTATTCTGACCTAATATGCATTTTAATTTGTAAATTATAGTCTTTGTTTGTAAAATAATAAAATGTTTGAGCACTTTCAAGCATTTATTTTTGGAACTGTTTTTTGCACAGTGCAAACATATGTTTTATTAATCTGAGCACTTGTAACACGTTTGTAAAACCAAATTACATTCCATCGTAATTACCCAATAAATGACCCCGCTGTGAAATTTTAAACAACAGTTCATTTGTGGCTTATTGATAAAAATATACTAATTTCAATATATTACTCATGTGTGCAATGAAATGAGTTATATTTTAATTTTGAATATTTTTCATGTTACTTAGTGTACGTAAATTAAAGAGAATTTAATGCACAATCTGAGTTGTATCACTTCCCGAGCTCCTCTAGAGTCGACTGATTTTGTTTGGCGTGTTTAATTTCGTATTCACCATCTGCACACGAACACATTCTGTTTCGAGACGCAAGTAATTACACGCTCGCCTCACAAGGAGGAGAAATGTAATTCCGTTAAGTCCGATGTCAAACAACCATTCTGGAATTGTTCTGCCGAGGAGAGGGTTTTATTTACAAATCGGAATACAATATGAGCATTTAAATTGATTAGACCACCTTTAATTTTTTTTAAAAAGTCTTTGTTAGGTGTTAAAAATATAAAAGAACTTTTAATTCAAATGATAATAAATAATTATAAAATATTCAAAAATAGAAATACTTTTTATGAATTAAAATTAATAATGTAATAGATTAAACACTCCATTGCTTAGTTTAAATTCCTAATTTAACTGAACATATTATATTTTAATTTTATAACAGTCCTTTAAATGGTTTCTATTAGAACAAAAATTAGCTGGTCGTGTGTCAAGACGATGAGCAGAGGAAACCTCGGCCCATATTGTACTGGGCTCGGCATCAGTTCACTTTTACTCCGATTCTTTGTTGACAAAATTTGATAGTGTAAAAGCAATTTTGAAAATATTGTCGTTAATAAATACATTGCTGTCAGTTCGGGATACGTTATACGTCAAGAAACGCATCCTTAAAATGTAACAGATATAGCGTGTGTAAAAAAAGTCGTCACAGTCTCCATATCTCGTTCGTATGAAGACAATTAATGTCCTTTCCCTACCGCGTATGTAAACACGCCATGTAGTATCTCATCAACTGTGTGCTACGGATATGATATGGGTCCATATTATTCCTTAAATCGTCTCAATCCATTCCCTAACTTTTTTACTCCTTCTCCCATGCTTCTCCAATCACAATTATTCACAGTATGAGTCATTCCAGGGACGTGTTCCGTGATACACGTCGACGATGCCTGTAAATTTTTCGGATGACATATGTAAGATATTTTTTACTTTAACATCTATCTCGGTCCTGAGAACACGTCGTAACCATACGTTACGACGGACTGGTCTCGATTTATCACCTGCGGATCCAATCGACGGCCTCCTCCGAATGCCTTTAATCTTAGAAATTCTTTTTCGCAACGCTCTACGACTAAAGCGAAGTTTACGTGTCGAAAAGGTAAACAAGTAGCAACTTAATTCGAACAGAACAGTTGCTTATTAGACTCTAAAATTTATTCGCCTCAGTTTTTTTACTTTGGTAGGTTAAAGTATTATTTTTGGAACTTTTCTGCTCTATTTTTTATTTTATTAACCAGAGTATTTGACATTGCGGAATGAAACAAGACGACGAACTTTTATCACTTGAATTATGTGAACTCATTACTGACGTGGAATACCTGACCTTCATATTGTTCTGATGCGATGAAAACCTTCAATCAGCAATGGAGTTCATAAGTTGCGCTTCTGGCGATTCCTACCTGTTTGCGTGGTGCGGTGGCTTCTTA
Organism: Eucriotettix oculatus; assembly: GCA_034510155.1. Classification (NCBI taxonomy): domain Eukaryota; kingdom Metazoa; phylum Arthropoda; class Insecta; order Orthoptera; family Tetrigidae; genus Eucriotettix; species Eucriotettix oculatus. The sequence goes on from CM067381.1 coordinate 40,915,172, forward strand.
AGCATTTATCTCCAAGGGAGTTCCCAGGACAGAGGAGGAAGGGGAGAGAATCGATCTGAGGCCGTATCCGCCGGGAATCCAGGTTTATCCCTGTCGTTTCGCACAGGAAATTTCTGCATACCTTACCATTCTGTCCCGTACTTTCAGGGAACGGCCACAAATTCTTTCCTTCACATTATTGCTCTCAGGCTATGAGCTCATAACTTCATCTTTATGCTGAATTAGTATTTGCAGAAGTACTTTTATCAGCGGAAGATTATTCCAATATGATTTAATATCGACATTTAAACCAAAAAACATTTCTTGGGAAATCTGTTATATTTATTATTTATTCTTAAAATAGAGGTTAGAGAAAATAGTACCATAACGGCACAAAGAAACCATAAAAACATCATATAGGTCTATGTATTGGGTGTAAAGTTTTTTAATGGTGTATAGATATATAGCATATGAATCTCCCTTTTGGCCATATTCATTTCTGGATCGTAATCTTTTTATCATATTGTACAATACTGCGGTGAATTCAGTTATAAACGAAAGGTTCTTGAAGATTTCATTTCACAAGAAACACTTTGTTTTGCAATTGAGTCCACGATGTGAAACCGTTATATCGACCGTATTTCAAAGAGTTTTTAGCAGAATTGAGCTGCATAACCAGTAAGCAAGAATTCGAAAAGTGTTCCGTAGAATCCAATCTCCTTGCGTCGACGGTCTTCTCTGATTACATTTGCGAATTCCGTCTCATATGGCCGAGCAAAACAATTATCCCACATATACATATTCAACAATAGTACATTACTTTTTGGAACGATTATTTCAAATGACATGGAACACACTCCATTTAGACTTCAACACGAATCTAATTTACTATACCACAAATTTTAAATATTCATACATATATCTGATTAAATGTTATGGTAACGCTCACATGGCTTTTATTTGAATACAACATTTACACTATAAATACCAAACTTTATTGTTTTGTTTAGTTTATCATGTTACTTAAATTATGCACCAGCGTTGTCTACGTACAGTTTAAATCAGAAAAAGTAAAAATTTATGTGATCGTTAAAAAAAATACCACCTTATGCAGACTAATATTTGATTGATAAACAATTAATAATAAATTTAGAAGTATCGGACGTTTGGCGCAGTAGCGTCTTTGTCAAACGGTGATAAGCTAAGGATTGGAAAATAGATCTAAGAGAAATACAGAGAAAATTCAAATAACTATAAATTAGGCTATATTATATCTTAGTATGAATTTCCTTATAATGCTTAATATCATCGGTATTAATTAAACCGAGTACATTTAAGGCTAAATCACTGATATAAAGTTTTTATTCAATTAAATCAACGTTTGTCACAAACTGTGTTTATAAATTGGCCGTAAATTTATTCTATTTAATTACTTGAGAAAATGACGTTTATTGATTTATTATTTAACAGCATTCGGTTGATTTTTAAAATGAAACATTTCAGAAATTATTTTTTTACAATACTGTAGTTTCCTGATTTTATAAAATTCAATTCTAGGTTATAGGGATGTGTCAGAGGTTGACAGAACAAAATCTACAATTAGACAAATTAATTTTACATACAACAATTGTAGTGGAAACGTAGTCGTTACAACGTCAGTACTTAGATCATACTAATGTTTTTTTCCTAACTTGATATTAAAGATTGGATATCCTATTTTCACGAAGAAGTATTTTTACAGTATGATAAAAAGGTTACGATCAAGAAATGAATATGGCCAAAATGGAGATTCATATACTTTATATTTTCAGGAAGTCTGAAAATTGGGTATCCAATCTTTAATATCATATTAGTATGATTTTTTGTGACCTCTGATGGCATAAGTGGACCGATCACACTTCCTTGCAGGACTCCTGACGTGATTTTGACAGAGTCGGACAGTTTGTCATTCACGCGAACTCTGAGTGAACAATCTTTTAAAAATTCCCGAATCCACTTCAGTAACCGAAAATCTATACAAGTATTTTTAACTTAGTTAATAATAGTTTGTTCGGCACGACGTCAAAGGCTTTATTGTAAACTATTATATTATAATTATTTATAAGCAATGCATATTTAGTTCCAAAGAGTTAAGTATATTAAGGAAATTAAGAGATTATGATTTTGGTTTTATGCTTGTTACTTTCCTACTCGAATAGAAATTCGTCAAGTACACTTTCCTTCATAAAACGGCATTTCAGTCCACTTCCGAAATTTCAGAAGAGAATCCCTTAAAGTTGACTGATAAAATACGAACACTAAAACCACAACTTTCGATTTTTCTTAATGCAGCACTTTAACGGGCGGTCGTAAATCACGGGTTACTACTTGAAGTGGCTACTAACGGCCAAGAGTCTGAAGCGACAGCCTTCGTATTTCCTCTTCCTGAGAGGATTATTCCTTCCACGAAGTCGGAACAGTTCATCATTCAAGTGCAACGGCCGTGTTCCTCACGATATTGATTTTGGCGTGGTGTCCCACACATTCAGAGAGGATGAATTTAAAACAATCCACTTCCATTCGTTGTCCAGCGAGAAGAGAAGAAGAGAAAATCCCGCATCTGGGACACTGAAAATGCTACAGTAGAAAATGAGTCATAACGGAATTGTAAGGGTCCGATATCAATTTTTGATTTTTCAACTCTTCTATAATAATATCAAAGAAGTAAATGAAATAATATTGATTACGAAAACATACATGGAGTATCTTATTAGATACAATTGAGTCATAAGTCAGGACTGGCTGGTTCAACACACAAACTGCTGAAACCCCAAAATTCTACGTCATATCAGAAAGTAATGAAGAAAATAACATTTTATTCATTTCAGATATTACGGATTGTATTTGAAACATTCTTCAATGGGACTTAGTATAATTCCAATTCATTAAGGTAAAAAAGAATATCACGTCAATTTCAGTGGAATTCAACGACATTTCCTGTCATTTTTCATACTTTTAGCATATAAATATCCCATGGCCTTGAGACTGTAGACTGGCTTCAAGTGTATCAGAGGCGTTGCTATATTTATCAAGGCTCCAGTGAACACGGAACGAAATACGACTTAGCTCAGATGAAAAATTCTTTGAAATTTAACCATGAGTGATGCCTCAAGGTGAGACAGGCTATGAATCTTTAAAACTGTTTGCACAGACGTTCCACAAGAATCTTCACGGCATTTCATATTACCAACAAATAAAATTAATATTGGAAGTCTTGACGAATAGATTTTTTGCCACTTATGATCTGAGGTTTGTAGATATAAATACATTTTTTCTAAAGAAAGTTTGCAAAGAATTTGTGCCGTCGCACAGGTGTTTTGAGGAATGGAATTCGGCTTTGTCGTTGCACATTGTGGAGATAGTTGTCGAAACTAAATTAATCATTTTCCACTGTTTCATTAATAAAAGTTGTCAGATTATTGAATAAACCCTAAAGAGAATCTAGGCATAATTATTCTGAATCATTATTTTTATTATTATTATTCAATTAAAATAATAGCCTTTTCTGTATTTGAAGACCTAAGACTGGACTCATTCAACCCTCCATTGCTAACCTATATTGCGCAAGCCTTTTCATTACAGCTTAACTACCACATTCCACACACTCCCTAATCTTAGAGTTTTCCACCCTTGGTCTCCCTCTTTTGTTCCTACCCCACACACGTTCCTCTAAATCTAATTTTGCAAGACCCTCATGTCTCAAAACGTGGCCTCCAAATTATTGTCTCTTCCCATATACTGATTACAACTTAATGGTTACTAATTCTCTCCACCCATCTGATTTTCAGCATTCTTCTTTTCCTTTCTATAATCCCTATCGTCCTCATTTCGCACGTTTTTCTTAATTGTATTGACTTAGATTATTAATTAGTAATAGTTAACAATTACTAAATTATTTATCCATACCAAAAATATAACTGTTTTATATAAAGATAATTAGCAAAATATTTAGACTCACATTATAGAAAAACATAAATCTGGGTTAATTTGCCCAAACGTTAAGTAACTCCACAAATTAATTATTAAAATACACGTGGCAAAGAACAATTTAAATTACTTCACTATCAACTTTGTTTCAATGTTTTACTTGATTAGAACATTTGGAAGAGTAATTTTCCTGCCTGTCTTGAAGTGATTTATTTGACTGTATAGTATTCCCCATGATTTTTTTCGTTGTTATCTGTTAATAAAATGCTATTTATAAGATTCTGTGACATGGTGTAGTGACAATGGGTAAATATTTGAGGAATATTATTTAGATGTTAGTAGATCAGATTGGAAAAATGTCTACCGTGCGGGAAGCGAACCCGGAATCCTCTCTAACATCTGATATATCAGAGACATGTGTAAGATTTATCCATCCGTTGAACTCAGGGTTCGATTTCGATCCGGTAGAATTTATTTTTCCATTTTGATCTTCTAATTAAATTTCAAAGCCTTCACGGCTGAGTCGCAATTAAAATAAATGCTTCTGCTTTTGAATTAAATAATTATTAACTTGCAATCTTACAATAAAAAAGTTAAGGTTTTTTCTCCTCTCAAATGAAATCGTAAAAGACTCCAGTTTGTCTCTACTTTGTGGGGTTTAATCTTCCTATATATTTAGAGGTGTATAACATTTGTTATGGTTGCTGTTAATTTCTTTTGACGAGGCTTTGTGAGGCTGCTTCAGCTACCTCGCCTTATCGTCGCCATTTTCCACGTTCCTCTTAACTGTTATCGCCCATGAGGGAAAGGGTGAGTCGTAAAGTGGACCGGCTTGTCCTCCACAACGGTGTGAATATTAGACGTCGCGCAGGAAGAACTCTCATGTGTAACTGTTTTATGTATTCTCGTAACGCCGCAATAAGTACACCGGCCGCTGCTGTCGTAAAATACACATAAATCCACGAGTTTTCTGTATCACAGTAAATACTCCCTTCAATTATGAAATACATTATAATCCTTTAAATTAAATTAAAGCAAAAGCTTGTTTGATAGACATTTTTCTTTAAACGTCACGGCTCAGATTAATGACTTCTAGACCAGTGTTTCGGTATTAATGCTTAGTATCCAGTGGGATTTATTCGATTAGTTTCAGGTTTCTAAATTTCCTTGTACACGTTTCCGTATCCTCATACAGACCTATATGGTGTGAATAAAAATTTTAATACTACAAATTAATAAAATCTATTTTAATTTATTTTTTTTGTTGAGGTATTCAGTCCGATGCAACCATCCATGCTAACCTATCTTATTCAAGCCTTTTCCTTTTCACATAACTACCACATCCTTCCTAATCTACTTAGCGAATTAAATCCTTGGTTTCTCTCATCTGTTATTATCCCACACACTTTCCACTAATGCTAATTTTACAAGACCTTCACATCTTAATACGTGGCCTATTACTCTATCATTTCTCTTGGTCAACGTCCTTAATATTTTTCGAACTTTCCCTATTCTGTTTATAACTTTCTCGTTAGTGATTCTATCCACCCATCTGATTTTCAGCATTCTCCTATAGCACCACATTTCAAAAACTTCTATTCTCTTCCTTTCTACAACTCTTACCATCCACGTTTCGCACCCATATAACACAACACTCTATACTTACATTTTTAGAAATGATTCCTAATATTCACACTTATAATACCCGTAATCAAATTCCCCTTTTTGCGAAAGCCTTCCTTGCCTGTGTTATCTTACCATTTATACACTTCTACCATCCCTGCTGCCGAAGTAGCAGAATTCCTTAACTTACTTCTCAATCTAATGCCCATTTTCATTTCACTATTCCCCATACTATTACCTAATTTTGAACTCTTTATCCAGGACCACGTTCATTCCATTTGTTATGGTTTACAAGCCTCATTCTAACTCCTCGAATACTACAATATAATTGGCAAACCGTAGGGCTTTTATTTCTTCTCCTTGCAGTATAATTCCTTTTCTATATTCTTTTTTAACCTCTTTCATCCTCTATTCTATATATCAATTAAACAGTATGTGCGACAGACTGAATCCTGGTCTTATGCCTCTCTTGATTTCTGCTTTCTTTTCTTGATCTTTATTTCTAATTACTTCTGACTGCCTTCCGTAGAGGTTATGATAAGCCTTCGTTCTCGATATTTTATTTCTGTCCTTTTAAAAATCCTTAATAGTATGTTCCAGTTCACATTGACATACTTTTTATAATTCTACGAATGCCATGAACGTAGGCCTGGTTTTTTCTTATTCCGTCTTGTAGTATTCGACGCGAAGTCATTATACACCAAATCCGCAAGAAACATCAGCAATTTCAGAATTGCGATCCGTTTTGATATGACCAGCTGATAAGGTGAAGTATATTAATATATATTATAGACAAGTGACAAAAAAGATGATATAATGAAACAAATTTACTAATAACTGAATTTATTGAACTGCCTTGTCTGCAGCTGAATGATAGTCTACGAGTTTGAAAGGCGTCAGGAGTAGCGGTTAATGTACGTTGAGTGAAAATAGCTAGTAATTGTAGTGGTGGCAGCTTCTATCGCAGAAACTCTGTGTAATTACGCCAAAGTTGCGTCAATGCCTGCTCCTGAATAGGCGACACGGATCGATTAACCTCGGCGGCAGCCCATTGAGGACCTGGCCCTTATCTTCACAAACGTGTTGTCTGACCCTTCCCTAAGATATGGAAATCACTAATTTCGATGCACAACTTGTTACCACGTCATCCCCAACAGTTCGTCACACAGAGGGCTCCATCAGTGACTGCATATATTACTTGACATCTCCATCAGCCAGCGATCTTACTTCATTGGCCTATGTACATGTACGCTGCTGTCGCATATGAATTGGACGAAAGACAATGTAAATACAAACCAAGTCAAACAAGAATGTTACTGACCCCTACTAATGGAAAATACCGTTTTCCTATTCAAATAGATAAAATGTTTAAATAAAAAAATGGAGATTGAAAATCTATATGAATGAAATATTACCTCGAATAACGAGAGTAAAATCATGCAGATTTATGATAGTCGAGATTAGCTGTAGAATTTAAATAATGATCTCTGTGACAAAATTACGAGAAAAGGTTAGGGACAGAAACGGTTTTAAAATGTTAAATATGAGTTAAGTATGTAGATATAAAGAAATCAACATTATCGGGGGTCAAACTCGTATCCACGACTCTAGTATTTAGATACCGTGTCGCATTTGTATAGTTGACTGTAACAAAAGAATATGTTGGTATGAGCGTAGATGTGCAGAATAAATCAGATGATGGGAAACTGTGTGTGTTCCGAACAGTGATCCTGACTTGTAATACATGTTTAACTATATTAATAATACGTGCATAAAAACAAAAATCACAAGAATATAACTTATGTAAAGAAGGACATACATGAATATTTAGTATTTTTTAAATAAGAATTACGATGGCATTTTTTTACCACGAGGAGGGTCTTAATGAACCAATCGGAGCGCTTGAAATAATTGGCAGGCCAATCAACGTTGCCGAGAACGTTCATCACGAGACATTCAATTGCTATGTGGTAACCAAGTCTCCATCCACCCCTAAAGCGTCAGGGAACTTGTTATTTGAAACAAACTTTCGTTCGTCTCAATAAAGTCATCCAAAATATTGAAAAATTTTAGATATATATTTAAAAACATAAATATTAATTATCTATTCATGTTATTTGTAAATTGTGTGAAATGCGTTAAATGGAGTGTCTTTTTTAATAATTAGTATGTCGTAATTCGATTTAAAATGTGGTACTTGGCAGATTTCTCTGAAAATCCGATATTTACGTATAGTAGCGTATAACTTGAAAAACTTCAACTATTATAACAAATAATTTTTTTACGTTGAATGTTGAGGGTTGCACTTGATATACAATATTTCACTCATAATTCTCAGGAAGTAATTTTTTTCTTAATTAAAATTTCCATATTTTTTTTCCAATCAATGTTATTATTCTTAAGATGTATGTGTTTGGACACTACTGTGTACTTTTTAATGTTGTTTTTATGTTCTTTAATGCGAATTTTTAAAGGTCTTTTAGTTTTTCCAATATATACTGCATTACAATCTAAACAAATAATTTTGTAAATAACATTATGTCTTCCAAGAAAGCAAATTTTGAGTTTAATATTTTGTACAAAATTTAAATTATTTATTGATTTAAAAACAACACCTGTACCGTAATTATGAAATTAAGTATTTAATTGTAAATTGTTGTTACACATTCGGAGATCTAATTCATAATGGAACAAGGATATGTCTCAGTTAATTTCGGTATAATCATATATACAATTATTCTGAGATTTTATTGAAACGTAGAAAAGCGTAAAATTGACATAGATGAATTAAAAAATATTATTTGATTTAAATTAGGAATTTTGAAAGATAACTGAAATTTGTATGCAACAGAAAAAATATAACTAAATCCATTGAAAATTGTGCTATTATTTTCTGCAATTAAGATTGTTTGCTGGAGTGATTATTAGTTTAACAGGATATTTTAATTAACAGTTGATCCACTCAAGTCCAGAAAACAATTGAAACACATAAAGTATTTTACATTAAAGTCCTCAGAGTTATTCTGGAACGGTGGACAAAGTTTTGAGCCATAAGCCGGGGCTATTTACATTTTGCGAGCTAACATTCTCGGCATGTGCGTGAACATGACACGCTTGAATTCCACGGCGCTCTGCTGTTCGTTGCACAATTCTGTTCTGATCTGCGTTAGCAAGCTTTAATCTGGTCCAGTATTGGCGATGGGATTGGCAATTGAGCGCTGGCCTGGACGCCCGCAATTAATAGCTTCACAGACTAACCAAATGTGCACCGCCGGAATTGCACACGATCTTCCACGGCATAAGCAATAATTACTTCTTCCTACGAATACAGATCAGAGTTTTAAAAAAAATTAAATCAAGCGTTGTTGGGACTGTCAATATCAAATCCAAAACAAGCTACGTACAGATAACCGCATTTATAGCGAATAACGACGACATCGGTAAATACGCGGAGTGATGAGTGCTGATTAAATTTATTTTCACGTACGTTTTCCATTAATGAACTGTATTAAACGAACGTTTTAACAGACTTTAATATAATCCCAAAAAAACTTCAAAACTTATTTAAAACTTTCCTACGAATTAGTCATTTTGATATGAAAAAAATGTTGATTCCAATTAATCTATGATTTATAGCATCTATTATTAAATTTAAAAAATGTTGAATCTTTGTTATTTATATATTTAATTTCCTATATTACGAAGTTTTACAATTCTCTGTTAAAAAATTTGAGATGAATGTTTTTGTTTTCCCTCTTAAATAAATTTTTTAGAAGACAAAGAAAATGTTACATTGATTTATGATTTCAAACATTATAATGTTTGTTCTTAAACGCACGCATTATGAAAAATATTGCTTTTATTTTTTATATAATTTATTTTGAAATTTTTATAAAAATTTAATTTGAAATTTATATTTTTCCCTTCATGTGTTGTTAATCAGATTACGGAAACCAGGTAATATTTCATTGCTTTTATATTATTAAAAGAAAAAATAATAATATCTTTAATGTGAATGAGTTTTGTGATATGGAGGAGGAATTCAAAGTTTATTTATCCATACGATGGTTTGTCACCAACCTAAGGACTTCCTTGCTTAATTAAAACTCGTTGTTGTTGTGGTATTCAGTCCTAAGACTGGTCTGATAGAACTTAATTTCCAATTGGTTACAAAACGTCATAAAAATAAATAAATGATCATTTTTACCGTAACCGTGACTGTAGCTCGCCCGCTACACCAAAATTCCTCTAATGTAAATACTTCAATGCATATAATAATCTATCGAACGAAGGAGTCAAGGAATTAAGGGCACGAATTGATGGAAGTCTCGAAAGGGAGACGAAACGTCGCATTTATATTAATAAAATAGTAATAAAATGAATTAGTGGCCGTATTTTTATTTATTTTTTCATTACTAATTAATAAAGCTATTTATTGAATTGTAAAAAAATGTCTTAAAATTAAAAAAGTTCTTATATTAATCTACTTATAAAAAACCATAATTTACATTTAGTTTTAAACATAAATGGCCTTCTAATATAAAAATGTAGATTGCGAGACTATTATTCTTAGAATTATTAATGTAAGGTTAAAATCATTTCTTAATTTCAGAGACACATTATTTTTACATACCCGTTCTAGACTCATACGTATTAATAAATCTCATAAACGTTGTTTATTTGTTAAAGAAATCAATCTTGATATTTATTCTCAAATCATGAAATATATGGGAACATTTAAAATAATAGAATTACATTATTCATATAGAATTAAGTTTTTATTTGAGCAAAGCAACCAATTGTCATATTACTTCGTGTTAATAAAATTTTGTTTAGAAGAACATTAAAGGCTAGGTCCACAATATTTTCTTAAATCTGTTACATTTGTTTTCAGTTTACGAAATATATAGCATTTTAGCTTTTAACAGGATGCCTGTGGGAGTTTTCTCTCGCAGGTATTGACAGCCGGGCTCACCTGACTGACTTTCGAATGCCTCGTACTCTCTCTGTTTTTCAAGGTTCTCACATGCCTAGGAAGCTTAATCACTTTTTGGGAGGTGTATGTACTGAGGTAAGAGTTGTCCGCTGATCCCATTGCTTCAGTCGACCACCTTCTTCCTAAAACTGGTGAAGACTGTGAGAACTCCTCTCCTGTCATTCGGAAGGACGTGAGAATAATACCTAATAATCTGACCGACCTGATGCAGGTTTTGTAGGGTTTTCCCATGAATCTCTATTAGGTGAGTCACCAAGTAGGATCCTTAAACTGAATCCCGGGGGTCATAGTCTTCCATTGGCTACCTTGCTCTACCTTCCACATACCCCCTTTTCAATTATCTTTCTTTGCCATTAAAGGGGAGTTGCCCTTTCATGAAGCCAGTTTCCCAAAAAAGACTTACTCAGGTGGACAAGTGCTTTTCTCTACTGATTTCTTCTATGTGTTATTTTTCCTGTAGGAAAATCGTAAATTATTAGAGTACAAGGAAGAGTATTGGTAAGATGTACAGTTTATCTCGCCAGTGGGAACACTTCCTGTGGACACGGACAACTGAAGGCTTGTCATCACACCTGATGATACCCGATAGCAACTAAAGCGGTGGGAGTACATGTCAAAGATAACTTGGAGTCTCCTGACCCATATACTTGTTTACACTGTGATCGATTTAGCTTCGCTTACATTAAATTCTCTGTTACTTGTAACGGCGACAAAAGGACTAAAATAGAATGAACCACAACTTTTAATTCTCATTTGAGTTAAAGAATGACACATCAAAATTTAACTATTAAGCTTGTAAACAATCAGTCTATAAGTCTTCTCTCGTACGAAGGTATATACGGGTTCCGAAGCAATACTTCATACTGAATGTTATAAATTAAATAGTGTTGTCTTTAATTTTAAACGCAAATATTAGACATGATAAAAAAGATATTTTATATTCATGTCGATAGAATGTGTTACAATTGTTATCTATACTATTTTTATTGTCTTATTTCGATGTCTGCGAACCGAAATTCTATTACCTCTTACCCTCCTGTTTCTTGACACGTATTGGCGCAACTCTATTACCTACGGTGAGGAACAGAACACAACTTCAATTTAAACTGGTAAGGAGTTTCATGTCTTACATTCTGAAAGTGTCGGTACAGTTTACGGGAAGGGTGCGCCATACTAGTAATTCAGTTAAAGTCCAAGTAGAAATAATACAAAAATTCACGTGACGTGAAGCTTTTACTGACTAACGTAAAAGAAGTTATGTTGTAGCAATACATAGCAAGTGTTGTGATTGTATTAATGGAGGAAAATATAATTACATTTGGAAATCTTAACACGATGACGCAGCTACATTTTAGACATGGGATACAATAAATTGAAATTTAATAAAAACATTAAACTATTAATAACTTGAGTCAGAATGCTAATTTGATTCAAATTCCATCGCACAGATTAATAACAAAATTCATTACAAATATTTATCTGATAATTGAATTATTGATCGTGGATATAAAAGATTACATCGGGAATGTGAATGTTTCTTCTTGACGAAGAACGGGATTAACTTCTCATGAATACAACACAATTTTACAAAGATACTGCCATAAATCAGTTACCAGATGTGTATTTTTCACGCAAATCAATGAACTTTAAAAGAAAATCCGTTGATAATTTTTCCCTTTTTTAATCAGTCACATTAATAACCAAAATTGTAATAAATTTCGATTTAAAAGTTATTTAGGAGGAGCCTTTGGCACTGCTATAGTCATCTACGAAATCAAATACAATTTTTTTAAACAATTCAAAAAAATTTATAATTGATTTTTTTGAAATTATGACAATATAAAACAAATTTGGTTTCTTCAATTATTTAATACTAAAATTATTGTATACATATTTATGTAATTTAGTATTTATATATAATTTCTAACTTTCTTCATGGATTGGAGGTGATTCCCGACTGTGCAAAGGGAAAATTATTATCATACTAAATAATAATCAGTCTTTTAAGAAAATTTAATAAACTCCTTGAAGAAAATCCCTTTTTATTCATTACAAGGCAGCATCGGAAGGTTCAGTGTTCAACTGGAACCGAAAAATAGGGATTCGACTCTAATGCGGGACATTTTAAAAAATATCCGCTCTGTTCACACAATTTAACTATGTGGTAATTATAATCAGAAGCCATCAAAACAAGGATTCTACACTAATATCTGTCCTATCATTCCATAGCCACCCCTAGGGAAGATTCTCAACGGTTCCAATAAGGGTTTGGATCCGGCGTAATCTATGTTGATGTAACACAATCGATCATAAGATTACGAACACAATACGGATTTATCCTCGGTTGGTATTCCAGCATATTTATGTTTACAGCTTCTACCCATGGAGTGCTAGGAAGTTTTTACCTCCACAACTTTTTATTCTACTGTGTTAGTCATGCGTCTACCAAGTTTGCTTGAATTTTCCACGCGGAATGCACAGAAAGATCGATACAATGAGGTTTATTTTATCAGAGTTGTTTTCGTAATTTATTTCCCCGCCTTAGTGCTGCCAATACGTTTTGTATTCCGCCTCGCCCCTTTGAGAAAGTTCCGGGTTCGGGAAGGCGTGTCTTGTGTTTGAGATAGGTCCATGCCCTGACGCCGGCGTCTGAACTTTAATGGGACGCTACGTTCCTATGGAAACGGTCATGTGGGTTCTGCTGAAATCGGCCAATAACGTCGAAATTGCCACATTAAAGTGTCCATTTGATGTCTATACCGTGCTCGGGCGTAAAAATTCCAAGTTAATCATAAACACGTAATTTCTCAGCAGAGAATGATAAAAGTCAGTGACGTTTTTCTATTTCAAATTAATGATTTTCCAAACACATTGCTCAAAAACTTCTTCCAAATGTAGGAAGTTAATCTTAGAACTAAAAATAAAAGCTTTGGAACACCTTTCATACACAGAAATAAAATTACGATTCTCAAACAGATTTCTAACATGCAGGCGTTTATTCAGAATGGTCATAATTTTGAAAAACAATTAATTTTCGAAAACCTTAAATAGGTGAAGATAACGATTCAACTGTTATTTAATGTAGTTTTAAATTAGTTAATAACTTTTTGATTGAGTTGATTTCATTGATAAGTAAAATTCTGGAGTTTCTTGTAGAACCTCTAAATTGAAAAATAAGTTTGTGGTAAATCATTCTCAAACAAATTTTATTTTAAACACTACCATGAAACGATACCAACTTTCGATAAATATTTTTAGTATTCATTTGTTTGACTTGGAATTTTATGAATTATTAATTTTGTATTAAGTATATGACTATATAATTTTAAATGGACAACAGACCGAAATAAATAAATAATTTTATCGTAACGAAAATCAACAAAATTATAAAATATTACTTAAATTTATACATCATTATATAATAATACTTTCAACGTTTTAGATTAGATAATTTTAATATATTTTGAAAAATAACATTTATTTCTTCAATGTATTCCAATAAATAAAATTGAAGTGTCTGTCTGTCTTACTGTCTGACCGTATATTTGTTTCGATGGGTCAACGGATTTCAATGAAAATTTGAGGGTTTAAAAGCAGGAAACTTAACTTTAATATTCGTTCATATTGAATATGAATAATGACATTAATAAAATATAAATATTAATTCTACGGAAAGTTTTCTTCGCAAACGTGCGTTTGAATCCCCAAAAAGTGAATTTGGGTTGCTTATACCCTTGATCTGTTTATACTCCGGAAGGGCTCTACGAACTTCAATGAAAATGTCAGGGGTTGAAACAGGAATTTTAACTTAAATTTTTGTGTATGTTCCATTTCGATATCTTCCAGAGATCAGAAGACAATAAATCAATTGAATAGCCGCGCAAAGCCGGCGTGAAAACCAAATGCGAGCTAAAAGACATATTAGGCGTTCCTATACCATTCATCCCACTTATATGGTTATTATAAGCGTAATTTTGGTGACATGAGAGAGAGGGAGGGAGGGCGAGCATTCTCACTCTATCTATTGTTGTAAACGTGTGAAAGCGTGAAAAACCAACTGCGTGAAGCTATCATAAATAAATGATAACATACTTTCGTTTTTAGGGCAAAATAAAGAGAGCTATTCCCGCGCGAACGAAGTCGCAGGCATAGCTATTTCTAAATAACACTTATATCCCACTACGTAATGTTTACAGTTATGTGCCGCCCATTATAATCTGTTAAATTGATAAACTAATTGACATTAAATAGTATATCAGTGCAGTTTTCTATTGAAAGGCCGTTCTATGTTCCTTCATCCTCAACTGTCCATTTAAATTTTATGTTTTACGATGCGGGAAATCTATTTAGAGTGGGCTGGTACCAATCAGAGAAATGTCAGAATGTTTTTAGTTGAATATTCAGGATCGTGGAGTGTGTCGGGACTTTAGTGACGTCAGAGGAATACGTACCGAAGAAACAGCCGCAGAAGACGAGGACGTGGAGCGTGATGAAGAGCGCCCGAACCCAGGGGACGTCGAAGACGTGCTGAGGAGAGGGCAGCGCGGCGACTGTGGACGACAGGTTGACATCCATGGGCCTCGGCGCTTCTACAACAGTGTACAACTTCATAACAAGTCAACCCGTTGTGTGACTATGAAGTACAGCTTATTATGCAATCTCGATAAGCACAATGTGTTCGTCACTACTGCTGATTAATATAAAGAAGAATATGAAGAAACGGGTCATAAAGCGAAAAATTTTCAAATTAAATAAAAATACGAACAAGAAGAATTGAGAATATTTTTTAAATAATATTTAATAACAAGCACAACAATAGTTTTTTTTAAATGTCTTTTGTGTATTAAGGAAAAGTGTGATCATGCGAACTAAGGTTATTATGTTTATTAAGAAAGAAAAACTGAAACGTGAGCTGCTCGAAAAAAGACTTAACAATTGAGCACGTAAAGAATAATTTGAAGATTAAATGAAGAAATCAAATATGAACTATAATAGTGAAGCAATGACAACTTAAGGCGAAACCTGCTAGCAGAAGACTAAGTTAAGGATAAAGTCAACAAAACGTAATCAGAGATCAGTTTGTAAGAGTTAATTAGGAAATCAGTCATAAATGAAATAATTTCACTTTTCATGGATAAAATAAAAATAAAACAATCTAATTATTTTAATTATAATAAGTTATACCTTATAATCAGACAATCCTTATATATATATAATAGACCTGAGTGACGCTCTTCGTAAAACGCTCAGAACACATCGAGTAGGCTCGTCAAAAACACCACGGTACAGAGAGTACACTTGAGTCCATATTAACTATTTAGTGTTACTTATATTTTTATAAATTGTATACTTCTATAAAATAACCTATTTTATGAAAATAAACTTAATATCATCATCATAATAAACATCAAGTATAAAATTTTGCTTCCTTTAAGCCTAGTAGTGTTAATTATATAAATTATTAACGTATTTTATGAACCGAAACTTAGTATGGCAAACCAAAATATGAAAACATGGAAGGATGACAGATGACATATTAAGTTCCAATTCATAAAATAGGTTAATTTATAGAAGTACATAATTGATGAAAGTGGAAGTAACACTAACTAACTACTTAAAACTGAAGTGTACTCTCTGTACCGTTGTTTTGATTTTAATATACCATTTTGAATCTAGAGGTTATCTTTTGGGTTGAGTGCGATTTTTGTAAAGAGCTTTGGATTGTAGTGGAGTGAGTGGGTGATGTCACGGTTAGATGTCTCCGTATTTAAGAGTAGGAATTTGAATTTTTTACGGGTATTAGAATCTACAAATGGCAAATAAGTACATATTAATTTATTTCCATTGTTAAAAACAGTATCCCAAATCGTTCTTAGAATCAGATGTTAGGAACGCCTGACAACGCGCTCTATGCCGTTAAACTGCATTAGGGTCGAATTAAATACAGCACCGGTGTAATACAAATACAGGAAGCGAGAATTTAACAACTACAAGGTAATTTAGTTTCGACGCGGATTAGAGTATTTGTATAAAGAGCATATAAACGAAAAGATATAAATTTAAAGTTCAATAGTCAATTAACTTAAAATAAACAACATATAACGTTACGATTTTCAGTTTCGTGCATATTATGAAGAGTATTAGGCTGACTTTTAATGTTTCAACATTTATGAAATTAAATTTTTACAATTAAAGGTTGTTGTGAAAAGAGAATTTATAAATAAGATGAGTAAAATTCTGATTCATAGGGTTGTATTAACAGGTTGACAGCTGTAAGTTAAACGACTCACGACCAGAGGTCCCGAGTTCGATCCCTGGAGGGACAAAGATGCTGGGTGTGTGGTATCATACATCATCTTCCTCTGGGACTGTACTAACCCAGTTCTAAAACCCCGGGAATATTTGGAAGTTTTGCATTAATATTTTTGAAGGCTGCATATTCTACAAGAATGGCAAACCGAACTGTTTAAATTGTTCTATATTCTATTAAGTCTTGGTTGAGGAAAATGGATATGAAATTCATTGAAACCACATATAAACATACATCAAACGTAAGTCAGAATTATTTTGTATCATTAAACAATGTTAGTCCACAATTTGGACGTCTTCGGTAAGGATATACACAATAAAAAATTTTCTGAAGTAAAATTTTGAATAAATGTCAACACATATGAACTAACTTAAGAAGAAATGTGTTTCTGTAATGTGGTAATTCTTCGTGGATATACCACGTGGTTTAAGCTAATGACACGTGGTCAGGATTTTGGGCGACACCTGCCATGGTTCTTTTCGCAGGAATGGAGTAAATAAAATAAATCACGTAAAGTAAAACGTGGGTTTATTATATAAACCCACGTTTTAAAAAAATAATGATTGAAATATGGATTCTATTGGTCTGAATGAACCAAGATTTACCAATTGCGCTGGGCTAAACAAATGAAACATTTTTCCCAGGATAAACCATGGTGGGTTTGGTTACAAAACAAGCGATCGCGATAATGCAAGGACAACACTCACCAAAGAGCCGGAACGATCAGAAACTCTGGAGCTTTCTCGTTCTATGGCGCCGTTACAACCATCTCATTCGCCCTCCTTGCCAGAAATGTCCGACCCAGAAAATCTCTGATGCGATGACATTTTTTCCGAAACTTCTATTTCAACCCTTGCTCTCCACTTTTTAAAACCTTTCATTGGTCAGCCTTCGTGAACGTGGCTGGACCCATCATCCCCTCCTTACACCGTTCTGAGCCCAGGCCAAAAACAGTAATTTTTTTTTTACTTTTTCGAGATTTTTAAGCTTCATCCTTTGTCCCAAAGGTTCCTACTCTTGGCTTTCCGTTGGCCTACGTCTTACTACAAAAAGTATTAAATAAGTTATACATTTAAATTAGTTGAATAATGCAAAAAATGACTTATTGGCTGTTCGACGTTTATTTGTCTATTTTGTAACTGTCACGTTATATTGAAATTACATTTAGTTATTAAAATCAATGTTCTGTTAACCTATACACAAAATTTAGCCTCTAAAATATTACTAAGAATATAATATACTGCTAATTATGTTTTTAATTTACTGTTTACGTCACCACTAAATTCAATCCTTTTTGAAATCTGTACTTGCTGTACGCTCATCCAGTAATTAATAAATTCGTATTATTATTTAATTTTTTTAGAAAAAGACCAAAATCTAAAACAAGAACTTATAATACGCGTCAGAGGAGGAAAGCGAAATAGGAAAACTTTTTGTAATATTAAGAATGCTGATTGGAATACTATTAAACAAAGACAGGTGGAATGGTGAAAAGTTTAAGTACCATTATGTTCACGGTCAATGTGAGATATGAAAATTTTATGGAATGCATGTATGCATTTGGATTTAATGTGACTGTACCTAAGTTTTAGTTCCCGGTAGAAGAATTTGAGGAATTACGTTAATTCTTCACCCTCCATAGGAAACCTCTTTTCTGTTAAGTACAAGGATTTTTATCAGCCATGTACACGGACAACTTGGATATTTTTAATCTCAATGTTCCTTTTTTTCCATAAATTCTGTTTGAGACAAGAGGATATCTCACGCGCGCAGACAATATTGGGCTTACTGCTTGTCGAAGGCAGCGAAAATGCGCACAGGGGCAGAAGCGAGAGGCGGGGCGGAGGGAGGAATTCCCAGTCTGTGGGAAATATGAGAGGTGCTAGGGTGAGTTACGAAGGCGACAGAAGAGATATATTAAGTGGAGACTCATCTCTAAAGGGGATGTGTCTGCATGCTGACGACTTCTTTTAGATGTTGCTTCAAGCCACTAGACTACGTAACGTTTTAAAGAAGTGTGAAAAAAATTATATTCCTCATAAACTGTAGGACTCAAACATGTCGTTATAAAAGAACTCTTCTCAACTCAAATGTTTCAAAACGTGGCCAAATTCGATTAAAATTGAATACACAATAATATTCTATTCCAAAATATAATTGTGTTTCAAGGGAGTTGGAATATACAATTCTTCCAAAGAAATTCTATTTTAAGTTTTTTTCTTTCCTATTGGTTTATGATTTATTGTCAATTAACTTAAATCACGCATTATTTTTCCTGAATCCTCGTATGCGGGCAGTGTGGATCGAAGGAGGCTGTGCACACGTTGGACACCAGCCAACCCCTTTATATCTCCTCTCACTCTCGTGGAAATGATTATTCTAAGTCGATATACACCATGGATCTGTAAGAAACGGTGTAGCGTAATCTCATCCTACGTAAGCACTAATATATCATTCACATTCACATACTGGCATTAAACATAAAATTACTTAAGAAGTTCCCCCAGTCACAGTCCAACTAGTAGAGAAATAAATGTAAGAGAAAGCATCAGTAAGATGTTAACCCCAAATTGGCGTCGGTCCAACTCAGTGAGAGGAGGATTTCTTACCTTAATCTACACACCCCAATAAACTAAAAAGAAAACAACAGATAGCAATCTCAAGAGTACGATCACTACAAACTCATATCTTTTTTCTATAAGACCAAAACTCGTATGTTAAACCTGAAATTCGCCCCCCAACGATACGTCAGATTTTATTCGATCGTCCAACATATGCCAACGTGAGAAGGAAACTATCCAGCCTATCAAAAAAGTGGTTTCTAACCAACCAGGTGACGCCGTAATAATAAGTATACCATGTGCAGTTATCAATTTTGTAATTACAATCAACAATAACTTTAATATGGTTTACGAAATAAATTTAATATACTACAAGAGACTTTTATATCACAAGCAGTAACAGAACATCAAAAAACATTAAAGTATGTTTAAGTTACGGAAATAGATTGTTTCCCGTGAAATGTTATCTCCATTTCTTTCCTATGGAATTAATTTTAAATTAGTGGGGTAGCATTCCGTAACGATCAACGTCATGTATGGTAACTATAAATTAATAGTTTATCTGACAAATAGGTAAATGAATTGGAACAGACTTTGTTGTCAGAACATTTAAATCCAAATTAAAATTTTTGACGTTTTGTAGCCCTTTTTGAGGCTTTCTCAGGCAGAAAATTAAGCAATGCATTTATTTCCTTCCGCGAATTCCTTTCTGTTAAGTATTTTGGCTGATGAAAGTTCATATTTTATTTAAAGTGAAAGCCATATGTTAGGAGCTTAAGACAGAAACAGTAGTTGCTGACTTCAACCTGTAAGGTTAACGAATAGGAATAATAAGAAGTTGATAATTTAGATAGACATCCTCGTATAGCCGAATAAGTTAGGTTCCATTCACCCCGTCATGAAACGCCTACTAAATTCAACGAGTCCAAGGTTAATTGCTGTTCGACACGTAAGTGAGGAAAATCTACAACTCTTCACAGGTAGTACGAAACGTGGGTATCAGGACGTCTTAATCGTTACTGGCACGAAGACAATAGGTAGCCAGAAAAATGGTTGCCTCAAAGCGTTAGTCTGCCGCCCGATAGTTAACGTCCAACTTATCTCACTTCTCCCTGCGATGTCCAGAAATAGCACACTACCGCAGCAGGTGTTAGCAAAACGTGCAGGGAGTGAAAAATGGCTCTTGCCGATCAGAGCTCAGATTCTTGTCAGCGCCATCGGTAGCGGAACCATTCACCCAACAGACATGAACGCCATACAATACGAAATATTCTCCAGTAGAAACGGAAAGTTCAACCCAATAAACGTTTAACATGCACGCGAAAGCTTTATATCTATTACGGCTTATATATATTCGCTCACGGATATGTTCCCTGATCTTGAACTTTCCCAAGTATGTTACTGAGTGTAGTGTTGAGGTAGTTCAGAAGACATTTTCTTCTTTTACATCTACTTTTTTTCTAATAAATCAACTTCACGTCCATCATAACGATTTTTCCTAACAAACAGTCCGTTATGTCGGATGCAAGGTTTACTTTCGCCGTTTGCGTCGCTTTTTATGAAGCGTACGTCGGACTTTCTAAAAATAAGGTAGATCTCACACATGTGTCAGACACTTGTAGATCTAAATGTTTAGACTCGGTCATAAATATCTGCGGTAAACCTGGCAGAACAAAACTGAGATGAAGTTCAAAATGAACTAAGATAATACGGGACACCAAAACGACCAATGCGTAGCTTATACAGTAATTTCTCGTCGATTGCAACGTCTTCTGTCAGACATTTTTAGCATTTATGTTTTGACTATTTATTAAAGAAGAAATGTTTTCAGTTTACACTATAGATAAGATCAAATTAATTTATTAATTTCATGGCTCTTGTAGCCAATAACGTGCCGGGATATTTTCTCCCTTTCAATGCACCAGGATGTTTTAGACTGTTTAAAAGGAGCCTGTTGTTTTAATG
Source organism: Eucriotettix oculatus (assembly GCA_034510155.1). NCBI lineage: Eukaryota > Metazoa > Arthropoda > Insecta > Orthoptera > Tetrigidae > Eucriotettix > Eucriotettix oculatus. Next base: position 40,936,572 of record CM067381.1, read on the forward strand.
TATCAGGAGATTTTTTCACTCTACTGTAACACCCTAAGTCATCTCGATGGTTAAGTTGAAATAAATATTCCTTCTGGACAGATGGCGTGTAGGGATAAGTTTTCAAAATCATACGCTCCTGTTACGGTGAAATGACATGTTTACCAAGATATTAACGCCGAATTAAATACTGAACTGCGCCGGGAACAGATAAAATTCAGGGATAAACATAACATAAACAATTCTTCAATCTGTATGGCCAGGTGATTCGAAAACTCTAGTGCCACTTAACTTTTTCTAATTAGCTGTCTGATTTTTTGAATCAACGTGGCAAATGGTAAATTTGACTTTTCTTATATAAAAGTTGAACGTAAAATAATTTTATTTTTATTAACAATATTTTTGAATGGAAATTGAGAATAATGTTTAAACTATAACTTCATGAAATCTTTTATAGTGTCTAGAAACAATGTATAAAATATGCCTATGTATAATAATTTTATCATTATATACGAAAGTAATTAGGAATTTGTAGCAGCATTTACAATTAATTTATCAAATGAAATTCTCTTGGCTATCTGAAGACTAGCTTTATAAATAAATGTCTTACTCCGTTCATAAACAAAGACTAGTAAAATCCATGTGTAATGGAATCCTTATTTTAGTGTCTTCTGAACCATTTAGAAGACGTTCCAGCAGTGATTCGCATCCAGCGTTGGTTAATGTTCCGTAGAATTCCCTGGACATGGAGAAACGTGTCCTGGTTTCCAAGGTGTTCGCTTCAGCTGCAATGCGGAATGCAAAATTATGGGATCTGCTAGCGGAATATTCGGGAATCAGCATATCTATATGCGGAAAATAAAATCTCCCTTCTTTACTCAAAACGATGAACACGAACTTCATTTCGTTTGATTCGTTGAATTCAACCAAATGATGCACCACGTATTGCTAATTTCTTAAATGAAAATAAATAAGCATTGTTATGATAAATTCAAGTATCTTTATTATAGTGAAAATTTTACTTTATTCAACTGCACTCGATTAACCAGTCCAAAAACTGTTATATTTTATGGGGCGACACTATTCCGCTCTCGTGTAACGACAATTTTGGTTATATTTTAACATTGGAACTCGTTGAAAATGGATTTAATTTTTTCCAAATTTTTCCATAACCGTTCGTGAGGAACAACTATATATTCCACAATGCCACTGAAAACGACGAGAACCTTCGAGAAAGGTCTATACATAGAACACGGTGTGCTAGAATACTGTTAATATATTTCTTCATTATATGTTAAAGTTATATCGTTGACTTGTCATTTGTATTACAAGCCTCTACAATTAATAATACTTGTCATCTTTATATTTGACGATTCTATTGTTGACTTCATATTGTTTTATCTGTATGTAATCATTGATTATTCAAGTGTTGCCAGATGCTCAGGTTTACGACAAATGTGCATTGGCTTTGTTTAATTGTTTTTTCTTTTACCGGTGATGTAATTTAATCCTAATAATGTTTTTGCAGATAACTTGTTTATGCTGATAAGACGCTTCTGTTTTTGTCATTAGCAAACTACAATTTCGTAGACTGAATGCAACAAAACCAATTCTGTCAGCGACACTGTCCGTGTAATATCTTTCCAGGGATGGCAAATGTTTTGTCACCCTCACTATTTATGGCGTTGCGATACAGTTTCCCTTAGTGCCACTCCGTCTTTCTAGACCTTGCTTATTTCCAATTTAAATCACGAAAGCTTTACGGTTCTTCTTTTCTACATTACTTATAACTTTGATTTATGTTAAGTCAGCTCGGTGCCGGAGAAATAAATCTTCTAAATGGGTAATTTTAGCATCTCAATCTTATTAGTACATTTCATTAAATGCATTTATCTCCTTCTGTTAATTTAATTAACTTATTTCATTAGAAAATTGTTTGACATCGAACACGGTCACCTTGAATGATTCTGATTTAGAAGTCTGTTAACAGTAGTCTATATAATTGGTACAGATATATTGTAGAACAAAACTTAGATCGGAAAAGACACAGATTTATCCAACGTTTCTAAATGAATAAAGAAATCATTTCCTCTAAACTGTTATAATGACTAATAAGAGCTAGTGATGGAGTTGATATAAAATTGCTAAGTAAAGAAAGACATATGCTACAGTTTAACCTTTCGACTCAAGAAACTTGGAATTTTTCGAGACATTTATTGCTTTTTTGGCTCCATTTTAATCCGTATGACCTTTTATATGCTAAATATAGCTTACCAGGGGAAAATTGCTCTGAAGAAAAAAAAACCTTACTGCTCATGCGTCCAGTGTAGGTATCCTGTTAATTATATTGGTTCATATTAATGAATATATATGCAGGATAGTGGGGGATTTTCACCGCCCGAAAAAAACCTTCAGTTAATTTGATACAATCTGGTTGTCGTCCAGTCATTTATTGCTTTGTGATATCGTGGACACACCAAAGTTTTCTACGATTTTCCATTTCCAACCAATCTCTAAATACTCAGTAAAACTTCATGCTTATTCGACAATAAAAGAAAAGAGAACGACTTTCCTTCTTTTACTTATTACTAGGTACTGATACTTGTTAAATTATTAAATCAAGTGTTCCAGTATCTCACATTTTAAAATTCCTAAAATAAACTTCCAGCTCATAGACTAGAATTTTCCCATGGGCGCCAGTGGTCACTATTGTTTGCGATTGATCGCGATCACAGTATGACGTATGATATATATCACCAGATAAAATTGATCTATATCTCAGGGAAGATTGGAAATATATATATATATATATATATATATATATATATATCCAGGAAAGCTCTTCACGCTTTGGAATATCAAGAAAAAATATAAAGGTTTACTGACCTGCTTCGAGGTTCAACGATAGATTGCACAAATCCTTTTAAATCTTGTACTCTTACATTTCCCGGACTTCCATACGTCCGAGAAAAGCCCACGTTTAGCCCCATGAAGCATTATTTCATGAAGAGATTTTGTTTCCTAATAAATTGTGATTAAAAAGTCCCGAAGCAAAGGTCCTTTTTAAAATATGTTTGTTGCATAAATAAAATACGCCTTTTTCCCTGCTACGACCAGCGATCCCACTCTCTTCCAAAGTAAATCACTCTCCAAAGCACTTCACTCTCTCTATCTGCTTCTCTGGTTCGCGCAGCCGCTACGTCTTGAGGGCTAGTTACTATGCGAGGACTCCCATACCCCTCTGTCCCTTAAATTGAAGGTAAAGGGTAATGTTTCATTAATTAATTTTTTTATTTCCGTCACATCGTTATCGAAACACTTTGGTTTCACAGATAATCACATCCTAAAGGATTTACCAATTAACTTTGAGCTGTGTAGTGAAGAATATTGAAATATGATGTAATGATTAATTAGGACAATAAATGTTATTAAACAAAAGTAATAACTATTATAACCCTTGTAACTAAAAATGGTAACAGCCCGTGATCTATTTATATTTGTCTCTTCTAGTTCAGTCAGTACAATGATTAAAAGTTATAATAATACTATAGAATGTGTCCGCCAAATTTGTTTGACTTAATCAGATAATGACGTATTTGGCTCTCAAATTATTTTATCTATATTGGCTAAATATAATAGACCCTTACATAGAAACATGTTGACTCTATTCATATGACAGATTTAAGAAATCAGACAACGTAGAGGCGATAGTAAGACACTAGATAACCTTGAAAGATTAAAGTTGCCAGCTGTCGAAGGTTTTACACAACACAAGTCAAGACAAAGCCGACAAAGACTTCTTTTACGAATAATATCTACGCGCATCACAGTAGAACTTTTTAAGTTCAAAGTCCGTTCTTGAAAACTTGCCGCGAGCAAGCCCCGAGCTCTATCCGACCTCTGTAGTTTATCCTATACTTGTAAACTTTTTGCAAGGCACGTGACGGTATTCCTCACAATCATAGTCACATGACCTAGTTCTGAGCTGTTTAGTTACTGGTATCGTGGTAATACTTATAGCACACCTTGTCTTGTCGTCAAATATATATATATATATAATTACCCATTCCGAAATTCGGAATCTGTGTCACTCACAGAGCAGTGTTTATCAAGTCTTCACTACAAAAGTTTTCACCCATGTCTTAGAGACTCTAGAAACAGTATATGTCGCTCGAATTAATTGAAATATCCATTCAAATTTGACTTTCAATAAATTATACTCATCTCATTTTGTTGACTTTTGTAATTATAATTGTATTTATACGCAGACAATGAATATCGGTAAACAATTACCGTAAACTATTAGCACTCATTAAAAAATTGAAATAATTTAGAGTGAAACTAATTATATATAATATTTACTGTAAATGTTTTATTCATATATTATATTAAGAAACATTTATTCAAACGTCTGTGAAACTAATAACAATAGATATGATCTTATTTTTTCGTCTGTTAAAACTGAAACGATCAACTTACTTGGAAAATAGAATTTATATTCAAACACACTTTTCTGACTTAAAGTTTAAGTAAATTAAAAGACTGACAATAAGTCAGCATATAAGTACATGTTTAATAGACTGAGGAAGCCTCTAAAGGGAGGCGAAATGTCATTAAATAGTAATGAACATATATGCTGACTTATTGCCGTCTCTTTATTCATTAATAATTTATATTCAATTATATGAAAATCCATGGTGAGTTATGACGAAAAACCATGAATAAACTCCATGACGAAAAAAAGTATATTTGAAAGGTTTTTTTCTGGTCAAGATTAATATCTAATTATATAGTTCAGAATGTAAGAATCCCAGAAAATTAAGTTTTACAGGATGGAATGTAATAATGAATGTATAATATTTTCATTTTGGCTGTAAATTGGACATCTCAATTTATATTTGTATTAAGTCATATCATTTTATACAGATAAATTATTTTTTAATTTATTAATTAACTATTTTATAATTATTCTATAATGTATGACTGTTACAACTATGGAAAACTGAATTTATTCTATTCTATAGATTCTTTCACGGACATCTAAATTGAAGGGAATTTATAATGATAAATACATGAAAAAGTTTTGAACGAGTCGTTAAAAAATAATAATCAAGACTATTTATCAATTTTGAGCTAACATTGCATTCTGTGAAGCTACATAACTGAATATTTACGGATCGCTGAAATAATGCAAGATGAAAAGAAAGCCTAAACTGATTGGTAAAGCGCAACGAAACCTTGCAGAACTGAAAGTATTGTTTTCATATAATACAATTCCCAAGTTTGACTGTTCGCAGTAACCGGAAGCTGCAGACGTTTCCAAGCCTCTGGATATCGGATTACGAAGCACAGTGACCTGTAATTAGGCTGGGCCGCTATCTTCACACTTTTAGGCTCAATGTGTGTTAATTAGAAGCCCTTGTTACCACGCAAGTAATTTTGTTACTAATAAAGAATGGCGTACGCGCCTAGCATTAATTTGTAAGAATTAATATTTTTGAAATCATAATGAGCAAAAAACAAACGTTCTCAGAATCCTCTTTTATCATGTTGTATTCATGAGATTTATTTTTGGTACAAAATTTACTGGCAATGAAATACACAATTTGTTAATCAAGTTAATCATGTTGAAGTGGAAAATGTTTCCTGGGAAGGTGTTTTTAAGAAAGCATCTCAAATTGCAGTCATAACTGTATAGGCGATTTGACGTACAAAGTTTCTCGTGAACATGGAGCTTGAGAATGTTACAGAATAAAGTCGAGGCATAATCTACATATTGTTTTTCTTACACCGTTTAACTGTAGATATGCCACATATCGTAATGCGTTATACCTAATATTTCTTTAGGAGGGATTGACTTTGTGAATTTATAATTTTGTGATGTGACGATTGATCTGTTTTCATTAAAAATAAGACCGTTTGTAGTTACATTGGAAGATTTTCTTGGTGTAATATTCGCAGAGCCAAATAAAATTGATATGTTGTTTTGATAATGTTAATGGTCATAAAATAAGCGTGACCTAAATATTTACACAACTCATTTTTCACTGCAAAACAAAACAATTCTATTTTAATTTAGTCTAATGAATGTATGCTATGCTAGGTTTCTATATCTAAAACCTTATGTTTTTAGAAACTTCATATATATATATATATATATATATATATATATATGTAATTTATTGCCGTATGAATATTTTCTTTAAATTATACACAGATAAATAAAATTAATGCTAGTGAAATTAGATTATAATGGCATAAGAACAAACATAAAACATATTACTGTCACTATACATAACTTAAACGAAAGTTATTAGTCATTAATTTAATTATATTTAGCACACAACTTTTTAAATTTCATATTTTTGTAAAATTATCATGAAAATTTAACGTTTCATTACTCTTAAAGCTATCCATGTCTGCAGACATACATGAATAAAGACAAATTGAATGGCCATCATACAGACAGTTTGTAAAATTCTTACAATTACGTTGCGTCCATAAAGTTGGAACTTCAAGAGCTACGACAGATACAAAAAATTTCTACAGGTTTTACATTGCTGACAAAGAATTGTAGAAAAATTATAAAGTTTAAAGAGACAATATTTCGTTAATTATATAATTGTATATTCAAATAAGTAGTTTTATAATAAGCTTTTTAAGTTTACGTGAAATAAGTATAGAATTCAACCAAATATTTTGTGTGTGTGTTAATATTCATAAAACGTGATATAAATAGAGGTTAAAATGTAAAGTTTTTTGGCGTAGACATCAACCAATATCAGTTACAACGGAATATACAGTAACATTTAAACTTGTCAAGATTAATTTGTAGAAATGAAAATAAATATATAAACAAAAAAGTGTTAATTTATAACAGGCGTTAAAAAACTCCTTACAATATTTCAAATAAATTTCTCTCAACGTAATAGTAACAGTTACCAATAATAAAGTTATTCTGAAGCTATTTATTTTTTTAACAATAAAAAAATTATATTGAAAAGAATTATTACATTTTTAAAGGAAAATATAAAAATTATACGTGACGGATATCATAATACGATTGTACGATTTTTTATTAAATTATATTTCTGATTAATTGCGTTTAGTTAAGTATAAAATTTTAACATTATCACAATTAAATTAATGACATAACTTTCGTTTAACTTATGTATAGTGATAGTAATAGGACTTTTAACTTTTATGTTTGTTCATATGTCATTATAATCTAATTTCACGAGCATTAATTTTATTTTTCTGTATATAATTTAAAGAAAATGTTCATACGGCAATAAATTACATACATACAACTTCATATATGAAGTTCCTAACAAAACATAAGGTTTTAGATGTAGAAACCTACTTACTGAGTAATTATGTACACAAAATATCGTGAATTAATAATACGTCATAAATAATTTATTTTAGAAGTATAATACAAATAACTAGCGGAGATTGTTCGTTTATTATTTCTTTTACATTTTCAAAAGTCTGGGACTAAAGCTAGGTTGTTATTTGCAAGCTAATAATGTAAACAATTTTTTAATATTAAATTTATGACTTCACGAGTTTATGTAAGTAGATTTATATGTAACATCGTGTCTTCTATAAATATTTCGTTTTTTTATTTAAAATTGTGTCAAAATTGGATAGAGTCAGTACCATTTAACCGAAGTGACATGAATTACGGGAAAGTTTCTATTTTGTGGAGCTTACAAAAACAGATCGGTATCTCCATGTTTGATTTGGTGTCTGAAAGCTGTAAACAAACTTCTGGAAATAGAACTGGGTCACATTATAGTCTATAAAGAACAGTATAGGATTTAATTTAATTCGTATTGTATTCAAAAAATACATTTTTCTCGAAACGGTACATTTATTGTATTTATTCTACTTTTGTTTCACGGGGACGCTTGTAATATTACTTCATTACTGAAAGTTTTTTTTCACCCGATTAATGACATTCTATTCAAATATGTCCTCCCCGATTTAATTGTACTCGAATAAAATAGGCCTCAAATATTTCAACAATAGTTTAAAAAAAATTATAGTCCCAAGGTCTTTAATCTCCTATTATGTAATACTGAATCCCGTATGAACTTGATTGCCGTTTCATCTCACAAAAGATTCTGTACCAAAATTTTGACAGGTGTTATCGAACTATAGTGAAGTGGGAAGAATCTACAACTAAATTACTTGGAGGTACTGATTTTTCAATTTTTAACTTCGTTGAAGGTTAATTGAAAACTGTAAGTAAGGAAACACAACATGGTGAGTCCGTTATTTGTAATATACACATTAAAATTACAATACATTTTAATGAATGATCCTAACCAATATTTTACTGGCGTTTATAGTGAAAGAGAGTTAGGTTAACATTCAAAAATGAAAATAACGGATCCAAATGTATTTAAACTCGGGCCTAAGACAGCCTAAGACTGAAAACCCAAGAAAAAAATTACACAATAAGTATGGAATTTTAAGTAAAAATTTCAGAATTTATAAGTCTTCATATAGTTGAATAATACCAGAAAAGGTTTTCTATCACATATTTCACATATTTCCTAATTATCTATAGAAACTAAAAGAAAGTTTTCTAATATTTTACGATGGATTGTTTACGTACAATCGCTATTTATATTTTATTATTTATTACTTAATATTAATAACTAAGAAAATGTACGCCTAATTATTACATTTTTTGAAGAGTTACCACGGAAGACGTTCCTGATGTAGAAGGTACAATATTAATACTTTATTTTACATACCGTTTCTATAAAATTGTAATAAAAGGAAATAAAATGACAATTTTACAGACAAAGAATAATTTTTATTCACTTTTGAAGATTCGACCCCAAATTTATAACTTCATCAGGAGAAAGGAGAAATAATTTAATTTATTCAGGGTTTTAATTTTTTTAATATATGATATTCATAAATCTGGACAAAAGTCAGTGCTACAAATATAAAATTTTGTGTCATAGCCTGCAAATAAATAATTATAATTTATGCCGTTAATCATGACCATCAAGCCAAGTTGTCTATTTTCTATCGAGATTAATGAATCTACAGACTATCAGACGGGACCCATTTTGTCTTCCTAGTCTGCTCTATGGGTATATTATGTACAGGATAAATACTCTAGCACCTGAAAAATAATTTAAAAAATCGATTTCAATCCAAACTGTTCAAATTGATTGAGAGTTGACAATTTCCCCCTTTCCGCGTACATATAGGCAACAGGAAATGTACTAAACCCCGACTATTTGTTTGATTAGATGGTATTAATTTATCTTCGGCGAATCCTGATTGTACGGGTCAAAAGCTATTCAAGTAATTATGCACTACTAAATCACTGTTTCAAAAAGTGTGTGCTCGAAGTTAATTATTTAGAAATACAAAACATGTTTAATTCATGGTATATCATAAATTTTCACGAATTACCTAAAGCGAATAAAGGTGACGATATAAAAATAGAACCCCTAAAAAGCAAAGCTCTCTATTTAAAATTTAATTAGCTGAAATTACCGATTAAAACTAAAAAGTCTACATTTAACGAGCTACGTAATTCACATCCATTACTGATAAACAGTTCCAATTAATTTGGATAATGGTGTTCTATAATATTATTTTTTGGTAATGTGAATATGGCTGTTGTTTCAGAGTGTCATAAATTTAGTTACTATATGCTGGAGGGTATTTGGTCGATGGATGTTGAAATGATTAATATTTTTAAACTATCCAATGTCACTGCAACTATAAAGCTAGTTGGGCTATTTAAAGTGTACAGAATAATAAAATATGAAGCAATTAAAATAATCATCTTTCTTCTACATATTTTATTTGATGGTAAATAATACTTTCTTTTTTACATAAATAATCATGCTTTGGATTACACTTGCACGAAAAATGGCTGCAACTGATAACCATCAAACTGTTTATTCTGAAATGTGTTATACCGTGGTTCCAAAATTAGTAAACAGCATGAATGTAATTCTTATAGTGATTTCTTTCGGGAATTGCAGGCAAAAAGTTTAAAAATAATCTCTGAAAACTTGATACGCGATATAAATGACATTTGCGAGGAAGTTTGATGGTTTGGAGTTATTTCCGAAGGACTAATATCAAGTTCGGTATTAACTCTGGAATTAAACCGCTGCACAAATGTGATATAAAGTATCTGGTGGGTATACTTGTGTCAATAAGGCTCACTAAAAATAATCCAAGTAAGAAAATGTTACTTCCTTACTTCTTGACTTATATATTGATAAAATTTATTTGTCTTTGTAATTAATACAATGAAACTATTCTAATTCATAAAAAGAATCTTAGTAAAAAATAGTTTTGTTTTAAATGATTTAGGATTACATAGAAATCAAAATTTCTATAAATGTGAAATTCACTATCTAAAATCAATGAAAATAAAATTCATAATCTATAGTAGGATACGTTTAAGAAATTTTATATTAACTTAAACGTGTTGTTCTTTTTATTTGTAGTATATGTTCGTCTACTAAAATAGTATTTTTTACCTGTTTAAGTTTTGTACAATTTTAAGGTAACATTATATTTAAAACATTATGTTGTCATGTTTCCATCGTCTTGGGGAAGTAGTTTACTTATTAATTGATTTTCGTAACTATATACAAATTTTAACTAAACTTAAGACTTATTAGCTTATGCTCGTTTCATAAGTATGCTGAGTTCATATTATTACATGTAAATTAATAATTAACGACCAATATGATAGCCATTTACGCAAACATTTAAACTAATTTTTAACTTGAACTAGACGTTTCGTCAACCAAATATTAAAATATTGAGAAAGATCATAATGGGTGGTCGAAACATCTAGTTTTAGTTAAAAATTCTTCTAAATTTTCAGATAAATGGCTGTTAAACTTGTCGTTAATTCTTCATTCATATGTGTAATTCACATAGGCAAATGTTTCTTATTATATTAATAAATCCACTATTCAGGTACAATATAGTTACATTATTCTGTCTTCACTGAAAACAAAAATAAACTATAATTTATTGATAAAAATTGTATAATGCAATATAGACAATATCACGACGTGTCCTTCTTATTGGAACATATTCAGATTTCATATTAACTTATTTAATTCTACAATTACAAAGAGAATTTTTTTACAGATGAGTATTGTTATTGTCGTCACTATTTTAATTTTTATCATTAAACTCAATTTTAGTTACGTCGGTGAATTTGATTACTTATAAATATTTATTTAAAACTGTAATTTTTCTTTATTTTTAATGTTATTGTAAAATAAAACAATTTATGACATTTTACCGACTTAATTTTTTTAATTTAATTGGCAACATCGTTTTGGCATATTTTCATACCTTAAATATGCCGAAACGTTCAGGTTGATAAAAGTAATGAAAACATGCCAAAACGTTGATATTAATTAAATTTTAAAAAATAAAGTCTGTAAAAGGTCAGAAATTGTTTTATTATATATAGCAGACGTTAAATTTAAATTTTTAAAAGTTATTATTGTATTAAAACCATATTAAATCTTTAAAAATTGGCATTTGCCTCATTTTAAATGCCATACTTTCTAAAATACATTTAATAAGCAAAAATAGATAATTAAAAATATTAAAAGAACATTTTTTAATTTATTAACCATATTAAGTAACAATATTCGCAACAATTTATTAAATTTTTAAAAAAACTTTGTACATGAGATTCTATACTGTATAATAATTTCTGTTTAGTTATAATAGAGAAGTAACATTTTTCTATTTATGTTTGGCATTAAATGATTCCCAACCGTGTTAACTGTTTGACGTGATTTCCACAATTCGCAGAACTATTTGTGTTAACAAGAATCAGGGATCAATGAAAGACCTCAACCAAGGGAATGACCCACATCCTCTTGTTTCCCTGGGGTCCACGGATTGTGTGACGCGTAAAGGGTTGGGGGAGAACATTACTGCCGAACCCTGATAATAGCGTGGCTGTGATGTGATCTAGTGGCTTATTGATCTCCTCTCACTTGCCAATATTGGCGTCAGCTCTATGACAAATACTACCATACGTAGTTCATAGATTAGATTATGATAATTGTTATCATTGTCAGCACAAGAACGATTGACGAGCCTAGAAACTACATTTGAAATACCAAAAATGTTATAATTCCTATGTAGTCATCGTTTACTAGTAAGATAAATACAGTGCAATGTAAAATGGAGAATGCTTGAAATTACTCATATCTTAAAAAACGACTGACGTATAGAGAAACGTAACATATGAAACTAATTAATGAAAATTTTCTCTCTTAAAGCACTGGAATTTACAAAAAATATTCCGTTCTATTTATATTCAATATAAAACAAAACTCCATACATGAAGCTGCAGAAGATCACAAAAGCAAATGATATACCAACACTTAGCGAATTCTGAAATAGCCCTATTACAATAAAACATATATTCGAATGCAATTCAACACAAGTCCCAGAAATAGAAATTTAATCGACAATAACCTAAACGTCTTACTCGACAATACAAACACAACACATCATGCAATAAAATTCATTAATTACCTAAAGCTCCATAACAAACTAAGACAACCAATTAAATTTTATCTGTGTAAATATGAGATGTAAAATTGTAACAGTCGCTATTGATCGAATGTTTCACGCAACTTAAAACAAATAAATTTAAATAAAAATGGGTGAAGCTTTCGTGAACTAGACGATAAATTTATCAAAAATACCTAGTGAATTATAGTACCATTTTCTTCTGTATTGAACTTCTAAGGGCGCTTAACACAATTGTATTATGATTTTTGTTATAATTTATTAATAATGTCTAAACTTAGGCTACAGCACTGAATTAAATCTCTAAATCTCCTGTCATGTATGTCTGTATTTTTTTATAGGCGTGGCTAAATTTTAGTAGGAGTATTATAAAAAAATTGAGTATATTCACCCTCTTTATTGAAGAAACAGAACATATGTCAGCTATATGGTGGGACCCAATAATCGACGTCTACTGAAACAAAGCTATATATACTGTTTCTCTTTGTATTTGTTTTCTGTTTCGGGTCAGATAATTTTATTTAAATGCACTTCTTAAGATAGTTTAAATATTACTTAATACACAATAAATAATTATTGTAATTATCAGATATATCGTTTTCTATTCTGATATATATATATATATATATAGACACAAATCAATAGGCCTATCGACTGAGTGTTTAACAAGAATCACATGACAGCTTTTGATTTTATGAATTATTAATGTCCTATTGAATAATATAATAAAGAATTTATAATTCGGACGCTAATTGGTAGAATGCATGTAATGCATTTGGACGGGTAAAATTGACTAACATAATTACAATAATAAAGGATTTATATTTCAGAGTCTAATTGGCAGAATGCATTCGATTGTATTTGACGGTTATATGTACCCAACGATAAACTCTACAAAATGAAATTGAAGACACACTTTTTAAAAGAAATTAAATTAACTTCACAAAATTCATATTAATGACATCAGTAGGTTCTAGTATTTTAATATGTATCTTTGCTTTTGTTGGGAATTTAATTAAATAATATTTATTTCTCTTAATAACCTTATGAGGCCCCACTGCTATTATTCACCAAATCTAAATGTCAGCTGTGATTTGGTTTTGATTATTGTATCAGAATGTGGTGAATAATAAAAATATTATTTATAACTGAGAAGTGGGCCACTTATGAAAATTCAACTGTGTTTTGTACAAGCCACAGAGAAATTAAAGATAATAACTAAATAGTGGTTTGAAGGTTTGTGACGAATGTTTTTTTAATATATAAGACTCTGTAGAATTATTTTCTATTTATGTAGTACTATTAAGTTTTGTTTTTGCTATAGTAATTTTGAAAGTTTATTTAATATATGTTAAGAGCTAATTATGGCACTAAAACTCGATAAATAACTAGTAAAATTAACGAAAATTGCACAAGCAAAACGATTAAAAGGACCAAAGTTTGTTTTGTGAGACAGAGAAACAGATAACGAGGTTATAAGCACAAGTGACCTAAATTGGTAGAGAACGATTAGTACCAAGTAAGGAAATTTTAAATAACTCCAAAGAGTAATTAAAACAAACAATTCCTTAATTTTCTTCACTAATTTTCATGAATATTTCCCAGATTTAGATGCCAAATTCCTTTAAAATACCGGATAATGCCGATGCGTTTTTGAAATGAAATGACAATTATGCGTTGCTATTCTTTAGCCGTTCCATTAGCTGATTTCAGAAAGCGAAATACAAATCTATCCACCTGCCAGTCTGCAAGTGTTTTTGACTGTCACATATGGTCTTTAGACTCAGGATCGCCTTCAGAGGCCGATCTCAGTTAACTGATATTACTTTTTTTATCTGTGTCCCGTGTGCTTCTCAAGGGCAATAGGCTCCATGAGGGTAATATGACAACTCCTCTTCAATAGCATAGGAAGGGATTTGAAATTAGGGATGAGGAAAAGAGAGGAAGGCAACCTAAAGTTAATTAGGGCTCCCAGGTGATAGTATAAGGAACCTACCCGTATTCATTTCAAAGAAATTCATGGCAAACCCTACAAAACCTGCATCATGTAGATCGGCCTCTTGGGTACTTGTCCCACGTCCTTCCGAAAGAGGACTTTGCTAAAATTCTTCCCTCTCTAGTTCACCTACTCTTCTCAACCGTGCTGCGGGAAACATAGAAGCTGTGATATTTCTTAATTATAAAATTTAATTACATAAAAATAATAATTATCGTTATCTATCTTGTTTCATCAATATGCTGAAATGAAAAATTATTTCGACTATACCCTTTACAACTTTTCTAGCACCTGTACATGCCTTTAAAAGGAAAATTAAATTGAGAAAAATCGGAATTTAATTTCCAACTGCTTTAAATGGTAGACGACGATGTAAGATAGATTCAAAAAAATTCAGAAAATTTTGTGAAATTATTTTTGAGTCTTTTGTTTCCAAATGGCGACTAGCAGTTTGATATTGTTAAGAAACTTTTCATGTTGCAACAACTATAATCGGTCCGACTGATTTCTTGTGAGAATAGAAGAAAGTCAATCTAAAGAATATAAAATAAATTTATATTGGATGTTTCTTTAATAATATAATAATTAAAAATTTCTAATAACTTTATGCTTTTCAATATACAATAGCAATATTTATTTATTTGTATTATTTAAAAATTCTTGCATTATATTAATGTTATTTCCAAGTTACGTAAATAGTCAAGTTTTTCCTATACTCTTTTGGCCATATATATTACTATAATTATTCGTCTTTCATCTTTTCTTTCGTGAATGTTACTGTTGTGGTAAATATTCTATGCATACGAGTTGGGAAAGAAATTTTATACAGGTGCCAAAAAATTTTTTGAATAATTTTTATTATAGAACTGAGGAAGTCTCTAAATCTTGAGGGACGAAAAATTTTTCCGTTTATAACTTTTGGCCACTTTTTGTGTTTTATTCATATAAAATTACATCGGAATTGATACCACGGTTGTATGGCAAATGAATAAAGGAAGTATCGTGATGGATGGCGGATGACATTAATATATTCCAAAACTTTCTTATGTCTCTGTATAACATTAATATAAAGTTTAAACGATATGAATTCAGTCGTTTTCATCTGGAAGGTGAACAAAGTCTAAGCGACAAACAGTCATTTGGATGAAGTAGAATCGACTAATGCCATTATGATGGTCAAATAACGTCGTTCTTAATTACCATAGGTATTACAGAGTAAATATTGGGAATGGCTGCTTACATTTAAAAGAGAAAAACGCAGATAGTTTAGTTTAACATTTAATAAACATTTTTAATATATTTTAACTTATTATTTTCAAAGATAGTTTTCTGAATATTACTTCAAAAAATTAAAAACTAATACTGTACATGGAAGGGAGGTAAAGCGGAAAGGAGTGCTTTCGTTTTATAAATGTAAGACCGACGGAATGAATAGAATAGTTTTCGTATGAGCGTTGGCATTACCTCAAGGTGTGATGCACGTGCAGTATTGTCTCCGTCGTGCAGCGCAGACACGAAGGCACTGTGCGAAGATGGAGCCACTCCACACGCTACACGCCTGCGTACACTACTACACTCCTTCCTCTCTCACGGGAAGCGTGGACCCCACTCTGCTCTACGCGATGTCCTCATTCTTGCCATGACGTCAGAAAATGCCTTGTACGTAATTATATTAAATTATCTTTACCGAGAACACCACTCATTTCACTGTCCCATTTAATAATAAGGTAATCGTTTCTAGGTATTTAATCAAAATACTAACAATATAAATAATTTTTTACCCAAACAAAAACATTAATATAACTCGTTAATCTCTCTAACACTAATGCAACACGTTGACAAATAGTACGTAAAAATAGTTTACTTCGCGCATTTTCATTCAATTATGTGCTATGGCGTCTCTAATTGGGTAAACTACTCCAGGAGCAATGAAATATTTAAGTTGCTCGTCATTAACATAGTCAGATCTTCATACATTCGTACAGTGTCATGTTAACTGTCTTGGCTGCATTGTTGTTTACCGCCAGACAGCATTGCCAACCTTCTCGATACTACGATATCGATATGTACCACATATTGATATTATACTATAATCTAATAATTTATGTTTAAGTAAGACTTCAGCATATTGCATTTCTATTTCCAAGCCTTCATTTCTGTTGTTTACTACGTTATTTCTATTAAGATTAATATAAATTGTTTCAGCAATTCTGAGTTGAATTTTTATATTATTCTTGTGCAGAATGCTAATGGCAACAAATATAAACATATGGTTAGTCGTTTTTGTATGGGCCGATAAGCCTGTATTTAGGCGTCAAAGTTGCTTGGTGGTGATACACTCTGGTCTTGAGGTTAGTTGTTGTGAGACCTATGTAACACTTATTGCATTCCTTACACGGAATTTTATAAACTACGATAGTTTGTTGTGAAATGTTAATAATGTCTTTCAGTTGCGTCAAAAATTTATTGATGTGATTTCCCGGTTTCATGGTGAGGCGGTAATCATTAGTTTCATACTTTTCGAAACCTTCATGATTTCATATGCCAAATCTTTAATGTATGTTAAAGTAATAAATTTTGGTTTATATTTGTTATTAAGAAGCTGTGTGGTTATATTCTCCTTTGTTTCTTTCCTAATGCTATTCGCATTTGTCTTATTTTCCTGCAGATAGGTGGAAAATATTTCATTATATTGGTTTGTAAGTTTTGAGTTAGCGTTATTACATTACTAATAATATTGCTGTTATTGTCTGTGTGTATAATGTTATTCTCACAGTTGATAATAAATTTAGTATTATTGGTGTCATATTTCTTATTTAGATTAACTATTCATAGTCGATTAATCATATTTCTTGAGAAAAAACTATTTTCTAATATGGTTATTATTTTAATTTCAATGTCATTCAAATATTTCATATCAGTAATATCAATTGCTTTACTTATAATGTTATTTGCTACATTTAAAACATATGTTGCGGATGATTAGAATAATAATTTAAAATGGAATTCGTAGCAAAAGTTTTAGAATTTCAAGCCATATTTAGTTTACCATTGATATTAATACAATACGCGTGTGTCATTAACTTACTTAAACATAAATTATAGATATAAGTATAATATCAAAGTGTGGTACATATTGATATCGTAGTATCGAGAAGGTTGGCAATGCTGTCTGGCGAAAACAACCCTGCAGTCAAGACAGTTAACATGACACTGTACGAATGTATGAAGATCTGACTATTTGAATACAAATTGTTAATGACGAGACACTGGGTTGCTGACAAATAAAATTAACGTATACTATGCCAATTTACTAATATATATGAATATATGAGAATATATGTGTGTATAAGTCAACTACTATTGTATGATGCTTTCAGCTTGATGAATAAGACAGAAAATCGAAAGCTACATTAAATGTTGTAAATACAATAAATACATTTATGAGACTGTTCTGGTTTCTACTGCTTCATTAATGTAACATAATTCTATCTCAATTTAAAAGTAGATTATTACAACCATAGAGTATTTAATATATATTTTATAATTATTTATTACAAAATTTATAAATATTTTAAAAATTATAAATATCATTATAAAATAATTATATATGATACTCAACTTTGAGGTATCGTTACGAGAGTTTAGAGTTTTTTATGTTGTTTCTGATAAAATATATTAAAAGAGATTTTATATTCCATTTTTGGTCACTTATAATGTGTTTTATAAAACAAATTTCATAAATTACAATGAAAACTATATTGCCATATAAAAAATTCTAAAAAGAAAATATTTTTCATAAATTAAGCATCAAAGCAAAATAGAAAATTCCAGTGAAGCAATATATACTTATATTTAAAGTAGAAGTAAAGTAACAGTAAATTAAAGGGAATTGAAATATACCTACAGTAATGAGACATCATAATTATCTTATTAAAATTAAAACAAAGTAATTAAATTAAATAGAAGAAGTAGATTGTTAATATTAATTAAGATAATTGGAACATATTCTCGATGAAGAAAATTGATAAATTAAGTTTAATTTCATGTTAAAAGTCACTTGACAATCAACTAGTTACCTGAACTGACAAAATATATTTTAAAATCAGTTCTTATTTTATTATTGTTATTTATATTCTTATAAACGGCAAGAATGATACAGTATCAAACAGAAGACTGTGTTGATGTTTTTGAATAGTCATAGTAAAACATTAATAATAAATCTATAGCTTTCCAATGAATATTTTAACGATTTTAAAATGGGCGGCGTAGAATTTTGATGTGACTCGCCGTAGATTGCAAATTTCATCCTGTTTAGTGAAAAGAAAGAAACAAATGTGTGCCAGTGCGGAAAAACAAATTAACAGGGTCGGCCACATGTCACATCAACGTCAGCAATATTTTCAGATGGGTTTGTGGCGCGAGGAGAGTTACGCGTAAACATGACCGCGCCAAGGCCGCCGAATTTTAGACAACCAACAGAACGCCAGGTTTCGATGGATCCTTTCACGCGTTATTTGACACACCAGAGATGTATTATTTATACTCTCTCCGTGTTTTAAACACCACGGTAACAAACAATCTTTAACACTAACTTGTTAGACTACAACATAGACTTTGGTAACATTTTAGGGGATTTTCATTGCCTACGTTGGCTGTTTCAAAGATGTCGGACTACAGTAGATATAAGTAGTTTACCTATTAAACCTGAAAGGAAACAGAAGTTCCTTTGTCAATCTCTCTTTACTCCCCGGTCGAAGTTATTTCTTTACATAGACAACGGAAGTTCGGAGAATTAATTTCACATCTTTGTCAGTAACATAATATTCAGAACATGAAATACTCATTCATGTATTTCATGTAACATCAATAACGTACTGAGTGCATTGGAACTTCCATATATAAAATTGTTACTCTCGACATTGTAATATATGGATTCGTTTAACTGTTTTAATCTTGAGGTTGTACGTTCACTGTTAAATACGGACACTTGGAATGACGTCATCACAGACGGAATTGAGTCGCAGATCCGCAAGAGATATTTGAGCTGTGATAGGATTACCGATAATCAGAATACGCCGATTACAGTTACAAAGGAATCGTAGATTCCGAATGCATTACTACTAATTTATTACAAAGATCCATATAGCCTACTTAACTGGGATTGTTTGTATTCCCTAATTATGCTCTATATCTTAGGGTTACACTAATACTCTTGTTGGTTTACGTTGAGAAATATTTGTCCATTACGAATGTAGATGTCTAAATTTATATTTCCCCACATTAATTTCAGTTTAGTTGTTATTTATTTGGTTTCTACCTACTAGAGTAACACTTCGCTACATTGCGCATGACCTCTGTTCAATTCCCTTAAAGGGAAGTTGCAGCTTTCCGGATCACCTTCACGTGCCTCTTACCCAAAAGAAAACTCCTTTTGCACTATAGTGTTACTAACTTATATTTAACAAAAAAATGTATAGTTCAAATACTATATTGTATTTGAATAACTTATAATTTATTTAAAAAGCCTTACTTGATTATAAAAAACAGAAACATTATGTAAAGGTTGTTAGCCGTTTATGATTAAATATTAGTTAAGAAAATTTAATTCATACAATAACAATTACAATTAATATACATTTTAAAACATAGGGGACCAAATTAAGTTGAAAAAATAATAAATACCTAAAATTACATATATATAAGGTTATTCAATCTGGCAATTACGAAAAAACAAAATCATATACGTACGTATATTTGTAAGATATGTTGTAACCCATTTTCACTGTCAATTATAAGTATTTTCAATTATCAATATTTAAAAAAATGTACGATAACACATATTTTATTTTGAAATAATAACAACGGCTTTGTAAGTGTTGGTATATTTTGAAGGTTGACAGTTATTTCTCACTGCAAAACGTTTTTAAAAATTAAAATTTTACTCGTTATTTTAAATATTTTTCTACTTTATAAACACGTTTAAGCATCATTTAAATCCATGAGATTGTTCTCAAGCAGTAGTCTCAATAAGCAGACGTGAAAATAAAAATAATTAATGATTAATAAATTTTTACCTTTGAGTGAGTAAATAATCGTAGTCACTTCTACATATTATGTTCTCACTCTTGTATAATTTTAATTGTCTCCGCTCTTGAAACTAGTATATTCAAATTCTCTCATACATATTTGGGAAAATTTATATATATAATCGAATGATTTCATCGTTTAAATATATGTTTATAAATTTTCCTCAAGCGATCGTATGAAGTGTATCATCTTTGTGACTATTACTACAATATTCCAATATTTTACATTAATGGAACTAACATTAAAATTCGAAATAAATAATCGTCAATATATGGTCTATTAATAATTAAATAAGAAAAAATTACCAGTGAATAATTTTAAAATAACAATGAAAACAAAGATGAACATAAAACAAAGATCTACATATCGCTGTGGTCGCTTTTTTAAATTTTCATGTAAAATCTTTTATCTTGCAATTATTAGTCTATTACAGTAATTGTTACAGTATATCAAAAATTAAAGTAATGTATGTATTTCTCATGAAAACATGAATGTAGGTTAGTCAATTGATTAGCTTACTTTAGTTGATGGGTCATGTTGTGGTTTTTTTTCTTCGCGTGTTTTTGAGGGGAATACGACGTGGGTGCATGAGGGTTGACAGGTGGTGTGTTAATTTTTGGAGGATATATGAGGATGTGATCTGCGGGTGGGCTAGGATGTGTCTTAATGTTATGGGGGAAGAATGAGGTCGATTGATAATTTTATTTTAAGCCGACGGAAGTGAAGCGGTGGTGGAGGATTGTTGTGGAGTGTTTGGCTAGCGGCGTTCGTGTTTTTGAGTGCGCATTTATTAGGGAGGTTATTACGAAATTTTGATTTTATGATGGAATTTCTGAGGTACCAGGGAGAGTTTGTAATGGTTGTCAGCATTATGTTGAATTTTGGCTGTTGTTCCTCATATGGATGAGGCATAGGACTAGGTGGGTTGTATAATGGAGAAGTGTAAGAGGCGTTAGTGGTCGCTAATGACCAGACAGTCGTTGCCACTTTTGTAAATAAAAAGAAAAAAAGATTTACAGAAAGGAGAACAAAGGTTTTATGAAAGATAAACAATATATAAATCAACATAATATTGCTCAAAATAAAATCTCTTAAGAGCTTTCTCACATGGTGAGATAAAATTTATGTTCATTAGATTAAATCATTCATTGAATTATTCATCACTGACTTCTGTGCCACTATATTTTGTGATATTTCATTATTGTATTACTCCCTTCCGCTCTTTTATTACACAACGTTTCTATAATTCGTGTGGTCTGTTAAATAAAACTTAATATTTTACTGTTTTTTTTCTAAATTTTACAATTCAATGATTCCTTATTATCATCGAAACTTTATTTCTGAAAGTGCTACTTAAACGACACACCGTATAAGAGATTTTATTAATCACTATATTTTAATTATTTATGTCAATCCATTTTTATTGAATTACTAAACCACATAAAGAGGATGATTACATGCTTAAAAAGTAACACAACTCTCCATCATACGTAATCTGTCAAAGACACAGCAGTCTCTAGTTTACTTGTTGTCCCCGTTTAAGAGAGATTCAAAACAAAATTTAATAAAACAGGCAAGGCACAAACATACGAGAGTGTTATTAATTTGCATGCAAATTAACGGCAAGCCGACGCCGTTGCCAAAGCCAAAGAGTTTACTGCATGTGTCAGCAGGAAAACGCTGAAGTTTGGAGACGCGGGCCTGACGAATTACGGCCAAACTTAACGAAACGTTCAAAGTTCACACAACACCGTCACATACACTACGGAATTTCACTAGATTATTTTTCAGAGGGAGCCTGGAAAGAGAGAAGTTTTAAAACAGACTCTGGTTATCCTGTTGGCGTGTCACGTAATTAATTCTGAAACTCAGATTAACTCCGGGAGAAAGTGAATTTAACTGGGGGATGGTCGCGTAAACAGGACCTCCTAGAAGCTTCCTGCACATGGCGGAAAGAACACCAACGGCGAACGCGACTCCGGTTCTATCAATCAATGACGATTGCTTTTCATTTAGAATCTCTGAGAAATGATCTACGAGATTTTTAAGCTTTCTCAGTAAAGGAACGTTATGAAATTACCCTACTGCGTTAAGATTTACTAAATGGAAATGGAAATATAACCAAGAAGCCCTCCCTATGTTGTTGTACCTTCCATGCGCACGCCTGTTTCATTCCTCCCACATCCGCTTGGCCTCCCTCTTCTGTTCTTACTCCACTCACTTCCATCTAATGCTAATAATGCAAGACCCTCACGTTTAAAAACGTGGCCTATTAATTTATCCCTTTTCTTGGTCAACATCCTCCTGTTCGCTCTTCCCCTATTCTGTTTAGAACTTCCTCGTTAATGATTCTTTTTACCCATCTGATTTTGAGCATTTTCCTATAGCACCACATTTCAAAATCTTCTATTCTCTTCCTTTCTGCAACTCCTACCGTCCACGTTTGGCACCCACACAACGCTACACACAATACGAATATTTTTAGCAATGATTTTCTGATATTCACACTTATATTACCCGTAAGTAAATTCCACTTTTTCCAAAAGGCTTCCTTGTCTGTGCTATCCTGTTCATACACTTATACCATCCCTAGTTATTATACTGTCCAAGTAGAAAAATATTAGTTCCCATTGTAACACCGTTTGTTATTCCATTGTTTCTAAGACTACACTCCGTTACCTTTGTAATATTCAACTCTTTCTCCAGAACCACGTACGTTACATTTATTATGGTCTGACTCTAGTAATACTACAATGTCATCAGAAAACCGTAGGGTTTTATTTCTTCTGCTTGCAGTATGATTCCGTTTCCAAATTCCTTTTTAATTTTCTTCATCGCCTGCTAAACAGAATGGGCGACAGACTGCATCCTCCCCATATGCACGTAATTCAAAGAATATCCAATCGATTAGAATTACATGAAAACAGGAAATATAAAATCAATGGCCTGTTCCGTAAGGTAATGAGCAATTCCTCATCACTGAAGCAACTGGCGGACGTCACCAAGTTTTTATCTGCAGACTAGGAACCTCACTTATTCGTTTCTGTTTTTCATGTCCCCAGCACACAAGCTGTGAAATGAGTAACTCCCCACTGACCATCCAGCAAATAGTGTTTGGTTGCTGGAAATACTCTGCAATCAGAGAGAACACCCTGCTCTATAATGGACTTCTGTAAGAACGTCCAAGCCATCAGTAGGCTGCTGGACTCTCAAACAAAGTCATCTGAACAGTTATGAATCCTGTTACTAAATTTCCTTCCCCTGTCCAAATATATAACCAAATGTCCTATGTAATGCCCATAGCTTGCTTGATGCGACCAAATAAATCTAAGAATTATAGATATCGATGTTTATTTTTATTTATAAAAATTAATTCACCAAAGCCGACCTCATGTGGTGTAGTGGCTAGCGTTGCTGCCTCACAACCCAGAGGTCCTGGGTTCGAATCCTCGTATGGGCTTAGATGTTTGTTTCGTCATGGTCGCAAAGACCGGGATTAAGACTGTTGGAGGATCGATACGCTGACCACGTATCATACAATCCGCAGTCGACTCGGTAGGCCCAGGCCCTCAAAGGGCTATAGAGCCAAGGAGAAAAAAAATACCAAAATGTTGTCTCTTCACTTGATAACTGTGAGATGAATTTTCTGGAAATCACGTTTTCCGTGTCTGTTGACGAGTTTTTCATTTCCGTCTTTGACATCCAGTCCTTTATATCTTACCAAAATATGAGACACTCAAGAGATTCTTATTCATTCTATGACTAACTAGAGGTTGTGAGATTTGTATTTATAAGCTCATATACACATTGTGCATTACCTTTAGTGTGCGAATGTTTCGTTCCTCATGTGTTATTAGACGATAGGACGTAGAAATATGATTTGGATTCAAACTTGGATCAATATTTACCCCAGACGTCGTAACGTAATGAAGCAGAATTCCTCCACTTGTCGACTCATAAAAAGTGAAGTGTTTACTCATTAAAGAAGTCTTTCGCCCACTCAGCTCAGCTTTTAAATTCTAAAATGTAAATGTTTTCCTTTTTGCAGTAAATCAAAGCGAGCGTAGGAAAAACACAGATAAAATAATAGTTACACTTTAGGGGAATTGCTTGTATGTTCACAGAAATATATTAATTATGTACCGTACAAAATATATTACATTGAGTCAGATCAATATAAAAAATTATTAAATAAACACAAAATGAATAATAACAGCCCTTTTGTCCGTATTTTTTTCGGTCGAAGTTGTCATGTAGTGTGGCTTATTAACCCTTAATTTTTATAGCTGAATAAGTCTCAAATGAGAGACGAAACGTACTATACTTCATTATTTAAATAAAATAAAAACTAACCGTAAATTATTCTTTCAGGGACACAACATGAATTTAATTCATGGCCGTTTACAAAATTTCTTCAACAAAAAGTTGGAGTATCCAAATAGAATTTTAATTACATTGTTGAAAGCCTCGGAAATTATTTTTTGAATAATAAAATTGTTTATTGCTACAATTTAGTCCCATTGAAATATTTCTTTGTACAATTACGCAATTATACCATTACTTCCTTCTCCCAATTCTACTTGCAACAGAAACGTGTTAGGGTTTTTACATTACGTGTAAATAAGTGTTGATAAATAAATTTTATCTGTTTGCATGGAATTTTATAGTCATACAATTGTGAAATTTCAGTAGTTTTTTGGATGGAGTGTTTAACTAAATTGTTTATAAATAGTTATCATAAATCGATATGCAATAATAAAAAATTATTGCATATTTTAATTTTATACCAAAACCATATTGATTGATTTCATTTAATAAAATATGAAATACTTCCCTGTTTTCGTAATTAAGATTATTCAATAGAATTTTAATTTGCGCTTTAAAATTTTGATTTAGGGGTGAGAGACAGTTAATGTTGTTTAAAAGGCGAAGAGTGAACAATATGGAGGACATTGAGATTAATAGGCCACATTTTAAGACATGAAGGTCTTGTAAAAATAGCGTTAGAGTGAAGTGTGTGGGGTAAAAACAGAATAGGGAGGCCAAGGATGTAATATACTAAGAAGATTATGAATGATGTGAGATGTGATAGTTATGCGGAAATTAAAAGGCTTGCGGAGAATAGATTATCACGGAGGGTTACATAATAACAGTGTTAGGACTGAATACCACAACAAAAACAATTTGTATATTAAATATTTATATATTTTCAAGTGCACACCAGGAATGTTAGTTTTATAATATTAGGTACTGAGTATGTATTTAATATATAATTTACTATTAAAATATATAAAATGAATTATTAAATAATAATTATATATATTCCACAGTATCGTTTTGATTATATATTCAAATATTTATTTTATGTAATTTATTTATGTGTAAAAAGCACTGAAGGGTATAAATTATATAATAGAAAAAAGCAGACAACCCCACGGTTTTCTACGTTGCAATATGACCTCAAATTAAAAATCATTCAAATCAATTAATGTCTTGTCCAGAATAAACTACCTATGCATAAAAACACTTGAATGAATTTAAAATATAAACATTAACCCACTTATGATTAAGGACAATATACTAAAATAAGTACAATACTATTCATAACCCTCTTAAATAATTATCGCTTGAATGTAGGCGTTTGTATGGAATGATGAGCAAGTCGAGGTGATAACACTTAATATTTTGACCTTATACCTTCTAAAGGGTAATTTTATAAGAGTTATCTTGTATAACTTCTGTAATATCCAAAACGAGACTGTCTGTAATGATGATACATAGTTATATCTGGGCGAGGTCCAGAAAATATTACAAATTATTTAAGAATTTAAAATAATTATATATGTATATAATATTGCTAATTTTAATAGCATAACATTATTCGGATCTCTCGTGGACTGTGTATGAGGCAATAAATAATTGATTCGCATCAGACTGACAAATCTATTTATTCTAGGAACGTGATATTCAATAATAACTTGAATTTCTAAGCCTCATTCTACAGGTAGTAAGCATGATATACATCTGTTATAGATTTAATAATATAAATTAAGTTAATAATTACGCATTAAGAGCGGAGTGAGTGTTTGCCGCACTTAAAAGGAAAAATAACTATAACTTATTTGTAACACACATTGAAAATGAAATCAGAAGAACAGCTGAAAAAAAATCACGGAGTTTTACTTCGATATCTCAGTCTCCACCTTGTTTATTATTGGCCCAGTTATTTCAGCCAGGACGAAGAGCAGCAGGAGAACGAAACTGCTTATTTGCGGTCTTTCGAGTTGTTCTTGGCGATGTGTGAAGGAATAATGCAGCTGGCGGGTTACAATGGAATTTACAGGAATTATCTCGTCATATTACTCAGATTTCTGGAAGCGCATTATGTGAATCGCTCCGATTTGCTTCTTTCAACATATTTAAATTAATATTCTGTTGACAATAGAGCAATTTAATAACATATTATGGGATTGTCCGGTGACAATAGAGAAATTTAATAACATTATGGGATTGTCTGGTGACGGTCCAACTGAGATCTCTCAGCAAAGACTCCTTACACTGTTAGTGGGATATTATATCTCATTTGAAAAAAAGAAGAAAAATAAAACTTTTATTACTACTTCATAATTTGAGGCTATATGGTCTATGACATCTAAACTGATACGTTTTTTTAATGTTCTCAACGGACTGCATGACACATGAAAATCCGAAAAACTTAATTACTTTCACAGATACCTATGTCCATAGCGTAATAATGGCTCTACCTCTTGTGGAATATAATCACAAAAGAATCGTTCAGCTCTGAAACCAAATACAGCATTTGAAATGTATTTTGTAATAATCATAGTCTGCTTACAAGAATTTTAAATTTCCATTGTAATAATCCTATCTCAAATTCAAAATTACTTTAACTTTCAATACACCAGGCTCGCTGTTATGAGTAAACAAAACGTAGATGACGTCATACTACGGCATAAAGAGTCACGTGAAGAAAATTTCTACTCTCTCTCTCTCTTCCACCTGCCCCCTCTCTCTCAGAGTTTAAAATAGTGGTTTTACTTGCAACTAAATGAACTACTTTGCTTACAAATGAATAAAATTTACAAGAATTTTCACATATATATTAAATAAGTTTGAATGAACCAAGACAAATCGACGAATTGCATAAATAAAACGTTTATATCCTTAGTGAAGTGATTGTTATTTAACATACTCTTTTATAGACTTAAGTATTTCCATCAGTCTCTGTCGTTTAAGTCTCGTCGGTCTCCATATATTTTTGTTTCAAATCAGGTGAGCTTCGTTACACTATCCGCCATTTTATCTCCAGAGATGATACACCTCCCCGCCAAAGGATATACTTACATCCTCTTGCACCGGCAAATATGTTTATTTTATGTTTCTGTGTAGTCATACCACACCGTGTTTGCCACGAGTCTATATCTATATTAATATTACTCCATTAAAAGTAAATGTTACAAAGGTCAAATATAACTGAAAGAGACTTAATAAGAAGAAATTAGAACATATTTATGACAATAGCACGGCGTGTAATTCTCCATCTTGGAACTTCTTCAGGTGAAATGGTGTATTTTTCTAAAAATAAAAATGCAAAGTAAACCAAGCATAATGTATAAAATGTCATGAAACATTTTTAATGTGTCCAGCTAACAAGCATTGCAGCTGAAATGGATGCTGTTTAGCGTTCAGCTATTAAGCGTATTGTGGTTCTATGAACGTAATTACATTATTCATTAAAATATTAACATTTTGATTATAAAACATTTGATTACTTAAAAAACTATTTTTGTGAGCGTGGAATAAATTTGAATGTTGAAATTACTTTTATGGTGCTTAATAAAATATTTTAGGCCATATTTTGATTGGCCTAACATTTATTATTTTGAATATATTTTTATATATACTTTTATAATAACTACACGTTGTTCTGTTATTCCAAATTTTTATAGTTCCTGTGTCTGTTTATTTAATAATGAGTTCTTCCATTTATCAGATTTCTTTAAAAAGAACAGTATTTGGGAAAACTTTTCCTGTCGATTTGTCCATTTATTGAAAAGCATTTATTATACTGAATTTGAAGAAATAAAATATTAGTTAAAATTATGATTTTAAAATGTATAAAACATTTTGTGAGTTAGTAAAATAAACTAAACTTCAAGTTATATTGATTTTGATTCTTTGTACGTAGAAGTAAAATTATAAAATATATGCATTACAAATTTATATTTAAACTCTAGAAAGTGACATTAAACTATAATTAAATTTTTATTTTCAGACATAATAAGTAAACATTATTAAATTAATAATTGTTTAGAAAAGGATAATTAAATAACAGGTTACACTTGATTATATAAACATAAATTATTTAATTCTCATGTCAACCTGTCAAATGTAAATAAATAAAAACATAATATAAA
Organism: Eucriotettix oculatus; assembly: GCA_034510155.1. Lineage (NCBI taxonomy): Eukaryota > Metazoa > Arthropoda > Insecta > Orthoptera > Tetrigidae > Eucriotettix > Eucriotettix oculatus. Next base: position 40,965,645 of record CM067381.1, read on the forward strand.
ATAATTGTACGTGAATATTAATTAGAAGTCTCCTTTGACTGTAATTGTGCAGTAAATTGTAGAACAAACGTGAATTCACTCATTCGCACGTATTAGCGAAATTTCTCGAGATTCGAATGAAGTTCTCCCGAGTCTATAGTCTATTGTAAACTCTGGTATTTGCGTTTCCTCACAGCGGGACATGTTAGCAACTAATTTCTCTCGTTCCATTTCAACTCGTCTTTCGACGACAAAGACTTTGCTTTACTCCGAATTCAGCTTCAACATTTCTCTCAACGCCCACGAAAGTTCGCTAGAGACAATGAACGTTCAAACCTGAAGAGAAATAGTGTGTATAATGGTTTTTAAAGCAATTAACGTAACAGTTGGTACACAAATTCCTTTAAATTGTAGATATTTACAAAACTGTTTGCTGTGATGGTTTTCTTTCACTCCAACAACTTTAAAACACGCAGGTTAGTTTTAAAAAGTATTTTACCCAAACGAAATAAATTTTAAATCAATATTGAGAATATTTCAAGCAATAAAATATTAAAATTAAACATTACACTGTACATAGAATATTGCAAAGTCTTTCTTAGGTCAGAATTATAAGGGCTATAATTAATAAAAATAACGATTTTTATACAACCCTTCGATTGAACGGCGTAACTTAAAGTGGTACTGCTTTGCAAAATATATTATATTTACACATAAATTGAAAATGAATAATTGCAATTATCTGACTGAAAATAAACGAGTTTTACAGCCTAAAGGACACGAAATAAAATAAAATTTAATATGAAAAAAAAATGGAAAATATTATTGAGAATAGCAGATCGTTTCGTTCCATAAATTTTAATTGAATTCAATTATACATTTCATATTTGTAATATATTTAAGTTGCATTTTTGGATTTGAAAAATTTATTATCGTATGTATCTTTACTGTGTTATAAATTTTTCTTATGAAATTTAATTTTATTACTGACTAATTAGACTGTTGGACTCATTCAAATTGCACATTATCTTCACCATTTATAGTTAATGTATAATAATATGGGAAAGTTTATTTTTATTGACATGTTTGGTAAAATTGTGAAATAATAAACGCTATTATGAAACCAATATCTTTAACACGCTATGATTATATACTTCAAAAAATATCGTAAATTGAGTCAGTCTAATTTTTAAAAATTATTTTTGAAGAGATAAAACATTAACCGAATTAATGGTCATTTGCAAATCATTTTGATTGTAAATCGGATTGGCCAAGAAGGGTTTGAATTACATTCGTAAAAGCCTGTAAAATTATTTTTATTAAAATTAGTTTGTTAGAAAAATTTGAACGCGATGAAATATTTCTGTCTGACATTCCATTTAATTTAATGACAGAAAAGCTTTTTAAAAATATTGTTTTTAGCAGTACAGCTTATGAAGAAATAAATATACTGTAACATGTCATGGATAACGGCCTAGCCGCTCAAGACTGTTATTTTGGCGGCTTCGTTTGAGACCATCCGACAAAAGAAACCAGAAATTGTTGAAGCGGGACAGTGCAAGTGCACGGAAATATTGGCAGTCGTTGACGATCCAGGATGGACTAAAGACTTAGTGGCACGCGAGGCTCATTTTGGATTTTATTACAAATTTCAACGTTTTGAATTTCACAATTGAATTATGGTTCTCCAGAAAGTCCAAAGCAAAGAATTTAACACATGAACAAGCTGCCCCTTTTCGATTTCTAAATTTTGGGTTAGACATTCTTTAATCTGAGTTTAAGTATCAGAACTTCATTTTAATATTCACTTAAAGGACAAAATTCACGTTTCACTTCACTGTTGCGTATTTCAATGCAATTTTTTGTTAGTGATCTGTAAGCTTTATTTCGGTTAAATCATTTTGATGTCTCATTAATTTCGTTTAATTTGATTAGTGATGAGAAAGCTACTCGCTAAAAACACTTAAGAGCATGCAAATTGAAAGAGTGAAATAATTTTCGTCCATTATTTTTGTTTATATTAAAAGAGGTCTTGTGATTAATGAGCTTTACGTTTCTCTATTTAAATAACTAGTAATTATTAAAAGAATATGATGATAAAAATATTCAACTATTTATGTTTTGCAGTTTAAACATTCCCAAATTTTATGTTCGGTGTTCGTGGCAGTGAATAGGAGACTACAGAACAACTCTCACGTTTTTATTTAACGAAACGTTGCAACATTCCTAAATACTTCATTCACACGGAACAGAATGAATTTCACCCCGGCGGCTATAGTTTAACATGCTTTCACATATAATTTCCAGAGAGTGTGTGCATATCGTCCGTATGCATGAGCCACATGAACTCCGCTTCGCCATCTTCCAGCCAATAAACCTATCACGGCTGAAGTTCCCGTGTTATGCGTTGTACCTCTACCGAAGTAACTCCGCTTTCCCTGAACCAAAGGAAGGGAGAACTGCCTGTGTCAAACTTTCCCTACTGCTTCCAAATAATCAGTTGCGGTCCCCAAATAATGATGACTACAGTCGCTATGTATATAATATACTTCTCCTCACTAATTCTTTCACTGCGAATACTTTATGACTTGATATAATAACTGTTTTGTTTATTCGTTGCAGCAGGAATTATTTTCAGTAACTTTACTTATTATTCTTCTTCCAACCCCCTCCTACCGTGTATCGTCGAAAAGTACTAATAAAGTTAATATTACGGTTCAGCGTGTCATTACTGTGATGATAGACTCTACCACCTCATTCAGTCGAGAAACGACTAAACGATCCTGCCCTTTAGCATGGTTTCCGCGAGCATCCTGCCAGCATACGACAATGGGGGTTTTACTCAAAGTCTGCCGCTAACAAGATGTCTGGGGTGGCATTCCAACTTTAAACACGGAACCCTAAGTTAATGTTACAGTACATTAACATAACGTTAAAAGCTTATAAAACAAGATTACTTGATGAGCTTGGTGCCGGTTTGAAAATGAAGTAAATGTAAAATATAATTCCAGTTCCAATAGTTATTAACTTGAAACAACTCAATATGAATCTACGTTGTTTTACCTGGCAAAGGATATTAAAAACCTAAATAAAATGAAAGCCTAAACCTGTGATTTCAAACATTTTCGTTTATAAAATTTAATATTTTACATTGTGATTCTTCTGGTTAATGTGCAAATAATGTAATAGAAGGGGTTTAAATACTAGGATCACCAACAAGATCCTAACATTGCCTAAAATGTTAGTTCCGTGTTGGATAACGGTATTTAAAAGTTTTCATAAACTGTTCCGGATAATGTTTAGGGCGATACATAATTCAAGAGCAGGGTCGCTTAATTGCATTTCCTTCCGGTTCCCTTCTCCCTTTGTACAGGCTAATTGGTTGAGATGCTGACGCGCCTCAGACAAAATTCATTATCCGTACCTTGCACCATCTTTTTGGTTACACAAACTTGGTTGTAGTACCAATAATATCCGCAAAGTGTTAAATAGTTTTCTCCTCACCGTATAAACTCCTGACAGGTGCTTTTATCTTGGCGGCGTATCGACATACTTTCATAAAGAAAAGGAAACCACAAGGGCACTTCTACCACTAGCTGATTAAATGTCGATCAAAACTCACTCCTTTATGAAAATCGGTCGAAATTTAACACATGAAGATTAATATATATCCTTAAAAGATAGCCTAATTTAAGTAGATGTATTAGTAAGTATATCTAAAGTAGTTCATGGTCAGAAAACATATTAATAAAAACCTGAAATTGGAAAAGTGGGTATTATAAACTATAATTTATTGAATACTGCAGTTAAAGTAACATTTCATTCCCCAAGCGGTATGTGTGTATTTTCGTGTTGAATGAATAAGAGAAGACTAGTTTTTTAATCGTTGGTGGAACAATAATGTTTAATAATGAAAAAAAATTAATGTTTAATTAATGTGTTTTAGTTCAATCCAAAAGTGAGTCTCGATTTTCTACACCTAATGAATGGTATTATTACACACACGTATACACACACATATATATGTATTGTTTAGGTGATATTATTACTGCTTTAAACAGGTCCGATTAACTAAGAGAAATATTCCCCCAGACACTGACTCAAACCAGCGCAATACGCTGTTCGTATTCTATTTTAAAATCAACAGTCCTATTGTTGTGACGGTGTACGGGTTGTGGCTCTTGGAGTTAATCTCCAGTTTCATTTCCATACTTCTACAATAAATCTTCTATCTTCACGACTCTTATTTGATGGAGCAACAACGAATATCTTTCCACAGGACTAATATTTGAAAAGTCAAATCCGAACCCCTTACTATTACTTTCCTATCCTCTTTCCAAGACACCATCTTCCGCTCTCCGCTACTCTTCTCTACGGCGATTCCTCACCCCTCGCCGGAGAAGAAGCAGTAACTGCAATTTCCTTGCCGTCGTCTGGTGGTATTATAACACAGTAACTAAACTCTCCTTTTCGTCGACGTAATTTAGTTCAAACCTCTCACGACCGTCCTGGCCGACGTCCAAATCGAGAAGGGCTGGTTCTCGGGGACGGGGTTGTGTTCTCACCACACTCTCGCTCTCTTCAACTTCTCCTCCTATGTCACGGGGTACCTCGGTTTTCCAACCGCCCGAGCGCTGCTGGCCTGTACTATCGTAACGACGGTCTATATGATCCCAGGTTCCTAGGAAGGAATAAAACGGCTGACATTGAAGGGTAGACGGACTTGTGAATCGAATGTAAGTCACAATATATATATATACTTGGCTAGCCGATCACTGTAAATGTCTTCCTAACTTTCTTATGAAGGGGGCGGTGCCTCTGAAAATTTAAAAGGAACACCAAACCTTACAAGGTGCCTGCCATCTGTGAGCCTCAGGTAAGTCACCTACTTTCTATCTCTTTCTTTTTTTCCTTATAAATTGTTTTAATTAACCTAACAATGTAATTTACTGACGCATATGTATATATCTATATATAATCGCAATCGCAATTAACACTATAAGACAGGAGAAAAAATAAGATTTATAATTTTCGCAACCAAGGAAAAGTACATGAAGTATAGTTACATAATATTTTTTCCACTGTAAAATAAATTTGTAAATCGTCATTCTGGAGACCAAATGAGATTTTGATTCACGTTGATTCAGGGTTGATGTTTACCCAATACTTGATTATATTGCTGGCGCTCAATTTCTGCTTTTTAAATTGAATATTGGAAGTGAAAAAGTTTCATTATTTTTGTGGAGTGATGTTTAAAAAAGTCTTTCAATATTACTCTATAGACACGACGACTTCATTAAGCTCGACGCAGGAAGGATGAGTCTAGTGGCACCTCCTTACGTCACAAGTTTCATCCGGACATTGATACATTCATCGGATGGAGGTTGTTACAACCTATTGCTATTGTTAATGTACTTACTAACATTTATGCGATCTCTGTTTCTCTCTTCGCTAAAGCTTTTATCTTAGTTGATGCAGTTTATCAGACACAAACTTTGTATGTATTGGACTTCCAACTCCACGATCGGATACTTTGCCCTCCCACTTCTTCAGGGTGAAAATCGGCTGAAGTTGACATTTTCTGCTTCTCTTCCATCTATCGCGACGTCTAACCTTCCACGCTCCCTCAAGCAAAAAGAAAGTTCGAGTAACTTCTGTCATATTCTTCCAATATCGACGAAAGCGTCTCTCAATTCGACTGAAATATTATTCGTTCCAAGCAATGATTTTGACTGAAATATACAAGTCAGCTTTCGTTTGCATCATATTGGTTAAATACTTGCTAATTTTCCGGAATTATTATTAGGACTTCGTAAAAAATGCACACATTCAACTACAGTTAAATATTCTTATTAACGTTTGATGAGGATAAATTACTTGTCTACTAATACACTAATCAAAGAGTAGTCTCAATTTACATAATTTCCAGAAATGGTGTATTTTATAAGTTACGTTAGCTTATTTATTAATGAATGATTCCTTCTTACGTCCACAACGAGAACGAATAGGACAACTTCACGAAATAGCTCCAAGTTGGAATTAAATATGAGTGAGTATACACTGACAGATTTATAACAATTATTAACGATTTATTTTGATTTTAAATATACTTCAATTTTCCAATATTCTACACACAATGTCCATTTCCGCCATTTTCCATAATAATAAACTGGTATGAGTTTTAATAAATTTTATAGCTTCAAGAAATATTTATTTTGTAGAAATAGTTCTCGGGTTTCCACTCGGGTACAGGTGCAATTAAAACGCTAATTTTCGACGACCACGTGCTCTGTCGTCGTCTTCAGATCCGGGAACTATTTGTGCATCAACTACACCAGGAAAGTCTTAGTTCACTTATTTATGGAAACTTCAGTGTTCGTTTAAAATATTATATAGTTTTTAAACATTAATTATACCGTGTAATTTTTATTTACTGTTTTTAATTACCCTATTAAACTGTTATATGTATTGTTGGTTAAACTAATATTAACCCACAATCAGTGCGCTCTTAAAAGTATGCGAGTTTTGACGCCTGAGTGAAAAATAACCAATTTTAGAAAACATCTCCCGTTATACTGTTAACCTATACATGAGTCTAACTTTTAGTTAAGTGGCCTTGATCTATAATGAGAAACTTCTACTCTTCCTCGTGATTATAAAATTCTTGTTTCCCAACCCTAACTAATAATTTCTAAAAAAAATTGAACGAACTACTCAAATTATTTGAAACACATTAAGAGCACGACAAGCAATGTAGTTGCTCAAACCTTGACACGAGGAGTGTTGCGGAGAGTATAGATGTCCCGGAAGGTTTATATTGCTTGGCAGTTGATGTAATTAGTATTTTGTTTTTAAAAAAGGAACGCATTAAGCAACTAAGGGATGTAAGGAAGGTACCCAGAAATAATTTTTTCTTGCTCTGCAGCAAACACAAAAACATTTAATTCGGAATATCCATTGGCTCTAAATGATCAATGCTATATCTCTCGTGTGTTAATGATTAGATATATATAGTTTCGCCAACCTTCACATATTAATTATTCAAGTTAACAAACTTTATAGCATAGTTCTTGTAGAATGACGTTGCCCGACTAATTTATGAACTACAAATATATACGTATTGCTACAAAATTGAAAATTTCATCACTGGACGATAATCATCACTTTACATATTAAAATATATTTTTTAATTAGTTAATGTCTCATTCATTTCTTTTGTTCATGAAGAATTTAATCTTAATTGAAAAAAATTATTTGTGCAAAAGAATTGTATAACAAATTAACATTTCAGCTATTAAAATCTGGTTGAAACTTGAAAATTGATTAGAAATTTTATGAATGTTTTCCTTAAGCAAAAACTTTGATTTACGAGTGATTGTACAAATAATATTTTTAAAAATTTTGGTTTATTAGTTATATTATTTTAGTAACTATTTTATTAATATAAATGGACAATAGTCCAAAACAAAAACTCTAAATATATTTCAGAAATATAATTCTTTCCTGAATCACAGGCAGATTAAAAGAATTCAAAATACGACATATTTCCAATAGGTGGAAATGTAAAATGGAGCATCTCATGAATCTGTAAGGAAGTTGTTGAAAAATTTTTTCTTGGCACGTTTTAACAGTAATTTTAAATGTTTGACATCACCCTCGATGCTATTCCTGCCTGTTCCAATAAAACTGAGCCCGCCAAACAAATGAAATCGAAATCCCTGGAGCACCCTGCTGACAAATAGGACACGTTTGCACTTGGAGCAGCACGTGCAAGTTAAATTTGAGTAACGAATCAATCAAAGGTATTATATAAATGTATAGGAGTAGTATAAAATTTACTTGAAACTTTTATGATAAATTTAGAAATAAACTGCTAAACATTTTGTGTAAATAGTAATAATTATCACTAAATGCCAACTCCTATCTATTTTAAGTTTTTTTCCTGCTACAGTAAAAGTAGACTTAAAGATATTATTTTTTATTAAAGAATAATTAATCAAATTCTGTTCAAAAATAATTGTAATTTTCTTTTTTAAATAGTGTTTTATTATCTCTGTTTTTATTTTCATTAAACTTATCTTTTAACACCGCTTAATGAGTTAATCATTTATAGCAAATATTTTATAAAACTCATAGTTCATAACTACTTAAAAATACAAATATGATTAAAAAAATTTAATTTACAACTAAAATTCATTTTTAACTATACAGAATGCTACACCAAATTAATTTACGTCCACTGCATCTTAAAATATTATTCTTTGCTCTGTCATTGTACTAAATTGGGAATGGATAGATAATCACAATCTAAAATTTAGTCACGTGTGGACCTGAGTTAAATCTGATTTTATGCAAGTGATCTTTGCAATCGTACGTGACCTTAATTCTGCAAATATCATCCTGAAAGGATACGCCTTTCTTGTTTGTTAAGGCGTTATTACAGACAGCCACATACGATAAAAAATGGAAAATATTGTTACAATATGATAATTAAGAGTATTTCTCATAAATAATTTTCATGTTTAATTCCAGGAAATATATTATAAGTCTTTCACCAAGGGTATATATTTTATAAATAAATCGAGCTGAAATATTCATTTTCATTCAATATAGGTTAGAATATTACTGTTCAGTAAAGATCTGTGTAACAGTTTTTATATGCTACTGTAGAAGCAGGTATTTTAGAAAGGGAAAAATAAGGATTAAATTTTAACAACAGCAAAGGGAACTTCAGGAATTATCTACTCCCGAGAAAATTAACGAGATATATTTGTAGCAACCTGCAGTTTCACTCTAGTACAGGAATGTAGAATCTGATACGGTAGTTAGTGAGACTGAAAGTTACATCACGAAGGAGAACAATCACTGAAACACAATACTGTTGTATGTGAGCCCAGAAACCAGGAATTGTAATTAGGATAGTTTGCATTTCTAAGAAAATTTCCAGACAAGGTTCAAACTAAAACAAACATCATTAAACTCTGCAAAATAAAAATAAATACGTAAAATAGACTAAATATTTTAATACTGTTTAAATGTAGAAAGTAGGTACAGGAAGAAAATATTTAACTTTTAATGTTGAAGCGTTCATAATTTTAAATAAAGAGACAAAATATATTGGAGCTATATTTTGTGTATATCTCACAATACTTAAGAAACTTAATGACCTGTGCTAAATTAGATAATCTATTCTAATATATAATCCCTAAAACTTTCAAATAATTCTGTCATGTACTTAAGGATACATTTTATTTCTGATATTTAACATTCCTCTTTCCCTTAAGAAACCGGGTTACTTTCGTCTTCATTAAATTAAAAGGGCTTTAATGTAACGGTTCTTTTGACACCGTCTAGAATACCAGTAGAATTTAACACATTGTACTGGTAATGTTCTTAAATCTGTAAATGTTCCGGTATATTTATGACTCTTTCAATGTGCCTTCGTGTTTAATGTAACAGGATAATTCTTGACTCGGTTAAGGTAATTTCAGTCTCAATATTCGTTAATTTTGAGATTAACTCCAATAGGTATAGGTCAGTGTGTGCCCATCAAATATTTATACCACATCTCCCATTGACCAAGAGAGTGGTATCAAATTAATTTTTCAGTGCAAGTTCAAATAAATACCGGGGCAACACCGGACTTCCACCTACTATATAATAAACCTAAAGTCTTTGATAGTGTATTTATACATTTGTATTTTTGCATTTTTTATTGTTTGATGTGTGAGTATTGCTACTCTTTCGTCACAAGAGGGCAGTATTTTGGAACGATAAAATGTACATAATTATTAATCAAAATATAAACATTCGCAGTTGAGAGCAAATAAAAGAGAAACATCGGTAGGTCGTGCTGTACGTATTTTATAACTGCACTCTCCCATCACAAACACAGAAATCGCGTTAACGTGTTGAAACCGCAACACAAATTGGACACAAAATATTCAATCGCTGAAACAATTATATAATTGCAAAACTCGATTACGACTAATTACGGCAAAATTAACGCCACGCGAGCCGTACCGAAAACCATCTCTATGTTAATTGGTGGTTGAATGAATTTATTATGGGAAGGTAAATTATGTTACAGTCGTGAAAAGTGAATACAGTGTCATAATTCTGCGAAATTAACTCAAAGTTGTTTATGTTGAAATACTTCACTTCATTAATGTGAACCCTCCCGCTATTGTAGCGATGTAAAGTAATACAATAAAAAAATAATTCGAATTAATATCCGATTTGCAGTAGGAGAGATGGCGCTCAATATAAGTAAGTGATAATTATTCTGTCGCAGATTGTGGTACAAACAGGCTTTCTCTTAAATTAATTTCAGTGAAGTAAGATAACGATCAAGTGTTTAGTGATAAAGCAGCCGGGTTCCAATCATTTCCGTTTCAATTCATTGACCCAATTTTAAAAATATTGAACCCTTAACGAGGTATTCGTTATTTCGTCAGATAATACATTCGGCTTTCAAAAAAAATCTTCTTGGTATCATTTTTTCATGGAAATATGAGACAAAGAAATGTGAAGTAGTTTATCGTTTATCCTTCTACAATGTGCACATTTATTATCAACTGCTATCCTGAATATGTATTTTCTAGGACGAATGCTAACAGTCGCGAGCCTGAAAATGCTTTGGGGGTAGCAGGTGTTGCGGGTTTGCATACTCGTAAATATGTCATCAAGGGAGGCTGGAAAATTAATTGCGAACTTTTCTAGGTTAAAGCAATTAATAATGAGTATATAAGCTCTGAATAGGTACACTCATAAATTAGAACTAGTTGGAAATATGTGAGAGAAAACATCATGAATTTGTGAAATAGAAAGTTCACGACTGATGCAAACGATTTTTTATACATATGAAATCGTAAATAAATGGAAACAGCAATAATTTCATAACTTAAAAACAAAAGATTATATGATGTTTCGTCTGAAATAGAGAACTTCTTCAGGTGTACGGACGATTTGGAGTATTATATATATTCAATACATTGTTAATTCTTCTATTAGTACCAGCAAAATATTGTTATTGTTTAATGTTGTATTTACAATTTTACCAATAATTTATATTATTTTACCAATCATTTATTTATACAAATCAAATATTCGGTTGATTTTAATAGAATAATTTATGAATGCACGAGAAACATTTAAAATACACCAAATAGATTGTGAAGTTGTAGATTGAGCACGAAACGTTGTGTTAATTGATTTTGACTGTTTTAGTCTCTTTAAAATTGTGTTAAAAATTCGATAAATACAATTATTAATCTGTCCATTACTTAGACGAGTTTCTGAGAGGTATGAATACAAGAGCTGGAAGGTTTTTTAAGGCAAAGTGAACAAAGTAACCCTATTTGTTGTATTTTTTTAATTGTGCGCGCCGATCTGAAGCATTTAGTTTACTTAAAATTAATATTTGATTATACTGAGGAGGAAAGTACCTTCTAAAACGGAAAATATTCAATAATGTGATATGAAGGGCAAAGTGATTATAATTGCAAAAGGATATGGTTGATTTAAGAGACATAAACCGAGAGCTAAAAAATAAAAAAAGGACTGAAGAGGGATAAAAAGTTGTAGGCTATATGAGAATGACACTTAACCAATTAAAGAATTAATGGTTGGAACAGGAGTGAAAGTATTGTAGCAAAAGTTCAATAAAAGTTTTTAATATGATCATATTAAAAACAAAATTATTGTAACACATCTTATTAATGTGATAACTAAAATAACATCAAACTTCATTTTTCTGACGAAGTTGGATGAAACGTTGTATTTATATTAATTAAAAACTAATTAAATTTATTTACTGACTTATTTGACCGTATTTCTGTTTATTGGAAATAACGCCACTTTAAGATTATTTTGTCACACCGTTTTGCTATATTTTCCCGGCAAGTATAGAACGACAATTTTAGAAATTTTTTTTATTACGATCTTATCGTTAATATAAAATTACAAGTATTTTTTTAATTAGCTCAGTTCAATACTGATTGACATCAAACGAATCATTTAAAATTTCAGATAGTTGTACGTGAGATTTTTTTTATTCTCGAGAACTGCCTTTGTTTCTGTTCGTCTATAATCCCAATTTTCTCGTTTTTTATTAAAATGACAAACCAATGTTCTATTTTAATTGAGGCAGTTCTCTGATAACAGAATGTCAATACTGTCAAATTCGACTTCCCGATTAAATTTTATAATGGGGACTGAACGAAACCGGTCTCATTTCTACGAGGTGCTGGAAGCTAGCAAGATGAAAACTTCCTGTAAGGCAACTTTCCCGAAAATTTGACGATTCCATTGGAAGTTTCTGTAATTAATAGCTGGTTTCGACACATAAAAGAATCGTTAACAGGGGTAGGTAAGTGCATAGTTGTTCGTACGCAGGGCCAGGCAATATACATTCCTTCATACCAAGGTAGAACCGCAATCTGCCGAGAGTTCGTTCAGTTATGTGCTTTATTAACTTTTTCAGAAGATGTCATTCTACCGAAAGAATTCACTAGTGGTTCTATACCAAATAAAAATGATGGAATTAAATAGAAAACACGAATATCTTTTTCTTTACAAAACTTAACAGTTTACTATACAAATGCATCTATTCCTCTAAACTGATAATTTATAACAACTATTTTAACGACGTTTTAAATGGCTACAGACGCCAGGAATAAGCAAGCGTACGTAGAACATCAGCTTAGAACCGTCGAGATTTAGTGTTTGAGGAGATAAACGCTGAATTAACTACATAAGAGTATCCAGCAAGTTTGGTGCACGTAATTAATTTAAGACTGTTCACTGTCGATATCAAATAGAATCACAAAATGACGCATTAGCGCAGAGCGCAAGCATACCTGATTTTGAATTTTAATAAAAATAACAATTTGAAATGAATACATGTATATAAACTGTCTCTATATATCAGTTCTAGATGGTACCAAAATAGAATAAATCAAATTGAATCTTAGGCTAATTATAATTTTTTATCACCCCAGTAAAATTACTTTAAATATTTTAATTATTTAATTAATTATATAAATTCTCAGTCCCTAGTAGAAGAAGTAATTTTTAAATATATAATTTTTCTTAAACTCAGTTGTACAATAAACATCTCGCAATTACTAATGTCGAAAATATTACAATATTAAAATATATGCATGCTTTATTAGTCTTTTCACTCTCATACACATCGAGAACAATAATTGACTAGTTTCATTGAAAAAACACATCCGCCCTTTTCAGTTCCCTTCCTATGCCATTAAAGGGGAGATGCTTGCCTCAGGTTTACCCTCATGTAGCATGTTAACCAAAAAAAAACTTTGTGAAAACAGCCGTCTACTGAAAAATTTGATTTATTTAAGAATCTAAGCTAAGTAAATAATTTCTTTTAAATGCACTCAAAGGAGAAAATCAATTATTTTAATCACACAGTATATATATTGCCACATCTCAGGACCTGCAGTGATAGCTGAGCGGTATCAAGCTGGACTGCAGAAATGTAGACTCGGGTTTGAGTCCCTCCCGAGCGTGAGAATAGAACCCAATAGCCCGACGTACCTGATGCAGGTTTTATAGAGTTTTCCCTGCATTTACTTTATGTGAAACAAAGGGTATGATCTTTAAGTAGAGCTCACCTTTAAACCATTGTGCAGTGAATCAAAATAAATTAATAATAGGTGATGCAGCGAAAATCGCCTCTGAAAACGTAGAGACGGCAAGAAGAGCAACGGAAGGAGTCCAACGATTTTGTGGGTCTCTCCCACTTTAAGGGCTAATGAATCGCGCTGAGAAATTGCGGCCGTGATAAATATAAAGCTTCTGTGTCAAGGAAAAGACGGCGAACGTATAATGAATGCGAGGAGGGTTTAAGAAAACCCTGATGAACACAGGGAGAATTAAGCCTGGGGAAGTAGTTGACTACACAGGGAATATTGATTTTCCATGAATATATAATGTGAGACAATATACACAGGACCACTTGGAATGACCTGGCATCTCTAAATATCACGTAAAAACAATAAAAATAAATTAACGTCACTACATTAATTATACCTTTGAAAACTGATATTAAAAATCTGCAACTTCTGTTAAGAAACTGATATCTTTATTTGAATGGAATACATATAATTTACTTAAATGCTTACAAAATCCGGTTAAATTTAAATAATTTTCAAATAAAGTTAGTTTATTAATTTATTTACTGCTAGTAGCTAAAGAGAAATGTTTTAAATAATTAATTTTCCGTACGTCTCTTTAGAGAATTATGAACTGTGAAGCATTTCGGATAAAACATAAATTAAATAATAGCATTAAAAAGTATTGTTGACTAGAAATGAGAATAAACAAATGTGTTATGAAATGTACGTCGTTGCATTTCATATTTTTAGTGTTTCTTTAACTGGAACTTGATATTTACCACATTAAAGTCACTTCAAAGGTAAATTGGAAACTTGAATCTGACAAGAGATGATTAAGATTAACGCATCCGGGAGACGTTTTTGCTCTTTAGCAAACTCTAGTGTTTCAAGTGATTAGCTGGCGACGAAGTGCACCTCTTTCTCTGTCGATAATAAGTTAAGTGAGCTCGTATATCCTTCACTGGAATCTTCAACCTGCACTTAATTACACACCATTCCCGTAAATTTGTTTCTTCTTGTGAAGAAGAAAAGTTAGTTGATAATTCAAACTAGCTACGAAGGAAAAGCTTTTTGAGTCGTAAAGCCTTGTGTAGTCTGTACTAATCTAGATGAACTCATCTTGGTTAAAATTTGCATTCCCATCAGACAGGGTAACTGGTAGCAGTTACTGAACTCGGCTTTTTGTATGTAAATTTCTATTTTCTGGCCTTATGAATTCAACATTTCATATTTGGTTCCATTATTATAATTACAACACAAATGAAGTAACTTACGTTACAACAATTTTTATATTTCGCAGCTATATTTCTGGTATATGCCCGGCTGGATGCGGTTAAACACTAAACGCGGATGACGTCACCTATACACAATAAAATTTATAATCTTTTTCTCAGAGTTAATACGGGGTTTCACTTGGAAGCAAATAAGCTACTATGCTACCACGTCAAGAAAGCAGGTATGCAAGGAAGCAGTCTCTTACTCATAACGTATAACTTATATATAGAACAGGAGCTGACGAGAGTTTAAACGGAATATGGAAAAGAAATCATACTGCAAGGAGAAGAAATGAAAACCCTGTTTGTCGATATATTGAAGTATTTGAAAGAATAATAAATGGCATGAACGTGATCTTGGAGAAAAAGTTAAATATGAGGATTAATAAAGGGCGATGGAGTGTGGTGTGGGAACAGCTGTTAGATTGGGAAGGAATTCTGCTACTTGGGCGGTAGATGTAGGGTAGCACAAGCAAGAAAGGCTTTCGTAAAAAGGAGGAATTTATTTCCGGGTAATATAAGTGTAAATATTAGTAAATCATTGTTATAAATTATCGTATGGAGTGTGGCGTTATATGGCTGCGAGTTGCAGAAGCGAAAATAATTGAAACCTATGAAATGTGGTTCCATATGATAATGCTGAAAGTCAGATGTGTGGAGTTATAAGCAGAATAGGGAAAGTGCGAACAATTGGAGGACGTTGACCTAGAGAAGGGATAGATTAATAGACCACGTTTTAAGAATTGAAGATCTTGTGAAATGTGTGGGACAAGAACAGAAGACGGGCGCAAGGATGGAAACGCTAAGCAGATTAGAGAGGTTGGTTGATGTGGTAGTTATGCGGAAATGAAAAGGCTCGCGCAGTCTTAGGCCTGAATATCACAACAACATAACTGACAATTGGGACTGATATTTATGTAGTGAAGACGATTCTCCAACACTGTGCTGAGAAAATTATTTATTCCAAAACACATCTAGTCAATTGTTCCACTTGTTTGACAGAGAAATAAATCAGTTATTGTTCCACTGTCGGTAACACAGATTATGTTGACGATGTAACTCATCCATTTTTAACGTAGAACGTTACATAAATCAAATTCTGTTTACTCAGCGGCAGCTTTGTTCAATGCGACTAATCTGTTTTCATGTTCACAAAGTCCATTGAACGTGGCTTGGGACGCAATTTCCAGCTGTTTAAACGCAACAACAACAATAAGGTGCGTCATATTTCCACAAGTTTTATTCTAACAGCATCTGCCGACTCAATGGCTGAAAGCTGAACATAAAAGTGTAGTTTCGTGAAAAGACAGAATAATCGTGGTTATTTTTAGTTTAGTTTATTTTCAAATACTTTAGTCCTTGGTTGAGGAAATAGGACATGTCAAACAAATATAAGATTACAGGAAATGAATAAAAATTTTACAATTAGAAAGTTCAAAGACAAAAAATGGAAGTTTAGAAAAAATGAGTTTAAATTTCTTATGACCATAATAATTAATTAATATAAGTATAAACCTTTTAACCCCGCAGAGACATCGGCTTCGTGACGTTTCCAAAAATGGTTAGAATTTGAAACAACCTTAAAGATGATAACATAACAGTAATCACGGAAATTATAACAATCTTAGTCTTGAATTTTCAGTCAATGAAGTAGGCAGCAGCAGTAAATCTTGCTTCAACTCCCATAGAACATGAAGAAGAAAATCAATTGACCGTTAAATTTTATAGATTTAAATTGCAAAATAATAGCAGTACTTGATAGCTAACTGTTTTACTAAAGTCGATTTAATCTGTCCTTTCTATCTACGAACTCTTACAAATGTCCTACTGTCTAGAAACAGTTTATTTAATGAATTTCTTGCAAGTAATATTGAAATAATTGATAATGTGGGCAGCTAATGTTTGACGAAGTACAGTAGGGATTCAGTTTCGACGATTAAGTGTTTTTAGCAGCATTTATAAATGGGTTTAGTGCGCATATATTAACATAAATCACGACAAAAAATAGTGAATCTTAAAGTAATATAAATGTTATATATCTGATTTCAAATTCCATAATTTTGTAATTTATTTGCTTAGGTTTCAGATCAGTTGCAAATTTTCACAACTATTTTATGAATACTTTTTTACAGGAACTTTCCGTCAGAGGTTCATAATTTTTTTAAAGGATTCTGTAATAATAACGCCAATTTCTTGGCAAATATTTTACACACTTAAATATAGTTAAATGTATTTATACATTAAACCAATAATTCAACTTTTCCTCCCCTCAAATTTTGCTGTAAATTATTTTTCTGAATGTTTAGTAGTGGATTCTAAGTGCATCGAGTACTTTATGAAACTTCCCTTTCTTACGGAATTCCTATAAAAGAATAAAAGGACCACGTACCTTCAGAGTAGACTCGCATATATATATATATATATATATATATATATATATACAGAGAGAGAGAATAGGATTGGTTATTAAAAAATATCATTTATATATGCTATCCCTTGAAACATTTTAGGAATTCAGTAAAGGTAAGAAATTATACATAACGTAACAATTGAAAATGGTACTGGCAACTTACTTTGGAAAATCAACTACCACCGACCGTAAGTCTTGTCTCAGAAACGGACACAGTATATCAGGAATGACGGTAAAATGCAGTATCACAAATATTCTGACTTTTGCGATAGACGTGATACATAATCTGTAGCCTGTTTATAACCACACTAGAAAAAGTCAAGCCCGGTGACCGTATTGACCAATGGAACAGCGCCATGTCAGAGACCGCAACGTGGCAACATCTCAATACAATTTTTTAAAAATGTACACAATGAAAGATGCAATTTCTACCGCATGTTTTAAATTGGTTCATGAGACGCAATTTCATAATTTTCAGAAACTAAGGTCTATGAGGACGCTGTTGGAGGTTTTCCAAAAATAATATTGTAACCACGATCAATAAAGCTTTGGAAATTGTCTCCCACGTACTGTAGTTACTTATGTGTGTCGAGTTCTGAAAACTACACCAAACGGCAACGTACGAATCTCCGAGTGCTTTAGAGGAATTGCATACAAAATATTACTAATATAGTAATAAAATATTTATTTACTTTAATGACGGGATGTGTTTTAAATGAATAAGAAATGTAATGCAATAATAATTATTTAACTTTTCATAAGAGATATGTCTCAGAAAAGAGTAAAAATGGGCTTCAAAATATATTTTCAAATTTTTTGGATTTCTTCATAGAATATGCAAGTGGTGAACTTTGATTCTTATTAGTAATGTTGGCCTCGTTTGAAGACTAACGCTGTCTAATGAGGACTGTTAAGTTGATTAAATAGAAAGTTGAGAAGATAATTCCGTTTCTTTAAATTCCTGATGAATAGCTCCAGCACACTAGTTTATGAATCAATTACAACATTTATAAGGTTTTACAGTGCGCAATAAACAAAATTGAAATATTGTCTTAATACTTGACGTGATATGAAAACAGAAAACTGTGTCAAACTATTGATTTTCTACTCATGTCTACAGGGCGTAGACTAATCTTTTAATAATTTAAATATCGCAGCATTATCTAGTGAATAAGGCAAAATTGTAAAAAGAAATTAAGTCATACGGATTTTCTCAGTGTGATGGCATAACCCTGCAATGCCTCTAAAGCCCTCAGAGATTCGTATTTTGCCGCATCTGCGAGGCTGAATACACGATCAGAGAATCTGATAACACTCACGACTCATTTCTCGCTCGGGAAAACAAATGTCTGAAATGTGAAAAGGGTCCAAGTCTGAATATAAAACTACATTCATCGATTCGAGAGCAGGTTATTCGTGAAGCTTTGAAAACGTCAAGGGAGAAGTCTTCGTTATCACGCACGCCAATATGAAAGTCCACGAGATGGTGAGGCATGGTACTTTAATAACACTTCAGTGTCGATATCGACAAAGCGTCAGGGCTCAACGAAACAAAGGTCGACAAGCGTGGGAGTGCACGAGTATTTTAGGGAGATTTTACTGAATCATTTCTTAGTCCATACTGGACATCAGATCATGGCGTTATTATAAGAAAGTTCATTAAGACCTAATGGGAAATATTATAGCCATTAAATTACATTTGTTGCTTTTAAAATTCATTTCAATTAAGGAAAGTATTTAATATACTAAACTAAACATTAATTTATTTATAAAACAAAGAAGAATGTCAATAGACAATATCTTCAGATTATTGGAGGTAGTTGAAGCAAATGAGCCATGTTAATAGACTTTTATGTTGATATTGGATGCAGATCATCATTTTAATGTGTAGCGCGTGGCTTAAATTATTTGGATTAAACATAATTCGCTTAATATTTTAGTGACAAATCGGCCAAATGTAGAACACTCCCGGGGTGTTGTAGAAAAGCAGCAGATTTGTTGTTTTCAGAGAAGCCTGGACTGCAGAATACCAGATAGGTGGAAAGAAAGCACCTTTCTAATTGAGTAATTTTACTACGTGCTGGTGACACTCTGGGGCCTCTTACTTGGAGAAAAGTGTCAGTTTTTCATCAGCTTTGGAAGGGTGTGCCCAGTTTTGGCTGGGGTACCTTCCCGGCACATTATTTCGTCTTCCCTCCTCTCCTCTTTATAGGTGACACGTACTGTCTAACTGACAGCCATCAGTCTCGTTTAGGAGTCGGTAGAAGGCACAGCTTGTGTTGGAGACCAACTCGCCTGGTTTAATATATATATTTTTTTCTATTTGCTGAATATTTTTGGGTTTTATTGGAGGTGTATCATTTACCGATCCAATTTATTCCACGCCAGTGAGAAAGGCTGTTTGGGAGTTTTTCAGGGGAGAGCCTAGAGACGTTGTACAGTTGAGTTTAGAAATTCAGTTGCTAAATTAAACTTACATATATGCACATTTCAATAGTAACTATAGTGAATCAGTCATATTTTGAAGATAACAGTTGTGTCTATTTATAATAAGGTTAAAACAGAACCGAGATTGTTTTCCGAGTCTTATCTTTGGAGCCGAGCAACCTGAAGCCTCCTCGTCGAAGTTTGAATGCCCGACAGATAACGTTGACGCTCCTTCTAACGACCTAATTATGTGCCACCAACCGAACAAAGCTCTCTGAAATAAATGCAAAAAATAAAAAGGAAGGCAGAAAGAAGAAGTAGCAACAGCTGTTTGAACCAGTAAGAAATGACAAATGAAGCCGACGGGGATGTGAGATATATTTTTAGTTTCCTGAAGATTCCTCCCTGTTTCATTAGACTTTCTAAGAACATTGCATACAGTATAAAATAATCAAACATGGATCGTTATAGATTATTCATAATTTTACTAAGAATAAAATAAAACATCAACATTTATCAATTTATAAATATTTTATAGGTTCCCAAGATGGTTTCTGGAGAAGAAAATTTAAGGGAATGCATGTTCCTATATAATTATAATTTTTTAAGTAGTATCCACAGCTAAGGTCATTATAGACTACATTACCACTATATTACCATCCAAAAAAGTAAGTAAATTTTTTCGACTTTTGAAAATATTTCACTGATAAATGTATTATAATTGATTTATAAAAAACAAATTTATATTTCTTGGTACGGATAAAACCATTTTCAATGAAATAAGGGGTTTATGTAAATGTTGAAGGTCAAGAAAACTTTATCCCTTGATTTCTCCAAAGCACATTTTTAGACTTACTACCTTTCTCCTTTGGACAGCAGTGTAGAGGATCTTATTTTCATAGGAAAGGTTACTTGGTTTGGGAACACAAACAACCAATCCCTTGTCAGTAATCGAACCCGGAACCTCTGTGGTACGAGACAGTGACGCTAGCCGATACATCATAGTAACGGGACACTTAAATTATAGAAACCAAATTTTTTATTCAGACGAGGGACTTGTTTAAAAAAAGTACTAAAACTAATAAATATCCTTCAATTGCTGTTTCCCAGCAAGTATTAATTTTCCTGCAGTTAGAAAATTAATATATATACATTTCATTTTTATGCCTGTGTTTATTTATCAGGAGCGTAAATTGCTCAATACTTTGCATTTAGCCGTTAACATCGTAATATGTTCAAACGCGCTAATTACAGCGTGAAACGTGGACGATAGGACTTGGGGAATGGAAAAGAATCTAATAACTATTTGAAGCAAATGACGACACGAGAAAGTGTCTTTTTGTAATAAAATTAATTAAAATTTTAATGTGTGATTACATCAATACAGCCGTTCTTCAAACACCGCAATTTTGTAAATTATATTGCTACCCTTTGCGGATTTAATATAAATGATAAAATTCTGCCATTTATATTTTTGAAAAGCAATCGACAATTTATTAGTTCTAGAATGTGGAAACGCTTCAATTAAAGCTCAGGTAAATCACATAACTAATTACGACAAGCATGAAAAATGTCGGCCGGACCCAGGACTTGAACCGTATTACTCATGTTATTGAAACATTAGTTCTTATTTTATGGGAAAAGCGTTACGTTAGAAAATAGCTTTTCAACCCGAGTCCATTAAAATGAATGAGAACCAAATTAGCTTAAAATATTTCAACTAAATATACAAATAAAAACATCACCACATATCGGGATAAGTTGTCAATCCTGTTATTATTGTGTTCTCAATTTTAATTTAATCAAAATGTATTTCTGACTAATTTGACAGTACGGTTTTTACAAGAGTTTGGTAACTTATCATAATATTAGAAGAAGTCGGAAGGAAGCAAATGTTCGTTTTTAGGAATAATAATCATAAAATAATGTATTTAAATTAAGTTAATGATCACCTAAACTTGGAACTGAATTTCAGTGTAATAGATTGCTTTTGTTTGTTCAAGATTTAGAGTAATTACGGACGTTGACTGAGTAAAAAGTACTACGATTCAAAAATTTCTAATTAGAAGAAGAGAATGGAAACATCTTGGACCAGACTCGGGATAGAAACCAGGACCTGCCGCTCTCCTGGTGGGCTTCCTAACCACTGAGCTAGTCCCATATCCTACAATCCTTGTATACCTGAAGTTCAAACTCACTACAACTTACTGATAACCTTATTCACTTCAAACGGAATGTCTCGGGCTCGATCCTCAGTCTGGTCGAGATTTTTCCATTCCCACCTTCTAAATTCAATTTTATGACCTTTGATGAGCTTCGATTCAATAAATTTATAATTATTAAGAAGAACTTTACTTTGTCTTTACACATACGTTTTAGCAAGTAACAACATGTATATGTAAAAGTTAATTTAATAATTAATTGTAAGGAAAAAATAAGTATGAATTAGGAAAACTATTTGAATATAGCTAAGTAAATGAAATCTTTTAGACACTTCTGTATTTTTTTCCGGGTATTGATAGTAATATTATTGGACCCACATTAATAATTGATACTAACATTATTGAAGAGTACTTTTTTAAAAGTAGTGTCATTGAAGTAAGGAGAACTAAGTTTGTTTTCGTTTCTTCTAATCGCGAACCTTCCACCAAAGCAGTTATTTCTTCCCTTGATGCATGGCTTCTCCATAAATCCCTTGCGGTTTTCAGCTGCACTTCCAGAAGACGAAGAAGAAGACAATTCCTATTAAGAGTTCTCTTCAGGGAAATGAGACCTGGAAAAACCGACGTTTAACCTCCTTTTAATGAAACATAAACGTTTCTGTATTCTCAAACCATAATAAAATAAATTAACGTTTCCATTATTGATAATTTAAAAAAATGCATTTATATGAATTTTATCTTAAATTCTGTGTTTTAAATCAGAATAATTACAATTTGTATACTAATAATTATCCAGCAGGTTTATGGCTATGACATTCAGTTACAGGTCTTTAACTTATTTTCTGTAATGTTAGTGTATTCAGTATTATTAAAGTAATGAATGAAAATAACCAAACAGTATCGACCGCAAATATTCTTTTTCCCAGCATTAATTTATTATATTTTTAAGTTATATAGAATTTATATTCCACATCAGCAATAGCTGAATTTGAACTAATATTTAAAATTATATCTTACAATTTAATTTACGTAGGCCGTATTGAAAATCTCAGCTTTAATGAAGTATATAATTTACAAATAATGTTTGCCAGTCTGCAGTCACCGCTCTTTCCACTTGAATCGCTATTTACATAATGTCGCACCTCAACACCACGTTTTTACTATAATAAAAGTTTTAATTAGTAATGTTGTTAATTTATTGAAATAATAATTTGAAAATATTTTCAGACTTAGCTATTGAAATGTCCACAAACATATCAAAGTTCATCAGAAATTCAAAGTATGCAATTGACAAAACAAACTATTAAATCATAAATATTAACAAATATTGCCTAGAGTTTTATTACCCTTTAATATTTCCTATCGTTTGTATTGGGCAAATGTTGAATGAAATCTGCGGTGATGACTTGGAGAAGAAAAACGTTTTTAAATAAATTTTCCGTATTGTTTATCTTTGCATGTGTCCGTATTTTGTAACATATACAAAAATAAGTTATAAAATATAAGATTACCAGGCTACAACCTTGACGCCATTTTGCTTTATCACATATTATGGCGGATTTCCGTGACTCAATGATCGTGACGTCATAAACTTTTACTAGTATATAATAAATACTTATAATTGTGTTTATGTTAACATAATATTTAATCCGTTTGTAAACCTTGTACAATATTTATCATTGCAAAATCAAATTATAAAAATTGTGTACAAATTAGAAAACAAATTAATCAAATTGCAGACAAGAATTAGGTAAATAACAAATACGCGTTACATTGAATTTTTACTTTATTTTGGAAACTTTTTTGTAATAAATTTTATGGTAAACTGAAATTATTTTATCGGAAAGTACAGCTCATAGTAGTTCGATATGAAAAAATTTAACTTATTACATATTTGCTAGGGTCCCCCAAAAACTTTCTATTCAAGTCCATGCACTGGAAAAATCATCAAAATTCCTTAAATGAACATTTATTTTCTTACCATAATAATAATAATTGAGTCTAGCGTTTTTATCATCACTTTCTTTGGCTGTATAGATTTGAAAAAAAAATGTAAAAATTTTCAATCGAATTGGCTAATCCCGTTTCTCTGTCATTCTTGGGGCCATGAATGAAACTTTAACGTTATATACGTTAAATTAACTTGTAAATCACTCTTTCTGACTGTTATCAACTAAACAATTTATATTAAAGTCCCCCGCATACCTCACTTTGCTCATTCATTTTGAGGACAGATAAATTTTATTCATTCATTACAATTCTGAAAACTTTGCAGACAGAGATTAATTAAGATAATATTTTCTTTGAATAGTCGGAGGAAAGTTTTTAGTCGTTCCTGAGATAACTAATATTAATTGATCTAACTATCATCGGAATCAATTAATCATCGTACAGATACCGTCTGGGCCAACGGGAATGATATCAGTGGTGATTTAAAACGTATTTAAACAACAGAGGATAATAATTTCATATTTTCCACTCTAATGTTTTAACTAAAGAGCTGCAAAATAATATCAATAATGAGCAGGCTTCTTCATCTTCATTTGCGATACAACATTGGCCAACCAGGATGACTTCCAACAGTCAATTGTGATTAATTTTTCCAAATTACTGTATTATAATTTCCCTTTACACAACGATATTTAGATTTTATGTCTAGTGATAGTTGTGTGTTATGAGGGGCGCCGTACTGACAACTATGTTACTGGACAATCCCAGTTCTTAAACGCGTCATTAGATATGTTAGGCGATCGTGTTGTCGGTATGTATATAATAGATAACCTTCCTGAACTCAAGGTGTACAATGGTTCCGTCCTTTCAAATAAATCAAAATAATCCTACAAATTAGTTTATAAAAATTTTTAAAACAACAAATGACAAAATTTATAGGTATTATTTGGGAACAACCCTGTTTATAAACTTAAGACTTTATTACTATCGAAGACGTTTTATTTTATTTAGTTATTAAGCAGGACGACTGTTTATAATTACGGAGTGACAAGTGTTTCACCGAATCCGAGAGGTTACTTCAGTGAATTCATTACGTAGATTTGAAATAGTCATACATGATGCGACACCTGACGAATATTAAATTGTCATCAATACAAAATTGTTAGTAAAATTGTTATATGATATATCACATTGCTTGGTAATTTTGATATTTTATATATATTTAATACAATTGCCAAACATGAAAGCCCTGAGAGAAGACATTCGGATGTTTGTAGACCACGGTGATGCATAAACTACATCCTGCAACTTAATATCAGTCTGGAACTGTTAGAGTCACCACAAGCTGCTACCCGAACCTCGGAAGTGATATATACACCAGACCTACAGGGACTTTAAGCACTATTTTCCACTGGTACGTGAGCAAAATAAGAAAATACGTGCGGCTTCCGAAATTCAATTCTCAATTAATATTATGATTATAAATATTAAAAAAGTTATTCTATAAGCCAGAGAAATTTTACAAAATCATCTTTCAAAATGGGTTTATGGGTTATTAAACAAAATATCATGTTGCATTCAAAAGTTATAGTGTAATTATTTTTATACATTTAAATTATCCTATTTACTATACATTTAATAAAGTCTGATATCATATGTTCATGTATTTCAACCAAGTGAAGTGCGTACCTAACAGGGTCGGTTTTAAAACCTTTACCTATTTTATCTTGATTAAAGGGTTTATAAGCTCTCCAACTTTTACTGATATTCGTTCGTTTTATACAATCAATTCATGAATACTTTAAAATATTTTATTTATAAAATTCTATAAATAATAGTAATTTAAGACATATACTTATCTAGCTACTAAATAGTTTAATTCTTTAAAAGACCTTAATTTTTATCTATTTTCCCTGATAAAATTTTATCCCGTGCATACGATTGCGACATTTTATTTAGTTGTAGTTTTCACCTCTGAGAAAGTTTCTGTGGATCATTGAAAGATACAGGGCCCTTCTTTTCTCACTTTCAGACCTAGAAAGGCTTATATTGTAACAGTTGCGAAAAGTGTCAACAGATGGCGCGTGATTAGTTGCAAATGTTTACCAATTAGATGGATATTGAGTCGTTTCAATAAATATTTGTCTCACGTAGATAAGATAAAAGCACACGTATCCATAATTTAACACAAATATTTTCACCCCTTTAAGGCACCGGACATAACCGTGGATCCCTTTCTGTATGGCGTTCTTTCTTCACTTCTTTAGTGTGAAGAGCTGTTACTCCGTTATTTTACAGTTTGGTTTTGCTCACCTTTAAGATACTTGGAATTATTTTCAGCTCCATTTAACTGCGGGAACCGTTTTTACTTATTTAATATACTGCCTGTGTTCTGTTCCCTCATAGAGTACCTGGAAACTTTTTAATTTGTTAAAGCACCGGGAAATTTCCAAGGTTGCGTGAAAATGGAATGCACCATGAGAATTATTGACCACCAGTAAACATGGCAGTTAATTTGAAGCTTAACCCATGGTAAGGGTCTGAAACGTAGTTGAGTCAAGTTTTGACCAAGAAATTGCTTTGTAATTAATTCATATTTCAGGATAATAAAAATAAATACTCTGGCAAAGGCGAGCACTCAGCGTTTTAGCAATATTTATTGTTAGAGTTATAGATAAATTTATTTCTTTAAAATAAAAAAGAGCCGTGTGAGTTTTTGGAACCCTGAAAGCCCGTGATAACTCTTGCCTAACTCCCGCATTCCCCATTTTTATTCTCTTCTTTGGTATTAAAGAGGATCAGCCTGAACGTGGATGACCCTGATGTAACCAGGCAGTTCAAAAAAAAATTATTAGTATCACAAATCCAGAGCGTACTCAACAAAAAATTGAAATCTGGCCCATTGACTTGTGAAAAAGTTTAAATATTTCCCTTGTGGGTTCCTGCGGCTTCCGACAGAAATTATAAATATGTATATCGGAGGAATTCCTGTGGCACGTAACCAGCTTAATGACGGCGTCTCTACATTATGCATGTCAGGAGAAATCTCGTTAAGGGAGACGCCACTGTAAGCGATTTCGACGCCTCTCCAGGCGCTCGACTTGAAGGCGTGATTCCCAAAACACAAAGGGCAAGTCGTCGGTGTTCCGAAAGTAATTTCGGGTTCAATAGTGCGGCGTTTAAAAGGTTACGGCTCACGTTCGTACTTCTCCCTGTGAACAAACAAACAAAGCTTCCACGCATAACACAGAAAATCCATTTAATTCATCCCGGGCGAACTCTCTTTGTCTGGGAAACGCATCAGAACGTCGCATCCCTCTCGGCAACCAAACTATAAAGAGATACAATGTGACTAAACTCGGCGGGGCTTCCATGTAAACAAACACCTGGCTGACTGGCTGTCTGTGTTAACGTCCACAGAGGGAAACCTGGAAATGGTTCATTTGTAATGCTGACTGCCTAAATGTGGTTTAAGCAATTGTTTGGAATCTGCAGTGCGTTATTTCTTATTAAAACATTATTAAGTGACTGCGATATACGAGTCCTCCATTAGCGTCTCTTAAAAGGAGATATGTTTACCTCATGTTATGATACTGCTCATTATTATAATTACTCGAACGGGAATACTCGTTAGAATAATTACTCGGACGAGAATAATCATTAGACATTTACTTGTCCAACCATAGAGTAAAATATATTCTGTATTTGAGAAAGCGTGGTAAACGGAATTACTACCCCATGATGTAGTAGTGCAAATAATCAGATAAAGAATAAGATAATTAACAGAAAAAATAAGGTGATATAATAAGTACCACAGCATTTCGGCCATCATTGTTGCTTCTCTCAGGTGGTTCAAAAGAAATAGAGCATAAACTATGTGACTAATACGAAAACGAAATAGTTTTTCAAATTAGTCTACTATGAATAATAAATATGAGCTCACAAAATATTTAATGATTCGTTTGCTTATAATAACATTAATTTAGAAAATTCTGAACACAGCATTCACATATGTGAAAGGTGACAGTATTAATAGGGCAATATTTCGTTTCTATCCTAAATGGTTGCTCTAAATAAATTCTTCTATCCCTCTTCTCTCTATACATTTTAAACAAATGACCTAACTACAAGACGGACTATGTTGGGTAAGTCGGTGACGTGGCCTAATGGCCATGGCTCTGTGACGACCCGGGTTAGAGTCCCGATGGCGCCGAATATTTTCAGCCTTTCTTTCCTCTTCAATTCCTCTCTAAGCTTAACATATGCATTTCTCTCGGCATAATTTAATGCGAGAATATGACGTAAAGCGAATTTTCTACCTTTCCCCGTCATCGGGCTAATTTTCCCTTGACAGGTGATTGATAGTCAAGTATTTATTCACGTATCATTTACTTTCCAGGGAAAAAACGAAAAGAAAATCCCTTACATTAAGGAACAATGTGTCAATGTTAAGCTTGTATGTTACGGCCGAAGTGATCATCATGTAACCGTCGCAGGATGGTCCTCGACACTAAATTCTTCACATGTAATTCATGTAATACTTCTCATGTACATTCAATATTCTTTTCGGCTGAGGGAGTCAAGGAGTAAATTTGATGAAAGGCTAAATTTTACGCCCTAGAAATCTCAAAATGGAGGCGAAACGTCGATTTTGAATAAATAGTGAAAAATTAATATGCTGACTTATTGGCAGTCTTTTTATTTATTGTAAATCAGTATCATTAGCTGATTTGGCAGAAATCAGGAAGATCTCCAATGGAATGACTAGCCCGTTAGTGTCTTTGCGTTGAAATTGGAAAATATCTACAACAGGAATGCCATATAGGCTCTGAATTTCCTCTTTGACTTCCTCAGGTGAGAAATCGCTAGGTAGACCTTTGAGGAATATTTTAAAAAGTTTCTGGTCTGAGATCGGATGTGTGAAATAATGACCACCTTTGGGTAATTTAGTAACGGCGTAATAATCTTAGAAGGATTGGGTGTGTAACAGAAGGAAATTATCCCTGTTTATTATTTTCACAGTTCGGATGCACCTTAATTGGATCTCCTTGGCAATTGCCTTGAAATCAGAAATGTTATAGTAATTGGAGGATTGTTTCTATCTTAGATTTGTCTGATAGATTTTTCTCGTCTTTGGAATAGCTTTTGGATTTGAAGCCTATTCTTTGTATGGATTAATACTAACTACGTCAGT
This sequence comes from Eucriotettix oculatus, assembly GCA_034510155.1. NCBI lineage: Eukaryota > Metazoa > Arthropoda > Insecta > Orthoptera > Tetrigidae > Eucriotettix > Eucriotettix oculatus. The sequence goes on from CM067381.1 coordinate 40,994,684, forward strand.
CGAATCCCCAGGACCGTCATCAGAAAGAGAGTCGTAAATATTATTTAATAAAATAGTCCTTCTTTTGAATATTTTTGGCTTTAATATTTTCTACAATTTTCTTGCCTGAATTTGCGTATTAGAAGATTTTTTTAGTTTCTTATATTGTCTATTATCCTGACGTAGTTCGGTTTCTATTTCCGATGGAATTGTGTGCAGTCATCTCAGTTTCCATTTTTGTATAATCCTTAATTGTGATTATTAGGACTTAATGACATGAAAACAATGAACCCTGATCTCTGTGATAACACGCAAGATGTCCAGAGATTCCCGTGGACGTGAGAGACAAGGTCAGCTAGCAGAGCTATCTATTCAGATAGGCGGCGTTTCTCAGGAGATTTAAACCCGAGGCCAGTACCAGCCTTTGTCCTCAACACGCCACGTATGCGATTGTTTACACAGACACAGAACAAAGTAATGTTTTGAAGCGGAAAATGCGTCCGCTCGTCCACAAAAAACGCAAGTATTGTATATTCGTTGTATAATTTATTATCCTATCTAATTTTATGGTATTGTAGTCACGAATGTGACGGCACGAAAAAAAACTGACACGACTAAGTTAAGAAGCGACTTTCAAACGAAAATTTATCTAAGACGAAAGCAAAGAACTACGAAACACCTAATAATTACGTCAATTAATACCCTAAGAAGAACAAATATAGGCGACTATTCACCTGAAAAACGTTACTCCAAGTCTCTACACTAGGTACCTATACTTGTGGTTCGCTTCAGCTAACGCGTCCGCTCACTATCAAGGCTCAACCTGAACTGATCAATTTCTGCGACCCCATTGCACGACGCTATCTGTAGGACGCTGTAAAAGCTTGAGTATGGCGTTAAAAACATAATAAAAATAATACCTGCGTAACCTTCAGCTCATTAGAGGTGACGATTCGAAGATAATGAAACAGTAATTGTGTAGAATATTAATTGAAATTTTTAAAATGTATTTTGAATGGAAATTAATTGTTGGTATCTTAAGCATACTATGTAGGAGAATTCGGTGCCAAACGGACCATTTATTTTTTAACAATTTTTGTAGTTATGTAAAATTAAAAATGACACCATAAAAGTATAAAACATTAGTTTATTCTATTACCTACTTAATATAATATCAATATAACTTAAAACAACAAATTTAGATTTTTTATGAATTTTTTTTAATTTAAAATTTCACGTTGTGCTCCAGTGCAAGAAAGTTTAATTTAATTTTTAAAAAATCTTAACATCTTTTGTGTTTTTCCTTATATTTATTTACAGTGTGGTTAATCATTTTATCAATTTTCTGTTTTGTAAAACGATGTTTTTTGTAACTGCAAAATCTTTACTGATATTTTTTCCATTTTCCGTTCCTTTTCTTTCTTAATCTGTTCTTGTTTGGGTACAGCATCCTGTAAGTCATTCTTAAAAGTTGAGTATGCCAGTTTTTCCTTTCTGTCTTGAGGAACACACATTTTGCAATATGCAGTAGCAAACGGTTCCACCCCGCACTCATATTTTAGTTTAAAGGATTTTCAAGCTACAGTCATAACGTGGTCAAGATGGCTGCCAGGACGTCTTCCTTGACCAGTTCCATTACTATTTACTTAAATCCAGCACAATCCAATACAAAAATAGGGTATCCCATTCTACCCCGCTATCCCGTTCCGCCCCGACTTCCCCTAGAGAAAATAATGTTTGTTAATATGTTTGTCTTTTGTGCGTTCTTATGAAATTCGTCCTACTGCGATGAAAGTTTGGTGAGTTGTGTGATCATCTCAGGGAAATTTTTTGATTATATTTCAATGATTTCCCTCCATTTTCCCTCCCCCGTTTCAAGAGAGGAAAGGTCTCACTGTCAAGACAGTTCCAGAAAGTGCTCATTAGATGTCACGCAACTGGCCCGACGTTTTCCAATACATTTCTAGTCAATATGTAATAAAATATAGTGGGAGTGGGAGAGGAACAGCAATAAAGTATTAATTCTACAGTTCCTCCTCACAAAAAATTGCATTAATAGCCACCAAACGCATTTATAGTCCGAGAAATAAATTTAAAAAGAAAATCGTCGCAGATGAAGTATGAACACTTCTAGCAAGGTGTATGAGCACTGTTGAGCCTCCTCATGAAGGTCGTTTGTCCCCTGAGTGTAGGCCACTGAGGGTAGTGTTACTAGATTACTTCTCCTGCAGAGGAAGTGCCACAGGAGGGCCCTTCATTTACGAACCGGATTCGCAAAGGCAGACACTTGGGAAGTGCTAGGTGGGTGGTATTTGGGAGACAGGCTAATACAACTTCCTAGAAACTCGGAATATGGTAACTGATAATTATGACTCTAACAAACTTTATATTCATCCAATCAAGACTCTACAAACTTTAGAAGGAGATAACTCTCTTGATTACTTTAGGTACCACTACACTTAATCTGTATTGTAATCCATTTACACTGTAGTTGCTCAAGCCTTTCTGCTAATTACTCTAATAATTAAACGCTGACAATACGCAAAACTGTACGACGTCGTTAATCGCGTTTAATAAATAGGCCATTAGCATAGCAATTAAGGAAACTCGTCTACTTATTAGTTTCCAATAACTGCGACACTGTTACTTGCATCGAGTAAAATTGTCTTTATTTATAAACGCTGCTATTGTTCTCACAACCAAAATGCACTAAGCGTTTTAAACTTGCTTGCACTAAATATCGATAAAATTTGTGTATCTTGAAGAATCAGGTTGGTTTGAATCTAAAACGTTTTTAGAAATTAAATGATTGACTATAGTAATATGAACGATTTTATTAAATGAGTTACAACAGCCTATTGGTCAGTTTTTAATTTTATTTTAATAATGAACTATCATACATTTCGTCTCTCATTTGAGACTTTTTCAGGAATAAAAACTCAGCTGTTCATGGAACACGACCAAAGGAGTCATGTATATGAGTATAATATTTACTTCCCACTTTCTCTATGACTGAATGTTTTCTTAAATATTGATTATAATTGTTTTTGGAAACAAGTGGACATTAATAGCCTACGTGGCTGAAAACTATTTCAGGAGATTAAGTGAAGAGATATGTTTATTTATTCACAAAATAGAAGATTATTTATATCAAATTTAATGCTGAATCATGGTCTTCATAATTAAGGTGGGATCTGAAAGAAGAATATCTAAAATTAAATTTGTATGTGATGAAGAAAAATTGATGACTGCTAATCGCCAAAATTTACATTATATTGCATAAAATTCTTAATCAAGTTTAGATTTAGAGCTACGTTAATTTATCTAAGCGTTTAATACAATTTATTCGTTGCTTATTTACGTGATATATTTCAGTCTGCGTTTTACTGCACGGAGTTTTAATAGTCCTGCGAATTACGTCGGTTTTATTATCTGAGCCCCAAAGCTAATTTTTTTGGTAGTATTGTATTGCGATTAATTAGGTTTATATGTTGCGGAGTGGATAAATAGAATAATGTATGACACGATGGACCTGCGGGGCACATCAATCACAGGCCACTCACGCACCACGGGGAATACGTTGCCAAGGCCCGAACCCACGCCATTCAAACATCGCCCACAGGAGTGAATACAGCCTACGGCGCCATTGTGCTGCCAGGATATTAGCCAGTATTCATTCAGATAGTAGCAACTCTACTTCCCTTTATTCTCATGACTGACGTGGGCATCCATCACGTTTCAATGAGCAATGTGCATAAACATTAAAAAATATATAATGCTACCGTGTTTATTTCATCTCCTTATTTCACATTAGGATCCTAAGATATCTGGGTTCATATTACAGCATTTAATTTGACACTAATCTCTTTCGTTGTGCATTGAGCACCTCAACTTCTAAACATTTACCCTTTCACGTCAACCAACACCGACAGAGTGTTTGTTTCTTCACAAGCAGCATGATGACTCACAGTGCTTTAAACGAGGGAAAATATCTTCAAGTATATTAAATATACTTCTTCTTCCCCTGACACTACGGCCTTCTAAGAACCTTGGCCTCCTTTGTTACAACTTTTGTCTCCACCTCTTGGCCTTCAGCTGTCTAAAATTCTCTTCAACCCCATCCATCTTAGTTTCTGTCTCCCAATCTTTCTCCTTCCTTCAGGTTTGGCTTCTAAAATTCTTTTAGCTATTCGTCCTCGTTCAATTCACCACACACGTCATACACATTCCAACCTTTTCCTTTTAATTTCCTCTATCAGTTCTCTTAGTTCTTGATTCGTTCTTATTCTCCATATATTCTGCTCCTGCATTATACCATATATATTTCTTAAGAAACAAAAAATAACATAGATAGTGCGAAAAACACTGAAGGAGGAGTGGGAAGAGATAATCACTCTTAGAAAAATCGTTGGCACAGGCTCATAGATGCTTCTTAAATTTCATCTAGGACACTAATTTCCTCAAAAAACTGTGAACCGCCACTGGAGAAGAACACAGCTCACGTCTGGAGTGGTTCGCCAGTTTGAAACTTCTGATGATATCATAGCGACAGAAGTCAAAGAGGACGTGCGGCGTTGTCAGGTGGTGTTAAAATCGGAGCAGAAAAGCTGAGGAGACCTACAAAAAAGAAATAAATTCCTAAGGCGGGAGTGTAATGTGCTCAGTCTTGCAACAACGACCTGCTGTCTTCCAGTTGGTTGTTTCCTTTCATCTTCCAAATAAGGTCCTTGATTTCGTTGCTGCAACTACTGGCACATTGGTGACTTGATACTATAAATAACTCAAAAATCAATCATCTTTGCAAATAAGTATGGAAGTAACGCTATTATTTTGTACAAAAAGTTTTTAATTTATTAAATAACTCAATCTTGTATTGTTTATGATTTCATATAAAATTTTAATATTTTTACAATAGTTTATTTATTTATTGTTATTTTTTGTCCTGTATTTTCATTAAAAGGCTGATGAAATGCTGTAAATAAATCTAAAACGTTTACTATTACCGTTTGATCTTAATTTAAATCACACACTTAAGATATTATACAAGTGATGAGATAGAATTTAGATTTACTGTTGTTACTGATTTGTGCAGACTATTTCTCCCTCAATTTTCGCCTCGGAATAAATTAATCTGTCAGAAGAAAAATAGGATGTTGGATGTACAAGCACCATTCCAAGTTAGCTTCATATATACTTTGTCGCAAAGTGACGAACCGTTCTGATTGTCACGCAGGTTCCTACGCGCACCCACGCATGCGCATGTGGCCGTCGCTGAGATGCAGCATCCGCGGCGTCGCGCCTCAGAAGCGCGGCAGGACGGAACCCTGGACCATGCGAGACGTGCGGGTGCGCGGGTGACATTATGACGACGAAACCAACACCCAGTAGCATAGGCCCCATGTTTAACGGTGAGTCCAAGACTCCGTACAGCAGTATGCTTTAATCAAAAAGATTTAAAGATTTTGTATTGCTGTTTTTTGTTCTTGTTATCTTAGGCTCATTAAACATTCTGCGGAAAAAAAAGTTTGTGTTTTACACAAAAAGTGAAATATATAGTTGAATTCAAAATTTAATCCATAGCAATTGAGAAAGTATGATTCCCGATTCGTGTACTTTTAAAATTTCTTCGAATAGAAATAGTTTAATATTAATTATAATTCATGATAATAATTTCTTTATGCACCGTCACTAACCAAACGCATTGTCTTACGTGTGGCAAATCTCCATTTATATTTTAATACAGCCATACTTTATTTCCCTTAAACTTCTTGAAATATGAAGGCGCGTCGCGGCTGCTTGGCGCTGTATTGCGGCGCTGTAGCCTTGTAGGCGCTACGTTAGTTTTATGGCCCGTCATATTTGTTCTCCCCTCTAACTTTATGCTTGAACACAATTTATTTTGTGCAATTAATATTTTTATCAAAACACTTCTGTGCAGAAAATATTATGCGAGTACAAATTTCATTTAAAGCGTAGTAATATTAATAAAAAAACAGAATTTTCACTATACCTGTTCCGGTATGATTTATTTATTTTTACAATCGTTACATAAATAAATACGTCAGACCAATTATCAAGTAATTATAAAACTACCTGTATTAACAGAATTAACAGTAAATTATAAATTACATTATTACTATGTAATACAATAAATCTTCAATTAGCAGAAAACTTCTTGTAAAACCTTTAATTGCATGTAACGAGATAATTTATTTCTACATTTTCAATTTCAGTCTGATTGTTTAATAGTATAGTCTCGCTGTTACGCGTTAGTTTTGTCATTAATAAAAAGAGAAAATTAGTATATTGTTGACCCGTTTCTGACGTGTATTAATATCACAAAATTTGTAAAATATCCCCCATGGCTATTTTAAATGTCGACATAAATGGAAATTTATAGAAAACGTATATCTTATTAATTATTGAGACCTATTCCTAAGACATACAAAGTTTCTGCTTCAAGCAAACACGTATGTTACGTGACTGTAGTGTTATATATTCACATTTTCTGTTAATAAACATTCTAATGCCATAATGAACAAATAAATGTTAATTGTAGATAATAGTGCCAAGGAAGGCCTTGGTCCAATTGCCCTTTTAGTCACGTTTAATTCTGTTTAATTATTACTGAACATATTGTTTATAGTTTTCATTAAAATCCAGACTTTGAGTAAAGGCTGAATTGCGTGGAGAGAAAGTAGGAAGTTATTTTCCTATTTCTTTTTATATGTGCCTCTCAAAAATATGTATTTCAAAACATTTTTATGCTTAAATTTTGATTTTTCTTGAGTGGTTACCTTACAGAAAAACAACAAAACTTATGACAAATGCTTATAAACTCATTAATATTTTCAAAAAGAGAGCTAGATCTATTGCGTACTGAAATAAATAAGGACAGTAATAAGTAAAATTTATGAATTAAATATCTATTTTCAAATAAATATTACTGTTATATGTCCGTATTCCATCAGACTTCCAAACTCGTCGTCTGATAAATATTTCTTATCATATGAACCAACGTTGAAATTTCTAAATTCTGGTAGATCCAGTTTAATTTAATGTTCCTTTGTTCCACACTTACTTAGTACTATACGAGAATATTAAAGACATAAATTTACAATATAAGGACGCAGTTCTCTCGTGAACGTGTTATTATCTTCCATTTTAGAGATTATTTACCGTTAACTGACCTTCACGCAAGAATTATTTCGGAAGATAATGATTGGAGATAAGGATTCACCTTTCTATGTGATTAAATAGTTTTCAACGGTGATTTTAAATTGATAAAAATCTAGAATTCATACAATATTTTACTCAATGTTTGATACATCTACAGGGTGTGGATGCCCTGCGTTGCCCGGGTATTTATTTACTTCTTAGCCCGGGAAGAAACACTAATCTCTTTGAAAACACGTAATTTAACTAGCATCAAGACCGTCTCGTTTTCTTGGTACATACACATGAGATTATTTAATATGAAACACAGTAAACTTCATTTTCTGTCAACCTATCCTCAATATTAGGTTTAAAACTGGGTAAATTTTATTACTCAGAAAAATTGGAATTTAAATACGATTATTAACATAACATTCATACCAATTATTATAAAACGAACTCTAAAACGACGTTCCAATTACCTTGATTCTCGATAACAGAACCACAATTTGGTGAGTTGTAAAAAGTTTTCAAGAAACGTCAATGAAGTGCATAATCAATAATCATTTTTAAGTTTTTAAATTTAAAACAGTTACTTAATGATTCGGATGAAGTACTATTGATTTTATTTTAATGAGATTTAATTTTTTCCAAAATGTATTTCATTAATCAAAATGTATTAAATCACTGTCAAAATTAAAACTTTCATATTTATTCACGGGAATTTTTATATTTAAATACATACCAGTCACCGGCCATAGCTTAAACACGTCTGTTGTGAAACTTAACTATACTTTTAATTCAATCAAAATATTGCGGTTCTCGTTAATTATTTACTTCATTTGTTACCGTAAAATACAAATCTGTACAGCGACGTATGAAGCCCTTACTCGTCGAATAGTTGCGCATAACTTCGTAAATTTATTGACTAAATTTCCTTTAAGTTTTGTTTTTGGGTTTTTAATTCTAGGCGTTTGTTTACGGGTTATCAAAAAATTTACACCAATATTGATTTTATAAAATTATTCACATATTTAAATTTCAGCAAATAATATATGAGCATAAAATATTTTTATTATACATATGTATTAAAATATGTAGATTATGGGCGTCTTGCAAATCACCGAAGGAAGGATTTGATTAGCTGTCCGGCAATTTTGTTTTGTTATACATATATATTAAAATACGTAGATTATGGGCGTCTTTTAAATCACTCAAAGGGTTAAGGTTTTTTTGTGAATATTTGATTAGTCTGTCCGGCAATTTCGAATTTTCTTTGAAAGTATTTCAATCTACGTCATCCAAACCTAAGTCAATTTCAAACTTAGTGTCTGCTAATGTGAGTTAGACCACGACTATTCCACCTTCGGCGCTGTTACGCGGACACCCACAGCCTAGAATCGAGAAACCGAATCGATACTGGCGTTGTAATATTTGTGTGAACGTAAAGTAGTGTACAAGCACAGTCGTCAGATGTATATATCACTGGAGAAAATTGTCACTTTGAAATTCTTCTATTTCATTAGAACCTTGAGATTTGTACCGTCAATATTCCCTGAAGGTTATTTCCTCCGTTGCTTGCTTTCGTGTCAGTAAAGTATATAACTTAAATAAAAACGCAGTAAAATACATAAAGAAGAAAAATTTAATTGCACAGCGTGTCTCGCGAGGTACATGAGAACTATCACAGAGTAGTTCTAAAGTTTAAATGTACCTCACGAGAAATGTACCGTTGCGTTTTTAAATTTTTCTGATATCTGGGTTCGGCGAAATTTCTTTTATTCAACGCAATATTTAAACTATAAATATGAGCTCAATTTGAAATACTGTTAACCAGCCTAATTTTCAATAAATAAATTAAAATACAAACATTTAGCACATAGAAACACAACAATAGCACGACGTTGTATTCTTTTCAGGTGCGAAAATAATCAATTTAAATTTAAAAATACAAAGAAGACAAAATTTTAGAAACAAGAAATAGGAAATTAAATTATATTAAAATTCATGGCGCGTTACCTTGCATTTTACCTTAACACATATAAACGGATAAATTTTTGGATATCCCGGACACATGAACATTGTGGCTAAAATGACTTACAAAATTTCACATGTTAACTGTATTATTGATGTTTTGTGGCATTGTGATATATAATCCACAGCTGATAACATTCAAATACAAAACAAAATGAAACGTAAAGTGAATCATATAATAGTTAAAATAAAACAAAGTGGTCGCTCAAATAAATTAATACCCAACGTATAGTTGATTATTTGTTTTCAATTACACGCCCCGGTGGATGTTTAAAGAAAAATTCATCTGTGTTTTTTTACGTACATCAAAATGTTTTCATCGGTTGTGGTCTGAAAAATTACTGTTTTAATGCATCATAATTGAAATCAGTTGATAATTTCTCTCGTATATATCTGAGTAACAAATCAGCACGCTACATAGTTTATTGTATTTCTGACTGAATTAGGACTTACAGAAGTTATGTGTTGCAAGGCAAATGTTATACGGAATGAGAAGCTCTATAAATCGCGCACAACCAACCAGAAACTACAGAAAGTTATCATACGATCCCCCAATTTCCTTTTAGTTCAGTGGTCCTCTTCGTGATATTAGATGCGGAATATCTGACTAAAGTTTAATGTAAGTGATCTACTGTTATAATTCTCGCATTATGCGTAGTGTAATTATGAGTATTCGTAACTGCAGCGTCCGCGTATATTTTAAACGTGAACAGCCAGTAATGAAGTGTCAGTCGCGATGCTGAATCTCGAATGTCACAGTAAGCCTTGACGCGGAAAATCAAGCTCCTGATGAAATCTATTGCCCTCTTGTTCACATTCAGCATTCAGCTTGAATCACGAATGTCACAGTAAGCATTGACGCAGAAAATCAAGGACCTGGTGAAACCTATTGCCCTCTTGTTCATATTCAACCTGAATATTATTTGCCCAAAATTTCCAGAAGAAGGAACAATGGTATTCGCTATAAATTTTCAAAAAAATTCATTTACAATAACTTAAATTCTTTTAAAGGAGTTAACGAACTTTAAAGATAAAATTCGAATTATTTTTATAATTAATTGTAAAGACTTGACCAATGTAGTTGTTTGTTGTGGTATTCAGTCCTAAAACTGGTCTGATACAACCTTCCATGCTAACCTAACTTGCACAAGCCTTTTCATTTCCTCATAACTATCACATCCCACATCCTTCTTAATCTACTTACTCTATTCCATTCTTTGCCTCCCTCTTCTGCTCTTACCCCACACACTTCCCTCTAATGTTAATTTTACAATACCCTCATGTCTTCAAGCGTGCCTTCCTTTGGTCAAATTCCTCCATTTTGTTTTTTTTAATATGAGGTATAATTAGTCATATATATTCCTTGAATAGCAGATTTTTAAACCATTACATAATTAACAGAAAACCCCTACGTCTTAAAAGAATTTTGCGTCACTTCTGCAGTTTAATTCTGGAGCCTTTTTGCTCAGATCCATCTGTCTTCGCTGGATGAATTGCCTCATAGGATAAAAACTTGGTAGCAATGATCTGCAGAGAGGTTGGACGATTGTGGACGATACCTCTCTGCCCTTGATAGATACGAGTGATATTTCCTCCCCCGCAAAGGTAATACTATGTCAGCTGATTCAACCCATTTGCTCCGAACGTGCTTTGAGCTAAATTGAACGTCGAAGTTTCTAAGGAGCTTGTCGGAGCTCTCAACATTGCGGCTTTTATGGTCAAGGGTTACCGAATAATAGACGAAAGGGCCACTTCACGGGCATTAACGTCCGCATTAGAATTTGATTCGCATAAAATATATTGCTAATCATACTTTAATAATCTTATTTGTGAAACCCAAATTTTATATAAAAAATGGCTGAATTTATTAATCAAAATTTTACTTTCCGAAAGTGTAAAATTTATTTTTATACGTTGGATTCACCTTTTCTACAGCCTCGATATTACCTAGATATTTTTTACTAACTTATACTTATGTTTTCAGCAAATTAGATACTATTTTGTCATTGGAAGGACGTAGGACAAGTGCTGAGTGTCCTTCACTCTGAAATGTTTTTTGCATCACTGAAAGCGAATGGACAGGATAATTTCTATCGTTTGCCATGCTATTACATGACAGTGGTTCCCTCAGTTACCCTGTTTACTAGGAAATAAGGTTTATGGTACTCACCTCTATTGTGAAATAAGCTGTCTAATAGATTTTTTAAAGTTTAATTTAGACTATTTACATCAAATTGAAGGTTTGCTAATACTGTTTTTCATGCAAATGTTCAATATGTGCACACATGCAACGCTCTCGTTTCCGAGTAATGAACGCAATAAGTTTTGCAATTCTAAGTCTCAACATTAGTTAGTGGCGGAACAAAGCCACAAATGAACGTAGTTGAGAGCTGGACTGCAAAAATTAGATTCGGGTTTTAGTTACACTCAACGCAACCATTTTCTATTTGTTTACGTTTAGTTTCTAGTATTTTTTTTCAAGAATGTACTGAACCTCGAAGCGGAGGCAGCCTTTCTCAGTACGAGCCTTTGTACAGTACTTCGTGTTAAATAAAGACCTATAACCTCTATCAGTGTGTGTTACTGTATTTCACGATCCTGACAATATTATTGAGGTGATTAAGGTTAACAAATCGAGTTAACATAAACGTCTATCAATAGTTTCGTGATAACAGTAATTGTATTATTCCACAAGACGTTTCTCAGAAGCTAACTGCTAATTAGGAGCATCAGCAGAAAACAATTCACCCATGCCAGGCATACAGGGGTGATCGAAATTATGCGCTAGCTGCAAGAACACAATGCAACTCCCTTAACGACCTGCACTGATGGCGTAATTACACCTTAGTACAGATGTTATAAATTAAATTTAAAAAACACCCAAGTAATGGAAAATCTTATAACAAGGACCGTGCTAATATGTTTTATTTTAGGGCACACAGGACGATATACGAATTAATTGTGTTATACAAAACAAATTAATTGTATTAGTAAGGATTAAAATATTGTATGAAAATCACTTGTATACGAAATTCGTGTCCAGAATAAAGTATTATAGGAGTCTGATGTATTCTGACGTGAATACTGACTGACTAAAGTTATTTCATATTCATGTCAACATGAGAATATGAAGCAAGGGCACCTGAAATTTTAAAAATAAATGATTCGATATCAGGTCTATCAGGAATGCCTACTTTAGTCTCCTGTCCTTGTAGGAAGTATTTTGTTCCTTACATATTGGAAGTTCTTTGAATATTTTAAAAATTTCGTGAACGCTTACATTTTGGGTGTAAAATCCATTAAAGATAATCGATGCCTGGATCGTCGTCAAAGGTAAAATATGATTATATACTTTGGGGAGTAAAGAGTGTTCGAATCTTTGATGTGCCCCGTATATTATGAAATATCTCTCCTCATAAAAAGTAAAAAAATAATCGTTAGACTCGAAGCTTATGTCTACAAAAGAAACCGTGAAAAAGATAAAATAGATATCACAGAGGTTCATGTAATAACTTCATAGAATACATACGGGAAAGAGAAAATGTCTCTTTCCGTATAAGAAACTAATATTCTTCTTTATGGAAATGAAAAAGTCGTTCCTCTGTGAAGGCATATGTCCATAAATTGAAAATGACGAGATTATTTCAGCCGAAGAACCAAAATTTAATTTTACGTTTATTAATGCTCTAATAATATCAATACCTAAACGCAAAAATCATTAACATTAATTATTATAATTCAAATGAATAATTACTTTAAATATGTAATCATAAGATTCCAAATCCATCACATATGTTAAAGAGCTGGCAATAAAATTTAAAACACGCATACACTCATGTATTGATGATATTATTTAGTATTAGAGAATAAATAATTTTGAAATATAAGAAATACGCAACCCGTATTTACATTTTTGAGTTTCTAATGCACGTAAACTAATAAAACTTCCCGTATAATATTTTATATAATGTTTATATTATATTAATATTTTATGCAATATATCTAAATTAATTATGCACGAATATTTAAGTTAAATCTCCTGTTTTTAAACTGTCAAATTTTCATTGAAGCCCTTTCAACCGTTTTGGAGATTATTATACATACAAACATACAGACAGACACATCAATTTTATTTAAGCGTACAGATAGTATAAATTAGATAAGAAATAATTTTGGAAGTTCAGAAATAATACAACAGTACCTTAATTACAGTTACCAAACTATAAAATAAATATTTAGATGCATTAATAGATACTTTAAGTAGTAAGAGACGCATTTTTCAGTAACAACGCTTACCGTTTAAACATTGAGCGGTTTAGTACAAAACAAAAGAATTAAAAATTAATTCGATTGATTTCAGTAGAATATATAGAGTTTATAACCTTTGTACTGCACTGGATCAGATATCTGCGGAATTACACCTCCCGTAACTCAGAGGTCAACAAACACGCATTTTTAATATCTTTATTGTATTTAATGACACAGGTAAGAAAATACCGTCTTTGTCAGAACATTTAATTTATTAGCAGTCCGTAATCACGTAGGTAAATTATAACCGTTTTATTTAACTTTAAATTAATTCCTGACAACCGTGTCATCCAAATGCACTTGCCAGTTTTATTTCCCTAGTTCCTAAAACACTTTTTATTTTAGAAGAAAGGCAAGAATGGAAAAATGTCGACTGGGACTCGAACCCCGGACCTCCCGATTTCCGGCTACCAACTAAGCTAATCCAAGTCCTAAGCTAGGCTCACCTACAATTCAGTCATCAATTTCTTCACACCCTAATTCAAGGAAATACTTTAAGAATGGTTATTTGAGTAAATTGATCAAAGGTGCACGGAATTCAAGTCAAAGGAAGTATCAATTCTTTAACCGGAGCTCATGCAGAGCGTATAGTGAATTGTACGTGAGCCTAGCTTAGGGATGTTGAATCGCTCAATGCCGCAGATTATTTTAAAGGTCAGGAGTTTAAATGTTCTTTTATGTGAGAAATCCAGAAAAGTGTATATGAAAAATATTTTGGTCGTAAATTTAAAAAAAAAATGTTACTCAACAGCAGGATCAAATACCGGGCCCAACTATAGCTAAGAACCATTTTAAAAAATTCATCAATATCTGTAAAGAGGAAAAGAATAACGAACAAACACACCAACAGATGTTTGTATATAAAGTTGATCATAAATTGACATACGTTACCCTCTGCAAATTATATTATCTCCAATAGATACTTCCTCTGATTAGAGACTTTTTGTTGAAAAAAAGACATGTTAATACGTTTAATAATATTTTAATTAATAATTTAGTGTTGAGAGAGAGAACTACAAAAATACGAGTAGAAATTTAATAAATTTAGCGAGAATGGGAACAGCCCAACTCCCTCGATAGCTGTTTGGACTAAGAGAATTTATTCGTTCGGTTCTTCTTCAGTAATTGCCTCAATTGATTGTTTGGCACGCAGGTCTCGCCCACTTCCGCAAACATGGTCAGTCCCAAATATATGGCTCGACTGGTGACGAAGGGAATTTCCTTTCCCCCGGGAAAATAAACTCCACGTGATGGTGCCGAAACTAATAGGCTGCGTAAATATTAGGTCAAGTGACTCTTCCTCTTCAATTTAGTGACGACACCAACCAGAGAGTTGGAAAAACAAACAAGTTGCCGAACAGATTGCTTTGTTTTCTACAGGAAGACCAGATACGGACAGAGTTACTGACATTTTTACAGATAAAAATCATATACATTCTACGCCGAATATATTTTTACTGCATATGAAAACGAATGAAAAAGTAAGAATTTAATTTTTAATGTTATTAATAATGATGAATAATTATTTAAGGATAGTAAACCTCTGGAACGGATCCTGTTTTCATGTTTAGAGACTTCAATTTACTTTGTATTCCTCTGTAACTCAAAGAGACTAAAGAGAGTGTAAAATAAGGAATGGACGTTGATAAGCTGTAATGTTGCCTTGATGTCAAAGTGGCAACGGACGCCTTTCATATTCATACACCTTTTCAAGGAGAATGTTTCTCTGTGTCCAGTCATTTCAGTTTTGCTACATATGTTATCTTTATTCATATTGCACAACCTTGCTTGTATTAATGATTAATTACATAACATTAGCATCTTAAACGTTTCTAATTCCGTACAAAGTACTTGTAAGGGAAAAATTAACCTGGCATGCGTCTTAAGAGACAATCGAGGAACGTATAATAATTTGCTGTGAATAATATATATTACTAGACAATGCTATATAATAGTAAAACGAGTATCACTGATATGATATAAAAATTTTATTTATATTTCTTATAAAAATGTTACAATATTTGATTACAAGATAATTGGAAAGAATCTTAATTATAAAACAATTTGAATGCATATTTGTTTATATGTATGTATTTGTATTTTATTAATATATATATATATATGAATCCCGAGGACAAATTTCAGGATGAAAACTTGAATAGATAATCTTAAAAAAACATTAAACGATGAGAAGAAAAAATGTGAAAAAGATTATAGTTAAAATATAGGAGAATATGTCAGAATGAGAAATTTTGTTGACGTCGCTGAGCATTGAGAAATACAGAATAATGGGAAATATGCCACATTTCATTCAACGTGTAACTTAGCCTAAACTTATCTACAGAATGAAGAATGATGATTAAAAAATACAATATATTTTTTAAAATAGCTAAGTTGGAATATTTACGCTTTATTTTGAACCACATGTTTCATGACATATATTTACGGCACCATGGTAGATTTTAAAGCACCAGTTTTTCAAATATCATAGGGTGACAAGGAACCAGGGGTAATATTTTTAATCATTATTACTTAATAGGTCCATTTGCAAAGGGGAAAGACTGACTGAATAATTTGTGATAATTGTTGACACTCTTAGGTTATTTGTGTACTTAAAATATTATGTATTATTAGCGGATTTAGTTATTTTTTACACTTGTTTTATTCTCTGAACCATGTTTCATACTTTACGATATGCGTTCAAGTTCTCTGACGTTTCAAGATTCATGTGTTTTAAATTAATTTTGTTCTATTCAAAAATACAATTTAAATTGCTTACCAATTTTTACATAAATAAGAGAATATTTTATTTTCATAGAAATAATTAGTTAATGAAGAACGTTAGGTGGTTGACTGTACGAGTCTAAGACAAGTAAGTAATCGGCTAGTTAGAAGTAACTAAATAAATTGTCCAGAAAATTTGTCTTATTTTCTCAAAAATTGAACTGATTGTTAAAAATTTAAATAATTACTACGGGGTTCTTTTGTTAAGGATTGTTAAAATTGATAATTCGTTATTGTTAGTTATGAACCGATTGATGACGTCTCATAATCTCTGAAGACTTTGACACGACATAATCGTATTATAATTTATCACGATTATATAAAAGGTGCATTCACCCTACGATTAGTGTGAGAGAGGATTGTGATTATTACAACCGGGCTAATGTAAAGAAGTAACACCGGGCACCCAAATATGTATTTATAAGGAAAACAATTAAGAATCCACTCCCTATACAAACAGTAATTTGTAACATGAGAATACACAAAGCAACGTTTCTGCTCGTCTAAAGCGGTCAAACCCAATTTTATAAATGACCTCTGCTGTTCAATGAGTGTGGATAAATCATTTGATTAATATCATTAGCGTACTTACTGTTCGGGTCATTTAATTCAGTGCACTTTTGCAGTAAATAATCGCTCAGAATGGGGCCATTCAGTTACTGTTTTTATGTCATTCAGTTATTTCGAATCAGATTACGCACACTGTACTGTTGAATACAATTTTTGTCAGCTAATTCGATAAATATTACGAGATTTAAATAAATTGTTTAGTGTTTTATATCGGAACGATGGAGCGAAACATTGTTAATTAACTTTTCGTTGATTGTTTAACTTTGTCGACAGTATTTAATAAAAGCGTACTAACTCCTGATTTTGGAATCTGACTTGACACAAAAAATTGTTACATCCGGACACATATTTATTACGAAATTTCTTCTTAACGTAAATATACTCCATTATATATCACTTAAATTATTTTGAAAATTAACAGAAGAACAAAATAATTGAAATTATATAGAATTAAATTGACAAGCACATCGCAAACCTACTGAGTTTTATTTTACTCCTACAACGTTTCGTCCGCTCTTTTTGAGACTTTGTCATTTTAAATGTATCCAACAATATTTCGTTAAAAGTTAAGTTATGACAATTTAAGTTTCTTAATTAAATTCGTAATAATATACATTTATTACCATTTTAAACTACGCACTTACGGAATAATTTTGAGAAAAAGAACAGAGGTCCAAATTTTAATCAACATTATTTATTTTTACAAAATCCATTGAGAAAATTAAATATTAATAACGTATTTCTAACTTAACCTTATTACATTAAACGTTTGTACACGGTTTTGGTACTAATTTCCTGTTGAATACTAATTGTGTGGACAAACTTTTGTATGAATAAAAAAGAGCTGGGGTTTCTTGTGGATTGATCGATAATTTAATTCTATATAAAGAAAGTAGAAATGTTTCTGTTGAAGCTCAAGTAGGAGCGTACAGCAAATTTATAAGAAATAGAAGAATGGGAAAATATCGACCGGAAAGTATAAATTAGGGTGTGAAGAATGTAATTAGTGAAATGTACGTGAGCATAGCTTAGGTTTACGGGATTAGCTCAGTGGCAGGGAGGTCCGGAGTTCGAGTTCCTGGTTTGGTCAACATTTTTCCATTCTTGTCTTTCTTCTTAATTCTATATAATTACTTTTGGAAAGCAGGCGTTAAGGACTATACTTGAAAATAATTGAAATTTTTTTGTTTTTTCTTTAAATTAAATTTAAATTTGGAAACTTTGGTGAAAAAATATATGAAAAGTCTATGCAGGAATCATAATTTTCAGTTTTCCTTTTTTAATTTTTGTTTTCCTTGAAGCAGACGTAACATTTCTACTCAAAATAGTCTTGATGGGTCAGCTCTATTGGTCATTGAACATGAATTGAGAAATATTTAGGTTCGTGTTCGGCAGGAAATAATCTTCAAAATTTTTTAAATTTAGATTTATACGTTGAATATTATTTAATTAATTTTTTTAAAAGTTATATTAAGTTATCTCTTAAACAAATTTTGTGTCTTACTGTCTTAATTAAATTTTCCTTTTATAATTATGTTTATTTGACCATTCAAAGTTTGTAGCTCTAAGCTGATGCTTCTGAAAATATAAACTAACTCCAAAACTATTTTTACTCTTTTGGAAAATCAAACACTTCCTAAACCATATGAAGGAGATTCTACTATTATGATAAAGGAATACTTAAGTTTGGTTTGGAAAGTTTATAACGCTTCTGCAACACTACGTTTTCGATTTCCATTGTATAATTCTGTACAGGAATTTAAAATTAATGTGACCGAAGTGGTTGGTTTTTTTATTTTGTGATAAAAAAAACAGGAAGGCAGCCTTTTTGTCAGTTATTTAAACAAAATATTCTCGTCTCACTATATTCGGTGACAGTGGCAGATATTCTTCTTTGATATGAAGCAATATAGCCTGACCTTATTATTTGTACTTAAAACATCCTCAGTTTGTATGCCGTAGCACTTGTAAAAATATTTCAGAAATTCTACGATAAAAGCCCAAGTCTTTGTTTTAATAGCTTAACGCCAGCATCAATCATTGTTTTAATTTAATTATTCTGTACTTTTTTCGGAGCGCAATTCACTCCGTCTCGTCCGCTGAAAAAGGGGAGTTTTCTGAATAATATGCGTCTGCGCCATTCTATCTTGCTAGCACATAATTCTCTTATCTCCTAATTAAATCTCGTTTTCCTAGGCTTTCATCGCAAGTGTAAATTTTTCCCTTACAAATGTTTTGATCCTTAACGCGCTAAGTTGAAAAATGTTTAGCACGAAATTATTCCGGCATATTTTGCATTTTCTCCGACTAATCCGTTAAACTGGAGACAAATTGAATGTAATTCTTCAATTATTAATTACAAAGAAAATAGTAAAGAGTAAAATAAATAACGTGTCAACTAGTCTGTAGTTCCTTATAGAAACCATTATAACGAATGAAAATTTGTATAACATACATTAGTCTGATACGTATGTTATTATTGGTAGATATAATGAATAATGAATTCTTTTGTATTGCTTATATATATATATATATATTGCTTATATATATATATTATAGTAGGCAGCTGAGTTCATCGTTTCTCATCTCGGCTTCGCTCCAACTTCGATCACTTATTTCTTATATTATTTGGGCGCCAGACAATTTTGCCAATGAAACTACCGAAAGGTTTTTATTTAAACAAGATCAGTCTACTTATTTGAGCACTGAGATAAAACCTATCCACAGGATGTGGTCATTAACACACTTAATCTCGTACGCGTCTCTATGTCATATACAAAATAAAACACAAATCAGGGTTGGCGTCTCACTACTTTGATTCCATAGCGTGTTCGAGACACTTCATGTATATTCACGGTCAAATGTATAAGAATCTAATATTAACTGCCTGCCTACAAGGACAGCTTCAACCGAAATTTTTACATTATCATAAGAAGACCCAAATATGGTAACGTATCGTCGGTAATCTGAATAAAAAAATTTAATTGGTCGTAAATTTATATGATTTAATGTACAAAATAGTAAAAATAGTAATATGAAGGAATTGTTTTTGCATTAAGAGATAAAAACTTAAATCAATAATTGTTACTGAACAGTGAATTGCTACTTGCAAACTACTTATCACTGTAGAGGTATTTTGATTATCAATTTAATTCGTGTATAATCATTATTACTAAAATATGATTTTATCCAATAGTAATTCAACATTTATTACTTTTTCCTTTTGAATGGTATATATATATATATATATATATATATATATATATATTTGTGAATGAAAATTTCATTAAATTTAATCACAAGTAATTAAATTTAATGAAAATTTGATTCACAACTTTTTAAAAGAATTTATACAAAGAAATTAAATACAGGTCGATCTCAGACGCATTTTAAATAATTTAAATAGTAATTGGTACCTAATTGTTATGATTGTGTCACAAAATAGAAATAATGGAGACACAACATAATCTTGCTGCGCAACATAGTCATCCTGGTCGATTGACAGTATGATTCCCCTAAACAAAATTTACTAAGGCAATGGAAGTTAGTTGATAAATTTACATTAATTTATGAATTGTGTTAGGATCTCTTGATTTTGTGTTTTTAATTTATTAATTATAAGTAATAAATTATTTTATTCTGCAACGAAATTTATACTAAATCTTTATTACAAATATTTATGCATTGTAAAATTACTTAGAGTTTTACTGATAGTAAGGAATGATTTGGATAATTACTGAAAACTAAACAATTAAACCTTAATGACGACCTCGTTGAACACGCATGATTACATTGAGTACACAAGCACATTATTTAGATCCAACTAATCAAAGGGGCCCGATGTTCACAGGAAGCATGAAATTAGCCGAACTCAAATGGAAGTGTATCCTGCAGGGCTTCCATGCAGTCGTATCTGAACCACGGATGGATTGCAACCAGCGACACAGAGACGTAATTCAAAGCGCGCCGAAGACAAACGTGCAAGCGACGAAACTCTAATGGTATTTCGGAAATTTAAGCAGTTGACGTGAATATTCACACAGTTGCAGTCTGTTGCTTTACAGAAATAAACTTCTATCATATCCCACCACAAGTTTGAATATTTGCTGGTTGAAATGTTTTATTTATGCCATGTGAGTTCAAATTGGAACAGTCAAATCATATAACATATATTTCTGTCAATATTAGAGAAAATTACGTAATTAGGGTTGAAGCATGCTGATATATTTACCCCAGAATTTATAAACTTATAGTAACAGAACTTAGGACAGCTAGAAATGAAAAGTAACTATGTAAATAAAGGAAGGAAATATTGTATATTACGATCGCGAATGTGCTTTTAATTTCGATAATTAGTAACTAAAACTTATTTTAACACCAAAAATTCATCGATATCTACATTCTTTCAGATCATTTAAGAATAATATGTTTAATTAAAAACTGCCTGTAAAACTGGTCATTTAATAGATTGTTATATCTGATAGCTTCTGTTCGCCATTTTGTTCCGTAAAGTATTTCATATTATTTGTGTATTTATGTTTTCCAGAGAGTTGGAATTTGTCGACATTGGTTTCCGTGGCGAACAATGACTCGTTCGAAATGTTCCTGCATCCTGACCCACATGTCTTCAAAGTCGTGTGGGTTCGAGCAGTGTTCATCACTCTCTCCGTCATAGTCTTCTGTGCGTGTTTCTTCGGTGAGTATGTCAATACCTGAGATGATCTGTTTCAGACTGACCTACTGTTTTCTGCTACGTTATTTATCTAGACATATTTTTAAAATCCATGTTGCATCTCTCTATGTAAAATTCCGTTGTGCATGTGTTCGTAATTCTTCTCCTCATTGACCGATTGTGATGAAATTTTTTGTTCTTGTATTATAGGGTAACCTCGATGGTTCTTAGTTATTTAGTTGAAAACAGTAAGTGTGCCTAATTATTTTAAATTTTTGTTTGGATTTATGACATAAAGAAACATATAATCACAAATTTTCAGGCTGACCGTTTAAATAATGTCGCGCTTGAGTTACGCATCAATACATGCCCGAGTTCATTGCGTCGTAGCTTGTCTATGTTTTTACATTTCGATTTAAGTTCTTATATATTCCGTCTATTGTAATCGTCCGCATATTTAGTTTACTACTTATAGATTAATTCGACATCGAACAAAGGAACTGTATGTGAAGAAATCTTTTGTGCTAATGTGAAAGGCGAATTGTTTGAATAACGATTTATACACACGTTCATTCAGTGGCATGCCATCTAACCTCCTAAACATTTTATTTTCAATTATCATTTGTACGATTCCAATTATAGAGGGCGATAAAAACTAATTTTCAAATATGTGACGCTCAAGCTGATGGTTTAATTACCTGTTGAGAAAGAGATTACTGTCGAATTAAATGTAAATGAATTATCGGGCAACGCCGGGCACTAAGCTAGTAATACTGTAAAGGTCAACGTGTCTCGTAAATAATGCAGTGATAAGGATCTCTGCTAGGATATATTTTAATCCGAGAATGTATTTTTAATATGTATGTTGCATAGTACAATTAAAGTCCAAACGTGTCTCCTATTTAACGCGATAGGTGTCACTCCCATTTTGCAAGAAACAGTATTATACAATTTAGCTTGGTTATAGAATATTACTATCGTGTTATATTTTAGAAATTATAATTGGGTCATAAGAATTAAGTACCCTTCATGGTGATTAATGGACGTTGTACACGCTAAGTCAGACATTAATGTCACATCATGAAGATCAATATTTCCAATATTTAAAAGACTGTTTACGACTAAAAAATCTTTCGATTTCAATACATCATTATCTGAGCGTTTGAAAGAGCTCTGCTAGTAAAGGAGGCTACAGATCTAAGAAGATTTTCAAGGGCTCTTCTCTATGATTTCAGATACTCTTGTCCTCTCTTCGTCTACTTTAATGACCTACCAAAATACTGTTTAACTCAATATGGGTGCATGTAGCGTTGTATTTCCTTTATAATAAACTATTTAATAAACTTATAAACGCGTAGTTAACGGCTCTAGGGAATTCCAGAAGTAATTTTTGAAATAGGTTAGGTGTAATCTTCAATAATTTTAAATTTAGTTTATTACGAATTATTTTTAAAATTTTGTCATTAGAAATAGTATTTAATTCCTACATGACTTTCCGCAGATAAAAATGAGTTGGAACCTTCTGAAGGAGAATAAATCGATGATCCATGTTACGATCTAATATTTTTAATCTTTTTAAATATATGTATTATACTGTATATATGTATACTTGTAATTATTTTGTTTTGTAAAATTATATTTTTTAAGACTATTATGGCCAAATATCGGCCAAATGTTCTTTGATTTCAAAGTATTAAATTTATATAAAAATTTAGTATTTAGGTTGTGATTAATACCCCAACTCGTAGGGCTATATTCAGAACTACAAATAATATTTGTCCACAAAATTTCATCTACTGGTGTGCTAATTAAAATATTCACCTGAAATTACCCTTATTTTATAGAACAAAATCATTAAAATAGTTGTATTTTGTGATTAAGGTTTTATAGTTCAGTTACTTTAATGCGAGCTGACTCGATATTTCAAAATTTACCCTAAAATTAGATACAAGCAATCTTCAAATATTAATTCACGGATTGGATAGCGTAATTTGTTACATAATAATCCATAATTAGGTAATTCAATAATTACGTCTTCTCTTTACGGAATAAATTAATTCAATTAAAAAGTATATCGGTATAGTTATGGCAATTAACATTATTCAGGTTTATTTAATGAGACTATTAAATTTAATGTGGGTTTCATTACATTAATATAATTAACCTTACCATTTTGAGCTAAAACTCATAAAAGAAACTAAACCCAATATTATGTTTAATTACAAATTTTTGAAAATTATTATTACCTTGCACAAATAATAATAAGTGCCACAGCTGTAATACGTAATCACATTTATTCATTTAAAATTGTTTCAAGCTCTATTTCAATGTGTTTAATGATGTATTGTTTTCTATTCCTTTAATTTAAAGCGGAATTAATTTCATAAACATTTGCAGTTCCGATTATTTTAAACTTATTTGCGGTGCAGAAAATTCACTTCGCCATTATCTGAACAAGTCCGTTTCTGTCTCGTCAATTAAATATGAAAAATTAATATTAAATAACTTTAGTGACGTACATAGAATACACTTTCTTCAGTAATTAACTTTGTAATTATTTGGAAATATAGAAATTTAGAAAAAAATATTTACAAATGTAATTTATATGTATAAACATTATTTTACTCGGGGTATACGTAAGTTTAAATTTAACATACAACTAGTAAGGTTTGAAAAGAATTTTTTAGAAGGTTAGTTTGCACTAAAGTGTTAATTTATGGACTAATATAAAATATATAGTTTAGACTATTAAATTTACCAACTAGTTATAATTCATTCGACAATAGTTACTAAAATTAAATCTTGGTTGGAGATATAATCTTAATTTGAGCGGAATGTTAACAAGTTCTTTAGTCTCATACGTCTGTTCGTTTACCATGAAAATCCGCAATATCAAGAGAAATTTTTATGACTTTAATTAAACTCACCCCCTCTTTCATGAAAAGTAAAAAAATTAATTTAAGCAATTAATCTACCGAATGCAATACTTTCGCTGAAAAATTGGTATATAGTTGTTGAAGGCTACACCATCCTCTAATTAGGGGAACACCATTGTAATTAAGATATTTATAAACAGTTTGAGTTTCATATTATCAAACTTCTATTTGGCCTAACGATAATTATTATATTTCTCAGATAAATAAAATAAAATTAGTAGACTAATCAATTAAATACGTCTTCAATCATTATTGAATATCTAAGGTTAAAATACATCCCCTACATTATTAATAATTACTAACTTTCAATTTTAATACACAGAGTTGCAATTTTTACTGTTATACGAAAAAAGTTTATTAATATAATTTAAATGATATTTTAACTTATAATAAAGATATATATATATATATATTTCCACAATTGGAAGCCAAATTATTTAACGAGAATTAATTACACGCCGCTGTTATTTGTCAGCTATAAGTAATTATTGCAGAAAGCAGTCGATTAATGAATGCTTGTTTCGAAGGATTGCAATTTATGGTAAAAATTTTATTTACAATTAAGCACATGAATTAATTGCGAAGAAAAACTTTCTCACGCGTATTACAATAAAAAATATATTAAACGAAATACATTGCAACAAAGAACAGTTTAACGCTAACAGGACATAAAGTCTGAAGGCAACTTGATTTGGAATCAATACACAATCATCGGAATTTGGTGATTTGTCTGAGTGAAACCAAAATCTGCTGTATAGCGTTATGTATACACTTTAATTTGGAAATGTAATGGATTTTTCTGTATTATACGGTAACTGGTCTTGTAATACAGGACCTCGTAGCCACGCTTTCCGAACATCGGTCAACGAGTTGTCTTTCGGACGGACATTCGTTGCTGTCGCCTCTTCCTAGAAACCAGGTTGATTCTTGAACCTCCATAATAGAGTTTAAGAGTTTCGGTTTTATATTCCTCAAAGTAAAATTGACTTTAACTTTTAGAGTCACTACCATTCGACTTTATAAAGTTTATGCTTGAAGATAGAATTATGCAGTGACTGTTGCACAGCGATGTCCAGTCGATAAATCTTCTTACTGATTCTTTCTACTCGAAAACTCGCTTTTTATCCAATCAGCTTTCACCTTAAAACTAAGGCACACAACCACTTCAGCAATAAAAGCATACCAAAAATTGCAGTTTACGACATAATCACTGAAACTGATTTGATTTGATTATATAAACTTGAACTTCTAATAAGGTGCAATTTGTTTACTTTTATTTAATATTTTCATTCATTTTGTTAATAGATAAGAAAGTGAGATATTTTGTTTTCGTAACAGCTGTTCACCTTTTTTCAGAATTCGCCTTTTAATAAAAATCAGGTACAAGTTCCTAAAATGTTAGGTGCTATAGATAATAAGCGCGTTCAATCTCTCTTTAAACAAATTTCAGTAATTAGATATTGGTTAGCTAATCTTACATACTTTTTTTGAAATGGCATATTATTTCATGATTTTTTAATCAGAATTCAGAGTAAATCCGCATCAACACCCTTATATTCCATGGACGCGTCTTTTGATCAGATCCTATAACGACTAGCGGCGTTGTGCTTACCCATCAAATTCAATTAACCCAATGAATCACATTCGGTTACGATAATTTTCGTTCGTGCTTAATCTTCCTAAAAGAGAATTTTTTCCTGTTAATCGTTCTTGGCAACATGTTAATTAGCAGTAAAGCTTAAACTCACGTTCATATTTGCACAACTCGTCTACCTGCATATTTCCAGTGTAATTCACGGCTTTTGTGAAATATGTCGCAACAAAAGGCCTCGTTGGTCGTGCATTGTTAATTTTTGAATTATTCATGCAGCCTCCAGTATTTTATGGACAAAGGGGAAACCTAGCCCATAATTTCTTAACGCTAATCTGACCAATGTTACCCAGAAAAAATAATTGTAAAGTACGTACATTTGTTATGATTCAGAGTATCTCTTTTCTTAAAAAAATTAAACATACAATTTTAAGGAATCTACCAAATAGGAAAAATGTTATAAGTTATTTCATTTATTTATTATTCTAACCTGGTTGGTTTTAAATGCTTTATTCACAATCTTTGATTAGATGATCACTTGATACGAAATTCGTATTAAATAAATTATGATAAATTGTAAAACTTTTCTTATAACACCATTATTTATACATGTATTAAGTAAATAAACTATAACACTAACTATAGAAGTCATTACACTGTTTGTGGTCATGTTATGTATGAATATTATAGTAAGAACTAGCCTGTGAACAAACAAATCAAATTCTGGAACAACGATTTTACTTATAAATCCCGAGTTGTTGATAATAAAGAGGTTAAAGTAATTGCCAAATAAATTTAGTTATTTCTTTCAACTATTGACTACCTTAAACTTTTTTAACCTGAACTGTCCAAATAGGAGCATAACAATATTAAAATAAATGTCTACCATACGTAGCAACAAATATCTGAGAGTTCTCTATAATCCGGTTCAAAAGATAAGTTCCCTACGGTGTCCGCGTGGAGGGAGTCCCTGTTGCTATGCATAAAAGCGATATTATTTCCTGGAGAAACACATTGTTCAGCACACTATTTATTTCAATCGTAAACTTATTCTAGGACACTTTCATTATGAAACTATCCACTAGCAGTCTTCTCATTTAAATCAGATCATAATTGTCTTGGAAATAAATAATTCTGCACCAAAGTAATTAAATTCAAGGTTGGTCAGTAGTCAGTTAATGTCGTTATAACGAAAAGTACGAAACCTATGTTACTCATTTATAAAATTCCTGATTTTATATATACATTTTTTCTAAAAACTCTATTTTTTTAATGTTTCAAATAATTTTTATTTAAAATTTGTAGATGACTATGTCAATGTCAAAATCTCCTGCAAAATTGAATACACTTCAAATCAAAATTAATGTATAGTCTTGGTTAATTAAATAGTGTGACATAAAACATCGGGATTTCACCATTATCAGTAAAAATCAGTCATTTAAAAATTTTAAATGTTCCTTGAAGAAATTATTACAAGAATATGTCTAGAAAATATGGTGCTATGAGAGTGGAGTACGACTTTTATTTTTAAATTTTTTGATACATTTGATAATATTGTAATACTGTTTTAAGACGTAGATTCTTGTAGATTTATGGTATGAATAAATTTATTACTGAGGAATGTAAAGAGTTTCGGTGATTTGAAGGGAGGAGCAGGCCAACATTGATGTGCGAAGGTCTCGACGGTTATGCGGATCCACAGTCAATTACGTGCGTGCGAGAGTTTGATTTTGGCACACAGCCTTCCTGTTAAGGGAGAAACAATATTTCAAACATCATATAAAATCTTCAGGAACGTCAGCACAAACAAATTACTATATTGAATCCATTGTCACTGATCAGTACAAAAGTGCGTCTATAATTTCATATTGATACCGAAAAACCAACATTTATTTCTTAATTTTCAATTTTTTAAATAATTTGATATCGTCGTTATACAGGTTAGTATTTATTTTTTATTGTATAATTGTTTCAGTTTTCCGTTTATTTTTATTACCTAGTTTGTCACTACTTATTTTAGTTTTAATAATTTTAAATTACATTAAAATTGTGTTTTATAAATTTGAACTTCATGGAAATTATTTCACCGTTATTTTGGCAAATCTCGAAAGTTCATAACTACGCAACAATTAAAGTACTACAAACATTTAATATTTATAAGTACTACAAACATTTAATACTCCTCAAATGCTGCAAATTTCGTTCCTTATTGTAGTATTAAGCTCCGGAATTAAAAAGAGTGCAGAAGTGTATTCGTAATTTAATTTTCCTATCGTATGAAGAGGATACATATGCATTATTTTTATAGTTTCATCTATTTTTATTTTATAGTTTTTAAATCGCATTATAATACTATATTATCAATTTGTATTGTAACATTATCATTATTCGGATGAAATCTTCACGGTTAACCAACCGGGTCAGGTATTTAAAAGAACACAACGTTTCTGCGGCCATCTTCTGCCGCCGTCTTCAGGCTATATGTCGTCATGCGTTGAATGCGCCGTATCAATAATGGTTATTCGAGAACAGAAATTAACAGGGCTCTGAACAGAAAGAAAACGGTAAGAAAACATGAATTACCACAATTAGCCCTGGCATTTCTTCCGTATGCAGGAAAAATATCATCAAAAATCAGTAGAATATTGGCCAAATATAACGTAAAAACAGTTTTTCGTCCACAAAACAAAATAGAACAGCTTCTGGGCTCCGTTAAAGATGACATTGGTTTAAAAACTGCTGGAGTGTACCAAATTCCATGTGACTGGGGCCGACTGTATATTGGTCAAACCCTGAGGACAATAGAGCAACGTTGCACTGAACACGAAAGGTACGTTCGCTTGAAACAACTTGACAAATCTGCTGTTGCTGAGCATGTTTTGACAACGGGACATAAAATGCATTTTTCGGAGACAACTAAATTAAAACATGCTCATAAATGGCGTGATAGTGTGATATTGGAAGCCATAGAAATTAAGACACATAATAATCTCATAAACAGAGACTCTGGCTACCATATCAATAATGCATGGGATCCCATTATCACGACAATACGTGATATGCAAGCTCAGTTGACAGACAGGCCTTCCACAGGTGACGCACATGGACCAATCAGATCGCCGCATGGATCAGGTGATTCCGAAGGTATAAATACGGCGCATTCAACGCATGACGACATAAGGAGGGGGACAAGAAAGCGCTGCGGGAGTTTCTCGTAGACGCTTCAGCCCAGAGTGACTGCGGGGCTTACCTGATCATGTCGGGGATGCCTCGCACTCTCTCTGGGTATTTTTTTATCAAAGTTCTCATATGCCGAGACACCTTCACCTATTTTAGGAGGTATATGTACTGGAGTCAAAGACCTTGGGCATATGGCAAGAGTTGTCTGCTGATCCCATTGGATCAGTCGGCCAATTGCCTCCTGAAACTGGTGGAGACACGGAGAAGGGAATGCTGCGTCCCCACAGCAAACTCGTCTCCCGTCATTCGGAAGGGCGTGAGAATAGTACCCAATGCCCGACCTACCTGATGTAGGTTTTCTAGGGTTTTCCCTGCATCTCTTTAGGTGAAACACCAGGTAGGATCCTTAAACCATAGCCCGGGGGCCCTAGTTAACCCTGGGCTACCTTGCTCTACCTTCCGCATCCTCCCTTTTTCAATTCCCTTCCTATGCTATTAAAGGGGAGTTGCCTGTTTCAGGATCACCCTCATGTAGCCTGTTACCCAAAAAAAAGCATGACGACATATAGCCTGAAGACGGCGGAGGAGATGGCCGCAGAAACGTTGTGTTCTTTTAAAAAAACTGACCCGGTTGGTTCACCGTGAAGATTTCATCCGAATTATTCGCCGGGAAAGTCTACGTTCTTTAATTATTATTAATTAAACAGTTTATGTGGAACTTCAATAAATACTAAAGAAGTTATCACAACCTCTTTGTCGATTTTCATTTTATTTGAATAATGAACTATACTAATATAACACAAATAAAATGTGAAATCCAGCATCAACATGGGGGACGAAACTTACATATTAAACTATTCAATTTCTGACTTTTGGCCATTGTGTTTTATTAATAATGATATTGAAACCATTAACCCTTATAGTCATTGCGAATTAATTTACTCCATCTGAAACATGAAATTTAATCAAAACGTGCTGAAAACGAGCAAAAAGCCTCGTGTCGAAGTTTAAACGAAAATATAATCGACACGAATGCGTCCGATCAACATTGCTCTGGGAAAGAGAAATACTCCGGGCAAGTCTACCAGGAATTTTATTTCGTTTTATCGCGTCGTAAATTGCGTTATAACAGATGTGCTGGAAGATAAACAGCGTACTCCACGTACATACTGCAATAATATTCTCTTTGGATTTTTGTTTCCGCATGCCTGAGCTGTTGTGCAATCTTTGTGATCATTGGAGCAGAACCAAACTTTCTGGATGTTATGATTCCTGATTTAACGTTCTCATAAAATACCCTCTAAGGCAAACAATTCCGTACAAAATACTGTGTAGAATAAACTGCGGCTACTGTCTACTTTTTATATATTTAAAAATTCTCTTCGTTCATTCTAAATTTTTACTTTCTCCATCCTTCTTCAATTTGGAGCTGTCAATCCAATGACTCTCACATTAATTTAGTTCCGTAAAACAACCATAACTGTTTTTAAAAATCCCATTGAACCTATCATATGAATTAATCACAACTAATATATTTACTTCACTATCAGAATAGTCTGTTTCAATATGATTTATTAGAGGAAAAAATTATGATAATCCTGGATGTGACTGGTGACACGTCACAAAAGTACATTTACCAGATTTTTTTAATTTTCTGGCCGTCCAACTGTTGTTGTTCTGGTTGTAGTATTCAGCCCTAAGACCCATGCTAACCTATCTTGCTCAAAACCTTTTCATTTCTGCATAACTACCATATTATTATATCCTTTGCCTCCCTCTTCTGTTCTTACCCCATAAACAATGCTAATTTTACAATGCCCTCGTGTCTTAAAACGTGGTCTAATAATCTATCACTTCTCTCGGTCAACGTCCTCCATGTTGTTCGCTCTTCCCGTATTCTGGTAAAGGCTTCCTCGTTAGTGCTATCCACCCATCTTATTTTCAGCATTCTCCAATAGTACCACATTTCAAAGGCGTCAATTATTTTCCTATCTGCAACTCATTCCGTCCACGTTTCGCACCTATATAACATCACACACCATACTAACATTTTTAGCAATGATTTCCTAATATTCACATTTATATTACCCGTAAGTAAATTCCTCTTAGTTGTGAAAGTCTTCATTGCCTTTATGTCTACTATACTTCTAGTATCCATAGTTATTATGCTGCCCAAGTAGCAGAATTCCTTAACTTCCTTCAAAATATCCCTTCCCAATCTAACACACTTTTTTCTATACTAACCAGAATTTAGTAGAAGTGTGAGATGTTCACATTTAACAAGGGCTTATTTGATGGATTGTATCTCGAAAACTGATGAATGGATAACAAATTATTCTAGTGACACTTTTTCTGCTGACGCATAATATTATATTAATCAGATATTTGGAATATTTGGATTATACATTGATTCTCAATTTCCATAGTCAAACGTAAATTTTTTTTTCGTACAATATCTTGACATGTTTACCGGTAATTCATTTACATATGCATCACCTCGGCAACTACCGATTTGGTAGGCTCATTCGATAAATGACCTTGGTCGCTTTTAAATGCGACATGGGTATATTACATTACCTGTCGGCAATGACACGCCGAAGATAAATCACTGTTAATGTTTGCTGCCGTGATTATGGCGTTGGAAGCGAGCCAGGTTACTGGGGAGGGTTGCTTAGTGTAGAATTGCACATCACCCTCTCTCTACACGCCCAAATTAACATTCATTACAAATACAATAACATTACGAGTAGAAATAATCTTCGAAAGGATTAATGGGCCTCGTTTAGTTACCAAAAAAATTATGACATTAGTTGAATCAACTGTTATATTAACGGCATTTATAATTACTGATTGAACACTACACTAATTATGTTACGTCTAAAATCTGTTTAAATATATGATTACTAAATAACTTAAATGCGATAATTCAAACACCGTCATAATTCATTATGAAATAAAATACTTTTATAAATAACTGTCTACTGTATTGCAATACGATGTAAGACACATAAAAAAAGATTATTATACCAATCGAATTAGAATGTTTTAAACAGCCATGACTTACTCCGATACTTCTTAATGCACGTAGATAAATATTTATTGTAATTTCAATGATTCCACTTTTGATGAAATGGGATACGTTACAAATTAAATCAACTAACAATTATAAGACCACATAATAAAATATTAATAACTATCAAAAATCAATGCATAACTAAAGGGAACAAAATATAAAAAGCACAAACACACTTAGAACCGAACTAAATAAATATGTAAATGTTACTTCTTAGAGCTGCACGACGATCAATCTGACCTTCCGTAGTAGCTTCAGGCAATACACGAAAGAAACAAACTAGTTATGTAATAGGAACTTTTACAAAACAATAAATTAAACAAGTTTGCTGACCATTAATTACAACTATTATGGGACCGATCAAGAAACTCCTTTACAGAGAAACTTTTGTAATTATGATTATTCTCTGGTGGAAGGCTGTTATAAAAATTCCTTGTAAATATTTTGACATAGGCTATCTATGGCCGCGACCTCCTTCACAATAACTAAATACTAAAATTTACCTGACGCGGCAAATAAAACCAATTTACGTATACATCGTATCGACGATACAAAGAAGTTTATTATTTCTCTGGGTGTTAGCTCCCGTCAAACAATAGGTTATTGTAAAATTGGACTAATATGAATTAAACATGCACGAAATTTAAGTCTAAACTTATGTTTTATGTCAACAAATATTCATTGACGTCCGTTGAGTCGTTTCGGATCCTATTCGAGATAAACTTCCAGACAGACACTTCAATTTTAATTTTTGGTATAGATAAACCATTGTATCCTATTAATACAATATTTGTGCAGTGTAAACGTCTTACTTCATTAACATGTTTCATTTAATCTTTTATCTTTGTGAATTATTTATATTTGAATAAAAATGTTAAAATACTGGAAGTAACTTGCACCGGATTTTTGAAAAAAAAATTCATTTCTTTGGCGGTCAAGAATAAGGGTAGCCTAAACGTAGAACATTCTGTTTTTAATTTTTTCAAGAGTAACTTGCAAAAGCATAGACGTGAGTTACTCCCTGCAAATTTTGTTAAATTCGTATTCTTAAACTGACAAATAAGCTATTGAAAGAATGTACGTAGGGTACCGTTTAGGACAATCTGCTGTATCAAGTTAGTTTAAAAATAATCTAAATAGATTATAGAATTAAACAGAACATAAAAAAGATGGAGTATATATTTTTTGTCTTTTTCATTTTAGTAATTCTGTATAAACTTCAGGATAAATTACTTAGTCATTGTTATTTATATAAAAACTATATTATTTATTTCGTTACAAAAATGTTAAAATTTTTATCTCTTTTTGCGACTGGGATATATATACTATACGCATAAAATATACATGCCTACATATAAAAGGGGTCTTCCATCTTTGAAAACATTTAATCCTGAAAACAAACGTCATGCCTCGTAGTAAATATCACAGCTCGGCTAAATCTCACAGTCTTATAATATTTTGTGCAAAAATATGTCTTATTACAAAACTCCTTTTATGTGTTTAATATTAAATGAATTGTAAAATTAGCCTAATTTAAATAATAGCAATCACAACATGTAATAAAATGAACAAAAAGGAGAATGAACATTTGAAGAAACATCGTGATTGGCCAGACTTCTCAATATTCTGTCATGCGTATTACAGTAATTTATTATTAATGATTCAATAATAATATTATAGTAAATTATGAATATTCATATCTTTTATACAACTATTTAAGATTTATAAGTAGTTGTGTACCCAGATTTTTCAGTAATTAATTTATATTAAACCGCTGCAGTATTTAATTTCACAGTAATTCATTTGTCAGTACGTGATTAAACCATGAGATAAACAGTCAGTCCTTTTTTTAAATTTTACCTTTTTACACCCCTAATTATAAAATCAAACAAATGAACGCCGAAAAGAAAATGTTTATATGGAATGCCGCCGAATTAACACGTGTATAAATCATAATACACCTTTGACATTTGCACAAAATATTATTCAATACACTTCAGTTTTTCAATTTCGAATTCATTGAAAACTAATACACTCACATGCATGATATTACAATACACGGAATGCATCCATATAGCAGCGTCCTCTCCTTTCGCTGGTTTTGAGTTTCCCCCCCAAAAAAATTAGTAAGCCATTACTTTGGTAATCTCCTTGCAATGGATTTTACGACCACCGTCGTTCCTGAACTAATTAGAAAACTTTGATCGTTAAATCTGGCGACGTTAATAATGTTTCATAATTAACAAACAATATCAGACATTTAATTATGCCTTATGATATGATTAAAGAAAATGAAAATATTTAATTAAATATTCATTTATCAGTTATGTTATCCTATGCTTTGAAGATTATTACGAACAATTGACTATAGATGAATACTGGAACGCTTGTAATTTCTAATTACACAATATGTAAGCTTACAGTTATGTTATGGTCAATTAAGACAAAATAATTCCTATTATACATTTTTTGGTAAAATAATTATATGCATTTCTGAATACCTAAGAACCAATGACAAATTATTTTTATTTGCATATAAAAAGATAGCTGCTTCTCTACTTCGTAATATCAGCTGAAAACTGAAAAATATAAATCAGTTTAACGTACTTAGTAAAAGAGAAATTAATTTGTTGAAACAGAAAATAGTTTTTATTGGGAAATTTTTTATAAATATAAAATTGTTTGTAGTAGTTTAAGCATCGCTTGGAATAAAAGTTGTAAATTTAAATAACCAATTTTGTAATATTTCATCACAATTTTACCAAGAAGTAACCAATTAGACCGCCTATCATAACTTATGGTCAGACGAAAGCTAATAAATATTTTCATCCATTAACTAAATAATTTATAAACGGTGGGAACTTTATAAAAATATTAAACCTTAAAGTAAAAAAAAATTTACTGTCAGAATTTCATAAAATTTCCTTGAATTTTTCTATCGAATTAAACCTTTAAAAGTAAATACGGAAAACAAATCCACTAATCCATGTTTCTAGAGAGAATCCAAATTAACATTATCTTCAAATTGTTCCTTTTATTTAAAACAATTTTAAAGGTCTGATCTCCTAATATTATGCAATTTTTGGGTTATATTCTTGTACTTAAAATCTAAATTTTAAAATATGTTGTATTTAAGTATTGATATGTGTGATTATACATTCAAAGCCTCTTCACTTGATTTTTCAGCATATTATAACCATTCGCCTATTCAATGCGTAATTAAAAATTAAATGTCTCGCGGAATTACCATTAATTTTAGTTTACCTAGCATTCTTCACAGCTGCCTTTTCATTTGAAAGTATTTCTGTCAGTCCTTTCAGAGAAGAATTTCATTATCCTAATGGTTGTTCTGTTACTCTTTCGTCATAAATCACTCAAAAACGTTAATGTAATTCTTATTGACGTGAATGTTGACTTAAAACTCAAACTGGGTTTTATTTCATTTGTTAAATAAAATTGTTTAATTGATAGATATTTTGTTTATTGAATTATAAATGATGCCATTTCATATAACATTAGAAAATTATTCGTTAAAATTAAAAATGGTCATCAATATAACTGAACTATGCAATCCAAATTGCGATGTATGGAACATTTGCAATCTATTCGACGGTTTCTTGTAATATCGTTAATCAATTCTTATAATATAACTCCATACCTTCCAGATTGTCTTCTCTTGGAAAAAAGCACATGCGCTTCAGTACACATATTTTCATCTTGTTTCTCTGCCCGACTTTCAGAAAATAATTTTTAAAAACTTAAATATGGGACAAAAAAGTGCATGACTAGTAAATAATTATCAAAATAATTTTCATTGCCATTCAGCTGATTGTAGACGCTTATTAGAAGTAAAAGTTATAATGGTTTATACTAGTTAATAAATTCCTTAGTTCATTCATGTCGCAGTAATTAGAAAGTGGAGTATGGAACCGATTACTTTGCGTTTTTCGCTAATAGAACTATAAGATAACATTCTCAAAACCATAATCAAATTATGAAGGTAAAGTCTCCTTAAAAAGGAACAGACTCGCAAGAAAAAAGTTAAGAGTACGACGTTCAGTTTGTAGGGGATACAAGTTTGAGAGACTAACATTCACAGAAAGTTATTAAGCAAGAAATTAAATTCCCAAAGTTTCTGAAATAACATTGGTCCAAGTTTTGGATTATGTTTTATTAAATTTAAGTAGAAGCAGATGCATTTCATAAATTAACTTATAATGGGTCTCGTTCAAAATCAAATTAATTTTGTAATACAATTACTTAATAATACACAATTTCATGAAAATTATTACTCTACCCCTGAAACAGTCAGCAATTATTAGTAATAAATATGTATGGTTAGTTATTTTAAAGGCTCAAAATATTTTATTTCTCAAAGATTAGTATCCCACAGTAAGAATGTTGCAAACTTCAAACAAATTTAAATTTATTTTTAATAACAAGAGTGTATTTTCCAAATTATTTGAATTAGTTGAATTTTTAAGCGTGTATGATTCGATTCAAACATAAATTTTCCGTTATAATGTTGTTTTTAATGTACTAAAACCGTTTAAAAATTATAAATAAATTCTAAACGGTAGTTTTCAGTTTTCTTAATTATATATTAAAACTAAAATTAATGGTGGGTAAAAAAATCCATAATACTTGACACAGTATTAAATACCAATATTATTAAATTATTACTTAAATAAATGTCCATCATATTCATTTGTCTAAGAATAACACTGACCTCTTGTAATCCTACCTTTATCTAGCATGGGACAAAATTAATAACTCAGAAATGAATATAGCAAATATACGGTTTTTTACATTTTCCATATAATAAAAAAATTAGATTTTCTTTATTCGTTATTTTAAAAAAAGGATATTTATTAAATATTTAGACGTTTATAAAATTAAATTATTTAGATGTTGATTTTTTTAGTACAATATATCCTATTTCATATAAAATTCACTTCATTATTTAAGTCAGAACCTAAATGATGGCAATCCCGCGCGACAAACGTGCAATTTGAATCAATTTATGAGTTACGTTAAATGAAGAGTCTGAAATATGAGAATGTCAGAGCAAACACAAGCTCTCCACTACTGTAAATATTTACCAAATACATGTTACAGATGTGTCACGTCCCATTCACACGTAACCACACATAATAATCGATTACACTCATTAACGACTGGGGTAAATGAAGTGGTCTATACATTAATACTTGTTTTAATAAAACAAATTAGGGATTTTGTTAGTTATTTGAAACTGGGACTTTGTATTTTATAAAAATATATATATTGCTGAGTAAAATACCAGTAAAGGAATTAATATAAAATCTATAATTGGAAGTGAAATGTTTTCCGGAAAAGTCCAATATTTCACTTCTTAACAACAAATTGGTGACGAGATAAGTCAGAGAGAATCAGACAGGCGGCAGATTGAAGTGGCTCGCGCTTAACGCCGGAAAAGCTTCTAGGCATAATCTCAGCCACAATCCCTTTGCTGAAAGCCTATTTCGCACCTAATATTCCTCACACTCAAATGGCCTTTTCCGCCTCCCTCACTTTTATTAGCTTTCTCTGTGAAAAGACACGGGCGAGATGGCTTAACCTGTCCTTTCGTTATGAAGGGTTTCATCTTGATCGACGACACATTCACGATGGGTTGTTTATATTGCATGGTGACTTCCTAATCAAAACGATCAAAAAAATTAATGTCCTGAAGAAATGTGCCTAAATATAAGGATAAAAAGTTAAAAGAATAAAAGTAAAACTTTATTTGTCACTGAAATTGTCGTTTAATGAAATTATACATATTTAATATTTTTAGTGTTGAATAAATTCGATACAGGAATAACAAATATTTTAGCGATTTCATATTGGCAGACAATGCTTCCAATTAATTTGTCTTTAAAATTGTGATAAGTG
The DNA here is from genome assembly GCA_034510155.1 of Eucriotettix oculatus. Classification (NCBI taxonomy): domain Eukaryota; kingdom Metazoa; phylum Arthropoda; class Insecta; order Orthoptera; family Tetrigidae; genus Eucriotettix; species Eucriotettix oculatus. Next base: position 41,032,882 of record CM067381.1, read on the forward strand.
GTTAATATAAATTTTTAATCCCACGTAATCTATACTGGGGAACAGAAAGGATGATCTCCAATTCTGTGCTTCGTTGAGTACTTTACCACAGATTATAACTTACTGATTGCTTTCATGGCCACATTTATATCAGTACTACATGACGATTAATGGATTGTTAGGTCTCGTTGATAAACAACGTGATCTATCAACTCAACAATCGTCATATAATACTGAGATTATAACTTTTTGGGAAAATAAAGACTCAGTGGTTTCGATTTATTTTCATATTACAAGAATCGATTATTTCGCCAAAAACCAACAGCAAAAGGATGACAAGAATGTTGTCAACAATCAGTTAGTATACCACTATTAGGAGAACGACAAAGAAGTTATTATTTCTTTCTAATTACTGAGCTTCCGCGCGGGAAAATAATGTCTTTGTAATTCAATGGTTCCCGTGTAATTTATACTAAAATTGTTTATATTTACGTAGTTTTCTATCTCTTAAATAATACATATATATTCTTAATTCCGGATATTAATTTGTACTCTTCATGCTCGATAACAAAGAACTTATACATTTTTATGTCACTAACAAACGGAAGTATTATATATATATATATTATTTGAGTCCCTACTGGGTCTTTTTTAATCCAATATTTGAAACGCGCGGAACATAACACATGGTACTCCAACGCTGGATAATTTAGCGCTTGGAAATTACAGGGAACTCTATTCTCAGAATCTCTCAATTGGTCGCTCCTCAAAGACTCCTTAGCTCAAAGTGACTTCATCATTGGACAGTGTCGGTCAATAAAACTCAATTATCGAGTGCAACGTAGTCCGAGTCACACGCAGGATTCGCCTCGCAATTTCTTCGCATACTAAGCTGGATGCCCGTCTGTATACGGAAATGTAAAGTTAATATATTTTCTTAAAAATAGATTCGATCTTTGATACTGTCAAAACTGTATGTTATTATTAATTATCGGCTATACATCTTTACCACGCTTCAGTATTAAAAAGCTTTGATTAACTACTTTTCCCTATTTCTTCATAAAATGTTTTCCTCTCCTAATCGATTGCCCCTTAAAATAAAAGAAAATCGGGCACACAAATTAACGCTGAGTATTGAATGTTTTTTTTAGCAGATTAGACGGAATGCCATCAAACTAACGTGTATGTAAATCGTAATTTAAAACAATTTACCTTTCACATTGGCACAAAAATCATTTCCAATACAGTTCATTCGTTCAATTTCTAATGAATATATAAATAATACACTCATTACCAAAAAAAATAATACAATGAGAACTCATCAATCGTAAATCGAAATGTCAAAATAATTCCAAGCTACGACGGAATTAACTTGCGCATGTATTGATGCCTAAGAATAGTGCCACAGATTTTTCAAACAGTCAGGCTGAAAATTTGTGATTATATGTTTTTATGAGAGAAATCCAAAAAAAATATGTTTTAAAAATTGGTACGTAAAATAAAAAAATCAGCGTCACCCATCTGGTAAAATTATAGATAATAAGAATCCAGATGATCGCATAAGTACAACAACAATGTTTTTATCAAAATCGGTCAGGCCGTTTGGGTGGGGAAGAATTACAAAAACACGCCCACCGGAATTTCATGTATAAAGATAATTTATTGAGGAAATATCATACGTTTAACTTTTCAATCGTGATGTATAATTAGAATACACTAATTAACTCATGGACAAATTAACAAGGGTCTTGAAATATATTGTCAACGGAACAATTGTGTGGCTATCATCTTGACCTGAAAAATTTCGAGTATGATGCTTATAAAGCATGGTCGGTCGCAAGGCTCGACAACAATTCCAGATATCCGCACTGCTATTCCGCAGGAATGAGAACAACTGTCACTTGAGCCTTCGAACCACTCGCAACATAGTTTACGTAACTCTCAGAAATCCAACCACATCAACAACCTTGCTGAGTATACTCAAAATTATCAACAAAGATCTATTGCTGAGGGACGGAGGGATCTCATAAGCATTTACGAAAAATTTTACTCTTTATATCCATTAGCATAATTACTTAATTAATTAATAAAATCAATGAATTTTAATTATGTTTCATATTATTATTGCAGAATTTGAGGATAAATCTCGATTCCATGTAGAAAGCTATTCATGAAATGAATTTCAGTCAAACCGCCAAGTAACTTTATATCCACATATTACTGTATTACAGCTTTTTCTGATATGTTCATTATCAGCTCTGGTAAATGCTCCTGTTACAAAATAAATTAAATAATTTGAAAAACACGATTATGGCATTACCAGTTTCATTAAAAAGGAATAACTATTTTAGTAAAGTAACATATTCCCTCTGAATCCCACCTTTATTTACATAAATAAGTTTATGCAATGTAGCTGTCAGATACATAATTGTAAGTATCTTAATAAATTTTAAAAAAAGATATTAATGTACGTTCTTTGTAAACAAATATTTCCTTACATTTTATTTACTCTTGAGGTTAACTATTTGAACATAATAGCGCAAAAACCAAGCTAAATTAAAAATAATTTCTGTGTAACTTAAACTTCCAATTTTTCTTTTCCATAATGGTAATGATACATGTTAACACATATTAAATGGGACATTGTTACAGATAGAACATCATGTCTATTATTACTACAATTATTGAAGTCGTGCTTTTTTATAAGGATCTATAAAAAATAACTATGGCTATTGTGAGTCGATCATATGTACTCTAATAATTTTTTATATTCGCAGACATAATACTTTTACTACATGGCCTATTCGATGCCATTGTAAAAACGTCGATGACGTCTCAATACGTCACGTACCCGAAATAAAATTTCTTATTTTTTTCTCAAAGTTAATAAGTGGCTTCACTTGTAACCAAATAAATACAGATTACATGAATTTTTAAAAATATATGAAACAAGTTTGAATGGATCAACAAAAATCGAATAGTTATACAAATCAAACGTGTGTGAAGTGATTGTTATTTAATATACAATGTTATAGGCTTCCCAAACAAAGAATTTCCATCAACTTCTGACGTTGAAGACTCGTCTCTCTCCATATAGTTTTGTTTGAAATCAGGTAAGCTTCATTACAATATCCGCCATCTCATCTCCAGAGACGACACGCTTCTCCACCAAAAGTGATAATTTTCCTTCCTTCGTCTTTGGCAAAGATATGTTTCTTTGTAGTCTTGCTACAGTATCAAAAAACACCAATACGTTTAGACCATTAATTAAAATATTATCTGTTATTAATAAACTGAAATTCAATGAGCAAACTGTCTATTATAGTGTAATTCTCTTAAATATTTAGGTGCTGTGTAAGGTCAAATGATGTAGTAGAAATAATATACTACATTCCGACAGTATCTAATGTGTGTTTATTACTCCTGTATCAAAATAACTTATGTTTGTTGTTTGTGGCCGATCCGAAATTTCGAAATGAATTGCCAAAGCTGTATTTCGGTACTCGAGCAACAATAACTCAAACGGCGACGTTTAATTAGTTACGAATGAAATAATGCCATCGCGTAAGCAGCGCCGGTTAAAAAAAATCCTCAGCAGTTCTGGCTGTCGTAATGAATTATTCATACCTGTCGTAAAGTGTAAGTTCCCGTCTTACATAAATCATACACGTGAAAATAAAATATAACAGGCCCTCTGAGGCTTTCTACAAATTAAGAAACATTTCAATTCAGAAATTTATAGTACCATAGTATTGTGAATTTTTTTCGCAGTTTATATTATATGCTAAACTTTTGTCCTAACAATATGTGTTTAATTCATTTTACTTTTCTTAAACAATTTATGTAGAAAGTACTGAATAATTTTCGTTCATTATACACTCAGTACTGTTAATCTTTCCTTAACACTTCCATATTTTATAGAGTTTAATTTAAAAATTAAGTATTCTATTACTTAACTACGTCCATAAACGTGATTTATTAAATATTACTATTAATGACTTCTAATTTTTATGGACATAAACAATATTCCAGCAAAAAATATATTTATTTAAGTTCCTGTAAGATGTTTCTTCAATATTTTTGGACTTCTTCAGATACAGATTAGTAATAAAATTATAATTTACGTTTTCTACAGCCAAATAAAATCTATGAAAAGCTACAAATTATAATAGACAATATTTAGTTAAATATAAAATGCCCACTTTGTCCTGTAATAAAATAAGGCTTATGTTTGGATAAAATCCAAGACTTAAAGACTTGAGCAATCAATAATTAATTTCTTCATATTATTTTTTATCCACTCAAAAAGTAAGTCAGTATTATTATATTACCTTAATGACAAACTGAGCATTTCACTTTTTAGCGAAATGTAGTCTTCAAAATTCTATTTTATAAAACATTTTCTGTTGGACTTTGATTACCTATCTTCACCTGAAGACGTTTAATAATCTAGACAAATCGTCATAAAAGAACTAAAAATAAAAATAGTTTGCTGACATATTTGCATAATTGTTTATTTGTAAATTTATGCTTATCAAATAACTTATTAATTGTAATTTTTATTAATTTTATCTTAGTAGAAGACTGAAGGAACTAATAAACATACTTTTATATAATAATTATTTGATGAGATCAAGCTTAAGAACTCACACGAATGTACGTAATCTGACGTGCGTCCTAGTTGTTAATATTGTACTTGTTTGTTGCAGGAAATCTCCTCGTGATTGTGGTGGTGACCATGTCACGTCGCCTCAGATCAATTACCAACTTCTTCCTAGCCAATTTGGCTATAGCCGACCTCTGCGTCGGACTCTTCTGTGTTTTCCAGAATCTCTACCTGCTTATGTCTGACAGGTAACAACTACAATAGTAGTAAATGCGTTTTAATGTTGTCGTGATTCCATTGCATTGTTCAGTTAATAAATACTCGAAAAATGCTAAAATAAGATTTATTTGTAATTGGTTTTCAAAAGTGTTCGTAACGTTCGTTCCGACATGAATCGAAACAAAATATTAAACTGAAATTAAATATGGAATTCAAATTAGTCAACTTGGTTTTCTCTTTACCAAAAATTATGCTAACTTCAATAAGCGACTTTTAAGAGAAAAGAAAGAGTTAAGTCTATCTTCATAACGAACGTCAGCAATGGTAGGGTTTTACCCGCTATCCCTTATCGTTTATTAAAAGTTTACTTGCAATGAAATATTGTCCAAATATGTAAAGACTACAGAACGTTTCTACGGGTTAATTTTTTTTGAACTTCTAGCTTTATTTTGATTCTGGATGAAACTCGAAAAGAAAAATGTGTCTGAAGCATTAATTTTTCTTTACTTGACTATAAAATGGCCCAAACGAGCTTTTCGCAATAACCAAACTACAAACAGGAGGAAACCCAATTTAATAACGAAAAATAAAGGCTTCAAAATACAGTGGGGTCAATCTAATGATAACACAACAGAATTATACACACATCCAACACAATATATAACATATTATTAAATATGTAACGTCTGCCGGTAGGTCTTTATCAAACACAAGATAAATATGTTCAGAATTTACAAAATTCAAATTATAACTAAATCTACCACCAACATTTTATCCACCATTACGGGAAAGAAACTTGAAAGAACCTCTTAATAAAAACAAAATTCAAAACGTAGTTTACCAATTAAAATTCAAAGACTGTTCGTCTTTAAACATTTGCCAAACCAAACTTAACATCATTACCAAATTAATAGAACATGGATCTACCATTAAGCACCCACATTATAGATTTTCTGCTATTTCTAAACACCAATCAAATTTTAGTGGATTAGTTTCCAAATTTTAGATAGAGACCACAATTAAAAATCTCAATTAGTTTCCGAAATGCTTCATATTAAAAACAACCCTAATGTTAAAAGTAAAACTGATTTATTGAACAGATTTTATAAATTTTCTATCAGTGGTATGTAACCTTCTTCCAAACAAACTTTGTCGCTTTTTAAGATCTTCGACTAACCTCCAGCGTATTTGTACAGTTATACAACATTTAATATTGATTGTTTCATTAAATTAACTAATTTTTAATAAATAAACAACACAGGCAATTAATCAACATACAATTTTATATTTAGTTAATACATGTGTATGGACATCATCAAGTAACTAAACAAAAATTATCAGAAACGATGATAATTTTGAAGACAAGATCTTTCATATATAGAAAAAAGAAATGATTTTTTTCAATTGAATAATAAATAAATAAACTCAAATACAGTTACCTGAATTTAAGTTCACAATAAATAAAGACAGTCAATTAATCAGAATATAAATTTATTACTATTTAATAACAAAAATACGTCGTTTCGTCTCTCTTTTTGACACTTCTTCATGCATACTACAAATATAATATTACAATAAATTAAACATGGGGTTTTACATTTTATAAAAAATTTTGTAACATAGAAACCATATTTTATTTATTGTAATACTATATTTATAGTATGCCTGAGGAAGTCTCAAAAGGGAGACGAAATTTCGTATTCATGTTAATTAAATAGTAATAAATTCATATGCTGTCTTTTTTATTTATTAATGAATAAATGGATAAATTGTATGTGAAAGTGATGCGTCGTAGATGAAGTAAATAAATTAAAAATTGTTTGCTGACAAATTGGTTGGATTGTTTATTTGTTTTAATTTAATTGTCATAATTTTGATTCATTTAACTAATTATAATATTTAATTAATTTGTGTTTGATCTTTTTGTAAATGGTCCTCATTATTGTCTGGAAAGATAGAAAAGTTAACATGCATAGGAAAACAGTCAGTCGGTGTTGAAAATCGGTGAACCATTCATTCCAAATAGTCAATCGCCGCATATTAATTGAGTGTCAACAGAGACAAGTTATCTGGAATTGCGCACGCCCAAATGTTATAAACCTGATAGCAGATAACCGTTCCAATTTGCCTCGTGTAAACACTGGTTAATAGTTGTGATGTTTGCGTGACCCATGTTGTTATTCTTAGAGTAATTAATTTCAAGAGGGCGCCAACCGAGAACCACCAAATAATTTTAATTACTCTTATTTTAATAACACGCCTAATAATAGATTTTTAATCGTGCTTTCGTATCGCTGTAACGAAATTCACTTTATTGTAAATCAATTTTTCAGACCAAATTTTTTATGTCTGAAACAATATTTAATTAAAATTTATAAATAGACGTATTATCTTCGCTTAATGTATGTATATAACTGTATGGTCAGCGGAGTGTGAAGGTCAAACTTTGCTTGCATTGCAGCTGGGTTTTGGGTGACACCCTGTGCAAGATGAACCAGTTCGTGCACAGTCTGAGTTATACAGCATCCATCCTCATCCTGGTGGTTATCTGCACAGAGCGTTACGTCGCCATCATTCACCCTATAACTTGTCGTCGCATTCTGACCCCGACTAGACTCATGGTAAGTATTCAGCAAATATACAATTCATCTGTGGAAATATATTTAATTAAATAGAGAATTTATTAAAACCGTAGAAAATATTTTTACCTACAGAACTCTCTTGTGAAATTAAAACAACTACTTCATGCAGGCGTAAATATTTTACAAGTTTCTTCCTGTTTGTCGACCGGTCTTTATTCAAACTATATTCCCAACTAGCAGTTGGTTTTCACTCGTCTTTCAATTGAATGGATTTATAAACACTTGTATCAATATCTTTGGAACTCTGCAAGATATCGAAATGAAACATATATGAAATTTTAAGTTGAAATTCCTGTTCCAATCACTCAAATTTTCATTGAAATCCGTTAAGTCATTTTGGAGCATAAACATAGCGGCTGTCTATTCGCCTTTTTGGAGATTTGAATGCGCGTATGCCAAGAAACCTTTCCCGTAGAATGTTTCAAATCAATATTAATGTTTATATTATATTATTATCTCCTGAAATATATTGAAATGAAACATGCACGAATATTTAAGTTAAATCTTCTGTTTTTAAATCATAAAATTTTAATTGAAATCCATTAAGCCGTTTCGGAGTCTATTAGAGATAAACTTACAGACAGACACTTCAATTTTATTTATTGGTATAGATAGAGGAAATATTTATTCAGACTTTTAACTGTAATTGTAGATCAGTATTAAGATATTCAGCTATCAAAAGTTGTCGAATGACAATTTTCCGACTCAATCTAATAGGATAAGGACTCGGTGGTCGTCTGTACGGCCTAGTAACTGGAACTTTCGCGCATACCCTTTTTCCAAAGATTATTCTCCAGAATAATCTGTGACTAAAAACATGGAACGTTTTTCTGCGGAAAATAAACTCGTCTTTGTCTCTGTGTTGAGCTCGTTAAATATCCATTCCATGATAATCTGGCTTCCGCGCTTCCCATTAATTTCACAAGGAATTAGATTATTCGGAATGTCATTCGAGCAAAACATGAATATATTATGAGAGTGGGAGATGCTGCTTCAAGACAAATGACTTTGCCTCCTTGCAGTTATTTATAGCTGACCCGATATGGGAATTTGAGCTCATACTGAGCTAATACTTGAGACGATACGCACGTAAATGGCAGCAGTAGAAGGAATTCTCCTAGCTTCCCCCTCTTGATTTATGTGTGTACGCATATCCGGCCTAGTAAATTAAAACCAACCCTCTCCGACTCCTGTCCCGTAAAACATTTATATATTTCCCTAGCCGAAATGAAAATACACTAATTTGATTTTGATCTGATTTACTGAAAGCAGAAAATGAAATAAGATTACAGCTAGCGGTAAGGAAATATTTATTTTGATGTTTCATTCCTTAAAATGCATAAATAACCACAGTCTCCCCAATTTATTTCATAGTAGGCTCTTATTCGTAAAAACACTATATTATCCTAAATAACTGTTATATTTTGTGATATATATAATATAGTTACAACCACCTTTAATAGTAACAATTATATTATTTTCTTTAATTTTGTTTTATAATAATTTGCAGATAAATTAGCCATTATCTGTAAAATTGTATACATGCAGGACAAGGACGGTAACTGTTAAAACTCTACGTAGTGATTTTGGGGACACGGCGACAATTAATTCGATTGAGGACACTTAGCGTCCGAACTAACAGGAAATTCCTTAAAATTGAACCAGAAGGTTCCATGACGTCACACCCACTCCACACCACTTGTCCCTGGGGTGTGTCCATACCAGGTACAGGAGTACAAATAATCAAGATATAACGTTTTCTGTATGCTTTGTGGCTCTGAACGTGCGACTGATGAATAAATTTGTTGTTTATGTATCATAACCCCAAAATAATACTTTTAGTCCCTCTCATAAATAATTAATCCTCTATTACTAAAATAAATATAAATATAGACACTAATCTAGGCATTTTCATATGCAATAGTAATTATTTAACCACAATATATGCATTTATTTACATTAAAACTTCTAATCACAATAACCAAATATTTTTGTAATAGATAAAGTTTTCTCGGGATTCCAACCGGGTAGCGTCGTTCATTTGCCACAACGTTTCGATGGCTCAGGTGAGCGACGCTACGTGGTTGGAATCCCGAGAAAACTTTATCCAGTAGGTACACCGGGAAAACCTACGTTTCTTATTTTTGTAATACATTTACACACCTTCAATTTGTTAAAAAACAAATTCTATAGCTTTATAAACAGGAAATTTTTTTTCAATTATTTTTTTACATATTCCTTGTCAACTTTAAAACTTTTAATAACAATACCGAATTTTTGTAGTATATTTTCATGCCTTCAATATGTTTTAAAAATATTCTATATCTCTATGAATTGTAAATTCTTTTTTACTTTGTTTTGTTGATGAAAGTACCCTAATTATCAGCTAAAAGCTCCATAGTTTCAAACTTAAAATTTTTGAACTACGGAGGTTTAAAAACTGTTTACACAAATTTAAAACCTGTGGAATTATAACACGTAAATACTTCATTTTAACCATTTTTATTGTTAATTGTTTTTCGAAATTTATGATATCGTTAATTTTTTACTATACCGCAGTACAACAAACCAACGATTATTGATTGCTGTTATACATTAAAATTTTAAGCATTTAAATTAATATTTGTGCTGAAATCGTTTAAGCTCGAGGTACTGCAATAGATATACGTCAGTCTAATGGCGCTAAGTCAGTTCAGAACTACATAATTTATACCAGATACACTAAGTGTTTCAGTGTCTTCGAGAGTGTTCCTCCAGCTTGTTCCATTGTAAGAAATGAAGTATGATCAGTATGTAAACAATCATTCAAATCAGAAGTTAACCGAATGAACGAAAAGAGACAGTGAATTGGTTGTAGCTTATAATGTTTTCGATGGATATTGGTATTCATAGCCTCTGTATTTCAGGTGGTGGTGGCTTGGGCGTGGTTGTTAGCCGCTGGTTATTCTGCTCCTCGCCTCGATTGGATGAAGACGATCCCTGTCAACGACTCAGGCGTACAATACACGATCTGCGTTCCAAGCCACGTGGGCTACGACCGAGAACTCTTCGACGTGCTCACTTTCGTCCTACTCTACGCCATCCCTCTGGGAGCCATGACAGTCCTTTATTCGCGGATCGCCGTTGCGCTTTGGAAGAGCAGTCACGGTCTGGCTGGTAGCCACTGCCATCAGGTACGTTATAAGCATGTCGAGGTGGGACTGGATACTTGATCACTTCATAAAAGTATAAAACATTAGTTTATTCTATTATTTACTCAATCTAATATCAGTATAACTTAAAACAACGAATTTATATTTTTTATAAATTTTTAAAAAGAAATTTACAAATTTCCCGTTCTGCCCCAGCCCCCGGAACAGGATCGTATTTAATTACAATTAATACAAAAGAAAATACTATAAGAAAAATCTTAGCATCTTTTGTGTTGGTTTTGAGTATTGTTTATCACTTTATCAATGTTTTCCTTTCGAAAACGATTTTTTTCTTTGCTAACATTTTTCTTTTTTTCTTCCTTTTCTTTCTTAATCTATTCTTTTTCGGTACAGCATCCTGTAGCTCATTTTTATACGAAGAGTCTGCTAGTTTTTACATTCTTTCTTGACGAACACATTACATTTTGCCTTCAATAGTAGTATTCCCTTCCGCCCCACACGCTAGTCTCAGTTTACGGTTTCTTACCGAGCCATAATACAAGTAGATTTAATCCTCATACGTAACTTATATGAAGATTAGGAAGTTAAACGGGAGGAGTCTTGTAAATTACCCTGTGTTGAAATGCTTAATAAATGATAAAGTCACAGATATATGACGCCAAAACCAAAGTTCATTCACAAGGTGAAGTCAAAACTTGGTCAAGTCGTCTGCCAGGACTTCTTCCTTAACCAATTGCAGTGTCCATCCAAATTACAGAACTGTACATGTAAAAAAAAAGGGTATCCCGTTCTACCCCGCTATCCCCTTCCACCCCGACTTCCCCTATACTAAATCTTACAGAAGTACGAAGTAGCAGTAAATGACAATGTATAACGCACAGAGGAAAATTATTGATTAAAAGGCCGACCTACAGTTAATAATGTTACAATTAACGTAAGCTTTTCCAGTGAATCGAATAAGTGAATATGTCTGATATTAGCTCCCTCTTTCCCAATCCCCATAGCAACAGAGGTTTAAATTGGAATTCATTTGGAGGAGAGGACTCCATAAAACTATTGACTGCACGCTTATATGTGTCCCTGCCAGGATGCACTCCTCAGGTGCATACATCAATGCCTAAAATTGCAGCTGGGCCATCATTTAAATCTCAAATATTAATCTTGAAAATTTAATTCCCGGTCACAGAGAAATTTTAATCTCCTTGAAATCTGTTTGTGCAAGACGTAAATCTGAAATATAATTTTTCAATAACATGCTTAAATTCTTTTTCAAACGAACTCTCCACTTTAAGGTGGAAGAGACGTACCAATAAAGGCGACTTATCTCGACTCGCCTCTGGAACCTAAAGCAAGCCTTTGAAACGTTATCCTAATGAAAAATGGTATATTAGACCTGAAATCCTCTCATGAAACCGAATTCGCATCATACCAAAACGTTTACGGGTAAGACGAGAATGATTTAGAATTCATACCATATTTTAATTGAAGTGACCGGTTTAGTGAACACACAAAAATAACTTTTGTTTGGGTGTGATAACGGGAAACAAAGACTGACACAGCCGAGCATTTCATTTGAAAATGGTTCCGACTACGTATACATTGACCTAATTACTCACTGCAGCTGCGCCGTTATTTAGGAATAAAGCAATTAGAAGCTGTAAACTTTTAGGCCAGTTTCATGAGTCACAGCCTCTGACGTCCAACGGACATAAGGCTCTCATTTCTTACGAAGAAGAACTAAGTTCACTATAAAATTCAAAACAATAAATATGCAATTAAAATATACTTTGAAAGTAGTGTGCTGTCAGATTGTCAGTGCTGGACGGCTTTACCTGTAAGCTGTCATGGTCACATTTGAAGCAGATTAATATACAAATAAACAGCTAATAAATCTGAAAACCACTATATTATTCAAAAACTTCTATACGTTACAACGTTTCGTCCACAATTTTGGGATTCTTTCACTTAAAAATATTTATTAATCATGGTGTTTACTACAGAAAAAATTTATTTTACAATAAATTTGACGAAGACTGAGGAAAAAATACTATAGGGTTTATCAATAAGGGTTGGTCGATGTTAAAATAGAATAATACAAGTTGTATGAGGATATAACATAATTCTATTTTCATTAAAAGGCCCTTTCAAATTAAAAAAAATTAATACTTACGTATATATAAATTCCTTATTTGTTATGAGAACGTTTCGTCTGTAGCTAACACCATAATAAATCAGATTATCTATCCTTTTACCTGAAGACGTTCAAAGTCCTAAAGAATGTGTTGACTATTATAGTGATTTTCTGACGTATTTGCTGCCTTGTTTATTAATTTTGTAAATGTCAATTGCTTTAAATATTTAAGAAGTAGACTTCTTTCGGAACACACAAAATACAGATAATATTAAATATATCTGATGAGATAAAAAAAATTACTCATATTTATATGATGTTTATTAACTTTTGACGAAGATTGAAACGTGAAATATATGGCACATAGTTTTCATACATTAATATATTATATTTAGTTGTAAATTTGACTATAAATCAACATTTCATTTAATTTGTAAACTAATGTATCAATATGCAGTTCCATTGAAGAAGTTGTGATTCTCAAAGTGTTCGCCTAATTAATTGTTTAGCGTCTGTTATTATTGGTAATAGTTAATCATATCTTCGACTTAAGGGTAGTACGTATGTATGCCACCCTACTTTTGGTTCCGTCGTAGAAGTTCGATGTGGACTGAAAGAGAAAAGAAGGCATGCTTCCGCATTTCAACTGTAATAATAGAGGGAGAGAATAATAAAAGGCAGTGAGAACTTTGGAGCACAGATTGGTAGCTTCTCATTTAAATCTGTTTAAGGAGTAGCAAGAAATAGGATAATTTGACAATAAGAAGAATTACCTACTAGAGTATATTTTCACTTCAATTTTTTTGAAATTAATAGATTTTGATTTTTCAAAATTGGCCACGGTCCTACATTTGTGTGTGGGAGGAACTCATATCTGTATGTAAGGTCATCTTGATAGCGTGCAAAATCGGATTGGTAGAATTCACTATCTGTTCTTATACAGTATTGTTAAAAGGTGTGAACTGGAAATTAAAACATGGATACGGTAAATGTTACTGGGAGACAATAACCAATAGAAAAATAATTTATTTAACAACTTGAGCATGCAGTAGATATTTTAATTCCTGAACGCATAGGTGGTTAACGATAACGACAGCACCCATTAAACCATTTTCTTTTCTTAATAGCTAACAATTTTTTTTGAAACGGTTACTTGCTTTAAAAAATATAATTTTGTCATAGCATCCACTGTGTTTCTTGCCCTGATTTTACACAAACAATCTCAAATCCAGAACATAAATTTAAAACTGTAGATTAACAGAACACAAGACGTATAGTGTAACGCACTAATTGTAACAGAAACCGTGTAATATTAAAGTGGCTTTTTGCATCGCACTAATATTTTCTTCGCTCCGCGGGTTTAACATCCTTTTTATATTTGTTTAGTTTGTGATTGATGTTTTTTCCCCCAGCCCTCGATTCGAGTACGTTTCTCCGCGCGGACGCCGAGGACGCGCTCACCCCCGGAATCCGACGCCGGCCACGGCGTCTCCTCCATGCACGTGCTGCACGCCCGGCGTGGCGTCGTCCGCATGCTCATCGCCATGGTGCTCACCTTCGCCGTGTGTAACCTGCCCTTGCACGCACGCAAGATGTGGCAGTACTGGTCGCCCACTTACCGCGGCAACACGCCCTTCAGCGCCGTCCTCACGCTCTTGTCCTTCCTCTCCTCGTACGTGAACGCAGCCGTCGACCCCTTGCTGTACGCCTTCATGTCTAGGAACTTCCGCAGAGGGACGCGGGAGCTGCTGTGCGGCATCCCCACCCAAAGGACGTGCTCGAGTTCGCCGACCAACAGGCAGAACCTGACCAGGTCGACCAGCCTCAACAGCTGACTACCGATGCGGGAAATTCCCCGCGACAAACAGCAACAGCATCGACTGCAACCTCTCACGACGGTGCGCGAAGGGTATTAGGAGCTCGTCGAGGTGATCCTTTACACTCCCGCACTGAAAACTATTTATAAATACTTCAGAACTTTCCGATGCGCATGAGATAAACAATGAATCAAGGACGATCAACGAGGAACAATAATAACTAACCGTCTTCAGGGAAATGGAAAGGCAACAGGGTTAAATCCAGAATGTTCAAAGTTACTAAATAAATCATTATAAAACTATTATGTGTATAATTGTGAGTCTTTGTTAAGTGTAAATTATGGTGAATATGGTAATGAATGTTAAGATTGTTGTAAAACTGTACTGAGATTAGATTTACACTATTCTAAATCGGTATTCCAACTATTATTTTGCGCACGATCCGTTCTTCCCCCTAACGAGCAACCCTCGAGCTTCTTTACTTCGCAGGAAAGTAGAAATTCGAGAAAACTAATAATCATTCCATTTAAGACCTATAATTTTTTAAATATTCAGTTATACGTCAGAACCCAGTACGCAATAGTAATCCAAGAAACCAAATTTAGAGATAATTCTCTCCACTTTATAAAATTTTAAATCAATCTCATTTTAAAAAGTCGGTGAATGAAATTCATTTTATTTTAAAGCACCTGTATGAAGTACCTCAACTACTGATTTTTTTCTGATAAATTATAATAAGATAAATTAAATGAAAATATTGCAGAAATTTTAAAACGCTTTATTCAGCAAAAACAATGTTTCATCCACAAATGTAGGACATCGTAAGGTAAATTCCGGTTTTATATTTTTGCATAGATGCAACAATATTTATATTTTGTATAGGTGTGTGACGTGAAGTTTTTTCATTGACGGTAACAACGGAATTAAACTCGTCTGTAAAATAGTCATTCATTTATGTCTACAAATTTTTAAGTAACGGAAATAAAGTGAATAATTATTCTAATAAATTATTTCTGGATTGTAATTGATGTCTTAAAATAATGTGACGTAAATTTCTTACGTAATTATATACGTTTTATTCAATCTACACGTAACCTACGACGAAATATTTATTGTAACAGGCATTATTTTTACATATTATATGTACTTTAAATGCCCTTTTTTCAGTAATTAAGGGAAGTTGCTGTTTTATTTAAATAGTATGCAAATTAAGCTCAACAGACAGAAACAAACAAAATCAGCGCTAAAGCTGGAAAAAAATCGAAAATACAAAAGAAACGAGTAGTAAATGAGGTATGAATATATAATTAAATGTAATTTTCTAATATTCACAATTAAGCAATTCAGTTGAATGTAGTCATTTATTAGAACTGATTATTCGTCTTTTAGATATATGTCACAAAACCCTTAGTGTTTATCATTGGTTTCATATAATATGTTGTTGTGTAATACAGTAATCATATGTGTACCGTAGACCATGAGATTGAGAGTTCCATATGCTAACTTAAAGATGAAACAAAGTTTAAAATTAGATATGGTTGGATTCATATTACAGTCGATGTTTTTCTTTGATGTGACATTACGAATGTGCAACGGTATAGGTAACACATCAAAACAATCTTGGAAATTATAGGGAACAGATGAGATTAAATGGTGTATGTAACATAGACTGACGTTTTATCGTCATAAATAACTACAAATTATTTTCGTCCAAACAAAGCCATACCGAGCCAATTTTTTAACTGTACAATTCGTAGCGTTTTTACAATAGTGAAAGCTTTTTATGCCAGTGATAAAATATCGCCGAATAAATCTTTAAGTTTCTTCTAAGGACGCACAACTAATTTCAAAGATTCGTTCACGAGTGATATTAAAAGTATTACACGCTGAATGACCGTAAATTTCTGTAGAATAAACAGAACAGTATCAATGGCATAAACAAAAAAATAGTCTTAAGTGTAAAGTGAAAGGCAAGTTCAATGATTTACGAAGTTCAAATATAAATGTTACATTTATTTTTAACGTTACTTCAGTTTAAATATATTAAATATAAATGTGTTACCATTTCATAAATGTATTTACATATACATGTTTTAATTTATCACATTTTATAATGATTCTGATAAATGAAATGTATTAATAATTAATGACAAATAAATAGTTAATTTTCTCATTTCGTGAAATTAATTTTCATGTATCTTCTCCATAATATAACTACATATCTATATGATAATAAAATATATTCTTGTGAGGTACTTTTATAATTAATTACATGTTATTTAATTTAAGGACTATAATTTCTTAGAATTTGTTACTTCGATGCGTTGTCTAAAGTAATATAAGAGAGATAAAATGTCGAGCAAAATCATTGGCCCAGTTATTCGCAAGTTTAATCGGAACACAATGAGCTTCATGAACAAATTAAATTTACGTCTGACCTGGCACACGTGACGTGATGTGGTAAATGAGTTCCCGCAACTGCCACAACAATCATGTTATTACCTACTTTTGTTAATAAAGCGTATTGTTTGGTATTGCAACTCTTGTACGTGTAATGTAATCAAATTTTGATTAGCTAAAAACATGTAGTATGATTATAAAGGAGTCATATCTGTGGCTAAGACGGAGGAAGAAAAGATATCACCTTTGGCGGGGATGCGTGTCATCTCTGGGCATCATGTGGAGGTTTAAAAGCGAAGTTTTTGGATTTTGAATTGAGAATTTAAGGAGAAAGGCGATTAATAAATATAATATATTCATGGAAATTGATTGTGAAGCGGATAACAAATAATACTGGGTAAATGTCACTTGACCACTAGTAAAAAAATTTGATTCCTAAATTTTATCAACTCTGTTGGACAATTTAAAGTTGGTTAATATATTTTAGGAAAAATTAAGTAAAAATTATTCATTTGGTAGCATAGTGGTTTATTTTGTTTCAAGTGAAACCACATATTAACCCTGGCAGTCGATGTGACCTTTATAAATAAAAAGAAAAAACTATCATCTGCTTATGTAAAATAGATATCATCTACATTTCTGTCTGTATACCAAAATTATTACTTTTTTCACAAAACCTTGAATTTTTTCTTTTTATAAAAGACTACCAGATTGGTTTTGATGAAACTGCTGCATGTCTACATAGGAAAAATGGATTTACGCTTCTTTTATCTTTGTATTTTGGTATGTTTGAATATTTATATACATATTAATCGCATCTAAAATTGTAAAAAACAAACTTGGTAAGTTTTTATATTTCATTTTTATTTAGAGCCGTCTTTTAACTTAACATATTTCACAGAACCAAATCAAATTTACTTTTCCTAATTATATTCTGCAATATGAACTTAAGGAAAAATCATCGAGTGATAAAAGGACAATAGGTAATTTGTGAAATAATGATTCGTTAGATTTATTGTATATCGCAAGAAAAAATACTTTAAAAAATTTTAAGCTATGTGTGTATTTTGAATTTTCTTCCACAGCTGCGAGACCAATTGAAGCTCATCGCCGTGGAATCTACAGCCGAACGTCTTCATAATTGAAAAACGATCGTGTCAAGTCTTCATTCAAGTAAGAATTTATATTTAAATATAAAAAAATGCAAATATTTACCAAATAATTGACCAGTAATTGTCAGTCTTATTTATTTATTTATTAAGGCATATAAAACATTACTTTCGGTCATTTCAAAGGCTTATGAATCTGTATTGGAGTACCTTTTTCGATTCATTTATCATTAGTTTATTTGATAGTTTCGGTGTGGAAGAGAACATGTTTTTAGCACGTGAGAGGCTATTTCCGCGTCCCGTTTCGAATTTCAATTTGGAAGGTGAAACAAAGTTCAATAGAACCGTCACCTCGTTCCAGCTGTTCGAATTCCACCCACAATTTGATTGCTTGGGTGATTGATGGGTCTATTAAGTTGCACCTTTGTCATTTTCTGGAATTGTTCATGTGATCCTAATTGAATTGAGTAACGATATATTAAAATGACTACTTTAAGTGTGATGAAAACGATGACCTAATAAATTAATAAAGGAATGTGTACATATCATAATGAATTTAATTCACTAGATAAATTATGATTTTTTGTTCGTTTTAAAACATAATTAATTCATTTTAATGAACTAATTTCACCAAGAATCTGTTTTTAGCTTGATGTTCTCGTAAAATACATATCAAATTACTTTCTTACAGTTCTAAATTAACAACGTACTTTTGCCGTCAGAGAAAAACCGAAACTTTACCCTTACAGTTAAAATTAACTTTTGAAACGACCACCATTTCGGCTACAGTTAGAGGATTAAAGTTTGATATCACTCACTGACGGCTGTGAAATAATTTTAGTCGATTTAGGTACCGCCGTCATAAAAAAAAACAATAATGTTACAGACAAATTTCTTCGGTTTGATAAATACTAAAGACGGTCAAATATGTTAGCAAACAAATTAACATTTAGTTATTATAAATACAACGTTTCTTCAGGTAATTAGACACATGAAAATATAAAATGAATTTTGTAGATTGTGAGTCATGTACAAAATGAGATCTGTTATTATTTTTCATATTTTTGATTCTCAATCACGATATTCCAAGGTGGAATTTTGCTTCAGAAGCAAAACTGCTGGGTTATTATTTTCTACGTATTTCATTTTGACGGCTTCTGCAGCAGTTTCAGGTTTCATCGTTTCTGTTCACAAAGTCCGCTTGTGAAATTTATCACAAAGAATACTGTTTGTAAAGATAAACTAATAACATTCATAAAATATTATATTTAAACCATTGATCTAAAAAAATTCTGGTATCGTAGACCACCTGTCAGTTTTTTCCCTTATTGGGGTAGAGCTCCACCTTTTTCATATTTAATTGTTACAAACTCATCAGTTCTTGACAGTAGACATAGTGTTACTAACACTGGCACAATGAAAAAGTTAAGAGGCACAAGTTAAATTTTATAAATATATTATTTGAAACGACACCAAGTGCAAACCTAGGAAAACTATAACATATAACAACAACACTGGTAATAATTTCTTTTAATGGTAAGAATACATTTTCAGCATTTGGCTTCAATTTAGTTAGGCTTATCGGTTAATCCCTCCTAATGTTTCTTTTCTCTTGTAATAAAATTGGCAAATACGCTGAAATCTTTTTGCACGACTCATGCCTATGGCAAATCTATCAAAACCTTTTATACGATAATCCATAATGCAGAGTAATTGATGGGTTTGTCTCTCTAGTTTAAAGCCAGCGTAAAGTATATTTGAAATTAGGACGTGATACATCATCAAAATACCAGTAAATTGGGAAACTGGATGGAGTAATTCGTATCATTAAATGTTTTGATTCATTACTTTTGTTCTGACATCATCCAAACACTCCATAATTCTATCAAATAGCGAAAAAGACAAATAAATATGTAATTGTAAATAAAATAAACGATGAGTGGAAAACATTAATAATTCTTAAACAGTTTGATATTTACGTAAATTGTAACTTAAGTTTCAATATCAAAAGATACCAATAATTTTATATGTGAATTAAAATTCAGAGAAGCTAACTTGGTGGATTATCTCGACGACTGAGAATGTTACAACCATCGAATAGTGGCACAATGTTTCCCAAATCTAGCTGTAAATGTTTATCTTATACGTCCGACAAAAATTATTTTCATTATCAAAGCTAATTTATATGCCTATTATAATAAAGTATGTATGTCTAAGTTACGTAAAATATTAAATTTATGGAAGAAATGAAAAACTTGCAAACACAACCTGCTTCGATAAAATACATTCTCGTGTTCCACCATTTACATTTCTTACCCCCCCCCCCCCAATATTTTCTTTGCGCTGACATTGACCACTTACAATTTGGAGCCGACCTTTAGTGGTTGATGTAGACCACTTTAGGAATCATTATACTTTTTTTAAAAAATAACATGACCTTAATCGTCTTCTACTAAAATTATTTTATGTAGTTTCAAAAAATTAATTTTTATTTTAACGAAAATGCGGAAATAAATTAACATTGATCTTTTAACTAAATTCTTAGTAAATGTTAAACCACTAATTATAATTACTTTCATCAATTTATTTTAAATAGACAAAGAAGTAATTTCTTTAATAATTTGTTACTTATTAAGTTTTCTGACATGCACTGAACCGGACGTAAAACGGAATGAAAAAAAGAATATGAAAATATGTGTTGTCACGTGTTATTGTTTTATCCTTTTAAGATTTTGTTAAAAAGTATTGAATTGCATGTTAGTATATATTTAATATTTTGAGAAGCCGTTATATTTAATATTTTGAGAAGCCGTGTGTCTGTTTGTTGTGTACAGGGAATACATAAAACAATGGAAATAACTGGAATATTCGTAAATACATTTCATGGTGCAGTGATGACAGCGGACATTATTTAAAGCCATCCTTTTTCGAATATTTCGTGTCAATATTAAAGCGTATCTTGTATTCGAATATGTTGATCCATCAGTCTCCTGAACAACAGGCTTCGGTATCCAAGCAGCAAGCTGCAATTGTCTAGTTTCTAGTACAATATCCACTGTTGTGATGGCCTAGGCAGTTACTAGTCGAGATCTAAATATAGATCCAGACCAATAAGGATCGCAAGAAATTGATGAGAAAATTTTGCGATTATAATGTTATCGTTTTATACGTAAGGTTCTTGGTTTAAAATTTCATACATATTTTTATAAAAGATGATAATTTACATTTTATACATGGAACCCGTTTTTAATTTTTTTGACCTCCATAATAGAAAATAACACGAAAAAATAGCAAGATTAAGAAATAAAAACCTTGCGGTTTTCCGATGATATTGTGATATTAGGGGAGTAAGAAGAAGGCTTGGAAAACATTACAATGGCTTCTGGGGACACAGTTTAATATGAGGACTAATAGAGGGAATATCAAGGTAATGAACGGTAGTATGGGAAACAGGGGAATAACAAAGCGTATTAGATTGTGAAGGGATATTTTGAAGAAGTTAAGTCATTGTTCTATTTGGGCAGCATAATAATTCGGTATGGTAGAAGTATAGTAGAGATAAAGAATAGGATAGCACAGGTAACGAAGGGTTTCTCAAGAAAGAGTAATTCATATAAGTATGAATGTTAGGAAATTATTGGGTAAGAACCGAAGAGGGTAGCAGATTAAGGTGGATGTGGGATGAGGTTTCTTATGCGGAAATGAAACTGCTTGCTCAAGATATGTTAGCATGGAAGGTTGCATCAGGCCAGACTTAGGTTTCAATACCACAACAACAAATAGAAAAAAATATTTTTAGATTTGAATTTATCTGATGGATAAAAGTAGACTGCAAACCATTATCAATTTTGTAATAAACCATTAATGAGTGAATGTGTATTATTCAATGTTGTTGTTGTTACATAATACGATCGGACTTTTGGTAAATAACTGGAATACAGCCACGGTTTTTTAAAAATTTCTCTCATCCTGCATCTAAAATTTTGTATAGGGTTTCTCAAAAGGGCGGGTTGATTTTAAATTGTTACAATGGAATTAAACAAGCTTTAAGTGAGGTATTAATGAAATTCTCGTTTTATTTAACCCATCAATCAGAGACGTTAAAATAATGGCGAGATACCATCTAAATGTTTGAGAAATATAGTTGAAAAGTATAATACCCTTATAAGTTTCGATAGAATATAAAATAAGTATTGCACATTCTCATCAATCTAATGAGTGAATTCATGTACACTTTTGGTTCAGTGCCTTGATGAACCTATCAAGTAGACTCGCGCATTCATCCTAATTCTTTTATTTTGCTACGACAAAATTTTCAACACTCTCAACATTTTAAAGCTAAACTCTAATTTGAAATCAGTTTCTGCTTCTAAAAAATTTCCATATTTCACGAGGTGCGACCAGCTGTAACAACTTAATACTCGTGCATTTTGCCGTTCAGTTTGCCTCACACTCTGGAGAGTCTCGAGGCGTGCATCGATATTCAGAGATCTTATGAATTTCAAATGAGGGCATCTGCGCTTTTTTTGCAGCAACGAATAACATCACCTATTGGAGCCTCACAGAAATATTGAAGAACCGTAGGTTCGTCTAAATCTTGTCCCTATTCATATTTTATTTATGGTCCCCAAAAAATTGTTTCCAATCAATACACACCCGGTTAAACGTTATTTCTCTAAACTGCTAGTCAATTAAAAAATAAAATATTTATAAGCCTCAATTTCAGTTCGTTCTTTCATAGTTACACAACACTGAATTAGTCGTTGCCGACTTTCATTACAACTAACGTGATAATTTTTCGTGTGATTATCTTTAGTCGATTAATTTTGAGGCACTAAGAAAGTTGCATTTGATAAAAGAAAGTTCGGGTGTGTTGTTGGATTATATGCGATAAGAGATGGCAGTTACCGTTGACAACAGATGTCCAACAAGTGACCCGAAAACACAATTAATTGTCTTGAGATTTAATTGGCAATTTGGGGAGGAAGGTTCCAGGGGAGAGAGTGGCCATAGCAACTACGGACTAAGAGAGACGTAGAGCAGAATTATGGCTAAATTCAGTTAGTACTTTAAAAAAATTTCTCATCAGGAGAATCTTGTGATTCATCTAAGTCAGTCGGAGTTATTTACAAAAACTTAAAGGATAAAAGTACAAATCAGCATTAATTTAATTTAACGACGCTGAAGCTTAACGTAAAATGAAATCATTTATTGTTGCGCTTTTGAAGAATTCAAGCACCCATAAATCTGCGGAATAGTTCCAGCACTTTAAGTACACCGATTGATAGCGACCAGTCACGTCAACGGACACCGTATACTAAGTTGAATGAGAGCAAATTAAAAGACAAACATTACCACTGTGTCTTACAACCAGCGTCAATTTCATACTGTTGCACGAATTGGATTGGACAGTACAGGAAAATTTTCAAAGCTCTCACGAAAATAAGTTTAAAATAAAATTTAATGTTTAATTGCGCCGTGTAAAAATAAATGTTCTGCAGAGTATAACAATTTGTGTATTAGATTAAAAACTACAGTTTTATATAGCAAAATACGTGAGCAATTAATTTTATTAATATAAGGCCCAAACCTTCGTTTGACCTCTTTGTATCACAAGTGTGATTTTGCTTCAGTTACTTAACAACATCCTTGCCACCGATTATAATCACCAAAGCTAGGATGATGGGACAGGCTAGGATGGAAACCAAGGAATATTGTTGTTTCAAAAAGGATACGTCACCGAGTGGCTTAAAAACATCGCGATCAACTTCACACCAAACATGATTACACAAAATTTAAACATACATCATTAGTTAAAAATCAACAATAACAAAGTACTAAATCATTACCATATAATTTCAAAGTTGATAATAATTCACTATACGTATTAGGCGACAACATAAGCGGAAGACATTAAAAACATCACGTTCCCTGTATAAAACCAACAAATACATTAGTATTATTATTTTAATGCATATAGCGCACTTCTCTTGTTTAACTCAATTGTTTTTGTGGCTGAAGTTTTCTTGAAGGAACTGTCCGTCCAAAAATACCCCGCAGGTGGTAGGAAAATTCTCGGAAATCGCCAGTACTATGACGGAGAGGGGAGAATATATCAGTTAGCCAATGAGGAAATTGCTGGCTCTAAGACAATTTAGACAAATGTGGGGAACTATACAAAAATTAAAGATGGGAAGACAGTGAGGGCAAGAAGGCAGAAAGACCAAGGGGGCACTTTTTGGTTGGAATTTATGGAGGACACTTGGTCTCGGAGAGAAAGCGACGAAGGATGCAGAAGATTTGCGAACACGTGGCCGAATGAACCAGACATTGTTTCGATCCTTGTGGCAGAGATCCTTTGTGAGCAAGCCCACGATGTTTTTCTATCCTGAAGCTTTGTGATGAAAAAAATGCTTTTCTGATATATACATTTCATATTGAAACCCGAGTAACATGGAAAAAATTATCATTCTGGAACAGCGGTAAAAATTTATTAAACAAAACATCGAAAGCTTTTCCGGTAAATCGAATTAAGAGAAGCTTCTCTGTTTCCACCCAAGTAATGTTTTTGAATAGCAACTTTTCGGTGGCTATAACTGCCATGTTCAACAACATTACCCGGGTTCGAAACCTGAGAAGCGTTTCTTAATTTATTAATGAAAATCAATTTTGTTAGCACTTAGAATTTAAATTTTAAATTGATTTAAAATTCTTGTTACTTCTACCATGTGGCGCACATAAATTCACTCACAGTATTTTTTTAAAAAAATATTGTTATTCCACCTGCTATAATTATTAATTGAGCCGTTTCAAAATATTTAAGCTACAAAGTTGATTAATAAAATTTCCAGTATCTGATATAATTCTTAAACCTAAGTTTATTTTGTTAATGCACTTGCCAAATATTTTACGGACAATCTCGGTCAATAAGTTTTTTTTCTGAACCCCCATTCCACGAGTTTCCTTGATCATCGTATTTGATTATTAGCACTTTAAATTAACTACTGTACAAAATTTCTGTTAAATAAGTCTGTTGTATTTGAGTTACATTATAATCACTCTTGAAGAGTGAGCCCAGGTGTCTTTCGTAAAGCCCCCTCACGTTTTCAGGTTAAATTACCAGAGCAATAATAATAAAACTAGAACTGCCTTGAATATTAATGCGAACGGCCCCACGCACGCAACGAATCATTACCAAACAACCCTTTCTTCGCCGCCCAAGGACCAAACGCCTGAAAAAGCCACAAACTACCAGAAACTCGCAAATTGGGCAGGAAAACCTCTGTTACGAACTTTAAAGTGGGAAGAAAATTGGATAAGGTTTTTTTAATATTTTTTTCCGTTTTTAGAAGTCTGCATAGAGCACCATAAATATCATTAAGCTCTAATATTCTTTCAATATGTCAGGTATATATGTAACGCTTAAATCGTAATTGTAATAAACTTATGGATAAATACGAAGAAATGAAAAATTAGTTTAATGTAATCTAAAGAAAATTTTGTTCCTCTTTAACCTGATAACACTGATATATATATATATATATATATATATATTTAATTCGATTTTAATGTTGATTTAAAAGAGGGTTTTCACTTATTTTACATTCTATGTATAAATTTTAATATCCTTTGATTTCATTTTGTGCCTGTAGTTGCTGAGCTGGAGATAGACCACTTCCTCGATGTTCGGTAAAGAAAGGCTGACGCTTATTCTGACGTCATCTCATTCTGCTAGGCGGTAACAAACACCTGAAAGCACCTATGTGTGTATCCTGTCTGGGACGGACCCGTTACATCATGTACCAATTGAATGTTTCGTTTAAATATCAAAGGCAAAATTGATTATATGAAACAGTTATCTTGAAAAGTCATGGGCAGTTTTGTTCTTGAAAATTTCACAAGAATAAATAAATGTTACTTTCCATTATATGTTTATACATATTTTTTTCTATTTTATGTACTCCTAAGTCTGTAAGATTAGTATCTCATGTAACTTATAATGGTGTGAACGCGAGATACGTATCAGGAATTTAACAAGAATACTGGATTCAAGCCAGTAGAATTCTAAAATATCTCAGTAACCATTAATTTTGATTACATACACTTTAAAAAAAGTCGTGTTTATATCAATTATAAACGGCAAATATACTGTATAATGACTCATAATATTACTATTTATATATGAATAAAGTAATTAAACAAACAAGTAAATAGACTGTTTGGAATATTGCGTCGGTTTTTTTAAGTAATCAAATGTATACATTCTAAAATATGGAGGTTACTCTAGTTGATAATAAAACATGCTCTTTAACTGAAAAAAATACCTACTAGGGTATATTTTGTGCATTTACTATGTAATGAAAGCTGCCCAGTACGCGGTATAAATATTTTCTCTCCTGTGAGTTCACTTAGTTTCTATAATTAAAGCTATCAGCAATGACGAAATGATTTATGTGCAGCATTAAGCTAACCTGGTACACAATTAGCGCCCTTCAAACGTAGCATTGCATAATGCATCTAATTTGCTCAATGAATCCACGCGTAATAAAGATTTTCTTTCTATGGTTAACATCTATTAAACAAACCACAGCAGTTACTCTTATTGATATGTATACTAGCTTGTTTCCCAGCGTGCCCTAGTGTTTATTTATATTAGCCTAAAAAATTAAACATGGTAAACACGCAGTGCCTTGATAGAGTTACAAACGGTAATTTTAAAAAAAGATTTCAACTATTGCTCTACGCAGATGCAAAAAAAATACTTATATAGCAAGGAAAATCTCAATGAATACAACCTTCGCTTACACGTATTCATATTTTTAACTATCATTCTTTCCTAGTTTTTCATAGGTGTTTCTCACCCCTCCAATGTTCTTCGTCGAGTTCTTGAGAGTATATCTACCAAACTTTGTTACAATTTAACCACGCGATTAATATTTGTATAAAGAAGTGCAGACATACAAAAAAAACATCTTATAAGCCGCAGTGTAGAAGACTGAGGCTCCATAGCCAATTTTTTAAATTAGATATAAATATTTAGTTGATGTGTGAAGCGATTTTCCACTATTACGGTTTATTCCGTATGCAAAAATTTAATAGTGATAATAAAAAGTAAAATCAGAAAATTATCTTATAATATAGATAAAAAAGCGGATTTTTGTCATGAAACCATTTCTTCAATATATAAATATATATATAAAAGCTAATAAAATAAATAAATAATTTATGAATATTAAGAATAGGGAACAAAATCACGTGGACTACAGGATGAATTTCAATGATTTTTAAAAGTCTGATTTGGTTATAGATCAATAAACATGATTGCGGTATTAAACTATAATAAATACAATTTTAAAAATAGTACGCAAACAAACACCTCAATAATTAAAATAATAATACAGATTAGAAAAACATATAAGTAAAAATAGTAGAATCATAAAACGTGTAAGATAAAATAATTATAAACACTTAGCATATTTCTATAATGAATAAAGTTTCGTCATTATTTCAAGACTTCATCAAGTATAAAAAAATCTTTAAATAATTTACCAATTCAAGTGTACAAACGATTTTAATTCAAAACAAATTATAAAAAAATTTTAACTTATAATTCGTATACGATGCAATTCTGCTTTCAATATCAGCAAGTGTGAACAAAACAATTTTTCATAATTGTATATAATATGTAAATAATAATTATATAATAATATGTAAATAATTGTCACTGCAGTCGTTAATGCCCAGACAGTCGATGTGACATTTATAAATAAATAAAAAAAACAATTTTTTGATCACTATATGACTTGGTTTAGGAAACTAGTTAACCAAGCAGCTGTTGTTAGAGACAAAGGGTGAGGAAAAGAAGGAAACAATGGAGTCAGTTGATGGAGATCAGTCAGCAGTGAATAAGTAGCTAACAGTAAGTAAACAAATTAGTTACGTAGGCAGCTATCGTGATGTTATATGTGAGCAATAGGTATTGCATTAATTTTTTGGGTGGTTAACAGGCAACATCAGGGTAAGGTTTTGTTAGTTATTAGAAAACGTGTGAGCAGTAGCTAGGAGAAAAAATTATAAATAAATAAAATCAGATTTCTTTGTGCATTTTCGTTAATAAGTACCTGCGTTCCTAGCTGCATGAACGCTAAATAAAAAAGTGTATCTTTATAAACATTATGTATGTTTGCATGTTTGTATTAGCAAGTATAAAATGCTAATTACTGAAATTAAAAGATATATACATAATTTTTAAATATCATATATTTTATTTAACTTATAAATGTTTTTATTGGTACTAATTATTGTTATCAAATAAAATAGCAATCTTTAAAAGGGTGTATTTCTTTCATTTAAAATGCAATAATGGTTTCGGAGATAAATGTGATTGAGCGCAATTGAATAATTCTAAATATTAAATTTAGGATTATTTTATGTTCAGTAACAGATATTTTATTAGACATGTCGATTAGAAAAGAAATTGAAGTTATCTCAAACATTTTTTACATTCATCCTTCAGCATTTTTTGGCTAAAATACCGTGTGGAAATTTGATACAGTAGATTACATTCTGCATAAGACAATTAACGATATAAGTCGATCATTTGGTGGTCAATGTTAAGTACCCGAGAACACCTTATAACTATCTCTAAATAATAGAAAAGTGTTCTATCAAATATTTTAAATGGGGTTGTTAAGCGATTATCTTAAAAGAAACTTAAATAGACCAAACATAACACCATCTTTTAATATCAAATGAATTAATCTTCTTATATGTCACAACGTTAAAAGTTTTCTGAGATTCCTTCTGAACCGTTTGCGCAGATTTAATTGTATCCACATTGTAATATTCTGATATTATTTTTAGAAAGAGAGATGTTGGAAGTGTAATTCCAATTCAAACGTGGATATTTGTTGTAGTTTTTCCGAAATAGACAACATTAAAATTTATCAAGCCTTTTCAGTTATATTATGAAACACTAGTTTCTGTGTATGATGATGATAATCACTGAAGCGTATCCAAAATGAACGCCTAAACTTCCGCAGCAATCACGAAATGAAATTTACATGGGGGAAAAATGTCATGTTTGCTTGAAGGAAATTTCACAGAACTGAGAACAAGACATCTATTACACACATCAGCCAGCATTTCATCAACTTTCAGAAAAAAAATGAAATAAATCAAAAGGTCTCGTTATATATATGACAGAAAAAATACTCTTTTAAAGTACTGTCGGTTATGTTTCCTAACGCAGTGTCCAAC
This sequence comes from Eucriotettix oculatus, assembly GCA_034510155.1. Classification (NCBI taxonomy): domain Eukaryota; kingdom Metazoa; phylum Arthropoda; class Insecta; order Orthoptera; family Tetrigidae; genus Eucriotettix; species Eucriotettix oculatus. The sequence continues at coordinate 41,062,196 of CM067381.1, forward strand.
CAGAAAAATTACTTTTATAAATACCGTAGCTGAAATTATTTCGTTTTGGATATCTATCTTAATAATTATGCACAATTTTTGTTTAAAAATATATAATAAAAAATGTTGCAGGAAGCTTTTATATTAAGCACTATAGATAATTCCTTGACCCTATCATAAGTAATAAAATTAAAATAGTCCACTTAATAGAAATTTATGTGAAGTCTTAATAATTTTTATTAATAAATATTTTATGATGGACAGGTAGGGGTAACAAAGAATTTGAAATACTACCTTTTCATTTTAAGAGATTTAGCATAACAATAATTTTACTTTCCTTCATAATAATATATTACGCGAAACGTATTAAAATAGTTAATGTGACTTTATTACAAATATATAATTAAGTGTATTCCATTACGTGTATCTTAAAATAAATATCGGACGCACTCAAGGTTTAAAAACTACAATAAAAGTTAGAAAGCACTGTATGAAAACCTAAAATTTCATGTACATGTACGAGGCAAAGCGTGCAATGGCATACAAAATAACTGAAATAATATATGAAACCCATAGTTCATTCCCGAATAGTGAAAATATAATAGTGAAATTTTCTCCATTAAACAACACCGTGAGTTTAAATTAATGTATTTTCAACATTCAGTAAAAATTAAATCAGAACTCTGCTTGATTTTAAAAAAATAAAAAGTAAATTGCATGAAAAACAAACTGATAAAAGTGATTTAACTATTCCACGCATATGAGCACAGGAATGTATTTATTTTCGTAGCTCTGTTTATTATGTTTTAATGGATTGTTCAATAATGGTATTTATTTATCTTTTTCATATTAAGTTGGATTAGGGGGTTAAGTATAAAACAACGAAACTAAAATCATTTAATTAGTTGTGTGAAAGTATTCAAAGTAATTATAGAAATAAAATTATCAATTTAAATTACATTTCTAGTGGTGAGATTTTAAATTCAGGTAATGGTTGTTTTACAGTGTTAAGTTTTATGATAATCAGTCGAAATAAATTTGATAAATAACTAAACTTGCTGTATTCTTCTGTCTCCTTCAAGAAGCAGGGACGGCAGAGACTTACAGACGAAAATGAACCAAGAAATCTGGTTTTATTTCTTTATAAATTTCGTTTTTCTACTAGCTACTACTCACACATTTTCTAATAACTAACAAAAACTTTTATATTCATCCAATACCCATTGCTCTATTATAGTAACAGTCTACGTAACTAATTTGTTTACTTACTTATTCCATTGTTTCTTCCATTTCCTCGCCCCTTTTCTCTGAAAACAGCTTGTAGTATGATACAAAGGCACCATGTATTTTCCTAAGACGGAGGAAGAAAGGAAACCACCTTTGACGGAGAGGTGTGTCGTCTCTGAAGATCAGATGGCGGATACTGTAAAGAAGCTTACGTGATTTGAAACAAAAGTATAAGGAAAGAAACGAGTCTTAAACGCTAGAGATTGATGGAAAGCCTGTAACGGTGGATACAAAAACATTTGATTTTGTAGTGTCGATTTCTTTAATATATCTGTAAAAATTCATGTAAACTTTATTTATTTCGTAGCATACTTGTTTATTTTGTTGCAAGTGATACAACGTATTAACCCTGAGAAAATAATTTGAAATTTTATTTCGGATACGTGACGTATTTTGACGTCATCGGCGTTTTGTTTATAATCCTATAGAGCAGGGCAGAAGTAAACTATGAATAGCACTTCCAGATATAAAAATCATTACAAGCTGCATGCTTAACGATCGTTTCCTAAATAAAGTCAAAACCAGTGTAAAATTTGTGATACCTGTCGCACAAAATGTATGAGATTTATTTCTCTAAACCGTATCCTACCGTCCAACGCCTTGTAAACAATTGGTTTATTTTTCTTCCCTTGATTTGTGACCGTTGAATATTCACCACGTATTATTTTCATCAATTCAATAGATTTTTAAATACGTTTTTCTTAATTTTGATTAAAGGAAAATATGAGGAGGTATAACACGTTTCCAGCTTCGTAACGTTCCATAATATTACAGATTTCATCAAAAAAGCGTGAATCTGATGGTACAGAAATAAATTAGTCTTCCTTTATAACTGTCTTCCTTCGATGAATTAGTTGCATTGAGCTCCTTCTACATCTCGACCGATTCGTACGAATTTCGTGGAATGCTCCATATTTTTGGATCGTCGATGAATATCATTGACGACAAGACAAGACTGTATTCGTGAACAACAACGATTTTAGTATTAATTCAGAAAATAAATTATCCTTGGCCACTGATGCATGCGATTGAGCGCATCGCTTCCATTCTCCATTAGCAAGCGCTACCTGTCAACCCCATGATTGAACGATTTAACCCGAGGGCGCAAAAGGCCGGACGAATTTGCTGACGTGAGCGTGTGGGTGCCGGTTTACCTACAGCTGAACGTATTACCATGGAAGCGGAAGTTACGAGCGTGGGTGGAGAGAATAAAGACGATCGACCTCCCATTAGGCCGGAAAATTCGAAACGTAAAACCTATGCGACCTGTTCTTTATGCCAGAATTATTCACATACAATTTTTTTTAAAAAAAAACTTATTCAATACGTTGACAGAAAGGTTCAGTGTACAAAAGTATAGTCACGTTCGTTCATCATACATGATATACAAAATCGTAAAGCGGAACAATAGGTACACGACCATGCAAGTACAGTAAACTTTACCGAATATTATTAAAATTAATTAGATGTAAATTAAAATATAAGACACCGTACTTGCTCATAGTTTATTGCAAATATTTGCATTTTAAGACGGTTTATTAAAGCATTGCATTGTATTTATTATTACTACAGGTGGGCATTTGCCCGATGGCAGTTTGTTGATAAAATTAAAGTACGAACATTAATTATTGATAAACTAAAAGAACAAAGATAAATTAAATAAAAGTATTAAAAATACAATTTTAAAATATTTCACGGTCCTTTTTTACAAAATGAGCACCTAACATTTCAGTGTTTCTAACTTCTGAAGCTAACGGATAAGCGGTTAGTAAAATTTTGAATACTCCGACGACAAACCAAAATTCACTACATAAGAACCATTGAATGACTATTAAAATTTTCTCATCTCTTCACACAAAGATTCGTAGATAATAAGAAACCAGATTTGCATTTCATAAAGCTCTAATCTGTTTTAAAGGTTTCATAACGATTGAGTGATCTTTCCACAATTAATTTGGTCATTCAAATTTAATCACACTATCTTCATAAAAAGCCTAGAAATATTTTGAATGTTTGTTATTTAACTGAGGGAACTGTTAGTAATACTAGTCGCAATAACAACTGTGTTCCATATTATCTGGTAGCCTAGCTATCCTAATTTGGATAATTCTCACATTAATTTTTCATTGTTTCCTGTCAATTTTAATATAACCTTCTTCATTTAGTCATTCAATATGTTAAACAATTTGCTTAACAGACCCCGTTTGTGTCTGTCTCGATGTATAAGCATTATGTTCCTCTGAAAACAAACATTAACTACTCAATTTTCTGATCTTAATAATCTTTTATAAATTTTTGTATTTAGAAGATGTATTTAAAATATTTCCTTTGTGGAATGTTCATTAAATACGTTGCTTAATAATGAACCTCGTTTAGTGCAATTATTGTACTGAAATTTCCATTAACTATCGCTAGAGAAGGCGCTCGGGTGAAACAGATCCCATTTTTAATATTTATCTCCCATTGCAATATTAACTTATGTGAAACTTTTAACAGACCTAGATCTTTTATCTGTCTAATATATTTTTCTATATTTTTCTAAAGAAATTTAATCATATTTACATAAATCAATGTTATAAGTAATAGAGTACAAAAATTATAGTATTTATGAGAGAATTTATATTATAAAATACGTCATAATCTGATGGTAAGTATTCATATCACTTAATTTTTTGTATTTTCTACAAAAGTAAAAAGTAAATTATAGGTCTTTATGATATATAGTTTGTAAATTGTTTCAAAATTGAATTAGTAAAACTTTGCTTCCTGTACTTGCTATTTACCCTGACTTCATGTTTGAGATCATTGAAAACCAGACAATAAACATAATAATTAATTGAATTAAAATTAACGACTTATTTCTTATTTCTGTCCAGATAGGAACCCTCATCATTCTCACAATAAAAACATACTTTAATGGCTACAGACATGAATCATTATTATACATTTAATTAGCTTGTTCATACAGCGAATTAAATAGAGTGAGACTCCAATTCGTCTCTTCTTTAAATCATTTTCCCAGAAACGGTAAAATGTGTTTGCATCTGTCGAAGTCAAAATATCTTCAGTTTCTTCGAAAAAGAATTTTCAACTAACATTCGTAACTGTTACTTTAGTTCTTCTCCAGACCACAAAAGAAAATTCTGAACACAATCAAACCAAATACTTGAAACGAATACCGCTTAAGGCAAGCAATGTTGTCGCTCGAAACGTGATGTGAGGAGTGGTGCGTAATGAAAACAGGATACGGAAGGGAAAGTTGCAAGGAAATTCAAATAATTAACTCTCCAAAACATTAAATAAAAGGATGGAAAAACAGGTACCTGCTACACAAAAATTTTTCTTTAATTTTCATCAATGTTAATAACTAAAAATTCCTATAAACCACTCTGTTAACGCGCATTCTTTATTTCTCGGTTGCACTTCAGTCCTCAACTGCACTGTCCAACTATATACAACCTTGCGTTGTTGGCCGCTCTTTCGCTCTATTTGGCTGGTCCAGTAAAATTTAGCTGCACGGAGGTTAATGTTGCAATGGCGTAATTATGCTCTAAGCTGCGCTCGCTTTTAGGGCTCACAAAAGATATCATTGTTTCCTCTCAGGAATTAAAAAAAGGGTAGCATAAAATAGCAGTTTAATGCATTTAGTGGCTTATTTTAATTTATTCATACCACGGTGAACCACAACGTCGTATGATATTTAAAATAATGAATAAAGACATCCATTTTAAAACATGATGACTTTGTAACGAAATACCCTAAACACAAAGATATTAATAATTTACTATTATAATAATTTATTATTATTACTAAATACACGTGCTTTGCTAAGAATTATCAGTCATAAAATAAGTAAAGGTAATAGAAACGTTTCCCATCGATATAAAGTGTTTGGTAGTAAGATTAAACAACGTGGTAGATTTAAAGAGAATCCTGTTCGTATTAAAATGGTACACTTTTGATGTAACAATATAAATTGTGTTGCAGTGGCCTAAGGAAAGCGGGAATGCAAAAGGATTTTATCACCGCCCTTAGAGTTACTTTTATTTTATCATTATTCAAACTGCCTGCCAAGCATATGCAACATACAATTTAATGATAAAGCGCGGAAAGTCAAGAGAAGATATTTTTAAAAGTCACGTAGACTATTTCACTTATATAAACACTTCTTATTTAATTTCTTATTTTATTTAAAGTTCATTAATTTTATAATAATTTATTGCATTTAATTTCTTTTAATTATTTTTGTTAAGTATCAACTACCGCAAATCAATTACCTAAGTTATTTATTTTCCCAAATTTATTTATTAAACTTAAGTTCTAATCATAGGCAGCTGATGCATGCATTTACGATAGGAACTGAACAGGTGGCGCTGATAGCTAAAAATGTGAACTTGTCAGTGAAGGATTAATAACAGGCAAGAGGCGTTGATGGAGCGCTGTTAAAACTGTATATTATCAATTTTCCATCTACTTCACCGATTATCGGGTGTTAAAATTATTCTTAGAATCGATATTATTCCAGAAGATTAAACTTTTTGAATATAATAAAAGAAAATTATACATAACGTTATGGAAACTGTCAACACTTAATTATAATTATTGATTCATTTATTCCATTAGTCCTCTATGGAAGATCAAGTAAAATAAAAAATCACACATAGATATTGAAAATAAAAGAGTGAAATAAATTGGACTAGTGTTTTAGTGGTGAGGTGAAAACAAAAATAAAAACATTACCTGAAATCGAAAAATATATATTTAATAATATATATAAATTAAAAATAGTACATGAGAAAAAAATTATTTTAAAATATTTTTATAATTTGTATTGATATATTGAGCCCCAAATGGTATCATCAGTCTCGATTATAATAATTATTACACAATTTCATTACTATTATTATTCACGAATTAAAAATTTTTATAGCATGTAACGAGTCAATACAAATAAATATATGCAAATTAAGGTATATGATACATAAAGAAACAGACGAAAGTAATAGAACTGACTCTAACATAAAGTAGAATAGAGAAAATCAATATTTACAAAAATTTGGAATTTTAATATTATCAAAATAGGTGAGTGAAATAATCAATGAAAAATTTTCGTGTATTTAATTTTAAATATGTAATTATTATTATTATTTCAAGCTGAGACAACCTGGACAGACTACAAAATGTACTGTAAAATAATAGAAACCAATTACACGCCAGAAAAAAATACACTAATTACACCACTGTTGCTTTCCTGACAGAATACTTCGTCTTCGTCAGACTAGTGACGGGGTCAGGTCCGATTCTAAGCACAAACAAGAAGGTAAAACTTAATTAAAAACAATTAATAAGTATAATATTTATTAAATGTTGTAAAACAGAAATTCATAAGAGGAGAATTAGGAGTTTAAATAAATTGTTTCAAAAACTAATCGAGTCCACATAGAATATTATTTAAAATTTTATAAAAAATTAAATATTAATTTCTCCGTAAATAATCTATTAAATAACTATTCTTTAATAATAAATTCTTGAATAAATAATGTAAAAATTTTTAAATGATCACATGTTCTCGAGCTTTTATGACCTGATTCGTTATTTTGTTTTATTTACTTTTTTATATTTTCGGAGAAATTAAAGTATGGAGTAGATATTTTCATAATTATGTTATACATTCGTCATTTGAATTTGCAGTATACTGAATACTATAGTCTGAGAAGGTCCATAATTATGATGTCGAAAATATTTATTGGCGACAGTGTCACAGCACAAAGCTTGCTGAAAACTGGTCGCTAAAACGAAATAAGAGAGAAGATGGCGTAGGCCTTAACGCAGCCAACGACCCGTGAAATAAAGGACGTTGGAAAGTAAACATTTTACGTCAAGCTGCGACTTCGCCTTAAGTAAACCTCAGTATATTGCGAGATATAGACTCTTAACGGAGAAATGGATCATATTGACAGCATCATTCAAATTATTGGACAACGACCTTGTAGTGAGAGGAATATCATTAATATTTATAATGAATTACAAAAGGAATGAAATTTTTAAGAAAGGGAAAACCAATTTCATTCAATTTAAATTAACAATTGTTGGTTAAGAAATAATTCATTCATTGTAAAAATTGGACAGGCTACGTCTCAACTCAATGCAGAGGAATAATTATTCTTCAGGGATTTAGTGGGTATAAAACAAAAAAGTGGCATCTAATTTTGACTAACACTCAAAATAACTAGAGGCGAGAAACGTATATTTCTACATGACCACTCTGCTGGAAATCAGTTGGCTCTGGATGTTGCTGAATCTCGGAGATCCTTGTCAGGAAACAGATTCTCGTTGTCTCGAACGCCCACAATTTTCTGATGGAAAGAATTCTCCAGATAATTACCGAATACTCATTAATGCTTCAGACTGAATACTCAATGAATGGAGTGCATGTCCGAAAAAGCAAGAATGACCAAAAATGTATAACTGTATGAATGTCACGAAAAATCTCCAAAAATCTCCGCAGCTCATTTTATCAACTCCGCCTTCGTCTCTCCGGCGGGGTTTGAAGGCGGGTCCTTCTTAGCAAAGTGCATTTTACTGGGTGACCTTGTCAATTGAAGCCCTTAACCGGAGTCGCAGGTCAAGTATTATTTTTATTTCCTCCGAGCGTCAAATGCTGAGACTCCGGCGATTTGACAAGGACCCCTTTCCTGTCATTTCATTTCTTGTGTTCGGGGAGAGGGCACGTGAAGTTACCTTTGATATACACCTCTGATTTATATGCGTCAAACTCAGGATATCACATTTTTTATACCTATACGGGCTTCCCTGTCATTCTTCCTTACCAAAACATTTTAGCCAATGGTAGTAATGGTACAGGATTCCCGTTTCTCGTCTTGGTACATGTTTCATCTCAATTTGATGTTAAAATTAACAATTACGGTTCATTTTTGCTCTACCGTTGGATTGGTAAGCAACGTATCCCGGTATTTAAGAACAGTACGATATGTTGATATATAAAAATAATAATAAAATCACAATAAACATTATATTTGGGATAATTGTCTTTCTTTTATATGTGAGTGCAAACACACACCACAACCTATCTTGGTATAAATTGAAGAAAAATATTAAATATAGACATACGATGTACAAACTAGGTGGGTAATTTAATATCTAAGAGAAAAATAAAACTTACTAGTAACATCAGTGAATTGGTAAATTAGTAATACTATTAAATCTTCAAAACATCAGCGTGAACATGCTTCTGACTTAAGTGCAGGTTGTTCGTAATATTGTGGCAACATCCCAAAATATTACCTGGTATCTACTGAAATACAAAATCTCATAAGTGCAAAAGTTTTAGAGTTCAAATTGATTTTTATCCGAAAGTGCGTTCCTATAAGGTGCAGAGAGACTTCCGTGGGCAGAAACCCAAACTCATGAATTGTAAATATCCTTTAAGCAGCAAAGATCAACGTCATGAAAGATTAATTATATCCACAGAACTATGTACACACTCTCGCAGTATATTTAATTAATTATATCCGCAAAATACTTTTTCCTAATAATTGTAATAGTAATAATACCTGTAATAATTTTTCTTATCTGTAAACAAATAAAAGTAAGTCACATCAGACCTGATCCGTTAGAAGTCATCCATTAAATTCCACCAATTTGATAATTTTAAAATTAATTAAACTTGTATGCTCCACATAAATATGTGTAACGAAATATACAGAAGTATTATAAAAAAGCATATGAAATTTAAACGGATTTTCTCACTTTTTAAGCCAATTAAAATCTCTCTGAAGTGATCAAATATGAAAATACTTGAGACAATATTTCAATGAAATGAATTTATTGTCCAATAAGCCACGTTTTGCTAATACGTGAATTCTTTATATTTGTCCTCAGTAACGAATAAATTTCCCTACATAATTTAGAGCGACATGTATTACGAACTAGATATTATAAATTAAGACGTTATAGTAATACAGTCAAATTAGACCAAGACTAGAGAAAACATTCTATAATATTAAATTAACTTCATTGTTATTTACTGAATACGTTAACACTAAACACACACAGGTTTTATAATAAACTGAAGAAAATAACTCCTGTATTGATTATAGCAAATTTTAGGAAAAAATGTATTCCAAAACCAAACAAAATGGATATTACTGAACTCTTTGCTGATAATTGATTTAATTTCATGTAACACTCAAATATATAATAAATTAGAATTGCGGGAAGCAATTGTCGCGAGGACAGAAGGGTAAGCGAACTTTGATATAAATTTTTCACAAGTTCCTAATTTAGATACGATATTTACTAAATAATTTTATTTTTATACCGATGAAATTTATAATCCCATTTAAAATTTCAATAGTTAATCGTTTTTGCAGCGAAATTTCCCCGCCATTAAATATAAAATATTAAATGTATGCATAAATATACAGTTAAAATGTGTTTGAAATAAATTATATGTATTATTCAGTATTTCTTTCAAAGTTATTAAGCTGCCAAATCCATCATAACCAATACTTTCCAAAACTAATGAATATATATATTTACTTTTCACCTATTTGCCAATTTTCAATCAATTAGAGTCTGCTAGTATTTAAAGTGTTTTAAATACAATTAATATAAGCCATATTGATAACTAACTTTTTGTGATATAATTAATATGAAAATTGCTACTTTAGAAACAAAAGTATTGTCAGACAATTTAAGAATTATTTTATTGAAAGCCATAATCATTTTCTACAGATAAAGGTTATCCAATTAATATTTTAGATTGATAACATTATTTTTTCCGGAACAACAGTATAGAAATATAACAAGACTGAAAGCGAACCGCAGAAAAATGGAACTATATGATTGACGTTAACAGGAACAGTTCCACGGGGTTAATATTTCACTGCGGTCTACTTGCAATTAAATAAAAATGTTTTTTTTTGTTGGGAATGGATAACTGAAAATCTCGTTAAAGTTGCGGCAAAGTAACAAATTCGTTTCATTTAGCTGTCTAATAATGTAACTTCAATTCTAAATAAGCATCAATAATTATTTTATACTTAATTAATTTCACATTTCAGTGTTACCGATATGAATGAATAAAACTTTCTTGAGAAAGTATTGAATTCGAGTTCTATATAAATTAGTTTTTTAATTACTTTAATTAAAATTTATACTGAATTTACAAATATTAATACGATGGTGTCTGTTTGTATTTTATATTTTTAGATATGCTCTTTGTGTTATCGAGAGTGTAGTCAAATATTTTCTGTGTACCAATTAATATATTTATGGTTGTAGTGTAGGTTAGTGTGGCTTGAAATATTGGATTACAACAGTTTTCATTATCCTTTATAATGACTTAATACGTAATTTTAACACGTACCTGACTTAATATGTAAACGTTGCTTGTTTTGTTATTATATTAAAACTGAACATATTTTTCTGTAAATAAATGGAAGTTTCACCCGCACGTATATTGAATTTATATCATTTGAATTTTATAATTTAATGTATGATATTAAACATAATTTACTACTGCAACTTAACATAATCTGTCCATTCCAACTTAACATTGACGTTCATACAATTAAGGGTGATAGGAAACTGATTAATATACTATCACTTTCGTAAATAACTCGCGAACGCAACTCAAATAAATCATATCAGAGATTAATAATACGCGAGTGGGATTTTTTCTACGTGCTTAATTATGAATATATTCGTAAAATATGAAATTCATAAAGTAAAACTGAGTATTCAGAGTACTTAAAATAAGATGGAATAAATTTTATAGAAGAAGCTGAAAAGTTAGAAACGCATCAAGAGTAATTTGCGAAAAGAACTTACACCACAAATTTATGAAACAACGCAGACTGAATCCATCTTATATTCGTACGGCGTCTCTGAATCTTTCCGCGTCCGTAATTTCATTGTAATTCATAGTTATTAATACATAGAAATATTTTCAATTTTGCATAATAAGTACTCAGTCCGATTTTTTTTAGAATGCAAAGTAAATTAACCACCGACTCCGTGAAGAAATAAAGGCAAAAATAGAGCTCTTATACTAGAAATAATTTTAAAATATTCCATCGTGTTTCTTTCCTCGCAAAAGATTTGTTAGATTATCTTCGCATGATAAACTTTTAGTGACAAACAATGGTTGACGTAAAGTGGTAACTACCTAGAATATGCAGGAGTGATTCCAGCCAAAATAGCTTAAAGGCCAAAAATGTGCGACGATGGAGGGACGGAGCCGGGAGTAACTTAATTTACACTTGAGCCGTGACGGATAAGGCTTAGCGAGCGCAAATTCTACCCTTAGTGTGGAGGAAGAGGTCGAGGAGTTTTAATGGAGGTGCGAATAACTTTCCAACGGTTGCAATTCCAAGCCACGACAAACTTTACTACCCTCCAAGCAGCAGATCGATACACCACACGAACTCAAAGGATTTAAATAAATTTTGTATATATATTTATGATACCAGACGCCTAATATGGGAATAAAAATAAGGAACTAGAAAGGAAACAAAACCCATGCTATGAAATAAAGCCCCGGTTAAAAACTTAATAAACTATTTTTAACCAACCAACTTATTAAGTTTTGGTTATTTATTGTCGTGCAGCGACATTCAGTATTCGATATTAAACTAATTATAAATAATAACAAATATTCTCTGTCAAATAATGCGTACATATTTATTATAGTAATACTCCATAATCATAAAAGTAAAAATATTACGAAAAATGGTAAGTGCTAATTTTCAATTAGATACTCATTTCCATCCGTGTTTTGAATAGAAACTTTTTGGCGTCTGTTTTGCAAGTACGACACCAATAAAGAATGGGGAACTCCTATGATTCCGTAGAAGTCTAATTTTCTGAGTAGAATATTATGATCTACTAAATAAAACGCTTTCGAGAGGTCAGCAAAAATGCCAGTCACTTTGAGTCTTTCATCAAGTGCGTCGTGAATACTTTGAACGAAGTCGTATGAAGCCGTGTTGGTAGATTTTCCACTAATAAAACCATGTTGCGATGTGGAAATAAGTTTGAATTTTGTTATAAAATCTGTAATTCTCATAAGTAATGCTTTCTAAAGAATTTTTGAGAATATTGGTACGAGGGAAATAGGGCGATAATTGGAGACGTCTGTTGTAGAACCCTTCTTGTGTAACGGTATAACTTTCGCGCCTTTTAGAGCATCTGGAAATATACCGGAGGAAAAGCACATGTTAATTATGAACTGCATTGGAATTACAATTTCATTACAGCAATGTTTAATGAGCTTACTGTTGATTCCGTATAAGTCACAAGCATTCGAAGTTTTCAGATTTTTTATTATATTAAAAATCTCATTTTTATTGACCGGGAGTAGAAAGAAAGACTTAGTAACCGAGTTTCTGGACTTGTGCAGCATTTCGCTAAAGCTTGTCGTGTTACATTGCTCTATAGCTTGCTTTTCTAACATATCACGAAACGTTAATAAAATAACGTATCATCTCTGGATATGTCCTGTTAGCTGGAGATGAGAATTTTTTACATGCTGAAAGGAAAATATTATGAAGGAAACTATTTATTAAGGAGGGAAATTCTGAGGAAATTATTTAGTAGTAATATTGTATTATTATAGTCCCAAAAATTGGCAAATATTTTTTATTCGTAAACTTGTGTATTGCGGCGTGGAAAAGTGTAATTCTGTTCAATATATTGTTTAAGGTATGTAAACTTTATTCATTTGTAGATTTACTAAATTATATGATTCCAAGTAAAACCACGATTTTGAATCATGAGAGAAAAAGTATAAGTTTTGTTTACGTGACTATTTATGACGCGTTATGACGTCATCAACGTTTCTCATAACAATGAGCCAGGCATGTTTAAAGTTAAAGTATTTTGGAATTTGAGATAGGATTATTATTATACGCTACCGGATTTTATTTTTAAAAAACGGTGAAAATCTTAACACACATTATATACGGAATGAAATTTAACACGTTATAATTAAGCAAAATTGAGAATATAAAGATATATGGAAAATTGGAATCATACCTCTTAAATTGATGTTTTAAAATGGCAACGACAGAACAGCCGAAACTTTTCGGTATTTTAATGCTGACAAATGCTGGTATTTTTTAAGTAACCGGCTTCCTCCAGACGCAACGAAATGAAATTCCACTTAGCAACGCTACGCCTTTCCGGATATTGTGCGTCTTCAGGATGCACAGGGCTGGATTTATTAAAAGTCTTCACTCAGAAAATCACTTTCTCACTTCCGGAAGAGGCCGCCGTTCGGTCAAAACGTGCGGAATATCGATGAGGCGACTCTGAACTTGTTCTGAGTTGCCACGTTATAACTTTTCAGACGCTTCGCTTCCATCCAGATGCCAAAACGGATAACGGAAGCGGCGCGTTTTCTGTGGTGTTACATGAGGATTCGATTTCCGGTTTACTCGGACACAATACCAATATCACTTTCCGACAACCCCAAACCGACAGGAATGTCCGTCTATTAAAGAACGCAGGATACGCGTGCACTGGAATGTTGAACCCGGCATTCTATACCTCAAACTGAAATACTGAATTTCATCCAACTTTCCACTCAACAAAATTAAATTTACAGCTGAATATATCAACACGAATTTAAAAAAATTTATTGCATTATCTTTATATACAAAATTCCGATGTGTGTGTGATCGTAATTTTTCTTCTCCTATACGGCGGGAGGGATTTACATCAATTTTACTTTGTTGTATTTATGGGGTCACCTAGATGGATTTTAGCTATAGCTGGGCCCAGTGGCGGCCGGTGAAGCAATGAGTTAGTGATACCAGCAAATACAAATTTTACTGGAAATTATCAAAATTTTTGACACAGTGCATGCCAACACACGCGCTTCGTCCAAAGGAACGGCATGATACTTCAAATCGATCAGATTGATATTTGTAAGCGTTAATTAAATAATAAATAAAAAAATCATTATGAGTGTCATGGCCCAACGACTCTACGTCACGAGCTGCCACTGGCCCAAATTTTCAGTCTGACCATATGAATAATATGTGGAATTCGACTTACGCAAGTTCATTGCGTCGTAGTTTATAATTGTTTAGACATTTATATTTCAAATTGCACAGATCTGATATATTCCATGTAATGTATAAGCGTGCATACGCAGTGTATTATTTATCGATTAATAGAAATTGAACGAGTGAAGTGTATTTGAAATATTTTGTTCAAATGATAAAGGTGCATTGATTTGATTCCGATGTAGGGGAAGTCGGGGTGGAACGGAATAACGGGTTAAAACGAAATAACCTATTTTTTTTACTGGATAGTGCTGGAGTTTAGTAAATAGGGGCGGAAATGTAACTGGTTAAGGAAGCAGTCCTGGCAGCCGACGTGAACAAGATTTGACTCCACCTTGTGAATGAACTTTGATTTTGGCGTCTTACATCCGTGACTTTATAATTTTTGCAGCATTTCGACATAAGGTAATTCACAAAACTCCCTGTTCTTAACTCTTTAATGTTTTTTATTCGTCATATAATGTTTTTATCTGTATAACGTTTAAATTACTTGTATTAAGGCTCAGTAAAAACCTTAAACTGAGACTAGCGTGTGGGGCGGAACGGGATACTACTGTATAAGGCAAAATATTATGTTTTCCTCAAGGAAAAAAAGGAAAAACTGACAGACTAACTTAATAAGTGAGTTACAGGATGATGTTTCATAAAAAATAAATGAAGAAAGAAAAGTAATGGAGAAAGGGGGAAAAATGTTAGCAAAGACTGTGGAGTTGCAAAGAAAATGGTTTTACGAAAGGAAAAATTGATAAAGCAATCAGCCATACGCAAAATATTTTTCTTAAATTAAATTTTGTTGTATTAATTATAATTAAAATACACCTTGCCCTTTTCTGCTATGGGAGTGGGGTGGGGGGCTGAACGGGAGATATGTAAGTTTCATTATAAAAATTCATAAAAATCTAAATCCGTTGTTTTAAGTTAAATTAATATTATATTAAGTAGATAATAGATTAAACTAATTTTTTACACTTTTACGAAAACATTTTTCTTTTTCCATAATTTTACAAAAATTGTTTAATAAGAGTCCCGCTCCGCACCGACTTCCCCTACATTCGGTGGTTGGTATCCATTAACTATTAAATAAACCATTTTATTTTCAGCGTTGATTTGTGCGATTTTGATGATAGGGGGTGTGACGATCTATCTGATTGCGAAATAATGTGTAGAATTAAATATTGCAGCTGTGTGTCTGTTCTTAAACGCGTGAAACACGTATTGATACGATTTACCGACTTACAAACTCCTAGAAACTACAAATAGTAGTATAAAATCAATGTTTTCATGATTTCTGTGGTTAATAGTTCCTTACATTTTGCAATTAAAATATTATTACAACTTCTATTGTCAAAGTGGGTTAATATAAAATATTCAATATGTCACAGATTCCTGAAAAATTCATTTTTTCAGTATCATTACTAGTATTGGTTGATTAGTAGAACAGCCAACTGTTGCATAGAAGTGGGGGATGAAATTTGTGAACAATATCCAAAATTTTGGATACGTTTTAGTGGTTCCGGTTAAGAACAAGTTGAGAACAATCAACATGAGAATAAGGATGAGGAAACTTATTATAAAATTCCCAAATTGGGAAAAAAGTCGATTTCATTACCTTTGGAGTCACTGCAGTAATTTAAGACTTTGCCACGTTATTTAAATATAATTAATTTTTAATATAGGAAAAATAATGAACTTTTGATTAAATAACCTCCACTGGTTCATACTTAATACATATTGGAACCCCGTTATATAAGTATTATATTGTGTTATTTAAGGTTTTATTAGCACTTGGACGTTCATTAATGGAGTTTTTGGTAATTCACTGGGTATTTGGTTTATTCAGTAATTAAATGCTTTTCTTAATAAATTTATTTGTATTAAATCTTCAAACTGATGGGAACAATATAAGTAACAAAAGTAGGAATGGGGGAGAAGGAGAATAAAATAATTCTGTAAACACAAATATCAGAGTTAATTTTCTCTAGACACATCACCCCAAAACTATAATATAAATTAAATTATTAATGTTAATAAAATCGTAATTTTATCACTTTGTATACACTTCTCTATAAATTAGAATGTCACTTGCATAGAGGTCGTTATACTAGTCGATAATTAAGAGTCACGAGTCTTTCCAATCAAAAGTCTGCGTCACTGTCCATATCCATGTGATTAAACCTGTGATTGTAATCAGAAATCTTGGCACCGGACCAATAGACTGAAACAATTCGTTGTAGCTCTGGTTCTAGGCCAAATGGGTTTTCCAATTACTTTATTTTTTCATAACACAATAGCTCTAACGATCCATATATGTTTTTGTAAGTCTTCACACGCACTAAGTACCTGCATAAGGAATTTGTAATTTTAAAAATCATTATTAATTCTTCCTTAAACACGTTTATGGAATTTACATAATGAAAAGTTTCTAGCAACATGCTTTTACTTCTATGAGATTGCGAACTTGGACTTTTAGCCATTCTGTGTGATTTATTTATAATATTTTCATCCGAAATTTCAAAATTCCACTCCTTTATTCATACGTAAATAGCTTACGTTACATAATAAATAGACTATTATGCTCTGTGGTCTGATTTGACTATGGTACTGAAAATACAAGGAAAGGGAATAAATTCCATTATAATTTAAAGCTTTTAGCGGATAGAAAAACAATCCTGTTGTTCTCTCTCATGGCTCAGTTCCCTTCTCTCTAATTTATGTTTAACTGTATTCTATAATGTACGCTGTGATCGTTAAATAAGTAATGGATAAAGCTAATGAAGATGAGCAATTATCGAAGTGTTAGCCCTGATACTGAAGCGAAAAGAATATAAATATAATTGTTCAAAGTCTCAAAAGCTAAAATTTTGAGCGAATTGTTAAATACAGACAAAGTAATTCGTATCTCTAAAAATCCGGTTTCGTATAAGAGTTTTGGTTTACTAGAGTGGCAAAATTATAATGATAGTTTCAGACTAATTTCTAAGAAACTTATACACATTTCTCAGTTGAAATGTGTACGATTTCTATGTTGCACTCATTTTATTTGTGTAAATAATTTAATTATTTTGTAGTTTATAGAACTAAAAGGAAACAAAATTTAGAACGCTTAATATTACGAACTAGTTTCGATTAAAATTAAATTTTTAAATATTTTTGAATGATAAACTTATGTTAATGAACTCTGTTTCGGTTTAGAGGATTGATTTGAAACAGTTTAATCTTATATTTTGTATTATTTTTCTCAATGATGTAGGTAGCTTACATTTTATCTACTTTAATAACGGATAGATATTAGTTGATGAAATTCTAACTTTAACGAAATTTTACAAAAATACCTGAGTACTCAGCGCCAATTATTATGAGAATATGTATAGGACGAGTTTTGATACTAATGATGACCAGAAAATCGGAAATGAATGACAGGATATAGCAAAAACATTTAAAGAGAAGTTGTACAATTTTCAAAAAGAAATACAGACATTCGTACTTTGGCATCATATGGTTTACTATTGTGGTGAGACTTTTACAGTTGAGAAAACAAAATATTTCTGTGCATTTTAAACGTAATGTAGGAATAAAGTGTAATATGAAATACGTTAAAAATATGTGTATTAATATATTTAATTCGGTTTCATAAAGGATAATCACGATGATATTGCTGAGAGACTCTCATTAGACAGGCGACCATCCAATTAATAAATTACTCGAGCTACTTCTAAAATCACAACAATTTTCATTAAGTACGCTGCAACAAATGACAAAGTTAATTCATACTTTGTATGAGCTACTAATAAGCATGAAACTACGTTTACCAAGTTGGCAAAGTCTGGTTAGTTTGCCGTTGTTAAAACTCGCCCTTCGTGATCTGCCTCAGGATAACCTACGGTAAACTTAACCGTCAACTCACGAACCTTCCACAAGTCTCCAGAAAAAGACATTTCTAGCTCCTCATACAGAAATTTAATTTACAACAGAAAATTCGCATTGAAGATATATATTCATATATTTATTTAATATTTTTCACAAACAAAACTCAATTAACAACAACATTAAATAAAATATATAGATATATATAAGTGCACAAGATTATTAGTATGTATGACCTACTTACAACTAAGCCAGTTTTGTCAGGAATATTTAGTATTGAAAACACTTAGCCTTAAACGTTGCAGCTATCACATACTGGAATATTGTTAAGTACTTCAAAGAGACGGAAGCAGATAAAGAAACTCAAGAAAACCTTCTTTGTTTCTGTATTAAAAATATTAAGTCGTATTTAATGTATAACCTAATATTATTAAAATATCACCTAATACGTACTTTTACGACTTCTCTGATCTCAAAACATACGGTATATTATTTACTTATACGCTCTCTAACAATTTTAATTAATCCTAAAACACTAATAGGAATTAGCGCATTTTCCACTGAAGTTCTACGCGCTTTAAAGAGTGCAACACGCAAAACACATTTTAACGTAATTTGGTATGATAAAAGTTAATAAATCAGAAAACATTTAAACTATAAAGTTTTAAAATAACCTAAAATCCTGAAAAATTATACAATTCTATTTATTAAATATGTATAATTAATAAAACCATCTAACAACATAAATAAATATCAAACATTTTAATGAAATACAAATTAGGAAATGTTGTATAATTTCATTTAGTGCTATGATTTTTTAAATATCTTCACAAAATTTTAATTTTTATTGATATTACGTGTATTTAGGCTTTAAAAAATTAGGACATCAAAATTTTTATAGCTTTACACCTGAAGAGGTAAGTAATACTTTTATATCTCGTAGCTGTATTACAACTTTACTTATAGAATCCTTATGCTATTAAAATAAGAGTTACCTTTTTGAGTACCAACCTGATGTAGCCTGTTCAAAAAAGTGATTATAAATAAAACGTCGATGACGTCATAACACGTCATTATCGAAAATAAAACTTCTAATATTTTTCTCATGGTTAATACGTGGCTTCATTTGCAACCAAATAAACTATTATTCAACCAAATGAATAAAGTTTACATCAATTTTCACAAAATATATTAACCAACACAGTTGACAAAATTTAGGATTAAAAGGTTTTTACTCGTAGTGAAATGATATTTACCCAGTATTCATTGTTATATGCTTCACAATCAATGTCCATCAATATATTATATTTATCAATCGTCTCTCTTATCAGTTCAAAACCGAAAACCTCCACCAGATATCCAGGTGATATCTTTCCTTCGTCCGTCTTAGACAAAGATGTTTCCTGTTTAGTCATACTACAAGCTTTGAAGCATAGGAACGTAGTGGGATTGTGTATTTTATGAAAATGTACTAATGTTTTCATATTTTCTGGTTTATTAATTTATAATTAAATTGAAAAGTTAGATAAAAACAACTGTATTTATTATCAATGGTTATACTACAACATTTAAAGCGTGGAGATTTTTAACATACGAGATATAAATCCAATTCTGCATAAAGTAACTAAGTAGGGTATTGAACCATGAATGAATGTAGGTTGGATAGAAAGGTGATTGACTGAAAATATTTAGACTTGCTCCTGATAAATTCCAATAATTATTTTGTTACTGAAAAACATTAATGTTTTAAACGAAACTTAGATAATTCCATTTCTAAGTAAAAAAAATTTAATTTAATAATCGAATATATGTTTCTACATCTACAATATTTAATACCATAATATATTTGAAAACAGTTCTTTTTAAAATAGTTATTGCCTTATAGTTTAGGCGGTTATTAGATTATATGCTTTGTTGCAATTAAATTATAAGTTATTAAATGTAAGAAAGATATAAATTTTCATGATTTTATAAAATAAATGTTCTTTAAAAAAGTCTTGTTTGATATCTAAAATATACAATTATCTATATTTCGAAATATGCCTCTCGAACGATTTGCTACACTCGGTAAAATTTTATGGCTTCAGCTATAGCATGCCATCACAAGGTTTCAGTGCGCGTTCTTAAGCGTAATTAAAGCAGAATTAAATTTTGTTTAGCAGGCTCTTACAGAGGAACTGGGCTTTGATTTTTTGTCTCATTCCTGTTACTAGAAACCGTAAGGTTTCACTTTCCATTGCACGTAAGTAGTAACAAAATAGCTTATAATAATCCTATCCCAATTCAATATTACTTTAACTTTAAATAAGTCTGGCCCGTTGTTACGAGAAACAAATCCTAGTGACGTCATAATACGTCACGATTCGAAACAAAATTTATACTATTTTTCTCGTGGTTCAAAATCGTGGTTTTACTTGCAATAAAATAATTTAATAAATCTACAAATGAATAAAGTTGATATTCCTTGAAACAATATATTGAACAAACTTACACTTTTCCGCGTCACAATACACGTTTTATCCAATTTTAGCCAATTTATAAAATAATAATAAGACAATCTTAATATTCATCCGTCTCCAATCAAAATAATTCTCTCTGCATATCTCTCCTTCATAATATTTTCTACTCAGCATGCAAAATTCTCATCTCCAGCTGACAGGACGTATCCATATGATACTTCTTTCCTTCTTCTCAAATATGATCAATATTGACCAGAATTATTTGACGGGATTTCGATTTTTCTAATCAATTATTATTTATGTTGAAAGCAGTTTAAACGAAGAATAAACTGCATTTCTTTATAAAATGACCTAAGTACATTCGTAGTTCAGAATATTAATCTCTTTGGAAGACCTACCTATTTAAAATTATCATCTTCCGTAATCGACCGAAACCTAGCCAGACTTAATTAGACTTAGTAATTTCTTAAATTAATCTGAATAATCCTAAAAATGAGGCTGCAAGCTTTGATCTTTAGGGGAAACGATGAGAACTTTATTGATTTGAGATTCCGTTCCCGCCACACGTCCATGTCCCGCCTATCGAATGTCCGTCCGCGTTCCATCTCCTTCGGCCAACTTGGCTGCGCGTGTCGCATTCATCCACATTACTTTTACGGAACTCTTTCCGTATTCTAAGAGAATACAAATACAAAACTCATGTATCCGTCCTGTTATCGCAATATCGGATGCTTTGTTTCTAATTTTAATTTCAAGTTTAATAACCGTCTTCGTAATTCTGTTTCATAAAATAATTAAACGTCCTTGATATTGTATTACGTATACTTAATTGTTAAATAATTGTAAACTTTATATTATTTAAAGGAGTCTTCTGTAACTAAATGAATGTAACAATAATATATTTGGATCCTCTTGTGTTTTAAATCAGTCTCCAGTTTAAAAAAAATTATTAATAATTAATATTTATTAATTTCGTCAATTTTTTCATTAGCAAAACTGTGCCACATTCACAAAACAGTTATTTAATTTTTTCCCGGCGTTTCTATTACTGTGAACCATTGAGTATCTGATTCTATCACTACGTTGCGACGCACAAGCTTAAGTACGTCCATGTTGTAGTGAAACTGCTCTGCAGCTATAAATATGTTTCAATCTCCATTTATTAATCCGCAAAGCACTCTCAGAGTTTAAGCCACTCGACTATCCAGGCCGATAAGGGAACGTTCCATTACGCAGATTTATCAACAGATAATATTTCTCATCGAAAAATCCACTCCTTAAACAGTGGCATTTCCTTCGTTCTCGGCTTCAGCAATACTTCATGTACGAATTATTAAATTTTTCCACAACATTTCTTATTTTATTCAGAATCGAAAGTACGAACTCACTAAAATTTAATACTTCATTTGAGATAATTCATAATATATAAGAGCAAGTGCCAATAATTTCAAACTGAATATGTGGATATATGATTTATTTATGTTCATTCTATACAAAGTCACGCTTTTCATAAGAAAATTTATCGCTAAATTGTTAAAATATTTATTTTTAATTCTGGAACTGCCGACAATATTTCCACGTTTTTATATACAACTACACCATTTTATAAAATACATGCAATTAAACTAGAATCACATATATAAAAATATTTTACATCAATTTTCAGTTATCAAAATAAGGAATTCTTCAATTAAAGACATGTAGTTTCATTTCTATATCAGCAAGTCTTTCGATGTAGTGCGTTATGTCCGTAGGTTACTATGACAACGGCGGAGAAAAGAAAAATGACAATTATTAATTATTATTAACGTTATGACACTTTGTATTTTATTATGTTGTGTCTGTACATTGAGTAAAATAACAAAATTATTATTTTCATAAATTTATTTTTTATATCGAACAAAAATATTGTATGATCCGAAAAAATTTATTAAGCCATAGACAATTTAATTTTTCTCAATTTATTCGTTTCTTTCTTTCATATTATGCGCTAAATCTTGGGTTTGCAGGTTGCCAGCGGGAAGACAATATGGCCATGCACCTGAGGCCCAGATGTAATATCAATACCATCCGACTCTATGTTAGAAGACGTCTTTTGTATCGAAAACCATCGAGACCGTAGAAATTTAAAACAACATTATCTGAAAATGAGACTTTCAATTAATTTTATTAATGTTCTAAAGTTTTGGCATAATGCTTTGATACTTCATCTTTTTTTTTCAATACACATGACATTTTCGTCGTTAATTTAGTTCAGACCTCTCGGGTTGCCACCTGGCAGACAGAGATAAACGAAAACCTAAACCACAATCCAAAAATTAACAAAGGTTTACGTGACTAAAATTGTCTTAATTTTTTCGTGTATTAAATTAAAGTAGCAAAATGACAATGAGACGTTTATTTTAGTATGAGTTTTAGCATTGTTTTATGATATATGCTTATATACTGATATTGTTGTATGTTGACTTTTTCATCACAATATTTACTGTCAATTTTATAACCGACTTCCGTTTCATCATCATTGGAATTTTATCTTTTACCTATGTTATGTAATTATTAATCTTATAATCTATTCTAAAACCAAATTTAAATAAATTATTCTCCTTATTGTTTAATTTTTTACAAATTTATGTGTCAACTTGTCCATATATGTTAATAGAGAATTCAATACTTCTATCGTCGTATGTACGCTTACATATAAACGACCAATAAATCGAATTTTATTATTAAGTGTTCGTAATTTAAAAGGATTACGAATAATAAAACTCATTTTATGTTTTAATATACTTCGAAAATAAGTTGAACAACTGTGTTGTGATTCCAAGGCTTTAAACTTATTTCTTTGGCACCTGATGTGGAGGCGGGCAATTTTAATGATTTAAAATTATTTTATTGTTTTTAGTCCTTCATATTTATTGAAACTGACTGTTAAAAAATATAAAATAATATTTTATCGCTAAATTCAGCAATAAATATATATAAACCTGCAATCTGATTGTCAATTTGGCAGCAGAGTAAACTAAAATATTTAGTTATTACTTTTGTACTTCATTAAAAAAAGAATAAGAAACTTAGTGTCATCATGGTACTTGGTTCCATATCATTGAATGCGTCAATACAAATACGTTTTTAGAATAGCAGTAAATTGGGAAAATTTTTTACGCAGCATGACGTCGTCACGCCAGGCTCCATGTGAACAGACCCAGTTCACTTTCAAAGACTGATTCATTTTAATTCAACTGCATACATATAATTAACCCTAAATAAAACTCGAAACATGTACATATACCAACTCAATTAAAGAAAGCATTAATTTATTTTTAAATATATTTTTAGATATTTCTCGTTGAATATGATCTCATTATTTTTACTTCAGTCAAGAGTTCAAAATAATATTTACTTTCCACTGTTATTCGAGATTGCACGTTTCAATTCGTTTATTTAATATGAACCTGTCTAGTACAACACAGCTATGATCTCGTTTGTACATTAACTACGTTAGCGCAACAATTACAGAAACAAACATTGTTTATTAGCTCGTTGTTGCCGAGAGACCTACCATATTGCAAATAATATACCATTGCCCTGGGTTTGAAGGTCGCTTGACATTTGTCTAATTAATATTTATATTAATCTTTTTCGTATCTGCCTATACACAATTTCAAAATGCAAAAGTATTGGCAATTTCATGATTCAAGAAATTATATTGTCTTCGAGAAAAATACATGGATTTGTGCTAGATATTCAGAAAATTTAACTGAAGAAGTAAGTTATTCCTCGTATGAGGAGCTCGATTCTACAGGAGAAAGGAAAATTACGCCGCAACATATGTAGGATATAACATTTTTGAGAATAATTACTGACTGCTGTCCTTGATATTTTTAGATTCATGTTGATTATTGTTTAAAGGACCTTTACCAGTATAAGGCTAAGACTAAACATACAACAAACTAAAAACAAAAACTTTTCAAATAAAATTTTATTAACCACACATATTTTGGCTTACTTGAATATTATTATTTAAGCTACAAACAGCAAGAATAATTTGTTGAGCGCCAGCCTCGTTCCTTCTTTACTCAAGCTATTGTGACAAACCTGATAATAATTCTAATGCAGCAATTAATCATGCAAAACTTTACGATTCTTAAACTTCGGTACATTATTTGAAACTGGAGAGATATCCCCCAGGCTTTGAACGTTATTTACGTTAATCCAAATTATAACCATGCTATACTCACGGTTGATACCTTTCTGGTTCTTATTTCAACAGTCTGATGAGATTCAATATTTAAACATTCAATTAATCAACAATTATCAGATATAAACTTTCGTCGTAAGAAAAAACCAGCAATCCCTCTCGTCTGCCAACCAAAGACTCTACTCTCTCTCTCTCTCTCTCTCTCTCTCTCTCTCTCTCTCCCTCTCTCTCTCATCTCTCTCTCATCTCTCTCTCTCTCTCTCTCTCTCTCTCTCTCTCTCTCTCTCTCTCTCTCTCTCTCTCTCTCTCTCTCTCTCTCTCTCTCTCTCTCTCTCTTACAAATACCTTGCAGAAGTATATATCTTTTTACATCAGTTCGGCGGAAATCACATTATGAAGGATAATGTATGGGTGGTAGATACGTAGACATGTTTAGTACATGGATATTTGAATCAAAAATACTATTTCTAAAGAAAATCAAAACCTAGTGCTGCTCTGACTTATAAAACGTTTTGACAATTTTTCTAAAATAATCTGTTATTTCTTAAATAAATTAATTAAATGTATTTAGAGTGCTGAAATGTTGAATATACGATTGCGAGTTATTTTTAAAAACTTGCTTATTTATAGCTAGTGATGATTATCACACCGTATTGTTATAGATAAAATGAACACATATCTTTTATTTATTCGTTCACATAATCCAACGTTTCGGTCGAAAGCACCAAACTTCATCAAAGCTGGGCCAAATCTGTGGCCCTGTCCATGCATGTGACTTATACAAGCCGCGGATGTCCTATGTCCC